>JADRCH010000005.1:15101259-15168301 GCA_019843965.1 Rhynchomys soricoides | reverse complement strand
CTTCTCCTTCTCCTTCTCCTTCTCCTTCTCCTTCTCCTTCTCCTTCTCCTTCTCCTTCTCCTTCTCCAGGCTGGCCTTCAACTCAGAAATCCATCTGCCTCTGTCTCCCAAGTGCTGGGATTAAAGGCGTGTGCCACCACTGCCAGGTGTCTTCTATCTTCAAAGATACAGCTTCCAAAGACTTGAGCACTGTTTGTAGACAGCTCCTTTCCCTCCAGAACCCAGTCAGCTCCTAACTGCATCTTCCAAAGGTCACATCTACCTTGTACAAGACAGGAAAATCACCTTTAAAATCCTACCTCAGATTTATTGAGGACTTTGAGCCCTTTAAAACACGGTTGCCACACTCGTTTGTTCTCTGGTCTTGGGAGAGAGGACTGAAATGTACACCAAGTATCCATGTGATCTGCAACTCGGAGAAATGCTTGCAATGAGGCATCACTCTGCATAGACCTTCTTCTAAACAATCTAGTTCTAGACTTCTGTCCCCAATTCTTTTCAAATGGTACGCTATGAACCCCCTGGGGTTTGTGATCTCTCCTTTATTGTCTTTAAAATGTTCCACTAGCAAGACATTTCAAAACCTAATTCATTCTAGGGTCCTTTCTGGAATTCAGAGATTTAAGCTGAAGTTCCAACAGGAGATGCATGCTGTGGCCAGCCAGGAAATTGAAGAATCTGTTAATTATTTTTCTTACTGCTGTGAACAACCTGACAAGAAACAACTTAATGTTCTCCTTTACAGTGTTTGAAGGGACATAGTCCATTATGACAGTGAAGACACGGCCAAGGGTCGGGTGCCTAGTCCAACTTTTCCTGTGTATTCAGTCTGGGACTCCAGCCTACAGCAATGGTACATTTACAGTCAGTGTGGGTCTTCCCACCTTTTAACATTTTCAGTTAAACCCTCCTGGGACATGCTCTGATATATTCAGAATTGTATTGCCGTGGTGATTCTAAAACCAGTCAAGTTGGTGATGAAAATTAAGTATTGCAAGGGGCACAGGGCCCACCAGCTCTTCAAATGCCACAGAGGTAACACTCGTGTGGACATTTGGTTTTCTTGTCTTAAGGTCTTGGTTTGTGTTCTGAGTCTAGAAATAGTGAAAAGTGCTTGTCTTAACTAAGAGTCATTTAGGAAGCTGGACCAGGGCCCCTGTGCCGATGGGTGATTTTATACATCTGAATTCTGGTGCTCCTACCTCCCCAAAATCAGATGCAGAGTCCTGATTAATGAGGTTCTTTAGTTTGTGAAGTCAATTATGTCATAGACCATTAATTATCCAACACCTCTGTCAATTCCGTGTCACCATGTGCCTTTGTATTATAACTAGTCATACTGTTTGTAAAATAAATAACAATAAATCATTTATTTTCCGAGAGAATGATAAATTAGTGATATTACCTGAATTCCAAAAAGATTCTCCCTCAATTAGGCAGCTGAGCAGCATTGGAATTAAAGGAGATAGAAAACACCAGAGCTCCAACATATATTGCTGTCACATTAACTTGTTAGAGAATTTCCAATGCCTGCCTAGCATCCTCTGCTTAAGAGTTTCCAGTGGATCCTTGATTTTCCAAGACCTCCCAACACCTGAGACCCACTTACCTCTGCTCCTCCCAGCAGTATCTTAAGGCCCTTGGGGGTGAGGGTAGTGCCATGTATTTAGTCTCCAGAAGGTCGTCCCCCTCATGTGGTTTACACATGTTCATAATGACATCCTTGGAGTGTGTCAGCCAGTACCATCTGGGGCGCCTGGAGGAGTGTCTGGGAGAGAGTGACAACTCAATCTTAGGCCAGAGGATGAGGAAACATATTGGGTGATTGTAGTTTCCATTTAGACAGAGGGAGTCTGGCAGGAGGATGTCCACATCTGCTAAATCCATTACAAAGACTCTGCTCATCATGAATATTACAATAAGACTAGCTAGCCATCAATCTGGCTCAAATCAGCACCGCTCTTTTCTGGTCATTATTTTCTCTCTGGCCTCATTCAGCCTGCTCCTAATAGCATGTGGGGGAGTGTCAGTCTTTCACTAGAGCACCTGGTTAGTTATCTGTCTGTTTATGTTGGAAAAGTTGAACTAGGCCCCTTGATGTTGAGTTGACAGGCCCTGAAAATGACAAAGGCCCAATAGTGCCTGGGAGTTGACATTGCTGAGGGAAGGGACATGTGTCCTGAATCCAACACATCTGGCCTTTTAGGAACTTGATGCCTGGACCAGGGCTTCTCGTCTTCAGAAAGTGTAAGAATTACATTCGTTAAAGCATCATATATACTCTTAACTCCCGGAAGTTCAGACTCAGTAGGATTTTTGGGGCAGGGTCTGAGGATTTGCTGGTCATGCTTTGAGTAACACTATTTTATTATTCTCGTAGAGCATGTTCCTCACTGCCCCGCCTTGCTTCTCCTGAGAACTTGTAATAACTGAATTTTCAAGCTCCATCTGGACCTGTTACATTGAAAACTCTATTTTAACACAGGCACTCTTTGCACCCTGCCACATGAGGTGCATGACACATGAGGTGCATGAGTCTGTATCATTAATTCAGTGCCTGACTCAAAACTGGATATTATCGGCTCAGAATGCTCTCTGGTTCAAATGCTTTGGACTCTATCTTTCAAAGAGGTACTTTATTTGATCCAAATTACTTTACAAGGTCATCTCTGTGGTGTAAACTAAGGTTTCCTGAGGAGGCCGTACCTGTGTGAAAGATCTTACAGATATGATGTTGGCTAACTAAGAATGTGGTGTCTGTTACAGGTCAAGAGCCAACATTTATCTTGGATTGCCTGTTACCACTTTTACCACTTGCACCAACTTCTCTATCTGAGCTAACATTCTCTTGATCTTCCATTACAGTTCTTGAAATATGTCTCTACCCTTGTCATCCCAAGAACCATCACCATTCCTAACACTAGGGATGTTATACAGACAACATATGTGTAGATTTCTTGCTAGAGCTCTTCTACCACCCAGGCATTTTTTCAAAACCTTTTTCCTTGCTGTGATCCTAAGTTTATATAATCCTTGTAAGGTAGAACTAGCCATTTAGGGCAGCTTGAATCTGTATCCCTAAGTCATAGTCCCTCACATTGAGTCAAAATGAACTATTCTATTTCCTAATTGCAGAATTGGTATTTTACTTCAAACGGGGTATCTGTGTCTTTTATTCACCTCATAGTAACCTCAAAAGGCAGTAGCCATGCACTGAAGTGTGCACACAGAATATCCTGCAGTAGGCTAAAACACAGGAAGCATCCATCGCTTGATATTATATTGCAAACACACGTCATAAAATGACTGTACAGTCTTGCTTTGTCTGTAAAGACAGATATTTCCAGTTGTGGTCTGTGGCTATTTTGAGGAGTAAATTTACAAAACAGAAAGCCAGAAGATGATCTGAGATGTGCAGTCTGACGCCTTCTCCTCCCCCCCTTTCACAGTCTGATGTTACTGTATTTATAGGAGAAAGATTACAGTAAATAAGACTTTGCTCGGAATCCATTGTTCCTTTCAATTTTATCCCGTGTTTCTTTTGGAAAGTTTTGTTTCTGGAATGATGTAAACTCTCAATCAGGGGAACTCAGAAAACAAGTAAAATCCCACTTGAAGACCATAACTAATTTAGTCATCAGCCTTCCCAAGTGAACTACATTATCATTCTTTGGGCATTTTGAAGGACTATGCTTCTTTAAATCTTAATACTTCACTTAAAAATGCTTTCATTTTAGACAGATTTCTGTCACATGGAGGTAGACACTAGTCTCCTTTATACTCCTAGGGGTTGTGACAAGACCAACAGTGTTGAACAAATATTTTTTAATTGCTCACTGGGATGCACTACAGGCAAAAGGCACGAAGATCTTCACTGGAAGTTGATTAGATGGTGGACTTTCAGCCAACCCTTACCACCTAAGTCAGGCTCTGCAGTGATGTCTATACACACAAGCCTGTAGGAGTACAGGACATGTTTGGGAAGCCAAGCCTCATTGGTACCTGGAAGGAGACTATCATATGACCAGTAAGGGGCAGAACAATGCCCACAGATAAAGTACCATGATGATGAAGTACCATCTGTCCAGGAAAACAGAGAGCGGTGGAAAGAAGGCTAGAGTGGGAAGGGGCATAGAAAAAGAAGAAATGGAGCCTTTAAACAGACTGCTAGTCACACCAATCCCTGGACCCACTGTTGGCATTTCTTCTAGGCTCCGCCCCACAGTTGCCTGGCAACAGCCAGGTGTGCCTGACTCACTATAAAAGGGGCTGCTTGCCCCTCCTCACTCTCTTGCTCTCTTCCTCCTCTGTCCCTTCTCTCCCTATTCCTCTCCCCCTCTTTCTCCATGTGCTCATGGCCAGCCTCTACTCCTCTTCTCTCTCTTTCTCTCTCTCTCTCTCTCTCTTTCTCTCTCTCTCTCTCTCTCTGCCTTTCTCTGTCTCTACTACCCCTTCAACTTCCCTCCCTGTAGGACCATGCAAGGCAGCCTGGTTTCTGGTTGAACTAAGGTTTAAAACCGTGGCAACCCAGCAGGGGGTACCCAGCAGGGATAATCATGCAAGGGATGGTAGGTGGTTTGCCATGCTCTAGGGCCCCAGGCTCCTGACACAAAGCCACAGCTCTCCATAGGTCTGTGACTATCAGTCACATAAGGGCAATGCCCCAAGCCCCTCCACAGGTAGAGGTGTGGTCAGTAACCTCAAGACAGATCTCCATTTTAATGAGGTACCTGGAGGCTTAGCCAATAAACTCCCCTTCCCAGACACTCCTTCCTGCAAAAGGTATTTAACCTCAGGCCCACTCTGAGAAAGTGGGGTACAGTTTTACTCATTGCCACTCTCCACCATGACAATAAATGCCTTAAAACCATGGACTGTCTCTCTTCATGGGGATCCGCCATGGGGAGCAGTGGAACAGGCCTTTGTCTAAAGAGCTGCATCTAATCTCCTGCAGAAGGCCTCTCAGCATTCCCAGCCACCGCCTCTACCAAACCAAGCCAGCCAGCCACTGACAAGCCAAAGACTCGGTCCCCAGTGGGACCCAGATAGGCTCCTCCTCGCCTTTCCCCCTTGGCTCCAGGCTAGGTATAGCCCAAGGGCCCCCACTCTGTTCTCAGTTCTTCTCAGCATCTAGCAGAGCCTAGGATGCCCAAGAGCTTGAGAACCAGATGGAGTCAGCTCTGTGTAGTCCTCTGGACCCCAGGTCAGGCTTCCCCAATGCCCAGCAGCGTCCCACAGCTTCTTACAGCCCCAACACCCGCCCAGCAGTGCCGTGGGGTGAGCACGGTCAAGCTTCCTTTGTCTTGCCTCCCCCAGTGGCCCTGGGGCACATTCAGGACCCCACTTTAACCCAACACCTTCTCATGCTCTGAATAAACTATACTATCCATCATGTGGCTGGAAGCTCAGGGGGAAGGGATGCCTCAACATGGGCCTGCAAAGGTACCCTCTTCCCCAGCACCATTCCACACCTCCACCAAACATATCTCTGGCTTCTTTTTCTTTTTTAGAAAACACAACACTCACTGCTAGGAGGATCCAGGCACAAGCAAAAGACCCTTAAAGTCACTCTTGTGCTATCCATCGAACAATGGACCCCAGTGAGTTTAAAAATTTTTAGTAATTTCATACTGGGGGATGGGGGAAGGGAAGGACCCAATTTGGGTGTCAACCAGAGAAAGAATTTGCCTCTTTGGAAGAGATTTCATACAGTCCTAACACCTTATGTCATCTTGGTCCATAGACTAGACCATAGTCGGTCACTGATAGTCAGGACCACACCCTTAACCGGGGCTGCTTGGTTGTGTGTACTTCTTACCCTCTATTTAAATCTCCTGTCAATACCCTTCTGATGGACCTGAGGGGTCACTAAGGAGGACCTTTTTATTTTTTCCTCTTTCCGATGTAGCCACATTGACCAAATCTCCTCTCTCTGCTCATTTCACTATTGTTGTGTCTTTACCTGGTGTGTGATAGATGGGTGGCTGAGACTAGCTTGATGAGATAGCTCAGGCCAGGCTTTTACTGTAAAGTCTCCAGGAATGGGGCCAGTGAGATAGCTTAGTGGGTTAAGGTGCTTGCCATCAAGTCTGATGACCTGAGTTTGATCTCCAGGTAAAAAGAGAGAATCGATTTTCAAAAGTTGTCCTCCGAATTCCACACGCGCACCATGGCACATTCATGGTCACATGAACAATCAATCAATCAATCAATCAATCAGTCAATAAATATCATCAATATAATTCCTCAGTAGTAGAGTCTTTATTCAAGAGCAAACCAAAGCACCTGGTGGATTTCACATAGAAAAGTTCCCCAATTGGATAGTCTCAGGCATGTGTTTTTGAAAACATGTATGCTCTTTCTTGAGGCATTGAATATGGGGCAGGGATGGGAGAATAGAAGCTGAGATCTTAAAAGAAGGACTTAGAACAATTTCTTGATTTGGGAAAAGCCTCCAGTACTACTTTCTAATCCCAGAAAGTGAGATAACAGGGAATCGTAGAGTCATTTACCTTTCTGATGTCCTGAGATTCACATGGCAGCTGGCAGGATCAGAAGTGGCAGTTTAGCATCACTGATTTCTTCAAAGCCATATCTTCAAAGTCTTTGAGTTAAAATGAGCAAAGAGTTACTTGGTTGTAGTGAAATGAGCCATTTTCATGGTTAAATTCAGTACTGATCAGGAACACAGCCATCAAGCCAAGTCCCCCCCACCCCCCTTGCTTTCAGTTCAGGGCCACAAGTAAACAGCAGTGGACTTTAACATAGACTGTTCTTGGATCCTACTTTCTCTGACACACAGCACAGCCTTCTAAGTATGATGAGCATTGTCTCAGACCAGAGCAAATGAGTTGTCTTATTTAACTGGGGCCTCATTACAGTTTTCTTCATCCAGTCCTAGGTGCACCCCATACAAGGAAGGCATCACTACTGTGTCTCCAGTAGAACTCTGTTCTCTGTACATGGAATAAAGCCCTATACATTGAAAGCTCCCAAACTGCACCCTGAACAAAAGCTTCAGAGAAGGCAAGACATATGAACATGAGATTTAGTGAAGAATCAGAGGACTCACAAAAGCTCAATAAATCTAAGACCCTGAGACCATTTACCTAGGAATTTTCCCAGCACAGCTCATAACTCAACAAACTCTGATGTTATCGTGTATCCTTAGTGGAGTAGAATTATCTATGCTCAGAGCAATGGCTGAGTCACTGGGAAGTTTGAAATAGTTCAGTCTCTGGTGAAGATGACAAATATGAAACACACCAGTAGGACACTTCTATCAAAAGTGGTGAAGATGAATACTTCATAGCTGAAGTCTGAGCATAATTTACTATACATAGACAGAAAGCACTTACTATCTACTGATATCATCTATACGGAGAAAGCAAGACCTCATTACACTTCAGAAGCAATTACCGACTGTAAACCCCAGTCAATTTACTTTAGTGATGAGTGTATGTTCCTAATTAGCTGTAACACTCATCTGAACATTAACAAAATTCTTTTCTGGAAAAATTACAGGCTGGTGTTATATGTTAACAAGGACATTTTCCTTCTGTACATAGTTAGCACTGCAAACAGAAAAACACGGGAAGCATCCACCACATAGTAAACAAACATAAACACCACATGAGGGAAGATAAATAAGCAAAGGAATGAGAAACACGTGTGCAGTCACCATCGGCAGAGTTGATTGGTTGGTCCACTGAGGATTTCACATGACACTGTATTAACATGGATGCTCACAACATGACACAAAACTTTGCATGCTTTGTGCATCCTACGAGTTCAATACACTTTTAGAAAAATGTCTTTCAGGTTCCAGAGATGACTTGGCGGATAAAGTGCTGGCTGTACAAGCATGAAGACCCAAGTTGGAGTCCCCAGAGTTTGTAACGCTGGGAGAGACAGCACACATCTGTAATCCCAGGTGGGAGATGAAAAGCAGACAGGACAATCTCCAGAAGTTTGTGGGTTAGCTAGCCTGGCTTATACAGTGCCAAACAAGAATAACCAAGATGATCTGTACAAATAAGTATGAGGGGCTGGGCAGTGGTGGCACACGCCTTTAATCCCAGCAATTTGGAGGCAGAGGCAGGCAGATTTCTGAGTTTGAGGCCAGCCTGGTCTACAAAGTGAGTTCCAGGACAGCCAGGACTACAGAGAAATCCTGTCTTGAAAAACTACCACCACCACCAACAACCAACCAAACAAAAACAACAAATAAGGATGAGGGGGATGGAGGAACAGCACCCGAGGCTGTTCTCTGACTCCACACTCCTACCATGGCATGTACACGCCCCCTCCAGACACCCGTACATGCACACCTGCACACACCACCACCACCACCACCATCACCATCACCATTATCAACATCATCATCATCATCATCATCACTTCCTTTTTAAGTATAAATTCCCTGATAACTAAGAGCACCATCTATGAACAAATATGTAAGCTGTTGCTTGGGGCTGAAGGTGAAGCTGTATCTAGATGCAGGGAGATTTGTGTATTTCTGTCAAGCTGACCTCACGGCATTATTTATAACATAATTTGGTACTAAAACTGTTTTAGCTTCAGTGACACCAAAAGTGGCATTGCGTATTACAGGGCAATTACATGGTGCCGAGGTATGTTCCCACAAAATGCCTGCCAGGCTGGCAGGAGGTCCAAGCACCAACTTAAACCATGCATAATATGCAATTTGAAATGACTAATTTTCCTAGCCAAAATGACTCAAAAATAGAACTCAGGGCAGAAGTATATCCAGAGGGAAGGATCTTTCAATTATCGATAAAAAGACCCGGTGAGCCATACTCATAATGAGCAAGCAGTCTGCTGCCCAAAGTCACATGACATGTGAGTGGTGGCAGCACAGACGGCTGTGCCCTGATGCCTAGGCTGGAGCTGGGCTTGCTTGGCACATGCCTCATCCCATATACCAGCCCCAGCCCATAATGACTAATAAAGCAGAAGCAAGGGAACAGATCATGCTTAGGACAAAACCTTCTCAGTTCTTACACCAGCTGGACGGAAATGCTGAGTTTTATGCATGTTTACAATATGAGCACTTGAATATTAAAACCCCACCAGATGCCTGGATATGTCTTTATGGCTACTCAGAGAATAGACGTTTGATAAGAGGGCTACTCCACCCAAGACAGGGCAGAAGTAGGAAACTTGAAACTTTAGTGAACTTGACAAGAAGCCAAATGTCAGCCGTTTCTCCGCCTTTCCCATACGGCAGGAGGCATTTCACACTGCTTTCCCTAATTTCTATAAATCTGCTAAATGATAGGAGTCCTCTGCATGCCAAGAGATATATAACATGGATATCAAAGTAGATGTCGAGGTTGCCGTATGACAAGAAACAGACCTCGACAGCTGAAGAGAACAAGTCAGGCCTGGCCTTGGTTCAGCACCAACAGGGGTGCTAGCCAGAACCTTTCATGGTCTTTCTGATTATTTTCTTCTTATTTCATTCTTGAATCGTATTTCTTCCATATTTGTTTACTCCCCAAGAACTCTGGACCATCTCAATAGCCTCTTCCTATTCGCAACCCCTACTCCCCACCCCCATCACCTTCAGCCTGGCTGTGTCCTCTAGCCAGCTGAGGCTACAGAACATTAGGACTCGGGAATTCATTTATCCATTCAATAAATATTTAGTGAGTGCTAGATATGGGCCAGGACTTGTTTCAGACACCGGTATACTGTAATGGATGAAGAGTCTCTGCACAGAGTCACACAGAGAGGCTGACAATACTCAAATGGTCAAGAATCTATGCAACTTGTCAGGTGGTGATGAGCAATAGTGTCTAGAAAACTGAGTGGAGGGCGGGTAGGGAGTAATTGGAGGTTATCAATGGTTTTGATGACAAGATGGCATGTTATCAGAGACTGTGTAGAATAGAGCGCAAGATATGGGTGGAATTTATACTCAGAGGCAAGTGCAAAGGCCCTGGGGTACTGATTTCTCTTATTCTATTTTCTCAAGGACAAGCAAGGAAGAGACCAGAGCAGAACAAGAGCGCCCTCTGTTCAACCTCCTGTGCCAATAAACAGACAAAGAGGCAGGACAGCAGAAGATGACAAAGAAAAGACATGTGGTCCTTAGGAGAAGCAGCCAGAGTGCAGGCTAAAACACTTCAGCTGTATCCTACTCAAAGCTGGATATTATCAGAGGCTTGAATCCAGCATGGTCTGACTTACACTGATTCTGGCTTATTTCAGTTCCAGTTAGAGCAGTGGTTCTCAGCCGGATCCTCTACCATAAAAATTTATTTCCATTGCTACGTCAGAACTGTAGTTTTGCTACTGTTAGGAACTGTAATCTATATACCTGTGTTTTCCAATGGTCTCAGGCAACCTGACCCCCAAACGGGTTGCGAGCCACAGGTTGAGAAACACTGTGCCGTGACTACCCTGGAGACAGGGGATCAGGCAGGAAGGCTTCTCCAGTCTCAACATGGGCAGCAATCATGGCTGAAGGGAGCAGGAAGATCCAGAGTTTATTGACACAGATGTCAAGGGTGAGAAAAGCTTACGGTCGCTTCACATCCGGGTTGGGAGGGCTTGCTTTATAACTGCTAATGTGGCTGAGACACCACAGTAGGACAACACTACCTACCATGGACAACTGACAACCCATTTGATACAATCTTCTGTGTACCCCATGTCAATACAGGAGATGGTGACCGGAGCCAGGGCCTGTCAGACTGGAGGTCTCTGGGCTACATCTGATCCAGTTGTTCTGGAACTTTCCTAGGAGACTTGGCCCTTCTAAGTTTCCATTGTGTAGTGTTTTATTTTGAGACAAGTCTTTATGCGGCAGGGGTATAACTTTTAATTTTTCAAAACCTATTTTTAAAAATGATGGTTCTTAAATGCTTTAACCTCCCTTGTAGCCCACCACCCACCAGAGGGAGTGGGAAAGAAAGGATGGGGGAGTGGACCTGTTTAGAAAGGGTCTTTGGAGCAACTCCCATCTGTGTTGTGTGGAAACTGGCTGTTCAGTTCACAGGTCAGCAGTGGCAGCACGATCCACTCAAACACTGCACAGAAACACCAGCAGTCCAGTTCAGTAGAGTCCAGATAGCAAACACAAATCAGCAGCAGTGGCACTACCTAGCAGAGACAGCCAGGCCTCAGCCTCCGCTCAAGTCAGCAGGAGGGACCAGGAGGAACACCCAGAGAAGTTCTGGGCTGTGCCTCTCTCAGCTAAGCAAAGATCAGCGTCTTACAAGAGCACTGCACAGCTAGCTCTATAAGCAAGCCTATCAACCTGAGTCTGAGGAAACAAGAAACCGCAGCACACCACCAGAAGTTTTTTGGTGTGTTTCTTTCTATGGAGTCCCAACAAATGCAGGTCAACTATGCAGTGTAAGGCGGACCAGGCAGACCGATACATGAGCGTCATCAGCAAGGAATCCTCCATCACGTGTCCTTTCACAAGCTTGCTTTAGCAGAACAGCCTCTCGCCTGTGTCCACTTCAGCCAAACGTCCCTTCACGTGTTTGCCCAGCAAAACACCATCCGACCGACTTTCCGAAGAACCCTTAAGTTTCCATTTCACAGGCACTAGCTTTGAACTCCTGATTTTCCTGCCTCTACCCCTCATGTATTGTGACGACGACGACGATGATGATTTTGAGTGGTGTGTGTGTGTGTGTGTGTGTGTGTGTGTGTGTGTGTGTGTGTTAGGTAGATAGGAGGATAATCTTAGGAATGTCATTTGTCTCCTGGTTTGGAAATCACCAGTTAGGTTAGACTGACTGAATCTCCTGTGTCTTTCCAGAAATTATAACTGTATCACCATGCCCAACACTTTTTTTTTTTTTTTTTTGGTATGTCCTGGAACTCACTATGTAGAACATGCTGGCCTTGAACCCACAGAGATCTGCTTGCTTCTGCCTCCCAAATGCTGGCATTAAACGTATGCACCACCATGGCTCTTCATAGCTGGCATTTTTAATGTGGCTTCTGAGTATAGAACTTGTCTCTCCACTTGTAAGGCATATGCTCTCCCAGTGAAGCCACCTCCCCTACCCCCACCCCACCCTAGCTTCTCATCTTGTAATTTTTTTTTTAATGGGCAGCTTTTTCCTGGGGCTACTTTATTTTGTTTTTAATAAAAATAGAATTATATCAGTTTCTTCTCTCCCTTTCCTCTGTCCAGCCTGTTTCTGCTACCTCCCTTTGAATCTTTCTCATTTTCCCCAACTCTGGTATTGTGAGATATTCACCAGAGAAGACTGTTCAGACGTGGGTTTAAGCCAATAGAAAATCTTTACTAGTGGCCCATGACTACACGGGGTGTTTGGGATCCCAATGTAGTCTTGAGCCTTTCTTGGGGTGAACTTTTAAACACAAAACCCATGTTCTGGTTTGGTATACTTCAGTTAACAAGAAGCCCAAAGTGGAACTACAGAAGCCAAAAAGAAAAGTTAGAACATTTGAAGACTTTCCCAGAACTATAGGGATGTGGTGGTTTGAATGTGCTTGGCCCAGGGAGTGGCACTATTTGGAGGTGTGACCTTGTAGTAGGTGTGGCCTTGTTGGGAGAAGTGTGACACTACAGATGTGGGCTTTAAGACTCTTGCTCTAGCTGCCTGGAACTAGTCTTCTGTTTGCCTTCAAAAAAAGATGGAGAGCTCTCAGCTCCTTCTCTAGCACCGTGTCTGCCATATGTCCTGCCATGAGGATAATTGACTGAACCTTTGAACCTGTAAGCCAGCCCCAATTCAAAGTTGTGCCTTATCAGAATTCTTGGTCATAGTGTGTCTTCACAGTGATTTAAACTCTAACTAAGACAAGTACTAAGACAATGGACTTTGATGGATTCAACCTGTGTTTTAGTTTTGACAGGTGGTGTAGTCTACTTGCTGTTTTATAACCTGAATGGCGCTTCCATTATGGAATCAGTTGTGCTGAGGACTTAGGGCCTACTAAGGCCTGGGGCCTGTTACATATGTGTACGTACAGATGCATAGAAATACAATCTACTGAGCAGCTTTGTGTTCTTTGTGGGTGGATCACTCTGCTCTGGACTCATCACTGCCAGAGGGTTAGTCCCCTTCTCTCAGCAGTCATTACTTGCCTGTGCTTCCCATCTAGGAGTGGGGCCTTCAAAACTTACCCCTTTCCATGTTAACATGCCAATTGTCTGAGCTTGGTTTTGCAGCCATTTTTAGGAAAAACTCTTTCACAGCACACTTCCTGGTGTTCTGGCTCTTATAATCTTTCCGGCTCTTCTTCCAATATGTTCGCTAAGCCACAGATGCAGGAGCTGTGGTATAGATGTATCTGTTAGGTTTGAGGTCCCCATGATTTGTTGATCTCTTGCATTGTGACCTGGAGTCATTTTAAAGGGACAAGGCCACCTCAAGTGACCCTCACAAAAAAGTCAGAGAAAGCAAATTCATAAAAGGTGTCAATCTAGGTGGAGTAAGAAACACTGGAGAAACCTCCTGTTTCTCTAGAGAATGGCACTCTTTGAAGCTGGAGAAGAGGCCTAAGGTAGGCAGTGCCTCTCTCTACTTTAGATGTGCTTTCACCTGGCAGGTTTGGCAAACACCACTCTAGCAAGACCCCGGAGCTCCTCAGAGGCAGGTCTGTCTTCTGTGACCATGAAAACTGGAGCAGACTCCTCTCCAGATGGCAGCTGGTATCACTCAGTCCACCTCTCTAGATGATGGACATGATCTCCATGCACATATCTGCCTTGTGGGAAAATACGGTGAGGTGTGGAATGTGAAGATCTCCTAGTGGCCACCACCTCCCTCACTGATGTCAATGGACCAGAAAACAGCTGCAGAAAGTTGGTCTGTGGTTTCTAACTATCTGTACCTCCAGGAGGACTGTGATAGAGACTGAGAAACAGGTCCTCATAACCACAGTGTAAAACTTTCCCCTTCCTTCCTTCCTTCCCTCCTTCCCTCCTCTTTCTTTCTTCCTTCTTTCCTGGTTTTGTTTCCTTCTTTTCTCCCTCCCTCCCTGCATTCTCTCTTTTTCCTCTTCTTCTTCCTCTTCCTCTTCCTCCTCCTCCTCCTCTTCTTCTTCTTCTCCTCGATTTATTTATTTTATGTCTGTGAGTACACTGTTGCTGTCTTCAGACATACTAAAAGAGAGCATCAGATCCCATTACAGATGGTTGTCAGCCACCATGTGGTTGCTGGGAATTGAACTCAGGACCTCTGGAAAAAGAAGTCAATACTCTTAACTGCTGAGCCATCTCTCCAGCCCCTCTCTCACACATCTTAATTGGTTTCATTTTCAATCCTAGAATCTGGAAGCCCTTCTTTTCATAAAATAGAATAGTGTTCCAATGAATTAAACAGAGGAGTTTGGTTTTATAGAGAGAAAAATAAAAGGCTTGAAAAAAAAAGGAAGAGCTAGAGGTGGAGTATGGGGCTGGAGGGGAGCTCCATGGGGCATCCATGGGAGCCTGTGTACAGAGAGCCTTGGCTGTTCCCTCTAATCTTGGTTTCTAGATGATCATGTACATGTTTGAGTTTCAGCTTGATGGTGAATGACTTTAGCAAGAGTGATGACACTTTGCCTTTAGCCTGGTGTGTTGAGGCCCAGTCCAGGACTTTAGTCTGGCACAGTGGCCTCCTGGGATTTGAATTAACAATTTCACACACTGAGTCATGCCCTTAGCAGGGTACAAAAGAGACCTCTTTTACTTTCTTCAGTTACTATCTTCAAAATTATGCAATGCTTGGACTGTTTGTTCCAAGAGAGACCATTTGACTTGTAACAGATGACTGTTTGCAAATATTTAAGACACTTAGAGAGGATACAGCACAGCAGAGGGAAGGTTAAGATGACTATCAGGCAGATAACAGGAAAAGCTTGACGTTTGACCCTTAGCTAACTGAACCAAACCAAGAAGAGTTAATAGATCAGAGCACAGAAGAGTAGTCTACCCACTTCAACCAGTCTCCCCATCACCTTTTGCAGCTGAGTCTCTGCAATGCCCAGTGTGTCTATCAATGAACAATGAGAAGTGTCCCAGAAACTGGGCTTTTCTGTCTGCTCAAGAGAAGGGAACAGAAGACCACAAGACGAACTGCGTTGTCAAGAGCTTCCTCCAAAAGCTTATGGCCATGACTGCAAGCCTCTGTCCTTGGTTCATTTGTGTGCTTTGTCTTAGATGTGCAGGCCCAGAACAAGAATGGGTTGAAGCTTCAGAATACCACAGAACAGCCTTGAGAGCTGGACCAGGATATGAAAACAGTCATTCTCTTGGATGCTCTGTATGCAGCTGATGTCAGCTCTGGCGTAGTTCCTCTTCGCATGTTCTGGAACCATATTTGACCAGAGTGGTTTGACAGGGAGATGATGGTGATGAGGGGAGGGGGTGGATGGAGTCTAAAAGAGGTGGTTAGCAATAGCTTCCAATGGACTTGGGATGGTCTGACTGTCCCCAAGGCTACATGCATCCAATGAAGCACTAAGATATGCAAGGAAGGTTTCTATCCCTTTGCCAAGCACCTGGGAATACAGAAATGGATCATCTGTCATCTCCAAGACCTACACTATTGCTACAACTAAAACATTTGTCTTCTGAAAGTCTTCTGAGTCTTCTGGTCTTCTGGAGGCATCCCTTGATGGTCAGATAAAACATTTGAGTTTTAAGGCTGATATGACTCAAACCATGACGCAATCTGCTGTCTGTTGGCTGAGTGGGCATGCATCTTAGCTCCTGTAGCTGGCTTATTACCACCTTTTCAAACTCTGAGCACAGCTTCTTTTTCTCACCTTCTCCACCCCTCACTAAAGATGCTATACAAGGCAGATGTGTACCAAAGTTCCAAGAAAACAAGGAAGAGAATTATAGCGCAGAAGAAAGTTCAAGAACGAGAATCAAACAGGTAGCAAAGGTTATGCCATGGACCAGCTTAGTTCTCCAGCCCTTCTCCAAAAGCAGTCCTCTTCATCCTACTTGGCATCTGTCCTGGAAGCTCAGCTCACTCACGCAGACTGCCACCTGGAAAAGTCCAGGGGTATGGATCCCTTGCCTATCACGGGGAAGCCTTGGTAGGTTCTAGAGGGTGTGAAATGTGAATGCTCTTCCCCACAAGAGCTCTCAGCACTAGCCCAGGCTGCTCTTCACCTTCTCAGGACTCTTGACTCAGCAGGGAGATAGCAAGACAACAAAGGAATATTCTGGGAGGGAATTCCCTCTCTCCCAAATTCTCCACAGTGTAGATCTCACCAGTGAAGATAAACCATATGGTCCTAAGAAAAGCATGGAAGCATGCTCACCCTCTGGGTTTCTTCTGAGGCATTCCTTGTCACAATTCCAGCCATGATCTCTCTGGAGATGAGCAGTGCATCTAAGCCTAGACTCTCATGAGAAATACTTCTTAATGAGCCGAGGCGACTCCAACTGAACCTGGATGTCACATTCCCCAGGCTGGAGCTTGTGACAGTCACCTCACTGCCTTGTCCTGTGAGCTTTTTCAGTTCATGTCCCCAAGGCTTACTGTAAGTATCTTGGCAATGTTTACCACACAGAGACTAAGCAAATGTTTACTGAGAGAACTTCTGCACAGATCCCAGAAAATCTCCCTAATGAATAAAAATGTCTTAGAAAAACAAGCCAGCAGAGTTCAAGGTATACCCTGGCTGCTGCCTGTGCCCTATGTGGCTCTTTCAAAGACCAGTGGCCCAGGTGCAGCCTACCAGTGCTGTTTGTGGTCTTTGTGAGGTTTACACGGGGACACCCCATTCAGATCGAGTACAGTGATCTTTCATGCCTCTCATAAATCAGAAAAGCGCTATATCACAGAGGGCTAGGTTGTTCTGGGGCTCCCACCTGGGGCTGGAGAAATAGGAACAAAAGCAGGCTGCCTGCAGGGAGAGAGGCAGGAGGGGAGGAATGTGATGAATCCTGTTCTGAAAAATTCAGTCCAACAGTTCTAATAGGGTCAGTATTTGGGCTACAGTATTCGGCTAGACCCATTATGCAATTCATCTTCCCACAAGACGGCACACATGATCTGGCCAATTTATTTTTATGGAGTAAAATTAGACACTATTTATAAAGTGAAGAGGTTTCAAAAAAAAAAAGTCTATTTAAGGAAGGTACCATTAGTTTTTCTGAGTCTGTTTGTCTTTGGGTCAGTCTGGATCACTTTTGTTTGGTTGTGGTCTCTGAGTAAGTCAGTGGGTGCGATTTCTATTTGTGGGTGAAGTAATATCAGCTGTCTGCATATGGAGATTGTCCATCCTTAAAATGGGGTGACATACTGGGAAAGACCAAGCAGCCTGTATAAGCTGGAAGCACATGTAGCTGCATGCCACCTGGCTCAGTTCCCAAAAGGGCCAGGATCTCGTTTCCAAATTTCTTTACCTGGTGATACCAAAGCTAACACACACACACACACACACACACACACACACACACACACACCAGGAAACACACACGCACGAAGATACAGTACTGTCCTTCTCATCCCTCTTAGATTTTCCAAAACCACTCAGGCCTTCCTAGTCCTCCATCTTTGGCAGGTAGATGTCATAAAACTTAGAGATGAATATCACAGAGTCCCAGGGGCCTGGCTGATGTGTGGCCTGAATGCACAGATGCAGGGAAAGCATAGCAGAGCCCACAAAAAAGAACATCAGCGTGAGGTCTGGGTCTCAACTGACCAGAGGCTGTTGTTGGTTAGTCATGGGGAGGACATGAACAGAGGTAAGACACTGTCCATGGAGCTGGGAGGGAGATGTGACTTGAACCCACTAGTCTGACATGAAAACTCCCTTTCTTTTCAGCCTCTGCTCTCTGAGAGACAGAAGCCCAGAGAGCTGAGAGAAGACACGGTCTCCACTGCCTGCACTTTATGACTGCCTTTTTGTGGTCTGCACCTAGCTCATTTCTCTCATCAGTGGATAGTGTCTGTACTCCCCCAGTATAGCTAGAAATCACTTGTACTTCTCCCAGAATGCTGAATCTGTGTACAGACATTATTACCCTCCCTCCAAGCCATTTTCGTATACCTTTAAACTATAAGACTCGGGGAAGGAGCATGTGGCAACTTTTCTACCACAGTCAAAAATAGCCCCACCTCCTAGGCGATGACTTCAGCTGTCACGACCAACCGTGCTCCCCAAGCATTCGCTCTGAGTCAGGATCCTTTATCTTGCTGATTGCTGAACATCACCTGTGTTAAGGTGCTTCCTACCATCTGCTTCCACCATATGGAAACCCAAGGGCTCATTTATCTTCCCAGAGTCAGTGGGACAGACAAATTGACAAAGTGCAAAAGAAAGATTGATACTATTTACACATTCCCAAATCCTGATGGCTAAGGACAGATTGGGGAGCACTGATTGCAAGCATTTTTTTCAGAACCAAACTTGCCGCTGAGGTCTGTGTAACCAGCAAATGATGTGTGTGATTTGCAGCTTTCCGCTTGTGAGATGGGCTGATGACAACATTGTCATGGTAGCATTTGCTGGGTCCCTTCTGTCTGCAGACAATGGAGAAGCCTAAAGGAAGAGGTAAGATAAAGACCATGCACTCCTAGGAACCCAGCTGTCTGGCGTCATGTCCCTTTCGGAGGTGTTGCCCACTCGCCCACTAAACTGAGACATCCATACCTAAGGATTTCAGATGGTTATTTCTTTATTATTTGAAAGGTTTCACACAAAAAAAATCTATTTGTATTTGAATCAAAGATAAAAATTGAGTAGTGTTTTCAAAGGTGCACTATTTTCCTCCTACAGACTAAATAAGGCAGGGTCAATGTAGCACACTTTAAAATTCTATAATCCTTGGATTGGGGCTTGAATATTTCCGAAGTGAAATCATTGTACTTGAAAGAATATTGATTAATGGACAAGATTAAACGATCCCACACCATGTTCTCTTCAGATTCAGGCAAAAGGACAAACAGCTAGCACAGTTCTCAAAACTCTCTGGTAGAGTCGGGGTTTCTATGTGACCAGCATTCTCCTCGGGTGTGCAGAGTACCTGACATAAAGGAAAAGGATGCATCTGGCTTTCCGCCCACCATGAGATCTGATGAGAAGTTAAGGCAAGCAGACATAGGTGATTCTACATGGCTGTCGTATTGATATTTACCGGAGAAGCAGAATCATCTAGGATGTTCCATGACAAGCTATATACAAGCAGGAAGACCAGGAAAGCCCTTGGTGTCCAAAATCCTAGTGAGAAAGGCTAGGCTGACTCCATGACAGGCTTCAAATTGGCAGTTCAGGGGACTAGGCCTAAATCTCTGTTTCCAAGAACTGGGCAAGTCCAGGCAAGTCAGTTACTGAAAAAAATCCAGGCCTCCGGCAGCCAGTCAGAAACTGCCCTGCCATCAGAAGTTACCCTGCCTCCTGGCCTGAGGCAAGGGCAGTGGATCAGCAACAGTTTTCAGACTTCCCCAGGAACAGTTTCCAGCACCCCACACCCCAGTAATGGTTCTGGAATGGTCCTAGAGATAGAGCCAACAGATTAAGATAGAGGTCACCTACCCCTCCTGGAATTCCCTAATGTACTTGAGCTCACTGGGGGCCTCCATCTTGGTTGATGGTAGACCCCAGCATGCCGGACTTCTGCAGAATAAAACACTCTTTGCTTTTGCATACTATTTGAGTCTGGGGTATCATTCTTCAGTGAATCATGGACCCTTATACTAGAGGCCAAAGCCCCAAAGCCTACAACCTCTGTTGCAGGGCTGGGAAAAGCATCAGGAAGTGAATGTGCTTATCATGTTCTGCTTTTTGTCATATTCAAACCCTTAGTTGATTCTGAGGTGTATGCCTATCTTAGCAACAGTGGATCAACTTTACTCAGTCTGTGACTCAAATGCTAATTTCTTCCAGGAATGCCTTGGGGATACCAGGAAATGTTTTCCTTGTGACCTAGGTGTCCTTTAGCCCAGTCATGCTGACTCACAAAAGTTCCCCTCAACACACTTCCAGTATTCATAGTAGGCACCAGAAAGGGACTTCTAAAGGGCAGTAGCCAGGGAGGCCAACAACAGTTTAGGAGCTGAGTGTACACTGCAGAATATGGGGAAATGTGTGTCTCAGGAGAAGGGCCATCTGTGGAAAGTCTGGGAAGAGACGGTGGCGGGCCCCTCAAGCCCATCCAACAAGCTATCCAGCTTCTTCTGACCTCTCCACGGTATTGTTCTCATTCACCACAGTCACAGTGGCCTTTGCCTTCACTGCTGCACCTTATGTCCTAGTGACAGTCTCCCTTCCTTCCCCCAGGTCCTTACCTGAATGATACCTTTTCAGGGTAGCTGATCTGTGTATTCATCACACCCTGCTCTCCCTATCCGCCATCCACTAGTATCTTCTATAGTATTTAGCACCATTTGACAGAGTCCCTAGTGTTATCTACTATTATCTCATTGCCTGCTTCTGATGCCCAGAGCTAGTTCGGCCTGGCCACCATGGCAGCCCCTGGCTCCCTCCATGCCTGGAGGCACATAGGAACCCTCCGTGGGTGTTCAAGGAACGGATCGATGTAGCCCTCTGCTGTAGGACTGGAAATTACCATCCGTCTTCCCCCGACGTGTTTTCAACTCAGCATCCAGATGGATTTTTTTCCATGGCAACTGAGCCCTGGCCATCATAAAAGCCAACTGGAAAATATCTGCTTTACCAACAGTTGCTACCCTTCCAAGTCTGGTAGGTGGGATCTATTCTATAAATCAC
This sequence comes from Rhynchomys soricoides, assembly GCA_019843965.1. Classification (NCBI taxonomy): domain Eukaryota; kingdom Metazoa; phylum Chordata; class Mammalia; order Rodentia; family Muridae; genus Rhynchomys; species Rhynchomys soricoides. The sequence continues at coordinate 15,147,610 of JADRCH010000005.1, read as the reverse complement.
CAAATATATTTATGTGTAGAATTTCTCCCAAATAACCAGTCGCATCTCCCCAGCCCTAGGAAAGTCCCTGGTTCTCAGTGATTCTACAAAGGAATGTGCTCTTCCCATCATATGAAGGCGATTTGGCCAAAAGTAGATCTTTTTAAGCCAGTGTTAAAATGACCACCCTGTTGAAGAGAGTCTTAGAACTTGGGCTATGCAGATCAAGGACCTTGGCCTCTGTGGTCCTGTGTAGATGGGGCCTTTGATTTTTATGGTGAATGCTTTTCCTCAAGGCAGTGAATATTTCACAGACTTCCCTAACAAACACAGATAAGAATCTGTGTGGGTCTCATAACACGAATAGTATCTGCCTATAGTACCAGAGAAGCCATGGTTTGGGCACAGGGGAGGCAGTGGGTCAACTCTGGGCAGAGCTGGCCACAGTATATGCTTCCAGGAGCAGAGTGGAGTTGTGGTGACTGGCATTGCAATCAATCTCCCTGCTTGGAAATAGGAAGATTCTCTTAGTCCCTGGGCTAAGAAAATTGGAAAATTAAAAGAAAGAAAGATTAGAAGCTCTATGTCATGTTATTAAAATCGGTTAAACAGAAAAAATAAAATAAAAAAAAGAAAGAGAAAGTGTTTTATTAGAGACTAAGGATTTATCATGTATTTGCTTGTTTGTTTGCTTGTTTATTTATAAACAAGGTCTTATTTAGCCCAGGCTGGCCTTGAAATTTGGAATCTCTTGCCTCTATCTACTTCCAAGAGCTAGGCTTGTGAACCTATACCACTATACCCAATTTTATGAAGGATCTAGGACATGCTAAGCAAGTACTTTACCAACAAAGCTGGGTCCCTGCTCTCCTCCCAGTGTGTGCTCCTACCCTGACCTTGACCATTTTAGCTCCTCAGGTCAGGAGCTTCGATCTCCATCTCTTCCATATAAGACAGACCAATTCTAGAACAAAAGACCTTGTCTTCAGGAATTAGTTACCGCCTAGCTCTGTGAGAAGTATTTCCCAGGAGTATTTCCAAAGATTGTACAAAGCTTTCCAAGGGATTTATGGAAACCAGCCTAGTGGCCCAAGGTTTTTGACAAAAACTCTCATCCCTGGGAGGCAAGAAAACTCAGCTGGGTTCACAGAACTTTCCAATTTCATCTGCTTGGCAAAAGCAAAGTTGAAGACCCCTTAAGGGGGCTGGGGCAGCCAAGGGGAGCTGCTGGCCTCTGCTTTTCTTTCTGGGCCCTGCCAAGAATGACATCACCTAGTTGGATTATTAGCAGGCCCTATCAGCAAACACAATCCCATCCGTCACATCAAAGCAGCCCACATATGTGCATGCTGGTCAGGGAGCCAGTTTCTATCAGCTTTGTGCCATCTTTAAACAAACCTGAGGTGGCCTCTTGAGCTGCAAAGGCACCCATTGGCCTTATTTTTTAACATGGAGGAAAAAATGCTTGGGTGGGGGTGGGGTCAACACCACAAAAATGAAACCTATTAATTGTGGCGATTTGACACACCACAAAGCAAACTAGTCCTTGGGTTCAAAATGCTAATATTTACAGAAAGCACCAGGGTCAAGGTGAGATAGAGACAAGAAGACAGACACAGTTAGACAGGATTTATTAGGAGCATGAGGGAGATCTGACCCTAAGAAACGACAGGAGAGTGGGGAAGAGGAGATAGGAGACTCACCCTGGACTGCCCTAGGAGGGAAGGTTTGGAAGGCTGTCTCCCATTTCCCTGGCTGGCTCATTCATGCTCAAGCTATGACAGTCCACAGAAAGCACACCCTTGATGAAATCATGCAACAGGTTTCACCGCATAGGAACTTGGACAGTCTGTAGTTAAGTCCCCCAGAGTAGATAGCTGCCACAAACCTCAAAGCACTCCAACTGAGCCTTCTAGAGCAGAGGATATGGAGAATATTGCTGGTAAGGTCTTTAGGATTTAAACCATATGCACTTACGTTCCGACAAGGCTCTTCCCGAAGGAGGCTCTGCTCCTTGACATGTGACCTTTGTTTGCCACTGCGTACTGATGGAAATGATTTCAGGAGACTGTAAGAATCAAGTAATCTAATGAAGGGAAGGCATAGAACAATGTCAAGTTCACACTAGACATTAACCATGTAACTGAGTTTTTATGAGATTTGCTTTAGATGTAATCTGCCATGAGTTGAATTGAGCCTTGTCAGAAAGGCACATCTTCCTAACTTCACACCACCTTTGTGTGCTGGCACATGCGGACAGGGACTTCACCAACACAGTCTAACTAAAACATAATTATTATGCTGGACCTTTGAGCGATGACTTTTTATATATATATATATATATTTAGCTCTGGACATGGGGACAAATATCTTTATGGGGAAGAGGGTGGGAAGGGGAACTAGAAAACAGGGAGGGAGGGAGCCAGGAAGTGAGACCAGGAACAGATCCTCCCCTCACAAGAAGCAAGCCTGCTTGTGTGACTATCTTGGCAAGAATTAAGCTCCTCTAAGGAGATAGATTTGTGCTCCACCCTTTGGATATCAGACTATTAAAGCAATGGTCTCTAAGGAATTGAATCTCCTCCTGGGAGAAGGAAAAGTCTAAAGCCTGGTGCTAGAGAGACCCTGTCTCCCAGAAAGAGATGTCACGAAGTTCTGACACCTTGCAGGAGAGCAGAGGCAGTGGTGACCAGTGCTGGGCAGGACCACACCTTGACCAGCACTGCTTAGTTCTGCATACTTCTTGCCCTCTATTTAAATCTAAACCCCTTGTTAGAACCCAGAAGATGAACTTGGAGCTCATTGGACCCCCTTTATTTCTTCTTCTTTTGACTGTGGCTGCATTGACTAAATCTCCTTTCTCTGCTTTGACATATTGAGACCGGGTGGGCAAGTTTTAGCTTGTAAAGCCGATCATAACTCAGGCCTATACTCCAACAGCTCTGGCGACACTGACACCTTGGACTTCTGGAATTTAAGACAGTAGATTTCTGTTGTCTATACCACCCAGTTGTGACAGTTATGGAAGTGTCAGCAAACAATTACGGTGCCTTCTTTTACTTATTTGTTTTGAAACAAGGTCTTGCTATAACCCAGGCTAGACTTTAATTCACAATCTTCCTGCCTTAGCACCCCCTACCCCCAGTTCAGGGATTGTAAGTATGTGTCACTGTCACCTGTTCTATGCAACCAATACTTAAATTCTAAAGCCCGGTCCTTTCCCAGAAAGTTTTTTGTGCTAACACTCACGCAAAGCACCAACCCCAAAACAACTTGAGCTTCCTTCAGAATTTCAGACAATAACCTATGCCAGGGCAGCACTACCGTCTCAGTAGCAACCTGTGCTCTCCTCATGTGAGTCCCCACCCAAGGGACAAAAGCAACTCCTTACTATTATTTTAGACCATGTACAATTTAAGCAGGGGTGGCAGATGTGAAAACTGTCATTTGCCCATAATCGCTGTGGCCTGTTGCTGGCCTTGTTAGACTCCTGGGCATCGTATGAATCGGGGTTCCAGGTTCCACATAATGAGCAGCTTACCGAACCCAGATGAGGTTTCTCATGAGCTCACCCTGAAAAAGAAGTGGCCAAATAAATTGGGTTCTTTCAAGATATTAGGGGGTGGCTTTTGAAAACCAACCAGAGCCCCAGTTTCTCTATCCAGTGTTTAGTATGTTCATATTGTGAGAAATTGCTGTGGCAAAGAGGCAGAGATGTGGTACAGGGGTGGGAGAGGATGTCCAGGAGGAAAGAAAGCAACACATCTCTGAATGTTGGTGGCATTTGCCTAAGAAATCATGAAGGTTTAACGGACTTTGGTGTGAGTTTTAACTGGTTTGATTTATTCCATTATTTAAGCAGGAATGCTTCTCCCTAAGCATCTTCTGTCACCTAAGTTAGGATCTCTTTCGCTGCTACTCCAGCTAGTCTTGAGACTAACTTCCTGCAGACTTAGTAACTTCAGTCAGGGCAAGAATCACCTTATGAGCCCTGGCACACACCTTCTTGAGGCTGAGACTAACAGTTCTGGGCAGTGTGTGAGTTAAGTGTTACTTGTGCCAGAGATTGGAGGAGTGATCCCCACAACCTACAGCTCACTCCTAGAATTGACAAGCACCTTCCAGACCACCTGGGTCAAAGGCTGGCTTTTCCCCATCTTCAAGGACATTGATTTTCAAAGGGTTTGCAGGTAAAAATGAATGTGTGAGGTTTCAGGGCCTCTGCAAAACCCTGGATGTTCCCAAGATGAAAGGATTCCCTACAGGAGAAGAAGCAGCTCCCTGCTCAGTGGGTGAAGAAGCAGCTCCCTGCTCAGTGGGTTTCTCTAGAGGTGGGTAAAGCCTGCGGGAACAGGGCTCTCTCTGTCTCCCTCTCTCTCTCTCTCTCTCTGTCTCTCTTACCCATCCCATTTTTCTGTCTCTCCTGGCAGGGATTCATACTATAAATTTATTGCTTATTTTATTCTTTGAAGCCAGAGAGCAGATGAACAGGAAGATTCAACCCTGCACCCTCATGGATTTAGAGCAGAAGGTGTGGACTGGGGGGGGGGGGGTGTAAATCAATGCTTCTCAGCTCAAGCTGCATATGAGAATCACCTGTGGAGCACTAAAAATATCTTCCAAACTGTATCATCAAAGCCTTTTATCTGGAAAGACTAGGCCAGGCTCAGCAAGGGCATTCAGAAGCTCCCAGTAAGAAAAACCAACCATGTAGACCCTTGCCTCCAGTGATGAAAAGGGAACCCAGAAAGACTAGTTCTCTATTCCTGGGTGTAATTCCAACTCACTGTCCTCACTGATAGAGAAGCTTCCAGGAACAGATGATTCAGACCAACTGAGTCATTAGAGGCCTAGGGAGTCTGGGGAAGCCTCCTAGAGTCTGAGTTGAGCTCAGGGTCACAGATGCCATGAAGTCTTGTATAGGCCAGCAATCATTCCTAAGGAGTCATCTCATTTTGTAAGACAGGGTCTCTCACTGCATTCTGCGGTTTGCAGATTCAGGTGGACTGACTAGCCAGTTAGCCTCAGGGATCCTCCTGTCTCTGTCTCCCCAGCGATAGGATTATAAGTACCAACCACCATACCTAGGTTTTTACGTGTGTTCTCGTGATATGAACATAAGTCCACATGTTTTTATTTTACTGATTAATCTATCTTTCTCTACACCCTCCCTCCCCACTATCCTCAGTGACCTGTTTCTACCAGCTAGAGGTCACACAATCTCCCAAACCAGTGCCACCAGCCAGAGCATGAGAACTCAAAAGTGCTAGCCTGCTGAGGTGGTTCAGATCCAAGCTCGAAACAAACGTCATCCTTTACGCTAAGGATTTTACAGATGTTTCTGTGACGACATCAGCTGCAAGTGGCCTCTTAGGTTTCTCCTCTGCATGCCGGAGGGGATGTCTTTTCCCATTCCAACCCCTCTACTGGGGTCTGCTACTTTGATTGCAGTCAGGGTGGGCTCTGCTTGAGGGGTGGCCACAGCGGCTGGGAGGGCAAACATACCAAGATCTGTGCGAGGCTGGCTCTGTCATGCAGTGAAGCATCTGTGCCTTGCTTCCTAGGCACCCTCCCTCCTGATGTGGGCTTCTCCGTGTGCACAGCAGCCACTAGCCCCAGATGTGAAGGGAGTTCTCAGCGGAAGTTTGTGGGTTGCCGCCTTTACCTCTGAATTGCAGTTAAGCCTCTTTATTGGGAAATAAAACCAGATTGGCTTCTAAGTGCTCAAAGAAGGATTTCTGAGGAACTACCTAATCCCATGGCCTTTGTCAGCCCGGCCTTTATTCTGTGCCCCTCTAACCCTGTGACTGGGAACAGAGGGCAGCTGTGGCATGGAGGGGAGCCATCAATCACCTGGGGCAGGTTAGGAGAAGGGATTACATTTGTTCACCTGTTTGCATTTTTTCAGGTAGAGATAATTTCTTTTCTTTGGGGGGAATTAAAGCTTGCTTAAAGTGACAGAGAGAGATCTCTTATAGAGAACTGTGTCTCCCGGCTCCTCTGTTATGGCTGGAGTGATAACCTTTACTCCAGACACCTGCAAGTGTCCTGTAGGCCTCTGTCCTGTCTGCCACACGCCAGTGGGCTAGAAGGAGCATGTGATGATGCACAGTGGGGACTCTCTGCTGCCTCTGCCTTGACAGTCCCTTTGTGCCACATGGCAGATTTCCCAAGGAATTTGTGACAGCTGGATCAGAGGGAAAAAACTAATGGAGAAGAATGTATGGAGTAGGGTTTAAGACTTGCAGGAATTCATTCTCTGAAGAAGTTGAATAGATTTGGTCAAGCTCTTGTTTGCCCCTTGGCTGCTCTTACCCACCACTCACAGTGGCCACAACTTTAGACAGCTCTGAAGAGGGCATGGACCAAGAGAGCCTCCAGAGGCAGAAAGCCACTGTTTTCCTCCGTGGCCACTTTTGGTGAATGAAGAGATTCATGCCACATGCTGTGTAGCCAGGTGGCCCTGACATACCGTGGAGCCTGGCTGGAAAGATGTCCAGTCCCTCCTTCTAGATCGCCTCTCCTCCTTTATCATGTCCTAAACTGAGAGACTAGGAGTTAAACAGATAGCGAAACAGGCCATAGCTAGGTAATAAAGGTGGTAAATTTCCAAAATGGTCAGCTTCTTCCTTACCCTTCTGACTTGAGATTAAAAAAATACATGATGTAACAGTTGTGTGTCAAGCCATATCATAGCCTCTTCCAAATTGACCAACCCTAAACTAGGGGAAGGAAAAAACACCGCCACCACCGCCACTAACAACAACAAACCCAGTCCTCAAAAAGAGCCTGGATTTGTCAGCATTCTGAGCCCGCCACCCCCTCTACATTGCAAAGGGACTTTCCTCTGTATGTCTGTGTGGGTGTGTGCTCCTCATCCTCAAAAATGCCCTTCTTCACCTGCTGACTCTATTCCTGTTGGCAGCCTTTGAGATTTCTCTATTGCTACTTGAGAGTTTTCCTGCCATGTACTTATTTAGCTGGCAGAGGAAACAAACCCATTCAAGACCCCTAGACTGTGTTAGCACCTGTGCTGGTCTCTCTGACGAGGCTCAAGTTCTTTATTTCCATTCTCATAGCACCAATCAACCTACCTCACAGACTTAACCATAGCTATTGGTGTCATTGGTGATGTCCCTCAGTGGGAAACCAGGAAGCCAAGAACAGCTTCGATCTTACTTCCTTTCTTAGTCTGTGGCATCCAGCAGGTGCTTGATTCTTAATTGACTCACTGTTTATAAGAAGTTTTTGTACAAATGTATACTTTTGAATTCGTTATTCCTTAAAAATTGACTGTCGGTTTGGCAGCTCTCTCTCTCTCTCTCTCTCTCTCTCTGTCTCTCTCTCTCTCTCTCTCTCTCTCTCTCTCTCTCTCTCGTGCATGCTCACATGCTCTCTCTCCCATCTGGTACCACACCCACACATACAGATAGATGCATCTGTATTATTCTGTCTCCCTTCTGAGGAAGCATATGGGTCATAATCAGAGCTCTACCAATATCCTGAAGGAAACCGTCCAGCTCCCACCCTCCTGGCACTCTTCTCCCTAGAACCACTTAAGAACCTGGTGGGATCACAATAGAGTAGAATAAGGGATGTCTTTAGAAGGGACAAGATACAGGAAACCACAGCGCTGTGCCTTGGGAACATAAAATAATAGAGCAAATCCTTAAAGATCCAATCTTATCCTTAGAAGCACTTTGTCAAAGCCAGTTCAGCCTCTGACAGGTGTTGGCTCCAGTCCCACCTACCAAAGCCATACACTGGCCATATAAAGGACAATGGCCAGGCAGTGCATTTTGTACCATCAGGCTTAGGAATCAGAAAGCAAATACACTTGGAGGTTGACCACAGACTATTTCAAGGCAGAGGGACCTTGCAGAATTGGCTTCACCCAGATCCTCCTGGGAGAGAGGAGGCTGCAGAGAATGCCATTAGTCACTCAATGTAATTATCAGGGATGACTAGGCGGTGTGGTGCACTGAATAGGGCTTGTTGAGACTCAAGGGACTGTATGTTTCAGAGTAGAGACTCTCTCAGAAGACCAGCCTATGGACCAAGCTCCACAACTGATGGGTATGTCAGAGCATCTTTGGCCCTCCTCTCCTCATGTATCCCCACACAAAACAGGTATGATGGTTGTACTTATCACATGGAGCTTGCTGGAGGATTTGTAATGCACTTTGCCTAACGCACAAAAATGACTCAATACAGGATAAATACAAAGGCTTCTAAGGAACAAAAACTGCATATTTCTAAACACCCAGACTGGCCTTTTGCCCAATGAGTACAGAAATGAAACACTGGGCAGCACTGTATCTTCTTTTATTAAAACATCTTTCACAAGTTCTTTTCACTATTCCGTTCCACTGGCCCTCCCTGGGGGATCCTCCCTTGCTCATTTACCTGGCTCCGTACATAAGATCAGGTTGCATATGCTAAAGAATTACAGGCAAGGAGCATTTTAGGTGGTTTGGATACCATGCTTCAGGAGGAATTTGAGTTCAAAAGATTACTGTCTTTTGTGCCGTTGAACATTCCATCAGTTCAAGAGGAAGAAGTCTGTTTACAGGTATAGTCAGGTCTACAGGGACCAACGCATAGCTCCTCTAAATATGTCTTTTAGGACATTCCTGAAATGATTTGCTTTGTTCAAGCCTCTTTTAAGAAACCACATGTAATTACACTCAACTATTCAGAAAGTTAAGCTTCAAACTAGCAAATGCCAAAGCATTCTGAGTTCTCATTGCCAAGCGGCCCTAATTCAGCAAGCCAGCCTTAGCTCCTCCCCTTGAGCATGCCAGCAGAAAGAATGTGAGCCAGTACATTCACAGATCCTGGCTCCTCTCTGTCCAAGCATTTCTTTCCAATGTTTGGGCAGGTCTTTTAATAATCAATTCTCATGTTATTTATAAACATTCTTGTCTAGGAAGAAAGTCACTTACACATCTTAAGAAGGGTCTGCTTCCTTATGGCAAGACACTGTGTGGTTTTCTATGTCTACAGATGAGCAAGATCTGTGAGAATATTCTCAAACCTTGCTCTCAAGTTTATTGTTCCTTTAACTCAAAACATGCATATGCATGCTTCCTGCATGTAGAAATCTTACCCTTATTAATTATAGAGTAGACCACTGTTGGATTTAATATTCTAATTATTTCAGACTACAGAACCCCCTAAACATTTTCCTGCTATGCTTAAATTAACATCAGTATATTAATTGTGTATTAGAGAGAAAAAGTAGGTTTTCCTTAGGACCAAGTTTTTGGGGGTGTTTGTTTGTTTTGTTGTTTTTTAACTTCAGCATGGATATGCATGTGGAATATGTATGTACGTTTGCATGGTCACATGTGTGTGGATGCATGTGTGTGTAAGGTGCATGTGCAAATGTGTACGTCAGTGTTTAGAGGCCAAGATTGGCATCAGATATCTTTCTCAATCGTTCTCCACTTTATGTATTTATTCAAGGTCTCTCACTTGCACTCATAGCTCACCAATTCTGTTCCTTTAGCTAGTTAGCTTGCTTTGGGGATCTCCAGTTGCCATCTTCCCAGGATTAGGATTATAGGTGGACTGCCACACCCACCCTGTGTTTACTTGGGTGCTGAGAATCCAAACTTTACGCCTTACCCTTCTTACACAGTAGGTCTTTACCCACAAGGCAATCTCCTTATCTGTCTTTACGTGGATTCTCTTGAGTTCAGCTTCTCAGGAAACTACTACATGGATACCTGTAATGAGAACCGAAAACCAAAAAGAGCTGGTAGGTTAAGAACTTCATTCATTCATTCATGACTAATTAGCGACATCTAGCCTGATCCAAGAGCTGTTCTAGGCACCAAGGAAACAACATGCCTGCCTGTATGGAGTTCACACTATTGTGTTCTATTTCAGTGTAAAGTGGATGGTAGGTCATAGGGAGAAGAAAAATAATGTAGATAGAAACAAAATGGGCCTGGGAATTATGGTGCATGCCTATAACATAAGACCATGGCCGACAAAGGCAGGAGGAATACAAACACAAGGCCAGGCTGAGCTATGTCATGAGGCTCTGTCTCTAAAACAGGAAAGGGGACTAGAGGGATCTCAAAATAAGCTCATGATGCTCCTGCAATATCTGAGCAAAGATCTAAAGAATGGAATGACTAGTGTGTAATAGCTGAATTAAAAGCATCACGAACAGTAATGGAAACTCAGCACAAGAAGGGCCTACTCTGGCTGTATGCAAGGAATTGGCCAGGAAGACCGGAGCAATGGAGAAAGAAAAAAATCCAGAGTGAAGGGCAGAGAGGAGAGAAGGGCACCCTAAGCAGCATGCCATTTCTAAGACCTCAAGCTTCTAGCCTGAGTAAGAAAGAGCCACTGTAGTATTGTGAGTGGAAATAAAGGACCTGACAATTGCTATAGCAACACTGCCTAGGAAGGATGCTGAAGATTCACATAACAGTTGAGAGAAGTGGCCAGATCCTGAGCTGTTTCAAAGGAAGAACTTTAAAGGGATTTGCTAATGCACTTAAATATAAATCATGAAAGATTTATATTTAAGTTAAGAACAGGTTAAGTCAAGAACAACTCCAAGTTTGTTTGTTTTTTTTCTTTGTTTGTTTGTTTGTTTTGGTTTTTTTTGGCTTGAGTCTTTTTTTTTTTTTTTTAAACAGAAAAATACTCCATGAATTTTAATGAGAGTGAAGGGGGAGGTAAATGTGGGAGGAGACAGGGGAAATGATGTAACTATATTCATCTGAGAAATATTTCTTAAAATATCCTATTCTGAGTCATTGGAGACTTAGATCTGAACATATAAAGATGTAGAAAGTGGTCACCCCTTAGCACATAAAAGGTTTAATGGAAAATGTTGATTTCTGGTACTATCAATGTACGATTAATTATTAATGCCTATATATTCACTTTTTTTCACTCCTTTGGGATGACACACAGGACGCAGACACAGGTAACCAGTCTGCTACCAACCTCTGTGTGTTTTCTCAAAGATTACCACAAGCCCTACATTTTTACTCCATCCATTCCTGAATAGTCATTCATTTGTGTCAGGCCTCAGCACACTTACATATTTCTTCTGCACACAGAATGACTTTTGCTTCTCTCAGTTCTTATCCTATCGATGAGTTGAGGCATAACGTTGGTATCCTGTTGCCATGGAGGGTAAAGTGAACGATGGGAGACAAAAGATCATCCACGGACAAAGCAAATCAACGAGACTGGTGATTCAGAATGTGTTAATCACAAATTACTATTCCATGATGATCATGCAACACTAAACAAAACCAAGCAAATACAATAGCAACAACAAAACTCTGTCATCACAGAATGAAATAAGACAGTGTGGTGGCCACCTCTAACAGGATCTTAGGTCCTGGATACAACCTATGAACCTGGATTTAGAAAGGAAACAGAGAAGCAGAAAGCAGAGGCTGGTTTCTGATGTTTTTTGTGCACAAGGGTTGGTAGGGAGCAGGTACCACAGTATGTGGTTAAGGAGCAACATCCCTGGCTGTTTCTTTACTGGGATCTTTCTGGATACTTTCAAAAATGAGAACAGAAAGTCACAATAGAAATAGGACCAGCTATGCAGCCTCTACAATAGACAATACCAAAGGAGATGACAGCTGCATTTTGGCAGCCATAGAGATTATGAACATTGATACACTGAGGATATGATCTCAACGTAGGACCATAGGATGATGAGGAACATTGAGCACATGAGAAAAAAGTATAGGGATGATGACCAGATATTTGGACTGAGCAATTAGAAAAATAATTGCTACCTCAAGAAGGAGAAAGCTCTTGCAAAGAGAAAGTTTAAAAGGAGGAGACTGGTGATACACCTAGTCCTCTTTAAAAGGCCAGAGGACAAAGAGAAATTATCTTTGAAGAGTATTTTTGCTCTAAAAGTGTTTGGTCCCAGTGAACTCTTTTCTCTTTTTTTCTTTCTTTCTTTCTTTCTTTCTTTTTTTTTTTTTTTTGATATTTACTTTATTTACATTTCAAATGTTTTCCCCCTTTACAGGTCTCCCCTTCTTTAGAAAACCTCCTATCTCATCCCCCTTTCCCCCACCTCTATGAGGGTGCTCCCCTACCCACCCACTCACTCACTCCCATCTTCCCTCCCTAGCATTCCCCTACACTGGGGCATCTTAACACCTTCAGGCCTCTCCCTGATGGCCAATAAGGCCCTCCTCTGCCACATATGTGGTCCAAACCATGGGTCCTTCCATGTGTATTCTTTGGTTGGTGGTCCAGTCTCCTGGAGCTCTGGGGGCTCTGGCCATTTGACACTGTTGCTCCCTCCATGGGGCTGCAAACCCCCTCTCATTTTTTTTTTTTTTTAAAGTTTGAAGAATAGAAGGGAAGCAAGCGAAGGTTTGAATATTGATATGTTAAGTTTAAGATAGCTACATTAGACAGTCTCATGGAGATGTTGAGTAAGCAGATATAGAGAAAAGTTTGGAATTCAGGAGAAAGGCATAGGCTTGAGACATGTTTTTAGGCTCTATCGGCATGTGGATGATGTTAAGCCACGAGACCAGTTGATATCACTCAGGTAGTGAATGTGAGTGGAGAAGAGAAGGCATCCAGGGACTTAAAGCAAGCATGGAGCACTCTGGGGTTTGGAAATGCACACCTGGAAAAGCTCCAGATAATTGTGCTATTCAGAAACGTCTTACTCCTGCATAGTTCAAAACTCTCCATTTTGCTGAATCATGCAACTTGGCATTGATTGTCTTTCTCCAATTTTTTTTTAATTGTAGTTACTCAGACCATAATATAGAACTTAAAGCTAAAATTGAAGACAATTTAAAGCCTTCCATCTTTGTGCTGAGGAATCCCTAGCCAGTGACATTCAGAAACAATTTTCAAAAGTTCCTTTGTCTACAACTAGACTAGACTAGCACTGTATATGCAAGAAAAGATGTATCCAAAAGCCCTTTCATATGGACAGTAAGTCAAGCAGGTACTGTCTCAAAACCAAAAAAACCAACAATTCATCCTTGATCACAACTCAAGCCTCGACCCTTGCTTGCTTATTCATCCCCAAGATCTAAATAACTTTAAAAGTCCCACAGTCTTTGCAAATTCTTACATATTAACATTCTAGTCCCTCTTAAACATCCAATCTCTTAAAATTCAAAGTCTTTTAAAAATTCAAAGTCTCTTAACTGTGGGTTCTACTAAAATAGCTTCTTACTTCAGGAGGGAAAATATATCAGGGCACAGTAACAATCAAAAGCAAAATCAACCTTCAACCATCCAATGTCTGGGATACATTCACAATCTTTTGGATTCCTCCAAGGGCTTGAGTCACTTCTCCAGCTCTGCCCTTTGTAGCACACACCTTGTCTTCTAGGCTCCAGATGCCTGTATTCCACTGCTGCTGCTGTTCTTCACAGTCATCTCAAGGTACTGGCATCTCCAAAACACGACTGTCTTCTGCTGCAACTAGGCTTTACCAACAGCCTCTCATAGGCTCTCTTCATGGTGCCAAGCCTCACCTCCTTTGCATGACCCCTTCAGTTCTGGGCCATCAATTGCAACTGAGTCTGCACCTTCACCAATGGCCTTCCACGGCCTCTCACAGTGCCCAGGACTCAGCTGCTCTTCACAACTCTTTCATGCCTTCAAAACCAGTACCACCTGGGTGACTCTTACATATTACCAAGTCCAGCCACAGCACAAGGTACAACCCTGGCTATCTCTGGAACACAGCCTCTGTGCTCTCAGAAAATACTTCTCAGAAGATTTCACCCCAATGTTGCTGGTCTCTTCTTAATCACCGCTAATATCTAAGCTCCAGCTAACCAGCATCAACAGTCCCAGCAATGCAATGGTTTTGCTTTAGTAGTTCTGGTATCTTGTTAATCACAGCTGATTTCTTCAGCCCCAGCTAACCAAAACCACAGAATCTTAGATCAAACTAGCAATGGCCCTGATAAGAGTCTTTAATCTTCCCTCTGAAATTTCACAAGCCAGGCCTCCATCTTCTGCACTGTTCTCAACATTATCTTCCAAGCTCCTACACAACATCCCACAAAGCTCTTAACACCGAATGGATCTTCTAGCCCAAAGTTCCAAAGTCCTTCCACAGTCCTCCCCAAGACATGGTCAGGTTGTCACAGGAATGCCCCACTACGCTGGTACCAATTTGTCTTAATCAGGGTTTCTATTCGTGCACAAACATCATGACCAAGAAGCAAGTTGGGGAGGAAAGGGTTTATTCGGCTTACACTTCCACACTGATGTTCATCACTAAAGGAAGTCAGGACTGGATCTCAAGCAGGTCAAGGAGCAGGAGCTGATGCAGAGTTCATGGAGGAATGCTGCTTACTGGCTTGCTTGCTTCTACTGGCTCGCTCAGCTAGCTTTCTTATAGAACCCAAGACTATCAGCCCACAGACAGTACTACCCACAAGGAGCCCTCCCCTCTTAATCACTAATTGAGAAAATGCCTTACTGTTGGATCTCATGGAAGCATTTTCTCAACTGAAACTCCTTTCTCTTTGATAACTCCAGCTTGTGTCAAGTTGGCACAAAATCAGCCAGTACAACAGTGACTGTCACTGCAAAACAAATTACCCCCCAAACTCAGTTTCTTGAAATACGTATAGATGATCTTATAGCTCTTAAGCCAGAGAATCCAGCCTCCTATGCCCAGGGTTTCACATAGGCTGCAATTAAGGTGCTAGCAGAGGGAGGGCAGATTCTCATCTGAAGACTTGGCTTAGGAATAAACTGCAGTTGCTCAGAGGGTACCTTCAGTTTCCTTGGCACGTGGACCTCTGTAGCTTCATTTATTGTAGAATTGTGAAGACTCAGAAAGGGAGCTAGCGAGAAAGGAAATGTCATCAGAATGGCCATCACAGGCTCTTAGGGCTATAGCAGGCTCTAATGAAGCACTAACAAAACACAGCCCCCCCCCCCCCACTGTTAATTGTATTCTGGTAACCAGAAGCAAGTGGGTGGGGTCAAACGATACTCAGAGTCAAGGACCATACAGGAGTGGAATCTCAGGCAGGCTATTTAGAGGTCTTCTTACCGCAAACAACATGAGAAATATTTTTAATTAATAAATTTATTTTTAAAGAAAAGTTTTAGCAAAGTTAAACAGCAGCAGGCACAGAGAGATCATATACCTGCCTCGTAGGCTTAACCTCCCCTACCGCCAACATTACCTACTCTGTCAGGGAATCTACGCCATTAATAAGGAACTTACACTGACACATTAATAGCCTACTGAATGTATAGTTTATACTAGGACACACTCTTGGTGTTGTTCGTTCTGTGAGTTCAATGAATAAAATATGACGTGCATCTATCTTCACAGCATCATGCACAGGACTCACCCTCCCATGTGAATCCTTTCTGTTCTGCCTTATGTTCTTACCTTTCTTATATTCTCCAGGTAATCCTTGACAGCCACAAATCTTTTAATTATCTCAATAGTTTCTTTGTTTTTCAGGGTGTCAGACAGCTAAAATTATGTCATACATAGATTTTCAGTTTGCCTTTTTAAAATTTGATATATATTTAATATTTAATGTATATTTAAGATTCCTCTGTGTCTTTAGATGGCTTGATAGTTTGCTTCATTTTTTATAATATCTCATATATATTCATTATATTCAATATATTCATATATTCAATATAATATTCAATATATTCATTTTGAATAATATCTCATTGTCTAGGTATACCATGGATTACTTGCTCATTTACTTCATGAAGGACATCTTGACTTCTTACATATTTAGGCAATTATGAATAGAACTACTGTAACTATCATGTGCAGGTTTTGTGTAGTTTAAACACTCAGCTCTTTTGGGAAAATACCAAGCAGTGTTGTTGCTGGATCATATGCTATCAGCATGTTTAGTTTCTCCAGAAATTGCCAAACTGTCTTCCAAAGTGTACTATTTTGCATTTAATGAGTGTTCCAATAGATTCACATCCTCATCAGCATTGAGTGTTATTAGTATCAACAGCATTTTTAGCTTTAGACATCTTAGCAGGTCTGTAGTGATGCCTCATTGCTGCTTTAATGTGGAACCCTCTAATGTGTTCACAGTATGTGAAGCTGAATATCTTCTCATATGTTTATTTACCGTGTGTGTGTGTGTGTGTGTGTGTGTGTGTGTGTGTGTTGGTGAGAGATTTTAAAAATAAAAATATTTGTTCATTTTCTAATAGTTGACTTTAAGAAAAATTTTGAGTATTTTAGACCATAGTCCTTTATTAGTTTTGCTTTAAAAATGTTTTCTCCTAGTAATTGGTTTGCATTTATATTTTCTTACAATTGCAACTTGAGGCTGCTCAGGGGCAGACCATACCACTCTGAATAGGTCCACCTGCCCTTGGTCCTGATACCCTTGGTTCAGAGCTGAAGGACTCAGAGCTGATGATACCCCTTGGATGCTCAGGGGTAGGCCATTCCAGTCAGAAGAACAGAGACCTTATGCTGGACTAAAGGTCACTCTAGCTGCCTGAAGTCCAGCCCCCAACTATGATGGAGACTCCCTTCTGGACCAGGAGTCACACAGGCCTGCAGAATACAGACCACAAAGACCAGAAAATGACAGAGGAAACAGAAACCAAGGAACAAAACACCCATCCAACAAAGACAAACTCAGCAATAGATACCTAGACCTATATGCATCACAAACACAGATTCCTAGACATTGGTGTAAGAACACAGTCAACAACAATGCCGGAAGCCAGCTATCCCACTACAGCAGCCCTGGAATATTCCAACCCGGCTGAAGAACAAGAAAACGACCTTCAAACAAACTTCAGGAAAATGATAAGGGACCTCAAAGAGAAGATGAATAAACCCCTTAAAAGAAATGTAGGAAAACACAAGCAATCGGAGGAGATGGACAAATCCCTTATGGAAAGCCAAGAGGAAACAAAGAGGTGAAGGAACTGGAACTGGAAATAGAATCAACAAAGACAACGCAACCCTGGAGATGGAGAAATCCAGGGAAGAGAACAGGAGCTACAGACACAACAGAATACAAGAGATGGAAGAGAGAATCTCAGAAGGAGAAGAGATAATAGAGGATACTGATACATAGGTCAAAGAAAATGTTAAATCTAAAAAAATTCCTGACACAAAACATCCAGGAAATGTAGGACAAATGTAGAATTAATGTAAATGCATTTTTAACTGAAAAGTACCACCTAGACTTTGAAACTAGTTATCTATTCCAGTATTTTTAATAGAGAGACTTGTAACTCTTTGTTGAGTCAAAATAAACTCAGGGCTCTTGACGACTTTTTTTTTTTTTTTTTTTTTTGAGACAGGGTTTCTCTGTGTAACCCTGGCTGTAACTCACTCTGTAGACCAGACTGGCCTCGAACTCAGAAATCCACCTGCCTCTGCCTCCCAAGTGCTGGGACTAAAGGCGTGTGCCACCACTGCCCAGACCATCATTATTTTAATAAGAGAAAATGAAGCCAAAGCTACTGGCATACACTGCATATAAAAAGAACGTGTCAGAGAAAAGGAAACCCCATACACACAGGCTACCTGGCATATATATGAGTTTCAGTTCACTCTTCTTACTCAGCTCCTCCGTGGGTGTATAAAGAGTAATCAATAAGAGATTGGAAAACCCTGAACAGACTTGACAGACATGGCATCCTGCCTCTGCAGAGGCAAAGAAGACACAACACAAAGTAATGAATACTATACAATCTTACCCATCTTGAAAGGTCAACATTTATTTTTGTTGTTGCAAACAACCCATCTGTGAGTGCCTAAAACCAGTAGGTCATCTCAAGACAAATGAGGCCATTTTTCAACTGGAACACCCCCTTCCTCTCTCGGGAGGCAGCCACCACAGGCAGACTCATTTCTAGGCCACAGATAGAATGCAGTGTTGGTGCTCTCTCCAAGGTCTTGCTAAACCTATTTGGAGCCTGAGGTCTAGCCACTCAGCACCTCCTTCTTCCTGTCTCTCCAGCCCATTTGAATGCCCTACCAAGTCAACTTGAGGAGTGGCTCCCAATGGCTGTAAAACAAGACTGTCCAGTTTAATTGCCTCTTTGCTGTGTCACTTTAAGACCAATCCTCCGATTCTGCTGGGAAGCCAGCAAAGTCTTCCTCCCTCATCCATCCTTATCAGGCAGACAACAAGCGAGCCAAATTTTGTTTACGGAGTCCAGATTTGCAGGCTACACTGTGCGCCTGATGCTTCACATTTTCCACACCGCTGCACTGCAGATCTTCCTGGCTTCATGTGAGAGCGCTTCAGATCCCATGAAACCAAAGCCAGGAACTGGTGAGACACACTGCTGCGAGTGAGGGCCTCTTGGCAGAATTGACTCCTTGGGGGAATGGGGGCTTGTTTAACAGCATGTGCAACTTATTAACTTTGGGCTCCACGGGAAAAGTCCAAGGGAAAGAAGGAGACGCAGGGGTGGGAGGGCTCACTTTGTGGTTTTAGTCAAAGCCTCAGGCTCTCCTAATTCTCTGAGATAAAAAGAGCTAACCATTTTGGGGTCTTTGAATAATATGAATTTGGAAGTGTCTCTGCATTTTCATTTAGCATTGAATAACTATTGTCTCAATTTTTTTTTTCATTTAAAATTGGCCAGTGAGCCAAGGCTTATTGTTCTATTCATCTCATTTGTTATAGATATAGAATTGCAGTGTGGAAGTCAGAGTAGAGCATTGTTTGATGCTGTGTTATGCTATTAGCTAGTTAACTGTAAATTAGTTTTGACATTTAATTGAGGGTTGTGATGGGGTCTCAGATGGTCTAGGAGTTGAGAAAAGAGTATTTTTCTTTCTCTTAAAAATAACTCACATTAATGAAATTTTTGTGCGTGATAAAATCAAAAAAGTAGAGTGTGTGGGGCGTGGGTTCGTTAGTTTTCAATAGAGTAAATTAGAATCAAATCAAGCTTACATTTATAATAACTGGGTGTGCATCATTACGAGTTGCTATCTGTGGTCTCGGCAGTCTGTAACTCAATATCTAAATAAAGGAAAGGCTGTTACCTGTTTTTGAGTTTGGACTCTTTTTAAGTAGTTGCATTTAATTAGGATTAAGCTCCTATTATGTTACAGTAAAGTTTAGTTAGATTAAGGTTATTTTCATCATTTAATCATGTTAGATTTAGATTAAGATATATTCAGATATAGAGAACTAATAGCCAAACTGCCTAGCTAGTTTTATCAGCTAGGAATGCCCTAGGCTGTAATGAATACTAGCCTATCCAATGCAACCTTAAAGAAAACCCCATAGAAGGGGCTGCTATAGGGCTGCTGTTCTGATAGGCAGAACTGTTCCGTTGGTCACTATGTTATCATAAAGCCAAATGCTTTCATCTGCTTCCACATCCCAGAGATCCTCTCTGGGACTGCAGGATGGCGGGATGGCGATGTTTCCCCAACTGTTCTGTCCTTACCCAATGCCTGGCCTTTTGTTTAAGAATGCTAACAAAGACACAAAAGACCTTACGTTTGTATTTCATTAACTTCAACTCCCCTTTTAACAAAGCATCACTCTGAGGGAAACAGAAAGCAAGTATTGATTCTTCCCTTCTTTAGAGTAGAGATGAGTTAGAGAAAACTGTTAGCAACAGGCACTAGGGACATCGGAAAAGTGTACCGAGTCAGATGAGGATTTGCCATAACAGATCATGATCAGACATGCTGGCAACTTCAGGAAGAACAGAGGACAATAAAGACAGGGCTTTATTGGAAACCTGATGTCACCTTCTTCCTGGATGGTAGAGATGTATGCCCCTGTGGATAGAAATCCGAAGTCTTAAAGGCCAACGAAAAACCTCATTACCAATCTAGGACACTAAAAACTGTCTAGTATTAAGATGTAGACTCTGTCATAGCTACAAATTAATACTTAAATAAGTTGTATATGTCTGAATATAAGTAATGTTTGTTATATTGTTTATGTGTAGCAAATTAGATGTGTGTTTTCAATGAGATCTGAGCTCTCATCATCATCTCTTACATGTTGCTGTCTATACACATGTTCATTTAAATATCAGCTCAGTCATCTACATTAACCATTAAGCTCTGTGGGCACTGGGAACTCCATGGTGAACAAGTGGTCACAGTCCCTCCAGCAGGTTAAATTACAATCATGATCAGTCTGAGGTTGTACAGGACATTTGGGGACTTGCTAAGAATGAGCCAAAGGAAAAGGGTTAAACCCCTGAGTGTTTAAGACACAGTCTGATGGCTTAGGGGTGGGGGAGGGGGAGGATCACAAGCAGGTCAAGTGAAAAGGAGAGGGGAGGTCAGGCTCCAGAAAAGAACAAATATTGCAGAACCTGAAGATCAAGGGGAGCAGCAGCTTCAGGCTTCATAGAAGAGGAAATGGGTCTGGGAAGAGGATGGAGGCCAGGGGTCCAGGGGTACCTATGTGTAAACAATGAAAACATGACTGAGACTTCTGACATGCCAAAATGCTTATAAACCGAATAATTTTCACATTTCTAATTCCTGTGATGTCTAAGTCATTTACTGGAGATGAAAGCTATTTCATTCAAGCAGAAGCACAAACGTGAAAGATGTGACGTCATTTATATTTTATGCACAAAATGGAAATAAGTTAATCAGTCTCAAGGGCTGTACCTTTGTTGTATTTAAGATGATATCGGAAAAAGAAAAATTCACTATAAAGTCAGTGTGGGCCTTAACAAACTTACAACCTACAACTTCTTAGTAGGGTGTCATGGGATTTTTTTTTTTTTTTAACTTTTTTTGATTCTTTGTGAATTTCACATCATGCATACAATTCCACTCGTCTCCCTATTCCTTTGTACCGGCCCTCTGCCCTTGCAACCAAGGGTACCTATGTGTAAACAATGATAAGAATGACTGAAACTTCTGACATGCCAAAATACTTATAAACATAATAATTTTCACATTTCTAATTCCTATGATGTCTAAGTCATTTACTGGAAATGAAAGCAAGTCCCCAAATGTCCTGTACAATCTCACACTGATTATGATTGTAATTTAACCTGCCACAGGGACTGTGACCACAGTTGCTCACCACAGAGCCCCCAAAGAAAATAAAGTAAGACGGACTAAAAATAAAATCTTGTCGTGGAAGCTAAAATGTCTCACAGTGTGTCACACGGTATACCCATTTGTCCACGTCTCTTTACTTACAAATGTTCATTGCAATGCGTCATCGGTCTGGTTCGAGGCCTCTGGCTTCTGCCACACTGTCAATACTGGATCCTCATGGGGACTCCCCTAGGAAGCCTGTTGTTGCCCTATGTCATGGAGATCCTGCAGTTTTGAATCTGCAGGATCAGTCCTTTCCTGAGATCATAGCTGGGGCCGATGTTGGGGTAAGGTTGAAGGAGGAAAGGAATCTCTCCCTTGTACCATGGCCATCTTCCTAAGTTGCTGCTCAAAGATGTAAGAAGGATGAACTACAATCCAAAGGACGCATTGCCTGGGTGAATGAGAACAGAGGGGTTTGGAGCATTGCAAAGGAAATAAAATCCTGGAATTATTTATAGAAGAATGATGTCGGCGCCATCAGAAAATAGAGAGGTTGTCTGATAGGAGATAGAGAAGAAACAAGTGAGAGTCAGAATGGAATCGAGCAGAGGAATTAAAGAGAGGGTGGGGCCAACGTAGAAAGGACAATAGGGAAGAATGGTGACACCAAACTGCTGGGCTCTGTGACTACCATCAGGCAGACATACAGACGGAAATGAAACCACACAGATAAAAATAAGCTCTCCTTTAGAAGGCTGGGTCTGTTGTGCCTGAAGGGACCAAGATTCAGAGTTTGGCATCTAACGTACCATCCTCAGCACAGCCCTGATGGGTGTGTGCTCTCATCTTGGTGATATGTAACATCAATGTTCCTGGAAGAACATGGTCTTTGAATCTGATCATGAGGGATCTTCACAACTAGTGCTGAGCTGATTCTGCAGGTCAAGTTGTCAATTGGTCAGTAAAGTGTTGCTCTAGGCTGAGTTTTGCTACCACTCAGCCACTGGGTCTTTGGATATTAACTCTATCAGCTTAAACAATAAGACACCCCAACTTCTAACTGCTTTGTGTGTATGTGTGTGATATCTATGGTCCATGCATGTGAGTGTGCGCATGTGTAAACCTGTCATAGGAGCACATTGAGTCTCTTCCCCTAGCTCTGTTTGCCTTATTGCCTAGAGACAACACTTTTTACTACATTGGTAGCTAACCTTTGGTCCTGCTAACTGACCCACCATCTGCCTATCTCTACTTCTGGTGTTGGTACAGGCACACACAACCATACCCAACCTTTTGCTTGTTTTAGCTGTTTTGGATTTTTTGATTTTTGAGGCAATGTCTCACTATGCAGCCTTGGTTGTTCTGGAACTCACTGTATAGACCAGCCTGGCACTGAACTTACAGAAATAATTCTGCCTCTGCCTCCCAAGTACTGAGATCAAAAGTGTGTGCCACCATGCCCACCCATGTCTAGTTCTGTATGTGCTGGGGATGCAAACTCAGGTCCTTGCACTTTCAGAGAAGCATTCCTACTCTCCTTGGCCCCTGTCCCCATACTTAGGAGAAGTCAAGTGAGATTACCTACTTTCTAAAACTTTAATTGTCTTTAATAACATATTAAAACTGCAGGCATGTTTTAAGTGCCATGCCTACCTCAGCAACAACAGACCAACTCTTAACCCAGCAGGCTTTCCAGAGGTACTTAGAAGGGACAGTGAAGAGAGCTAGGACATGGAATCTCAGAGCAGCTCATGTATCCAAGGCAATTAGAAATCCTTTCCACCGTCTCCTGTGCCCAAACCTCTGGTACATTTAATAATTAATTTGTGCTCTTAAAGGATTGTCCACACATGTTTGAACAATACCAACTACACAGAAAGAGAAATATAATTTATTCCTAAAGCTGCACTAATTGAGAACTCCATGTAGATGGAGGAGATGATTTTTGACAATTCTACAAGACTTGAGAGCACCAAACTTCTTTCTGGAAAGACCTGAGGAATTTGGAGTGCCCAAGTTCCCTTGGGGATCACGGTGTGCTCAACACCTCAAACATAAAAGAGAAATATAGTATTAAAGGCATGGCTGGGGGTAGAGTACTACTTGCTTAATATGCATGAGGCTCCGAGACTGATCCCTAGCATGAGAGAGAGAGAAAGAGAGAGAGAGAGAGAGAGAGATCTTAAAGACTTGAGAGCAAATATAGTGCCATAGATAACACTGAAATTTCCCCCCAAACTGAAGATCAGAACACAGATTACAGAAGGGGGATTCTATAAAAAAATGGGGCAGACACAAGATGCAAAACCTCTACCCCAGGGAGGTTTCATTTGTAATTTTGGCAGTCGTGCCCTGATGCGGTTTGAAATTCCTTTCTTTACATGCTGCTATATTCCCTTGGTCCCCTCAGAGCCTCAGAAAATCTGATGAATCCACACAAATGTAGATCTGCCTTTGGACAAATGAAGTAAGGGATGGAGCCTGACTGTCCTCTCTGTGGAGATCCTGAGGTGGGAGGAGGTAGCAGAACTGAAGCCTGAAAAGCATACTCCATTATTGTCAATCGCTATCACCAGCCAGGGGGGTGGTGGCCTTCCAGAGAGCAAAGTAGGAGATACTTCCTGGAACTGCACTGGGCTATGAACAGCTAGGAGACAAATTGGAGTGGCATGCTTTTTCTTAGGATGCCAAATATAGGTGACCCTTAAGGAAAAGAAATTTTACTTTTGATGGGACCTTCTGACGCTGAAGACACACTGCTCAGCGATCCTCCCACTAAGAAGTAAGTCTCATCTCTCCTTCCTGTGGCTCTGGGATGATGCTGGGTCTTCTTTGATCAATTCAATATAGTGGGACTAACATTACATGCCTTCCAAGGTCAGGCTATATGGGGCCACACAATCTTCTTCTTTCTCACTGGAATGGTTAAGGGATTCTGATTTACTCAGAGAGACAGTACAGAGGTCCTTTAATGGACCCTTGATGCCAACCCAGCCCAGGAGCTAGTTATTCAAGTGAAGCCCCTGGGGGATTCCTATATTCAACTGTTCTATGTCCACCCACTTCATGGCCATGTCCACTGCATCTTACTCACACTTCTGTCTTACCACCAAATCTGTGTGTTCACTGCCTTTGCAGTGGACTTCAGGCATGATTTGAGAGACATCAGTAGATAACTGAAACACGGGACACAGATGTGATTTAACCACCTGCTTGCTGCTCTCCTGAAGTTCACATTTTCTGTTGCATTCTTTTATTAAAACCCTAGAATGCTATCTTGCTTTAAACAGTTACATGTAACAATCCATGATAAAAGTGGACAGCTTGGTTGCATCTATTTCCCATGAAACGGACACTTGCTGAAGGCACGTTGATCAAATTTTAAGTCAGCCAACATCTTAATTTGGATTTCTATTGCTATGAAGAGACACCAGGTCCACAGAAAATTCTTATAATGAAAAACATTTCATTGGGGCTGGCTTATGGTTTCAGAGGTTTAGTCAATTATCATCATGGCTAGAAACATGGAGGTGTGCAGGCAGATGTGGTGCTAGGGAAGGAGCTGAGAGTTCTACATCTTGACCTGAGGGCAGCAGAAGACTCTGTGCCACACTGGGCAAAGCTTGAGCGTGGGAGACCTCAAAGCCCACCCCTACAGTGACACACTTCCTCCAGCAAGACCACACCTACTCAAGCAAAGTCACACCTTTTAATAGTGCAACTCCCAATGGGCCAACACATGAGTTCATGGGGGTCGTTCAGATTCAAACCACCACAGCCCATGAAGGATGGAATCAGTGTATTGGTCTGACCAAAGCTCAGAAAGTTTGACATGCCTTTCACTCTTCTGAGGAGGTACTTAGGCAAAATCATGCTGAAATGATCCATATATGTTGACCAGTGATCATTAAGACACGATGAAGTACCTGGAAAAAAAAACCCTCAAATCCATTGACAGTTCACAAGCTACAGTGGAGCAAAATGAAGAAATGAGATTTTGTTCTCACTAGACAGACTGAAAGGGGAAGACAGACACATTGGCATGGGGTAGGAAACTGCTTGAGAGTTGATAGCAAATGGGAGATGTGTAAAGGGACTTAGAGAAAGCTGCAAGTAGAGTTCTAAGATAGCAAGAGTCCCTCAAAAGAGCGACAGAGGAGACAAAGGTTAGGAGTAAGCAAGGGCTTCCAAACAAAAGGATGGGCAACCAAGTCTATTGCTGGTGTCAATATCAGTGAATGGATTCTGGATGCAAAGGGAAATTATAAGATCCATGGGGCAGTATTGTGAAGCTTTTACTAAGTCTTCATTCGGTGACATCGCACTCCAATATAAATTTGTTGTAATGAGAAAATACAAATCCAGGTAGACAGTATGTGGCACTATTTTTTTTTTTTTAACAGTTTGTAGAAGTCTGCTTAGGGCTGAAGCACACACTGTTCCTGTTTCCTATGAAATCTTCCACATAATAGAGTCATATTATATGAACATTAATATAGGTTTGCTTCAGATGCTGGCAAGGTTCCTGAGCCCATCTTTTTGATGGAACCATTTTCCCTGCTGACTTCACACACAACTGTAAGTTCCCAGGAAGTAGCAGCTATGACTATATCACCCTTGGAGAACATCCAGGAGGTCCCTTCATCTTCTCTTGTCTGGTTTCTGTAAACCCAACACAAGATCATCACGAGATGGCCAAGGAAGAGTCACAGGAATCCCAATTCTCGAAGCCATCTTTCAATGACAGCCAATAGTTATCAGAACAGAGGTAGGCCAACTGATCCCACAGAGAGGTTGAGAGGAAGTCTTGCAGAGTAAGCAGTCAACATGAAGAGACTTATGGAGAGCTGAGGAACTGAGCTCATACTGACACCTCAGAACTTGGACCAGCTCATCTCCAAAGATTTCCCATAAACAACATCCCAACACATCCATAAAATAGCCTTGGCCTTCCACCAGAAGCTTTAGATAAGTATTACTGGAGCTGAGACTGGAACAGAGAAATGTACTTCTCACTCTGAGGCCCACATTGCCGTCATGGTGGGTAGAGTGTAGGCATTCTCCATGACTTGCCAAAGAAGAATCCACCTACGTGCTGCCTCTGTACCGTATTGTACTGTATTATCTAATGGAACCCACGCTGACTTCACTTAGCCAACTTCCTGCTCCCTCTGGCCCTGGGCAGAAAGCAAACCATGTGGCCCTTTTCCAGATACTATTGTTTGGCAGCCACACACCCCTCATAAAACTTACCAGTCCCTCAGTTTGAGGACAACATGGGGGTGTCCATTAATGTTCCAGTTAATAGCTAAGAAGGCTTTGTCCAGATGGAGAATTAACTGACCAGGCATTTTCATGTGAGGGAAGAAGTAGGATTCTGAGAGCATACTCGTCATTGTCAGGGTGGTGCATCCATGGAAGCCTAGCAAGCAGGAAGTAATCCTCATGTCCCTATGTGCCATGTTTACATGAAAAACACGATTTAATAATAACAGATAGTTGCTGAGGGAAGCGAGACAGGGAGGGGTTTTCCATGTGCAATACAGAGGATTAGTGGTGATTAGTGAGGACAAAGAAAAGGCCAGTTAATGTTTTGGGCAAACAAGGAGAGTTGACAGGTGCAGGGTGTGCTGTGTACACACGGCGGCAACCGGAGTTATGTGGCTTCCACACAGCAGCAGGTATAGAGATGTCAGATTTCCTTACACAGCTAATTAGCACAGGCTCTTGAGTCCTCTGGCAACGGCATGCCCTTTATTAATGTCCTATGAGGAAATTGAAAATCTCCCCCCATTTAGATTGGGCTTGCATTGACATTTCTTTGCCCTGAATCTGGCCCTGGCAAGGTGATGTGTATCTCGGATACACCTCAGCAATTGAGACCTGAGACTGAAGACTTAATCTTTCTGGAGGGTGGAAAGGAAATACCAGGGTCAAGGGCTGGACAGACGGAGGCCTGTGAGCACTACTCTCAACAAAAGGTTCCCTGCCTGGTGCTCCTCTGTACTTCCCCTCTCCGTGATGGATTTTCTGGCATGCCCTTTCTCGGGAAGCAGAAACCTGCTGTAGGTGGGGGGCATTTTGAGAGCTCACACTATAGAGGTGTCAACCCTTCAGGTGGGAGGGGCTCACCCAGCCACTATACCTTAACTCCTGTTGGGACCTAGTTCCTTCCAGAAGCTCCTGCTCTGCTCTCTTTTCCTCTCTGTTAGAGGCATGCACCACTGCACCTAGATTTCTTTCCTTTTCTAATCACAGTACTGGGTATTCTGGTTTGGATATAGAATACTCCACATAGTCTCATGTGTTTGGATCATCGATTCTCAGCTGGTGACAGTGGTCCAGGAGTCTGTGGAACCTTTAGGAGATGCTTCATTAGAGGAAATGGGTCACTGGAGGATGGTCTTGAGCTTTTCCTGTTTCTTGATCTTCTGAGGTACAACAAGCCACACCACAAGCTCTTGCTTCGGAGGCTTGAGCCCCCACTGCCAAGTCACTGTGTCCCCTTAAACCGTGAGCCAAAGCTAAGAGCTACCCTGCCAGTGCAACAGACATGTGACTAATACACTGGGCATTGAACCTGTGGATCCCAGGCAAGCACTGGACCCCTGTGTTCTACTTCCAGTTCTTTTTTGCTCTTTGTTTTGAGAAGGGTCTATGTGATCCAGGCTGACCTAGAACCCCCACGACTCCTGTATCACTCTCACAAGTGCTGAGATTAGAGACCGTGCACCACTGTGCCTGACTCTAAAGAGAGTATTTAAGCATTTGATATGTTTTCCTTTTGCAGTGGTAGGAATTGAACCCAGGGCCTTGAGTGCTAGGCAAGTATGCTACCACTGAGCTATACCTCCAACCCCATATCAAAAAGCGGGGGCCTCTCCTCCAGAAAGAGAGCTACCTACTTACTGCAGAATACTTCCTCACATGGTGTCCTCTCTGCTTTTATTTTCTGCTCTCCCCAAGACCATCAAAGGCTGTTTTTCTTAGCCTGTGACATTTGAGGCACAGAATATCTGGTACGTCCTCCCAGCTCTGGGCTCAAAGCAAGGCAGTATGTTCTGTACCTTCAGGATTACTGCTCTCTGGTCTTCTTCCATAACCTGTCCAGTCCAGACTCCTGGAGCACCCTCAAGTCTGCTCAGGGTGCATGGGCCAGCTCTGACTTATTTCAAATGACCATTTAGCCTATCTGCATTTATAGAGGGCAGCAAAAGGAGACTCCTTAGGAGCTGAGGTAGCAATCCAAAGCAGTTGAAAGCCCCTTGGGGATAGATGCTTAGGGCATAAGAGAATCACGGGCTTACACGCTACATGCAGGAAGGATGGAGTGAGTGGAACAAAGACTGCGGAGTACATGGAAACAGGAGAGAGAGAGAGAGAGAGAGAGAGAGAGAGAGAGAGAGAGAGAGAGAGAGAGAGGAGAGTGCATCTTACAGCATTAAATTCCCAGGACTCCAACTTCAGAGAGGAAATGAGTCACTTGGATTTTACTAGCAGATATGGTGCATAAGATGAAAAATTCTGATAAGCTTCCTGAATCGGAAGCCATTTGATTTTCATTCTGGCCCCACCTCTACCCACCCTCAATGCCCCCTTGTCCCCAGGGAAACCTCAGCCCCAATGACCTTTCACCAACTCACAGGCTCCAAGGCACAGTAAAAGATCTGGATGAGGGAGGGCTTCTTCTGTCAGGGTTAAAAAATCCACAGGAGTGTTTCACAGTCAGGAGACAACTCAAAGTAATTGAAGTCCAAGCCCAAATGAATTCTCCCCTGGCACCCACACCTCGATTCATGGTCTTATGGTCCAATTTTAAGCTTAGACTTTTCAAAGCTCACAATGAAATTCCACGGATTCATTGTTGAAAGAACCCTCAGCTCAGTCCTAGGGCAACAGAACAGGGGCTTTGCTCCTCTGTGTAGCTCCAACAGTCTTCCACACGCCATACTCCAGACATGGAGGCTACCCCCACAGGGGTGAATGACATAACAACCCTGGAGAGACACTCAATAATAACAGCTCGCGCCTACAACTGCCCAGTATCCCACAAACACCATCTCCATCCCTACTTCTTTCTCAGTTTTACAGATGAAGACATAGTTTCTTGCCTGGGGAGATACCTCTTTTGGTAAAGAGCTTGCCGCATGAGAAACGAAATTAAATAACAAAAGACTTAGACATGGTTGTACAAGGCAGCAATCCCAGAATGGCAGAGCTCATTAGCCAGCTGGATCAGTGATCTCCAGGTTGAATATGAAAATTTATTTGTCTTCTAAAATAGGGGAAAGATGGTTGGTGAGATGACTCATCTAGAAAAGACCCTTGCTGCTAAACCTGACAACCTGAGTTCGATCCCCAGGACCCATATGGTGGAAGGAGAGCAGAGACTGATTCACAAATTGTCTTCTGACTTTCTTATAGCACTGGCATTCCCACAGGCATGTATGTGCGCACACACACATATATGAAAAACACACAACTAAAGCAAATAAACAAATAGATAAATGTAGTAAAATGAGGTAAGGTGGAGAGTGACTAAGAAGACACTCAGAGATAATGCACACATGCATGCTTGCCTATGTTCACACAACACACATACACACACACACACACACACACACACACACACACGAATAGTTTTAAACGCGAATTTGTAAGTTGTCTTAAGTCTCACAGAGCATGACTGTCAAAAGCTAGGCTTTCCTGAAGCGATCTAAGGACAAAGTTTCCTGTGAAAATGCTTCATCCTGAGATCTTCCTTGGAAAACTAACAGAAAGGAAGAATAGGAAAGTGAGACAGGGAAGGAAGTTGGTCAGGTAAAAAGACAGGACCAAGGAGAGGACCAAAGTTTAGCTCTGAAAACCAACAACTCAAGAGGGTGTCCTCAGATCTATGCTTCTAAACACACACACACACACACACACACACACAGAGAGAGAGAGAGAGAGAGAGAGAGAGAGAGAGAGACCCCATAACCCCCAACCTCTAACTACACCCTCACCGCAGACATAACCATAAGGCTGTAGGTTCTTTGCATCCAGGGGTCTCCATGTTGAGTTGTGACTGAAGCATCCCACCAGGCTAGGGGCTAGGCTTACCTTCACACTGTCAAGCCCATTGCACTGTAGCATAGGGGGAAAAGGGAGAAGGGCTCTGTATCACACTCCACAGTCACGAGAGCTCAGCTTTAAGCTTTTAAACATTGCAGTGAAAAACTAAGACATCACTGTTCAATTTAATAATTCCAAGTGCAGATTGTCTCAAAAGCACTTTAATTAATATTTTCCAACTTCTCCATAATTATCTGATAATTAGCCCATTTATATTATGTGACACTTTCTTCTGTGAAGAAACATTTTGACCTACTTCTAGGATTAGGTCAATGGCTTGCGAATTGTCTGTAGTAATGATTTAATCATGGTAGGCAGATTTTTCTGCTTTACCAAAGTTTAAATAAATTCATTTTATTGTCAAGTTTTGATGTTTCACATCTCATCAGTATTTTTTCTAATCATAGTATTGTTGTGCAAAAACAGAGCAAGTCATTTCTTAATAAAAATAATATTTTATTAAATGTGAAATAAAACACCATTTCTTCAAGGCTACAATTTTTGGTGGCCCTACTGGAGCAAAGATCTGTGCTGAGAGCTGGAGTTAAGATATGAATAAGTTCTACTTCCTCCTCTGGGCTTGTAAGGCAATCAGCCAAAACCTAGAGGTGAGGGCATGCAGCAGGGAGTATGCACAGGAGTTAACAGTGGGCCACAGAGTCCCTTAAGATAGAGCAAAGCTCAGCTCAGCCAGCTTAAAGAGATTAAAGGTAATCACCATCCTCACCACCCAGTGGACAAAAGGAAGTGGAACCTTAGGAATTTAAAGGCAAAACCTTTTTCTAAGGTGTGGAAGGAATGTGGTTTGGGGCCTGAGGGAAGGAATTCTGGCCAAACAGAAGACCTCAGTAGATGGAAGTGGGCTTTGTACTCAGAGAGCGGGAAAGCAAGCTCTTGCCATGGTCGCTGGGCCTGTGTACTGGTTCTGAACCTGACCAAAAGCTAACAGGGTTGGGAGGCAGGAACGGGGCAGCCATGGTATAGGAAGGACCTCTGTCTTCAGCCCCATGAAGAGAATCTTCTAGAAGGAATAGCATCACCGAATGCTTTCTTTAATGAGCTGATCTTCTGTGGGGATGGTTTCCCCCTTTCAAACACGTCTGCACTGCGTGGTACCTTTACAGCTGGCTGTCCCTTCAGTGTCCTCTCCTGTACCCCTGGCCTCCTCCCCATACTTTTGACCTACAGGGAGACCATTGCCCCTAAATTTCTATTTCCCCCACAATTCACTTATAGGAATCTTACTCCTTAATGTGCAGGTATTGAAGAGGTAGGACTGTTGGTAGCAATTAGACCATGAGAGCCAAAAAACAAACAAACACTACCAACAAAAAATAAAGTCCCAGTGAGCTGCCTTGCCCTTACCCTTCCTACAGGTGAAAATAGACCAAGAGGCATGAGACTGGTGAAGTCAGGCACTGATAAATCTCTGTTGTTTACAGGTCTCCCTTTCTCTGGTATTCTGCCACAGCAGCCAGAGTGAGTGAAGATACTAGTGTTAGGAAAAAGCACAGGCGTGCAAATGTGCCAGAACTCCCCAACCTTCTCATCCTGGTATCACAGTTAACTTCAGATGCCAGCCTGATTGGATTAAGAAACCTGGGACATTAATAAGGCTCACCTTTGATCGTGTCTGCAAAAGATTGGCTGAGCCAGGAAGATACGTTCTATCTGTGGGTAGCATAGTCCCAGGGGCTGGAGTCCCAAACTGAACAAAAAGAGATAAGGAGAAAACCAGTTGAGCTTTGCCATTCCTTTCTCGGCTTCCTGACTAGCCCGGATGTGAGCCACAGCCACAGGCTCCCGCCACCCTGGAGCCACTTGTTCCTCTGCCTGCCTCACCACCATATACTGTATCCCCTCAAAGTATGAGTCAAAGTAAGTCCTTCTTCCTTTAGGCTGCCTCTTGTCAGCTGTTCGGTCACCTCCATGAGAAAAGCAATTCACCTGAGGACCCACTTCCTAAGTCTCCAAACCTCCCAAATGGACACCCAAGTCTATGAAACATCGCAGAATTTCTCTGTTGGGAGAGCTGGATAGACAGTACCAACAGTTCTGGACTTACAGACACTCACCACCACCACCACACAGTCGGAGTTGAAGTCCTAATTCTCATCATGATGTTTTGGAGGTGTGACCTTTGGGAGATGAACAGGAAGATAGGAGGTCATAGAAGAGACAACCCCAGTAGGCAAATAGAGAAAAGAGGCTCTAGAAAGATTGGACGTCTAAGATAACCCATTTCTTGGTTCTTTCTCTTCCTGTAAGACAAAGACTCGGTGCATCCATAGACACACACACAGAGGGAACTGTGTGGTTGGACTCTCAAGATGTTCACTTGATGGGCTCTTGTGGCAGGAACCAATCAGCTTCCCTGTCTTTATCTGGATTATCCTATCCCCTGCAAGAATTCAAACCACCCAGTTCAGAAGGAGGAAGGGAAGCCACCTCCCAAACATAAAACCCCTAGTTCACCAAGTAGATTTGGACACCATCTCTGGATCCCCCTCCAACCCGGGAGGGGGAGGGGGGCGGGTCTATCTCATTGAGTGCTTTGCTGCCTATGTGCATGCCATTGTGGGTGTGTGTGGTATGGTTTACCGTCCCACATGTGCGCATGTGTACATGTGTGTTTTGCTTTCTATAAAACTTGGCTGAGGGCTGAAATTTTGCCTTTCATGCTTTTTTATTCTTTAAATTGGTGAAGGAAAAGATTCAGTTCCTGCAACCCTGCATGGCACGATCATTCCAACAGTGTGAACAATATGAAGCCCCACAACGGGATCAGTGTCCTTATAAGTAGAGGAAGTAAAGAAGCAACATACTGTCACTTCCCCCTCCTCTCTGCCACCCTCTTCTCTGTCTTTCCTACATTTGAGCACCATAAGAAGGTTGTTTAGCCATAGTTGTCTTCAAGCCAGGAAGGAGTCCTCATCAGAACCCAGCCAGTCTATTGTAGTAACGCAGGCCGCATAAAACACGGGTCAGAATGGCTTTGCACATGATAGCTTCTGAACTTAGTCTGTGTTCCCAAGCCCTTCAGGCTGTCCTTCAATCCCCCTGAGGTGCTGGCCTCTTATCATTCTGCTCCCTATGCGTGCACAGCCGTGACGCAGAAGGCCTGCTCACTATCCGAGTCTGAAGGAGTGAGAGCTGAGGGTTAAGGTCACTCTGCAGACCGATGACAGCGGTTCTTGGGAGAAGTTTCCCAGTCACATACTCAGAATTGTTTGAGGTATAAACCATTCACATTCTTGCCCTCCCATCCCCTCTAAGGGGAGTGGAGGAGAATGAGAGAAACACTGATTCAAATTTGGGGCATTCGTTCCAGAGAGTAGAGTGGACTTGTTTCTTTTTCCAATTTAGAAATTAGCTAGTTTGCCTCTGACTCCTCCCTACCCACTCAGCCTCTCAAAAGCTTGTTTTCCTCTGAGAGGTGGCATGTTGGTTCAGGGTGGTTCTCCCCACACTACTGCACACACACGCCCCCTCTTCTCTGCTCACAGCCAAGCCCATGGTGTGCTGCCCAGCTGCTGGGTGAGCCTGGGTGCCCAAGAGCTCTTCAGACACGTCTTTAAATTCATTATCCAAAGGTGCAGAAATGATCATTTGAAGTCACTATCCTATTTCTCAGAGAGATTACGTGTGAGGGAGGGAAACGTGCCCATTTAACAGAGATGGTATTTCAGGGGTGTCCTCTTTCAAAGGGTTCCCTCTTTATCTCCACTATCAAATTGTTCATAGATCTCAAAAAGCAGGGTGGCTATTGTGATGAAAACCCACACGCAGAGTGTAAATGTCCGACCTGTTTGTTATTTGAAAAAAAAAAGGCTGTTAGTCGCTGAGATCAGGTGAGTCCCAGGCCTTCTCTCAGGCGGTGGACTCAAAGGCTGTTCTTGAAGCCTTGCCCCTCCCTCTTCCTTATTCGGGTTACAGAGGCTGCCAAGCAGGAAGCATGTGCCTGGGTGAGCTGAACCTGGGAACTGAGGCCCTTCCAGCCCCAGCTTCTGTGTGTGCAGCACTTTAGTAAACAGCTGCCTGGTGTCTTGGGCTAACAGACTTACTCCTTGCCCCTTTCCAAGCATTAAAATACATTACATATTTATTCTTCCCACCTTACAGCAGGATTTCTACTACAGTGTAGCGAATTTCATAAGAGATTTGGATCTATGCTGGGGAATATGAACATATGCATGGTATTGAGCATGGGCACTCCTATATCGATCATCAATCAAGAAAATGCACCATAGGTGTGCCCACAGGCCAGTGCAGTAGGGTCAGTTTTTGGATTGAGGTTCCCCCTAGTAAAATGACTCTAACTTGTATCAAGTTGACATAGGATTAACCAATACAATGAATACTTGTGAATTCTAGTAGCAACCTGTGAGTCATTCTGGAGTAGGAAAGGTTTGGTGTGCCACCACTGACAAGGAAAGATGTTGTCTAGATTGGACAAGGACTTAAAGTCTAGTAGACCAGCAAGAGTGTTGGTGAATAAAGCACGGGTGTCAGAAACAATTGAGGATGTTTAGCCTTAAACACAATCCCAACTTAGAGGAATTTATTCTAATTTAGGCATCCTGACTCCAGAATCCACAATTATTCATGGTGCTGGCTAATTCAATGTCAACTTGACACATGTTAGAGTCATTTTGCAAGAGGGAACTTCAATCCAGAAAATGACCCTACCACATTGGCCTGTCAGCAAGCCTGTGATGCATTTTCTTGATCAATAATTGATATGGGAGGGCAGTGCCACCTCTGGACTGTGATCCTGGGTGCTATGAGAAAGCAGGCTAAGCAAGCCATGAGGAGCAAGCAAGTAAGCAGCACTCTTCTAAGCCCTTTGTCTCAGTTTCTGCCTCCAAGTTCCTTCTTTCACTTCCCTAAATGGTAGATGACAAACTATAAGATTATATAAACCCTTTCCAAGTGGTTTTTTGTCATAGTATTTATCATAACAACAGAAACTTAAGAAGACCATAATCAGGTACACATTCAAACGCATAGAATCAAACTCAATGTTCACAATACTGTCCCTTCCAAGGGACCCAAGCATGGTGAATGGAACTAGATTCAGTTTTCATTCTTATAAAATATGTCTGCCTCCTCTTGTCCATATTGCTTCTGCTCTTACAGGATCCACTCTCCTCTGATGGGTCATCTTCTAGTGTGGACTGCAAGTCCTATAGGATGAGTCAGGATCAGAGCCTCACAAGAGTGACCTCAACCTATGACAGTGGGGCTCTGAGTAGATGTGTGTGCAAGTAGAGAACTATCAAATTGATCCACAGAGTGTGAGGGTAGGGAGCAGGGAGCCTCCACATGGCCATGTATTTGAACATGGGTATATCTAATCTATATCCAAACTGCAACCATATCTGGGGTATAGTTAGGTCTAGTATTTACCTACAGCTTTATATGTTAAAACCCCTTTAGGGGATTCTTATGCTTAAAGCTGAAAGACCCATCTAGAATTGTGGGGAGCAGGGATCATAACACTTCCTCCTGTTCCTGAACCCAGACCTACTACTCAATAGGTCTTCATCCCATGTGTAATATAGGAAGTAATTATTTTACATGTGTAGCCCTAGGAAGCCTCTTCTAGGACCTAGAGTACTGTCTTTGCATTTCCCAGTTGACACATCAGAACTTGATGACATGCAGGGTGCTGGGAAGGAGACAAACCTGGAGATCCCTCTACAGTTTCCTAGACATGGCACTTTGAGTGTTCAGCATGCACACCTTCGATGGGATAGGCTCAGTCCTTGGGAGATTACCAATAGGTTATTCTTCTATTCTTACCTCCAAGGGGTTCTTGTGTTCAATGAGTGTAAAATACAAGTAGAGTTGAAGAGAGAATAATCTGGAACTCTATACAGAGGCTTCCTATCAGAGGAATAGCAATGAAGCTGTTAAAGCAAGGCAGAATGAGAAAAAGGAGGAAGCTGGGAGCATCCAGAGGCCAGAGGGGAGGGGCTTTTAAAGCCTTATCTGTAGGCTTTTCTGTTCCTCTGAGATAAGCAGAGAAGGTGCAGCATCAGGTCAGAAGAGAAGGGATAAGTTAGAAGTTTAGTGACCCAGGTGAGAGTCAGTAATGGCATGGAACAAAGCATAACTGGAGAGAATAGAATCCTGGACTCATGTCTAATAATAATAAATATCAAGTGCTTATGTAGTAGAGTTTACTGTGAATAGTACACACATGAACTAATTCCAGCCCTCATAAGGGCCCCACAAGGCAGGAGCTAGGATTTTCATCCCTACCAGGCTCATAAAGAGACTGAGACAAAGAGGTATCAAATAACTTGTCCAGAGCCACAAATATCAGCACTATGAGAACTCACTGTAAACCATTATCCATCTCACAACGGAATTTATATCCCCCTCCCAAAAGTTTCAAATCTGAACAAGGTAGTCTGAGCAAGTCTGACATCCACTCTATGTCTCTTTCAGCGAAAGCAAAGTCTGGGTTTTAGAAGAGAGAGAGAGAGAGAGAAAGAGAGAGAGAGAGAGAAAGATACAGAGAGAGAGATACAGAGAGAAATACAGAGAGAGAGAAAAAGAGAGAGATACATGCACATACATACACACAGGCACATATACAAAAGTACATGTACAATTCACACACACACACACACACACACACACACCCTTCTATATCTTAAATTTTTCTCTATCATCCAAGTTTGGCTATGTGGACAAATCAAATTTAAAAAAAAAATGTGTGTGGTTGGTTTATGGCTGCCAATGTTTGTTGGCAAACATTGAATAGAGGGCACAGTCTATAGAATGGTGGATTGTCAAGAGCTGGTCTTGAAAAGGTGTGTGAGTGAGCGCTTGTGTGTGTGTGTGTGTGTGTGTGTGTGTGTGTGTGTGTGTGTGTAGGGCATGGGTGCCAATAGCACATGACGAAATGGATATGCACATATCAAAGACAGGAAATCTGAGCATGCTGATTAGGAAAACACCACCATCATTCTGAAGCTCCAGCAGAGATCATGTTGCTCTTTCATATAGAATCAAAAAACCCTTAACCCTGTGCTAGCTGTGCTTGAGAACCAGTTTTAGTCTCGAGGGACACAGGTAAGTGTGGAGACCAGTTGAAAAGTCTACAACTAAGTCCCTGAGCCCCATCTATACTCAGATAATACTCCCAAGACCCCAGTTAGGACCTGCTTCCCTTAGGGGCACCTCCCAACTCATGGAAACCCCAGAGCCCACAGAAAGAGGGAGGTAGCCCTATTAGCCACAGGAGAACCTGGCCAACTCTCCATACATGACTATCTGCTATTAGAGCATGAAGTGGTTCCAATAGCCTGAGATGGGAAAACGATAAGACCCTCCACTCACACACACACCACGCACAATTACCATCAGATGCTCTGTCCTAGGATTAGGCAGAACTGGATCACAGTTCCTGCTGATTCTGTAGGCAACAGGGCGCTATGTCAACATAGGCTTATCACACATGTACACATGTACACACATGTGGTTGGTTTATGGCTGCCAATGTTTGTTGGCAAACATTGAATAGAGGGCACAGTCTATAGAATGGTGGATTGTCAAGAGCTGGTCTTGAAAAGGTGTGTGAGTGCGCGCACACACACATACACAGGCACAGGCACACACACACACACACAGAGAGAGA
Organism: Rhynchomys soricoides; assembly: GCA_019843965.1. Taxonomy (NCBI): domain Eukaryota; kingdom Metazoa; phylum Chordata; class Mammalia; order Rodentia; family Muridae; genus Rhynchomys; species Rhynchomys soricoides. The sequence continues at coordinate 15,109,862 of JADRCH010000005.1, read as the reverse complement.
GAGAGAGAGAGAGAGAGAGAGAGAGAGAGAGAGAGAGAATGTCCTCTTTCTTTAGGGCTTGCCAGTGAAGAAGAAATCAACATGGAAATCAAGGGTGTTAAGTTGGTTCCATCAGATACCACCTGTCTTTAACAGTTTTAGTTAAAGTGGAAGTCAGGGAAGGGGTTTGAGGAATGGAGACCTCTGGTGAGGAGTGAAGTCATGAGGGCATTCTCCATATACTCTAAACAGAAGACACTAGGCAGGACGTGGTGGTGCACTGTAATCTCAACACTTGAAAAGCCAAGGCAGGAGGAATGTGAGTTTGAGGCCAGCCTGAATATGTAGCAACACCCTCTCTCAATAAGTAGGCAGACATATGCAAAGGAAAACAGCAACAAAACAAACAAACACCCCCATGACTCTGTTCTCCCTGGGACTGTTACAGAATTAATGGTGTTCTGGGGGGAGGGGATACAAACTGAAACAGAGTTGGGACAGAAAGAGAAGCTGGAAGATCTCTGGTGCATACAGTGGAGGGGGCCAAACGAGACGAGGTCAGAGTGATAAAGGGGGGAAGAAGAAGATGGAGCCTGTGCCAGCTGAGAGAGGACGGAGGGCAAAGGCTATGGGAACTGATGCCTGTGTATCAGAGTGTTGAAAGCAAAGGGCGTGAGGGAAGGCCAGCAGACAGAACCCAATTCCCCCTCTTTTATATCAAGAAGGAAGAGTTACTTTTAGCATCTCCTTGCATGGATAAGACAGGATTCAGGGTAAGATTTTCTCTGCAAATAAAAGATTCCTGTGCACAATAAACAATGATTTTGTCCAAGTCCTATATCTTATCGAGCAGTATTCTGAGCAGTATTCTCGAGCTTATGAATTACTCAAGGTCTATTGCTTAGCTCAAGGCCAGCTTGTCCACCCACTTGTCTCTCTTCAACATTCTGCTTCCTGTGGAAAACTTGGTACTGCATACCCCTCCCTGCCTTCTGCTCCATCTGTGGGAGCAGGTGAATTCGGCTTTCTTTCTTTTATGTTTTGTAAAGTCATTTATTTTTATGTGTATGAGTGTTTTGCCTGCATGCATGTGAGTGCAGCACATGGATGTGTGGAGCCTGTGAAGACCAGAAGAAGGCACTGAGTGGACCCCTTCGGTGGTAGTTATGTTTAGTTTTGAGCCACCATGAGAGTTCTGGTACAAGAGCCAGCTCCTCTATAGGAATAGCAAGAGTGCTTAACCCTTCAGCCATCTCTCCAGCTCCTACTTAGGCTTTCTTTAGAAACATGGGGATGTCTAGAGTCTAAAACCCCAGCTCCTAGATTCTAACTAACCTCACCATGCCCAGTGAAACATTGCCTCCTAAGAGCCAGAAGGCCCCGCCCAGTCAGCACCTTGCTCTAAGGCTACAGTGGGATGCTTGTGTTGGAGTGTTTATCTCTTGAATTCTCCCTGTAACCAAGAAGGACCCTGACCTCCTTATCATCCTATCTCTACCTTCCAAGTTCTGGTGTTACAGGCAGGCACTACCAGACCAGACCAGACTCAACTGTGACTTTCTTTGGCAGTTCCCTTCTTAGACCTGCTCTAGCCACATCTAGATACAGATGGCATAGAGACTGCTCATCGGTTAAGTCTTCTGCTTTGCCATCCGCACTCCCCTGTCTAATGTCAGACACACAGGAACTGCTGTCAATCAAACTTACAGAAGGCTCTTTCTTCTATCCTTATTAAAAGACAAAAAATGAACACAGAGAGAGTTTGGACACTTGAGACGTGATCCCCGGGACAGGACTCTTTTTCTAGCTGATTCTCTGCCTTTTAGGGAACGCTATGTGTAGACACAGCACCTGCTTCTCCAACTGTTGCCAATTATCTTCAAAGACTCTCAACAAATGATTCCAGAGCAACTCCAGCATGGGAGTTTGTAAAAAGGTGAGACTGTTTTGAAACACAACCAGCAGGTCCGGAAACAAGATCGAACCACTTAACACGGCAATTATCTGTCCGACATCTAAAATCGCCAAAACAGCTCTCCTCCCGCTGGAAAAAAAAATCCTCTAGCAGGCAACTTAAACTAAACTCAGTGACTTGATTTCATTTCCATCAACACAAATCAATACATAATCGCATGCAATCATAAATTAGCTCATCAGAGCAGGTCAGATTTGATCCTTATCTTGGGAAGCTCATTCATTGTTGACCTTCCTGGAAGGGAGCCCAGGTAAGCCTCTTTCTCTTAGGCTTTACATGGGCCAGACTCTCTCCTACCTCATATGAAGGCTAGATGCTGTGAGATTCTGACCCACTTTCAAGAGCTCATAGTACGGGGGAGGGAACGGAGGCTAGAATCAGCAGAATGGAAATGCAATCATGCCGTGGTGAAGTGAATGTACTAAGCTTGTCCACAGAAGCCTGTCCACAGAGTGACTTATTCGGCGGAGCTAGCTGGGTTTGGGTGGGGAGAGCCTTACAAGCCCTCTGCCTGCCCTAGAGGTCTGGGTTTGATTGACTGGTGGGGCTCTCCTGGGATTTGGGCCAGAAGGAACAGCATGAATAAACACACAGAGCCCAGGAACCAGTTCACAGAAGGCCAAGAAATTCAGTGTTGCTATAGCAACCTTGAGCAGGTGACAGGCAGTTAAGGAAGGCAGAAATGGGAAGGTATTAACAATCAGCCTGCAAAGGGTCTGTGTGTGCCACAGTGAGAAGGTTTCACATCACTCTGGAGATAATTTAAAGGTAAAAAAAAAAATGTTTTTCTTCACCCCTAATTATGAGAGAAATACACGTGTATAGAAATTAAAAGAAAAGCACGTGTGTGCATGTGTAGGTGTTCGCATATGCATGCTGTACATGTGTGTGCACTTGTTTGTGGAAGGCAGAGATTATCATGCGGTACCTTCTATAATCACTCTCTACCACCTACCTGTGGGTTTGGTTTTGGTTTTGGTTTTTTTGGTCTTGGGACTTTTATTTTTTTATTTTTATTTTATTTTTTTTGAGGGGAGGGTTGGTTTGTGTGTGTGTGTGTGTGTGTGTGTGTGTGTGTGCATGTGTGTGATTTTGATTTTAAGACAGGGTCTTATGGTGTAGTTCTGGCTGTCCAAGAACTCACTTTGTAGACCAGGATGGCTTTGAACTCACAGAGATCTGCCTGCCTCTGCCTTCCAAGTGCTGGGATTGAAGATGGGCACATTCCACCTAATTTTTATAGCAGGGTCTCTCACTGTCTTAGTTAGAGTTTCTATTACTGTGAGGGATGCACCATGACCATGGCAACTCTTGTAAAGAAAAACATTTAATTGGGGCTGGCTTCCAGTTAAGAGCTTTAGTCCATTATTGTCATGGAAGGAAGCATAGCAGTGTGCAGACAGACATAGTGCTAGAGAGGGACCCAAAAGTTCTACACCCAGATGGGCAGGCAGCAGAAAGAGAGAGTGACACTGGGCCTGGCTTGGGCTTCTGAAACCTCAAAGGCACACACTAGGCCCTAGTGACACACTTCCTCCAACAAGGCCACACCTCCTCCAACAAGGCCACACCTCCTCCAACAAGGCCACACCTCCTCCAACAAGGCCACACCTCCTCCAACAAGGCCACACTTCCAATACCGCCCATCCCTGTGAGTCTATGACAACAACTTTCTTTTTTTTCTTTTCATATTTTATTTACATTTCAAATGTTTCAGATCTCCCCTCTGGAACCTCCCCATTCCCTCCGCCCTCCCCCTGCCACTATGGGGATACTCTCCCACCCACCCTCCCACCCACCCTCCCTCCCACCCTCCCACTCTCGTCCCTCCTCCTTGTATGACAACAATTTTCATCCTAACCATCACATTCAATAAACCTCAAGCTCTCCAGTCTGGCTGTACCGTCCAGCCAGTGAGTCCCAGGAATCCTCCTGCCTTTGTTTCCTGAGAGCTGTGATTGCAGGTGAGGGACTCTGTGCCCAGGACTTTTTAAACCTGGGGGCCAGGGATCAAACTCAGGTCCTCATGCTTGTGTAGCAAGCTCCTTCTTGACTAAGCAGTCTCTCCAGCCCCAAACAAAACAATTCCTTATAGATAACAATAGGGTTCCTTGAGATTTGTTCATATGTGTGCATGATAGACAGATATAGTTCAGTTTCCCTCGTCCTTCGTCTCTGTCCAGGTGGTCCTCCTGCCTGCCAATGTCTTTTCAACTTGCATTTCCTCTGCATACAGAGGATGGTGGCTTTTGTCCGTTTGGGTCTAGCTTATTTCGCTGAGCATGATGATCTCTGCGCCCCCCATTTTCCCACAGTGACATTTGTTCTATATGGCCAGGTGTGTGCATTGTGTGTATATACACTGACTTTATCCTTTGATAGTTCGGTGGGCATCTAGGCAGTTCTATATATCCACTACTGTGACTACAGCTGCAGTCAATGTGGAGGTACAACTGTCTCTCTGAAATTCAGACATAGATTCCTTCTAGCATGCTCACAATTAAGGCGGTAGGACCACACAAGAGTTCTATTTTTAGTGTTCTGAGAAGCCATCACTCTGTTTAAAAGGGGGAGGATTCCCCATGATCCCGTGGTCCAGTGATGACCACCATTAACATTGTCCCTCACCATTTCAGACACACACACAACCAAACACTCATGTGTAACACATGCGCTTACAGGCCCGGATGTGCAGTCTGCTTCCTAGCTTTTTACATGTAACTACACATTATAAACAGTTTCCATCTCATTAAACAGAATTTACTATATAAAGCTTGCAGAGTATCCCCATCTATAGTCATGTTAAAATGACTTGCCCAACCTCTCTTGTGGGTATTAGGCAGGATATTTGCCTGTCTTAAGGAAGCTAGAAAAGGCACACATGTCCCATTCTGTGTGTGCAGTCCTTTATAAAGGTCTTTCCTCTATATATTGAGGAAGCTTGTACCATTAGCATGCCAGCTAGAGCAAAAGAACGTCAGTCTCTCATTTCATTGTCATTATCAACTATTGCAATTTTTAAAAATTGCTGTTAATTTGTTGGCTTAAAGCTAATACACCATTAATGTCTAATTTGTATTTAACTACTACAAAAACACATCTTAAATGTCTATCTACTTTTAAATTTTCTACATTAGTGAAAACCTTGTCCCTGTCCCTGTCTCTGGGGCTATTGTTCCATTAGACTATTTTTTTTTCTTTATGATTTGTGGAAGTTTCTCAAACATTAAAGATATAAATGTTTTATCTCTTACAAATCCTTTTTGCAACATGGCGATTCTTTGTAATTTTGTTTATGGTAATTTTAGGTGTAAAATAGGCTTTTAATTTCTACCCAGGAAAACTATCAATCTTCACTTTCATCCTTCAAAACACAGTCTCTGAGATCACAAAGCTATTTGCTTTCACGTCTTCTATTTACATAGTGAACGTACTGTGGGTTGATTTGATGTACAAATGAGATAAGAATCTAATTGAGCACTGACTGTAGTAAGGTGAATGATGTTAGTTCAAAGATATCAGGTCTTAATCTCTAGAACCTGTATATATTACCATATGCATAGAAAGATCTTGACAGCTGTGACTAAGTTAAAGATCTTGACATGGGGAGATTATCCTGGGTTAGTTGAGTGCCACAAGAACCCAATTGTACTGTTCTTACAATTGAGACTAAGCAAAGTTTACCACACACAGAGGAGATAGTCTTATAAAGACAGAAGCCAAGACTGGATGATGCCTCTACAAGTCCAGGGAAACTAGCGACCACCAGAAATGGGGGTGAAAATAAGGATCTCACCTACATCCTCAACAGGGACCTCTGCCCAGCCAACTCCGACTGAGTGGAAATAAGTCACTGAAGCCCAGCCCCCTGATCCCTGGGACAATAAGTCTGTTTCATTAAGCCACCAAGTTGAAGGTAATTTGTCATAGCAGCCACAGGACTCAGATATAACACCTCAAGGGGTGTTCCTTAGACTGTACATAACAGACTCATGCTTTCCTTACTTGTCTGGAATGTCATTTCTACCCTCTATAAGATGTCTATATATGACACCAGCTTTGGGCTTTTCAGTCTCTGTCTATCTATTCTTATATCAATAGCATTATGTGAATTACCATGTCATGTATCTTCCATTTTGTATCTGGCAACATTGATTCTCCCATTATAAATATAAAAATGTATTAAACTAGTTGGTCCTCTGGAAAATAGAAAAGGTAGAATAACTTGTTTTAATTCTCTAAATGTTTTTATTCAGGAATAAATATATTACATTTGTAAATTAATTTGCAAAGAAGCCATCTTATAAAATTATGGCCTGATCCCATTTTTAAAGAAGATATCTATTATTAAAGTCTTCACTCTATGTCCAACAGTAATTTGTAACTTTCTCTTTTGCATACTTCCAACCTGTTACCTAGCTGTGCTGTTCCCTTCCTCCTGCTTCATCTCCCCTTCTCCCTCGCCCCTCCCCATTCTTCACTTCCTTCCTCCTTCCTCATTCTCTCTCCATCTCCTCTCCTCCTCTCCTCCCCCCTATTCTCTCTGCCATCTCCCCTTTCCCTCCTTCCTTCCTTCGGTGCTGCTTATATAAAGCTTCGGAGTAAAGGGATGGTATCCGATTCCTTCCATGGCAGCCGATTTAAATTTCTAACTTTGTTTTGTGATTTTTTTCCCTAGGCTAATACTGGAACTCCTATGTAAGCGCCAGCAGATGCTGTGTGGGTGGTGGTAAGAAGGAGTGCTGGTTTATGACGTGTGGGGGCGGGGATGGGGGGCGACGCATGTCATTTTTAATTAACACTTGATAATCAAGTGATCTGAGTTTATATACTATGAGTACAGCAGGCTTGTGACTTGTACCAAAGAGGAAAACGTGTGCCCAAGAGTCACCGTTAGATTCACTCCTGCAGAGAAAGAGTCTCTTGACTTCTAATCAATGGTTCCTTTATCCTAAATATGGGAAGAAACGCTCTGTGCCACCCTGGAGTTTTGAGCCTTCACCAGCCCTGCCTCAGCTCCAGCCTCAGCCCCAGGCCCAGGCCCAGGTCCCCACACCCTACCCTAGCCCACCCCAGACCTAACCAAGCCCCAGTCCCAGACCAGCCCCAGCCCCCTGTCCGACCAGACCCAGACCCAGCCAGAATTCACACATGCTTAAGTCAGGCAGAAGGGAAGTCATAGAAGGAAGTGTGGTTTATATATCCCCTGCTCTATGGAGCAGTCATCTCTCTGGGCTACCCCTCCATGAGTTCACAGGGCAGAGCCAGAAGGTGAGTGTCTTTCCCAGTGGGAAATGGACAGAAAGGAAGAAATCTGCCTCTTCTGCACTCTTGCCATCCTCAATTTATTCTGCAGCCTAGAACAGCTTAATGGAACCTCACATTGGACGCCACACTAATGATCATTAAACACTAATTAATTCTGGTGGTAATGACTCCACTATCATTTTTATTAAGGTGCAAGGGCAATCCGTAAAAAGAAACTCATCTTCCCAGCTAAGCAGACTTTCTTTAACTCATCAACACACTGCCAAAGAAAAGGGAACATTCTGCCAGCATTCAAACTGGGGGGAAAAAAGTCCTCAGGCAAGTTTATATAAAACCCCAGAAAAGTGATACATAATAAATTAAATATCCCGAAATAAGCAAAGCATGACTATTTAAGCACTGGGCTATTTTAATTCGGAGCAAGCAATGAGACCCAGGCTCTTTACACAGGGTGGAAAGTTTAAGCCAGGACTGGAAGGATAGGGAGCTGCCCGAGGCCCGTTTTTATTCAAGACACTGGCAAACCTCATGGGTCACTAACTCAGTGTTGAGCTATAGACCAAGGTAAATATTTCCAGAGACTGGCAGGGACTCCTGTAGTCTACTAAGGTGAAGAACTGGAACACAGAACATTCATACAGCATGTGTCTAGCTTTTTGCCTGGAAATAGCTTATGGGTGCTAAATGACAAGCCAGCCATATCTTGCTGGGGTCTGGAACACAACTGAGAACAATCTCAATAGGCAGAAGTGAGGACAAAGAGGAGTGAGCTTAAAGAGGGCAGCTAAGGAGAAACAGGGTCTTACTGCCCTTCTAAATGCAGCAGCAAGAGGAAGCTTTGAGTTCTTAAGAAGGTTCTTTTGTGAACTTCAAGTCTAATCCCCATCAAAATTTCTGCTCTCTGATGCTTAAATAAAATTTATTCTACCTTATATCATGTCCTACATGGAGTCTGGTGTGTGTTCTCCAATATTTTTGTGCACAAAAATAATATCCACAGGATTGGGGAAATGGATCAGTTACTAAAGGAATTGCCATACAAGCATGAGGAGCCAAACTGATCCCCAGCATCCACATAAAAGCTAAATATGATAACGTGGGCTTGGGATCCTAGTGCTGAGAAAGCTCACTGGCCAGCCAGACACACTCAGCAAACATCAAGTCTTTGTGAAAGATCCTGTTTCAGAAATCAAGATAGCCAATGTCCTGGTGAGCAACATCTGAGGTTGACCTCTGGCTTCCGGATTCACAGGCACACCTAGACACACACACACACACACACACACACACACACTTTTCACCTTTAGCTTTTTCCTATTGTTTTTTCATGTTGAGTGTGTGTGTGTGTGTGTGTGTGTGTGTGTGTGTGTGTGTGTGTGTG
>JADRCH010000005.1:15078529-15101249 GCA_019843965.1 Rhynchomys soricoides | reverse complement strand
TGTGTGTGTGTGTGTGTGTGTGTGTGTGTGTGTGTGTGTGTGTGTGTTGGGGGTACTGATGAGCCTCACCCAAGGGAATATTTCACAGAGAGACAAAAAGATGTCAAGAAGCAAAGATGAGTGGCCACAAGCATTGTAAACCACAGAGGAATGGATGCCCAGAGTCTTCTGATATGGGAAACAGATTCCACAACTCGACACTTAAAAACCATTTCCTTGCTGCCTGGCAAAGTATGAGAACATCATATGCATGATTTTATTCACCCTCCCACAGTTCTGAGATAGGTGTTAAAACCTCATCCCGTACTGTAGATAGAAAGAAATAGACGTGGAGGGCAGAGAACTTGTAGAAGCTTCTGCTTCAAAGCCTGTGCTCCTCATCACACACCAAATTAGTGGGTAACAGTGGGGCGGGGAGAGAAGCAACAGGAATTGAGCATATGTCAGATCTATGCAGCCACAGAGCCAGGAACAAGTCTGGGAGACCCAGTGTTCTCACGTGGTCATATTATACTTTACTGCAGCCAGTCAATTCCTAAAAAAATATCTTATGACGTGACAGCTAGGACTAGGGACATCAGCTAAAGCAGGAACTTTAGGTTCTCAATGCTATGGGTGAAAACCTCGAATCCTCTCCCTTTAACAGAACACAATGAAACGATCTGTGGTTTTGGTTTTTTTTCTCCCAGATGTAGAGTGTTTTCAAAACTCTCACAAACTCCTCTATGTTCTCGTTCTTTGAAATTTGGCAATGTATAATGAACTAGAAACATCTGGAATGGCTTTTTATCCTCTACACTACCACTCAATAATGGTCTTCTATTCTTGTTTCATATTCAAGGAGACTGAAGCCTAGAGAGACTGACTATGCCCTGGGCATGCACTCAGGGGACAGCAACCGGGGCAGGATGTTCATGTCTCTTCCATGAGACACAAGTTCCCCTCTTTGGAATCAGCAGGCAGAACACAGTCAGGTTTTCACATGAGGTATGACCTGTGTGGACAGACATTTCTCAGCCAGCTTCAAATGCTTTTCCCAGACGACAGTGATACTCAGGAAAAGCTTCAGCATTACTTGTGACAGAGAAAGCCCTGGTTTTGTCAGGACTTTGAAAAAGAAGCTGCGCAGGTGAAATCTAAATGCCCTTTGATTGAGTCTCACTGCCATCATCCTTGAAGAACGGATTTTCCCTCCTACAGTGTCCACTTCATCAGCACCCCTTGGGCTGACCTTCAGATCCTCAATCAGCCCTTATACACCAAGCTGGGCTGGCCCTAGGTTCCAGCATCCCAAGCCTTACATCATCATCCTTCCACTCAGGGAAGGGCTGTGGGTGCAAAGAATTCTTTGCTTCTGAGTCTGACCAGCCGAGCTTCTCGGTGCTTCTTCGCTAGGGTAGTTCACAATAGCACACTGTCTCTTCTATGACTGTGTGGTTTTCTGATTAGTACTTATTCATCAATGAAGACCATAGACCAGCAGTTCTCAGTCTGTAGGTCTCAACACAGGGGCCACACGTCAGATATTTATAATTCATAACAGTAGCAAAATTATGGTTATGAAGTAGCAATGAAAAGAATGCTGTGGTTGGGGTCAGCACAGCGTGAGGAAGTGTGTTAAAGGGTCGCAGCATTAGGAAGGCTGAGAGTCACTTCTGTAGACTGCTCCTCAGTGGTTTGGATGTTAAGTGCATTCATGTGAACTCAGCCACATTGGGCTGCATTTATGAAAGGTGAAAGGTGGCTAGATTTCCCCGCCCTTCAGAAAAGCATTTATTGAAGAGAGATTTTATTTTTTATTTTATACTTATACTGTGCATATATAAAACCTAACAACCTACATTATATACTAATATCTATTATTTATGTTTATTGTATTGGTTAAGTTTGCACAAGTGAGAAATATGCTATTTTTCAATGCTGGGGTTACAGATAGGTTGACCTAGAAATCAAGATCCTCCTAATTCAGTTCTCTCAAGTGCCAGGATTACATGTGAATTCTGTGGGTGTCTTACTTGTACTATTACACAGTTTTACGTGCATTCCAAATGACTGTCATATTTTCACTCATACATTTTGTAATATTATAGATACATTCATTTTAATGAAGCCTAAGGCTGCAGTAGCTTAAGAAACTATTATCAAAGACTGAAAATTACACCTTTTAGAGGTGATCTCCGATTATATTTAGATATGTGTCATTTCATCTTTGTATCCTGTATATACATTCATAACTGTAGACATGTTTTTAGATTCAAGCAGAGAATTGAAGCATATTTACTGAGTTTTAAACTGATTATGGTCGTTTTCACTTAAGACTCTATTATGGAGGCTATAGAGATGACTCAGAAGTTAAAAGCACTTGTTCTTCCAGAAGATCTGAAGTTAGCTCCCTACACCCACATGGTGGTTTATAGCAATTCAGGGGATCTTACACGCTCTTCTGACCTCCCGAGGCACCAGGCATGCACAGGGTATACATACGTACATTCAGGCGAAAACACTCACACACATAAAATAAAATAATATATAGTTTGAAATAATATATTATGAACATCATTCAATTTGTAATGGTATAAAAACATCAATAAGTTTGATTTGAAGATAGGCAAGAACAGCATTCTGTTGTCAGCCACCACTGCTCATGTCAAATTTGTCTAATAGGGATAACATTTCTGTCTAGGTACTCTCTCTCTCTCTCTCTCTCTCTCTCTCTCTCTCTCTCTCTCTCTGTGTATGTGTGTGTGTGTGTGTTACATGTATGCAGGTACCCTTGTAGGTCAGAAGAGGTTACAAGCTGAGTTATAAGCAGTTATGAACCTCTTGCTGTGGGTGCTGGGAACTGAACTTGGGTGCTTTGGAATAGCAGCAAGCCCTTGTAACTCCTGAGCCATCTCTCCTGCCCCTGCCCAAGTTTTTTCCCCTCTGGACTGCAAGAGTGTCTCTTTCCAGAGGTTGCCAGGCTGCCCTGCTGGAAGGTGTTGTTGATTCTTCCCTTTCTGCAGTAAGAGACCACGTGCCTGTGCACCAAACAACATGGGCACTATGATGCTCTCTTCTTTCTGCACTGGGTGTCAAACCTACAGCTTTGTACATGCCAAGCATTCTCTCTACCACTGAACTGCATCCCCAGCCTTATAATTTTAGGGTTCACTAATCAAATATGCAAAAGTATAATGGTGTCCATTGTCTTGGTTGTGTAAACGTGAAATAATGAGAAAATATTTTATTTATTTTAATAATTTGTATTTCTTCTTCAGGGTGCCCATGGTTTGTCTATCAGACTCTTTATCTTTTCTAATCTAATTGTCAAGCTCTCTGTGTATTAGCAGCACCAATATTTATCTTTTATAATACTGTAAAAGTTTCTTGATGGTTAATTTGTTGTTGTTTGGCTCATAGTATTTTTGGCTGCTGAAGCTCTAAACTTATCTTAGTCAGACTCGTCAGTTGTTTTTCTTGCAGTCTCTACTGCTGGTGACATTTTCTGCACTGTGATGGAAGCGCTTATTCTGTGACATATGTCATAGGTGGGAAGTAAACCGATACATACCGCAAGTCAGCTCAGAAGCGAGGTGAGCGGTAGGTATACTGAATACTTTGGCAGAGAAATGAGATTGCCGCTAGCATTATAGCAAAGTCCCTGAGTGCTTAGGAGCCCTGGGGATTCTCAGAGACATCCAGAGATGTCATGTGTCTTTACAGTGAAAAGAAGTTTAAAAATATATCGTCGAAGCTAGGTGTGGTGATGTACTCCTGTGAGAGGTTCATGTGGAAAGATTGGTACACTGTAGAGACCACCTCAACTGCATAATAAGACTCTATCTTAATAATGAGAGGGAGAGAGAGAGGGAGAGAGAGAGAGAGAGAGAGCGCTAAAGACCATCAAATGACAAACAGCACTTTCTAGAGAAAGCTATGGCTGCATCTCTATCCCATGCATTTTCTCCTATGACATGACCTTCACCCTCCACCCATGGAGAAGTGGATTGGGACTCTTCCTCTTGAAGCTGGACATGCATGTCAGGCCATCAAAGGACAATACAGTTTGTTTAGGTTCTCATGGAACACGTACTTACTTGCCTTTGGGTCTCTGGTCCTCCAGTTGAGGTTTCAGGGGCTCTGACACCATCAAGAATGAAGAAGCCCAAACCAACCCACAGGGATGCAGAACTGTTGCTCCAAGAGGAGGGAGATGCCCAGCCACCTTGCCTTCCTCTGGCCCTGGATTTTCTAGTAATAGTTCCTTTTAAGTCTGTCTTTGATCAGATCCAGAAACTATAGCTGTCAGTGCTCCCCAATGTCCAGAACTAATGCCCCTTCCTACATCAGAATTCACCAAACATCTGACTGCCAGCATCTGTGAAGGACCGATGAAGGTCCTGATGAAGGATCAACTCTGCCTCTCACACCCACTCTACACACCCATAAAGCATGTTGGCTGTGCCAAGGAGTCCATTAACACATGTGGTGTATGCATACCCATGGTATTCTGCACTACCCCCAGGTGCCCCAGTCCTTCCTGCCCCACTTTAAGGAGTGACAACACACTCCTTAAACTCCCTTGTTCTATCTTCCTTCCGCTGTCCCACTTCCTTCCTGCTTAGCATTTGGCATTCTATCACATCTGGGCAGAACAGAAGAGCAGGAGAATTCAGCTATTAACTGCCACTGTTCATTCCACAGTTTTGAAATACAAGCAGACTTGGGAGTAATATCCTTGCTGTTCTGTTGCTGTGGACTATCATGTTCGTAGGACATACACTCAGACAAAAAGTGCTAGAGCAATGGCAAATTCTTTCCAAAGCAGTAGGAATAGGGCCAAGTACATGGAACAAACTTAGCCTGGCGGAAGTTCTAGTTGACATTCGCATGAGAAGGCCAGAGGCAAGGATAAATGCAGCAGTCATATTTAAAGAAGTGGTCTGCCCAACCCGGAATGACCGGGAAAAGAGGAAGCTGAAGAGGTGATGTGATAAGTCACAAAGGAGCTCAGGTACCAGGCTAAGAAGGTAGAGATGAGACTCTGCCTTCATCAGCAATGTTAACCGTCCGCACTTTCGGATGTTGCTAGGATTTAGATGGAGGTGCCAGACGTGATTAATCTAAGTACTTTTCAGACAATTTTGGTGAAAACTACTCTGTCTCTGGCTGTGCCCTTATGGTACTTTTTCTTATTCTGTGGAACCTGTGCCCTAGAAATCTAGTCTAAGCTTCCAGAAGAGGCTTACGGCCCATTCCCCTTTATACCTACAGTGTCTGTTGGGGCACAGCAATGATCATGGCAAATGTTTGCTGCACCTCAGCGTCTCCTCTCATCCCACACCTCTCTTTTCCCCTTCTCTCCCTGTCTCCGCCTCTTGCAGAACTTCTCAGTAGAGAGTACATCTTATGAGTCACTCAGGGCAGCATCTCCTGGAGAGGAATCCCCCTCTGCCACCAAGCCGGTCCATCCTCATTCCATTAACACTGCTGAGTGGCAACTTCCCCATTACACAACCGATTTCATTATGTCTGGGACATGGGCCCTGCTGCTGAAGAATTCCCAAGGCGGGAGTTTGGTGGCCTGGCCCTGTGAGTGCTGAGCAATGCTGTCATTTCACACTTCTCCCAGTTGTCATTGTCTCCCTTCCTTGCCTCTTAGTGTCCTTTCCTGAGCTCTTCTCATTGTTAGGCACACCTTTGTAGCCTTCAGAGTGCAGGTAAGAAACCATCATGCTTCTGAGATGCCAGGAAGTGTCTCCCCAGCATGCGTGAAGATCAGTGCATAGCTTTTGAATTGTAGAGATCAAGCCCTGAAGAGCAGAAGCCCCTTAGATTTCTGTAAAGGACCAGACAGTAAGTCCTTTAACCATGTGGGGCATGGTGTTTCTGTATCAATTCTGCCTTCTTGTTTACAAAACTAGCCATAGCCAGAGCCTGAACAGACCTGCCCAATACCAGGTCACTTATAAACTCACTTGCAGGCAGCAGGTGACTCTTTGACCAGTACACCATAGCTAGCTGGCAGCTGATCTAGATCAATTCTCTAGTTACACAAATGAGAATGCAGAGGCCTGGACAGGACAAGTTTTAGTTCTTTCCGGCAATCAATGACAGAGACAAACCGAGGCCCAGGGGGCTCCGAACCTCTGCACTCTTTCTGTTCCTCCCACGGCTGCAGTCCAAAAGAAGCTCAGCTGCTTACACCTTGGCTAGCACTTTTCACTGAGACTCGCTACTCATTTCCAGCCAGTTTCTACCACCCTCTGAGTCTGAAACTCCCAAAGCCCAGGAACTGAGGAAAGTTGTGGCCCCTTTCCAGACTCTGCCTGACATGACTAGTATGAGCTATATCTGTCTTCAGAATGCAGTATGATCTACCTCCAGCACCTAAGGGTCCCCCCCTCTTCTGTTTGTTATCTGTCTGTGTGTCTGTGTCTCTCTCCCATGGGAGTGTGTGTGAGTGTGTGTCTCTGTGTGTGCAATGAACAGAAACATGTCTCTCAAAGCCTTTTAGGAAGAAAGTTTTAAAATTATGCAAATATGAACACTCTAGAGATGAAACTCCGGTAAACAAAACAAGGAAACCTAGCTGAGTCACTGGTGGGACAGCCCAAATGGATGAGCCTGCTGCCAACAACTTTAAAAGGCAAGCGGGACAGAAGAGCCTGCTTCCCCACAAAGGTCATCTGGTCTCTGTCTCGTCTCAGCCAAAACAGGCCTCGTGACTTGAATGATCTGAAGTGTTCTTAGTTATGGAAGAACTAACTTTCCCCTTAAAAACAGATGTCTTGATGAGGGGTGGGGGGAAAGTGAGGAAGGGAAAGAGAGAGGAAGAGAAAGAGAGTGAGAGGGAGGGAGGAAGAGGGAGGAGGAAGAGGCTTAAATAAAGGTATTCTTAGCTCTGCTCTGGCAAGGAAGCATGACGGCCATGATTGGTTTGATTAGACAGCCCTGATTAGCAAATGCTTTGCTTCTAGCTCCTTCTAGCCCCAAGGAGCCATTCAAAGTGTTGAGCATTCTCCACAGTAAGGAACAGCAACTGCAGATGTACAGCAAAGGGTGTCCATGAGGTGATCCTAAAGCAGACTGGGATCCGTTTTACTAGAGTCACCTTCAAAACAGCCCGCCAGCATTCAGGAGTATCAATTAAGATGGTGATGTTGAACTACACCTAAGAGTCATATTTACCCTAAAGACTTCTTAGGGATGACCAGAGGAACTATTGGGCAGATTAACGTTGGCAGCTACACAGTTCTGACTGTGGGCCACCCATTTCTCAAGACTCAGCTCTCAGCACTGTGTAGGAGACCCAAGGACACTGCTGACTAACCAAAGCAGCAAGCCTCATTTTGAAAGTGAGGGTGTGAACTAGTGTGCCCTTTCTCAACCCAAGTAACCTCCCCGAATTTCTGCCTGTGTTTCCAAGACATTTAACATTTGTACTTACTTTTATAACTAATTAATAAAGAAAAGGCAAAAGTTCTTCAATGTTATTATAGCATCAAAAAACAAAAATAAAAAACAAAAAAAACCCCACCAACTCAACTTACTTCCTAAAGTCAACCTTGTATCTTTCATAAGTAAATGAATAAAAATGAGCTAAAGAAATGCAGAAGGAAAAGGGAGGTCACACTCTTTACTTTACATGAATCTGGCATGCAGTAATATTTCTTGAGATGATTCATGAAAGCGATCTCCATGAAACAAGAGGAATTTTCGTTTCAATCACGAAAAGATAATTACAAATACTTTTTCATTTTTATCATATTTAGCATAACAGAGTAAAACTTTGCTTACTTACGTTAGTTAACTTAATTGCTTATTTTGATTCTTATCATTTTACTGAAAGATAATTGTTTTGTTTTGCTTGCTTGTGTTTTCTGAAACAGTGTTTCCCAGTGCATCCCAGGCTGTCTTTGAACTCATTTTGCAGCCCAGTTTAGCCTCAGACTTACAGCAAGCCTCTTGCCCCAGCCTCTGGAGTGTTGGGGTTGTAGGTGTGTGCTATCATGCCTCGCTGGAAGGTAACTGTTATCTCTATCTGAGGAACTTGAAGAGGTATAAACATTTTAGGACGACAAGCTAGTTAATGACGGACTGTAGATCTGTCTCTAGTTCTACCCAAGCTCAAGCTCCCTGCTGTCTTCCTAGTGATGAGATCAAGGAAGCCGTGATTCCCCAGCAATGGCTGTAATGAAATGACCGACAAACTTGTGCAAAGAGGAGATCAAAGGGCAAATTCATTATCCAGAAAACCAGTCCCAATTCAAAGTCATAGATGTCAAAAGACAAGAAGTGGGGTTTCCGCTGCAATTCTCAAGACCCTTGAGCTCCCAGCTCACCCTGCGGCTAGCCGATCATACAGCCTCAGACACCTGGGAGGATCTGGGATGAAGAATGGGCTCTTCAAGGTAGAGAGCTGAGTACAAACTTCAACCAAAGCTCTGTCTGTTCTAACGCAAGCCTCATACTGTGAACACATTACTAAAGTAGACCATCTGTAAATACCAAAGGGATACAAAATGTTTACCAGGACCCAGCAATCGACAATGCAGCCTTTATGACTGAGCAATCATAAATAATATTTTTATTGGTAGTGTAAAATTTCTTTTCCTCATTACTTAAATCGGTAAAAGAATGACTTCAACCTTTTGGAATGTTGAACTTGCAGGTCTGTCTGTTTTACATTTCTGAGACAGGAAAATAGCCTTTCTGTTACTATTTCTATATAACTTGTTGGGACTCACACATTGGACTTCCAGTCTAACTAGCTACAAATTCCTCTTCTGGTTTAATGGTATACTGATCATGCTTGTAGTTGAACAGAATAAACATGATATATGACATTGAATTGGCTGGTAGGGAATGTAGCACAAAGCAAGTTCTGACTTGAAAGTCTGCATTTTACTTGGGGTATTACAGAAAACTACCAATTTAGAAATAATGAGAGTAAGAGATAGCCACTGAGATACCCAGAAGATACATATTAACACAATTTTTTAAAAAAACTGAGCAAGGTCTTTTATATGCAAAGGATTCCAACTTGACTTGATTTGATTATCTCTTGGGCATTGTGAAGATGTCTCAATCAGATGAAAGAAATAAAGATACATTAGTCATCTAAGTCTTTGTGTGATACAGCAAGTGCTACTTACATTCACAGTTTTACAGTAAGGACTTAGTAATGTGAAAGATAAGAAATGTTGGCAGACTCTGGGTAAGGGCCACTACACTGGTTGTGACCTCTGTCATCACTGCTGTTTCCACTGATACTACTGTTACCACACAGTCTGCATTTAGTCACCTAAAGGACAAATTAACCTGACACACCGTGAGTCAGGCACATTGGAAGACATCACAAAACAAGACAGAGGTCCCCTGTGTGACCCTAAGATATCCGAGTCCAGGGAACTACTTAGAATGTCATAGACACCTACCCTTCTGCTCTTCCATTAAGCAATTCAAAAGATCCCCAGTTCCATTTGTGAGACACCAGACCCTGGTAAGCCAATCGGCACCAGATCTCAAGAAACTCGCTGTAAGATATTGGTGTGCTCAGAAACACAAAAGCTTTCCTTAAAGCTAAATTGAATGAGAAGCTGTAATTAAAATCATTTTCCACTGGGGGATGGGAGGTGTGACAGTAAACTGCTTTCTTTGATGACAAAGGCCCTGGTTATCGTCATTCCTTGAGTATGGGCTATTTATCAAGCCATCTCAAAGACCTGGTCCTCTTTGGTCTGTTCCCAGTAGCTCAACATTCAATGTAGACAAATACCTAAGAAATGGACTTTGGGGACAACAGAGTGAGTGGAAGCTTCCTGGGTGGAATAGAGTGGTGGTAAACTTTGATTCATATTCAGATTTGTCTGGAGTACATTATGTACATTGTCTCTGCATCTTTCTATACATACTCAAAAATGTCTCCCTTCCCACTTATGTCTTAAAAGATTTTTCAGAAAACTGTCTCCCTGTTCTTATCTTTCCACCTTTAATCTCAAGCACAATATTAGACCAAGGGTAAATAGTTCATCCAGGCAGAAATCAATCAGATTTACTCTCCCTGGGACTAGAGTCCAGGACCCAGATACTGGGTTGGCTGGCTCAGAGGAGAAGAAGCAGAAAGTCATGCAGACTTGGGGGATGGGTGTTAGAACATACATGCAAACACATGAAAGGTATCCACAGGTAAAGGTGAGCTGGAGTGATAGAGATACGATCAAGGGATGGATTCTTCCAGCGATTTTCCACTTCCCATGAGGCTTTGCTGCCATTCCTGTGGCTGTTTCTGTGGGATCCATTTGCATCCTCACAATAAACTCACTTGGGCATCCTTGAAAGGATTTCTTTTTCTAGAAACCAAAGCTCCGTCACTACAACATCCCTGGCCACACTGGTATTTTGTTTTGAGCTCACCCTCTCTCATCCTTGTAGACACCACAGTCACCTTCTAGCTTGGGGAGTGTCTAACTGGTCCAAGCTATGCTAGAGACTGCTAAGGAGTTAGAAAGAGACAGACATAGAAACCCCTGAGAAGTAAACAATGACTAACACTACAGAGAAGATCAATGTTCTCTCCTCCCTAAACAAGAAGGTGGAGCACTCTGCCTTTAAGGCACCTGCTGCCTTTATTCATCACCTAGATGGGTCATCAGTTATTTCATAAATGCTTAGAGCAAGCAATAAAGGAGTCCCTAGTGCCTAGCCTCATCCTTTTACTGCATGAGAAAGACTGATAAAAACGGACCCAAACATGTGAATGTGTGAGCGAGCATGTATGGAACCATCCATCAAGATACAATTCTAGAAAGTAGCTAGATACCAAGAGACAGGAGTGAATTTCATATGGCAAAGAAGAGGAGTTGTCTGTGTGTCTGAGGTTTATTTTGTTTGTTTTTAAATAACCCTACATGTGAAGAGCTGACCTATAAAGATGACTTTATTAGGAAGCTCTTTGAGCTTGAAATTAGAGGCAGGTTGGTTTTGGTTTGTTTGGGTTTGTTTTTTATTTAGGAGAAAACGTGAGGCAGGTACGTAAGTTGAGGCATCCAGTGAGAAAGAGGATGAAGGGGTGTGGAGCTTTGAGACAGAGAGAGAGGTAGCACCTGTGTATGGAGACAAAGGGGGAGGGAGGAGCACTGCACAGTTAAAGAATGAAAAACACACGGAAACCAGGAATCATTTCAAACCAGCGAGATTACTGGAGAAGAGCTATTGGGCTGCATAGCCTCAACAGGATTGTTAGTAGTCCTGGGTCTCAAGTGATTTCCACCAGAAGCAAGCTGAGTTTCATTTCCCACCATCAACATTCTCAAGGAACTCAGGGCCGAACATCTAAATTCCAGGGGCAACTCTTAGAAAACACGATTAGGAAGAGAGAAAAGTAGAGGAGATAAAAGAATGGAGACCTGAGACCTCCAGACCTGGACGTGAAAGCAAGCAGACACCGAGGATCCCCGCAGACCTCAAGGCCTTTCTTGAGCTCCTACACATACCTTTCTTTCTTTTTTTTTTTTTGGTTTTTCGAGACAGGGTTTCTGTATAGCCCTGGCTGTCCTGGAACTCACTCTGTAGACCAGGCTCGTCTCGAGCTCAGAAATCTGCCTGCCTCTACCTTCCAAGTGCTGGGATTAAAGGCATGTGCCACCACTGCGCTCCTGCACATCTTAAACTGCAAGTTCAAGACTGCATGGACTGCTCTCCCTGGGTACTGCTCTTAAATTATTAACAGTGACCACAAGAAACTGATTGAATTTGCCAATAGGACATGATTTTGTCTCTTGCTTACTATGCTACAAGGTTCCTGCATCTTACTCAGTACCAAGAATCCAGGCCTCCTGACCCACAATGTGCCAATAATCTGGAATTTGACACTGGTTGATTCCATTTCTACCATAATCTTGGGCAGGGAGCCAAAAACTGACATTTTCTTGCCCAAGTTCAGAAGAACCCTTTTGGCTCTCAGTCGGTATTTTTCCCAAGAATCTAGTTCTGGTTACCTCTGAGTGACAAGAGCTGATGGTCTGCATGCCACATTGGCTTCAAAGCCACATGTCTGCACTGTGTGGCACCGCAGTCTATGTTAGTTACCTCTGCTGTCTGGCCCCACTACGGTCCAAGGCCTCTTCTTCTTTAACTATGGTCCTTGAAGGTTCCCTTTATTCCTTTTGGATTAATAAGGTTTTAAAAACTGTTTTTAAAAGCAGTCAGTCCCTGTTGTTTGCTAACTTACAGTGCTGGGGTTGATCCCAGGGTCTCCTGCCTCTGAGGCATGTTTCTGCTAAGTCACTTAGCCCTTAAAGTGGTTTGATACCTAAAGATTAGAGTGGGGTCCCCATGGAACCTTAGTCCATTATCTTGGCGGAAAGTCCTCCTTAGCTAGTAAGGGACAGATCTGGGTTTCAGATCTAGATAGTCTACATCTGAAAAGATGCATAATAGTTTATTTCATTACAGCACATTTCTTCCAGAGCTACTCTATAAAATGGACTTATCCAAAGTGGGTTTTAGCAAATGGAATATAGAGGCAAGCTTGCAGAATTACTAACCCCCGAAGTCACAGTCTGATAAAACTACACAATTGAGAAGATTTTTAAAAATGGAGCAAAGCCCTGGGGTGTTGAGATAGCCAGGTCCTGCTCCTGACCTCCTGACCTCGTCACTGGAGTCAGCTCGCCTCTCACAGAGCTCCCCTGTGTGTAGAGGGGTCTGATCCCACTTGGTACATTCTACAGTGTTTTCAGCTATTGCAGGAAGGAAGCCTTTTTGGCAGACACTCTTCATTCCCATGTCTTCACATCCACCTGCCTGCTCCCACATGTACCCGCTCATGCCCAATGTGAGGCCAGCAAGCCAATGCTGAGAGCATGGCAGTTGCCTGGGTTTCGGCACCAATGTTGTGTTGGAATTGCGGCTTGAGTGGAGACAGACCACACCAGGCCAAAGCAGTTCCAAGTGACAAAGTTTTATGGGGGTGGGGGAAAAGAAAGGGGGTGAATGAGACAAAGGGAGAAAAAAAGGGTGAAGGTAAGAAAAGGTCTGCTCTTTTTTTAGGTTGTGATGTAACCGCTCACAGGTAAGGGTGGGAAATGGACTCTGGGAATGTGTGAGATTGCCATGGCAACAGATGCGTGGATCCCTGTTGCTTATGGGTGACGTCACTGGGTTCAGAGGCGATCTGCCAAGCCCCTTCCTGATACCAACAACGAGAGTCTTTATATCCAGAAGTGAGTTGTGCTGGGCAGTGGTGGCGCACGCCTTTAATCTCAGCACTTGGGAGGCAGAGGTAGGCGGATTTCTGAGTTCAAGGCCAGCCTGGTCTGCAGAGTGATTTCCAGGACAGCCAGGGCTACACAGAGAAACCCTATCTTGAAAAACCAAAAAAAAAAAAAAAAAAAAAAGTGAGTTGTGTAAACTAGCATGTCATAAAAGGTTGGCAGAAGAAATATGGGGACCCTAAGTGCCCCCAGAAAAAGAGAGCTTTTGGCTCCACACTATGATAAGCCTCAGATAGGGTGCCATGTTTGTTTTATACAGACCTTCCATGTACCAGCCAGGAAAATCTCACCGCGGTCACAACTATACTGCTTACCCATAATCTCCCTTGCCCCTGATGCTAACTGCTATTATGCAAGTGTTGAGTATTGATTGAATATTGACTATACTCTAACAACTCAGTTAACTGACTTGCCTGGAAAATGGAGTGTTTGGCTGAGTAAGTTTCCTGTTTTTAAATAATACAGATCAGAACCTGCCTCTGAACTTCTTTTTTAGGCATGTGTAGATACACTGATCAGCTTAAGTTAACAAGCACGTGTCAAGTACAAAATTGTCAGAGTAGGCACATGGACACAAGCTTGGGTTCTCATTAAGTTCCCACATCTTGCTGGCTGTGTGATCTTAGGGAAGTTATCCAACCCTTGAGCCTAAGTTCCACCATCTGTAGACTGGGCGTAATGAACTAGAACTGTTGTGAGGATGATATGCAATCATGGATGAGAAATGCTTGGCCCAGGTCCCATTGGGAGCTCACACTTCACAACTAGCATCCGTTATTGCTATAAGCATTGGGAAACTAAAACTGTCTTGGGCTCTCACAGCAGGACAGATCCAGGATGGACTCACAGCAACCCACCACCCAAATCATTTGGAAAAGGTGTGGCTGGAATAGAAAGCAATTATTGGCTTACGGTGTTATGTAAGAGAAAATAGACAAATACAAACTGGGTGTTGGGCATCTGGGCTATTGCTTGCGCTCACCGTGTTTGAGTCTGTGCCTGATGTGGCTGTGGTTATGCATGGACAGAGAATTCCTTGTCCCTATCAGATACAAATACTCAAGAGGTTCAATTTAAGAGCCACCCACTCCCTGGACTGGCTGTTGTAATCCAACAGCTGGAACCAAGATTGTCTTTCTGAGTGATTATATCCTGGGAGGGAGAATCGTGGCCTGGAGTCCAGATAAGGAGATTTAGAGACCCTTGTCTTCTAGAGAATTCCAGCTAATGAATCCTCACACAGCAGGAAGTGTTTTTAGGCAGCTCAGTAGACATTCGTTCTTTAGAAACACCATCCCTCATCGGGCCTCTGCAGACCACCCTCTGGAGCCCCTCTCTGGTTTCCCACACACAGTGTTTCTTCCTCTGGGCACTGCTTCTCAGGAGACTGAGGGAGGGGAGAGACTGGTCTTCCAAGGTTACTGAACTTATCTCTTTTTCCTTGCTGTGCAAACAACTGTGTGAAGGCCACCCAGAGTCTGCAATTAAAGAGGAACTCACAGAGAAGGGTACAGGCCAAGGTTGTTTCATATTCTGCCAAGCCAGGGCTCAAGTTGCCTCTGTGGGAGAACATCCCAGCCATTGGGAACTAAGCCTGCTAGGTTCCAAGGAACTAGACACTGAGGTCGCAGTCACCTCTCTTGCCTCTGAGCAGCACTCTGGACCCAGGCAGTGTCTGCTTGAGAACCCCAAGTTGAAAGTGCTTTGGCATCAGCAACAGAGACCTACGTGGGAAAACCCAGTAGCTGTCGTTCTCAGGGTACCACCTGGACCAGTAGCCACCACATTACCTGGGAAATGGTTAGAAGTACAAACTCTTGGACCTCACCCCTCTTCTACCTACGGATTCAGAAACTCTGAGGGTGGATGCAGCAAGAGCTTCTAAAATCGTTCTTGTTTTTAAATCAGGTGCCTGCAAAACCTTGAGAACCACTGGTAGAAATGAAGGGGGCCATTTCAAAGACAGGTTTTAAGAGAACCCAAGATAGGTTAACCAGGTATGCAGATCCCCATTTGTTACCTGCTACCTGCCTCATGGCCTCAGAAAGGAAGAGCAAAACAAGGCATAGTGGCACATGCTTTTACTCTCAGCATTTGGGAGGCAGAGGCAGGTGGAACCCTGTGAGTTCAAAGCCAACCTGGTTGGTGTTCAAGAAAGAATTCTAGGATAGTCAAGAGATCTAGTAAGACCCTTTCCTCTGGAGTGGGGGAGAAAAGAAGAAGAAGAGGAGGAGGAGGAAGAGGAGGAGGAGGAGGAAGAAGAAGAGGAAGAGGAGGAGGAGGAGGAGGAGAGTGGAGGGAAGGGAAGGGAGGGGAGGGGAGGGAAGGTAGAGGTAGGCTGGGGGTTAGACAGAGTAAATATTGAAGAGAAACACACCTAGGCCTGTTTGAGTGATATATGGAACATACTCCTCTGTCCTTTTATTAATTTTATCAGTACATTAAAAAGGTTTCTATTATTTATCCTCTAAAAAACCATCTTCATGTATTGAATTCTTAAACTGACAAATGAGGATGATCTGAGAAAGACAGGCATAGAGAGGGAAACAGAAGGATTTTCAGTACTGAAGGTTGGAACTGGACCTCACCAGGTCTCCATGAACACTGAGAGAACCAAACAAGGTAAGCCACAAAGGGGCAGGAGCGAGAAGTAGCAAAAGAGAGAAGAGAAGAAAGGGTGAGCCTGTCCACATTCACCTCACCATCTTGGGGGGGGGGGGGCTAGGAGCAAAAGGCCAAACGAAGACACTTATACCATGAAACTAAACAAGAAAACCAAACAAGGTCTATTCATTAAACTGTATGACATTCTCCAACCTTGGCGAGTAAATTTGTTTAGTAAATTGTAAATCTGGCAAATTCAGAATTCCTGGCCTCCTTAGAGTTCCAGAGTGCAGAAAGGCAAGAGAAGAGGCCACTTGTTTCAGTCTGGCCCACGGTCTACTCCTTTCTTCTCGCTAACTGGGTCCCCACCATGAGGGGTTCCATTCATACACATGGATAAGCCACCCCAGAGTTGGCTTTATCCGCAACACTTATAAACAGCCTTCCTTCTCTACTGCTCAGACCTACTAAGGACACACAAAAGGCTAGACCCTAGGCAGGCTCTAAACATAGGCTCATGGTATTTGAGGCAGGGAATCTTGGAGTCTTGGGATTTTGAAGCATACTGTTGTGGGAGAGCTGAATCTAACTGGTCATATTATGGGTCTGTGGAATATTTAGCTCATGGGGAAACAAGGACTTCAAGAGAAGATTCTCAAAGAATGAGTCCAGAACAGATGCCATTATACCCAGGTCCAAAAATGGTACCAGATTTGGGGGTGGGGGAGTTAAAGAAGTAAGAAAGACAAGAGGAATAACGATGAGCAAGACTTTAGAAATCCTAGGTGGCTGCTGCTATTACCTAGATCAGGATAGGCCTAGAGCTAATAATTCTTCCTCTGGATTAGCATCACCAACGTACCGTAGAGAAGTTACTGCCTAGGCCTCAGGTTCCGGCTTTATTTCTCCACACACATTGCAGGGCAGAGACAAGTCATGGTCTCTGTCATAACTGAACAGTAAACAACAAAACTAAAAAAAAAAAAAAATAAACATGAAAACAACTGGCCATAGTGACCTTCACAAATGCAGTTTTTGTGTTACCAGAAGCTAAGTCAAAGAACAACTAACTCACATACACGGAGTTTTTCTCTGGGAATGCAAAGAGGGTAGGCAAATGGCTCACTGCTTAGTCTCATGCTCCTGGGAAAGAGCCATCCAGAAAAGCATTCCAGCCTTTCAAAATTGTTCCTTCAACTATCTGTTTTTGGAGGAGAAAGAAATGACTTTCTAGGATAAAATCAACAAAGTGAATCACAGTAGGAAATTCTTCAAAAACACTGTGAGAAATATAAATAAAAGCCAGCTGGGAGGCAGGTATGCCCCAAACATGGCAGATGCAGCCATATTAAACAACAACTTCTACACACATAATTTTCACACAGCAAAGGAACCGTGCAAGCCTGAGGTCCTGCATTCAGATCTCTAGCACCCACAGAAAAAAAATGGCGGCATTGTGATACCAAGGGCTAAGGAGGCAGAGGCAGTTGGTCTGGGGGCTCACTGGGAGCCAGCTTAACTGAACTGGTTCAGGAAGAGACTCTGTCTCAAAATATCCAGTGAAAAGTGATTGAGAAAAGTACCCAACCTCTGGCTTCCACACGGTCACACACGCAAGTGCAATAGCATCTGCACAAACATGTGCACACACATGATGAACATGCACACACAGATTTTTTTTCAAGTCTTGACTTTAAAATATAAAAAAAGAAAAATGACAGTGACCAAAAATATTTTTGAATAGTCAAAATAAGGTGAGATAAAGATAAGATTATGTTAATTCATGTGACCTTTCTAGAAGTAGTTATGCCAAAAATATGTTAAGAGGATTTTTTTAAATGTCATAACCTGAACTTGGGCAATTTTTGTCTAAGAGTGTATTAGAAATGTCAAAATATGCTGATATAAAGAAATGAGCTTCACAGCATTATCTGGGATAGAATTTTAGGAGCAGACCTGGGGTGGAGATGCAGCTCATGAGAAAGCACGAGAGGCCCCAGGTTCAGTCCTCTGCATCAAAAACACAAGAGCGATGTTCCTCCTCTTCCAGAGTCTATCTGTGTTCTGAATCTCACTGTGGCTCCATACCTTAGAGTGTTGTACATTCCATTCTTCTACTGTATGTATTGAAAAACCTCTATCTTCTACATACATTTGTATGCATATATACGTGGATGTGTGTGGATGTATGTATATCTATAGTTTTGCATTTACGCAACGTTTGGCACCTTTTAAAAACTTTTCTTATAATTGCATACATATATATACTACATCCTCTACCCCACCACTTGTTTCTCCCTTACCAACCTCATTTGCTGTTTTTGAGTCTACACTATTCAAGTCCTCCCCTCCACTGGACAAGGAGACTCCAGCTTCCTCCGCTGAGCTCTCATTTTTCTATCTGCTCCTGTTTGCTGATCGGCCCTCTCTGTACTGTCAAGTCCTTGACTACCCTGCAATTATTGCCTTGCCCCTTGCTCTTGTATATGCATCAACACTCCACTCTGCTCTTTCTTTGGCCACCAGGACACCTCACTCCTGATTGCTTCTTACATCAATGTCCACTCTCCACTGAACTGATGAATCTTCTTCCAATCACCATTTGAAGAAGAGACCACCGGGGGATCAGTTCAATGTAATTATTTCCTCCTGGGATCTTTTCCAAGCCCATGGCTTCTGATGACTGTTACATTACATTTTATCCATCTCTCAAACCTTCTCTGTAGCCCAGTCTTGGGGAATAGAGCCAGCTGTCTGCTTCACATGACGTTTGTGGGCTGCAGGCATCGTAGTGTTACCTACCCAAAGAGAACTTCTTGCCTAGTAGCCCATACCTGGAATCCCAGTGTTCGGGAAGCTGAGCAAGAGGATTGATTGCTAGCTCAAGATCAACCTGCACTACATAGTAAGGATGGGGGGGATATCTTGATTCCATCCCCTCTCCAACACACTGAGATTTCTTCTAACCTCCTTGTGTCCTTTATTAGAATCAGTCATCTGCTCAGTTATTCAAATGACACCATTGCATGGTCTTCTTGGTTCTTCATGCTTCTCAACCTCAACATCCAACCAACAAATATCAGTTGCCACCTGCAAACTATATCTTACCCTGAATGACTTTCTTCTCTCTATACTGGCCCTCCGACTACCTTGTTCTT
Source organism: Rhynchomys soricoides (assembly GCA_019843965.1). Taxonomy (NCBI): domain Eukaryota; kingdom Metazoa; phylum Chordata; class Mammalia; order Rodentia; family Muridae; genus Rhynchomys; species Rhynchomys soricoides. Next base: position 15,082,225 of record JADRCH010000005.1, on the reverse strand, counting down.
AGCCACTCCTGCCTTAATAAATGACTTCCCATTACTGATACACCCCTCTCACCTTTCTTTGGTCCATACCAGGATTTCAAACTTTTAAATAAGATGATGGCTAGCAACTTGAATTAAGATAGTGTAGAAATCCTCACAATAGCTGCCAGGACACGCATGCCCCTTTCCTGCCTTGTGGTCTGACTTTATCTGACATCTAACACTTGCATGCTCAAGTTAATTCTGCATGTTTTGATCCTGCATGATTCTGGATCGCAGACTTACACACATATCATGTTGTTATGTTCAGTGCAGTCAACCGTAAGAGACTGGATTGAAGCTTCAAAGGACAAGAAATCATTAATTTTTAAACACATTAAATGAGTTTATTAAATGCATCTCAATTTTGGCAACTTCACTCACATATCCTATTAGTTAGGAAACATCTTTTGACTGAAATACAGTCACATAAATAATAGCAATTTTTCTTTTATGTAGCATAAAGACTTGAGGTATATCATGAGGAGGACAGGCATTTACGTGTCACCATCTATGCCCTCTGGTTTCTTCTAATTTTCTCACCCCGCCTTATATGGAGGCTTCAAACTCAGAGTCATTTCCTGGTCTGAGGGCAGCTGTTGCAATTCTGGCGAGCATATCCATGTTCCGGAAGAGAGGGGAAATTATTAGAATTCTATTTGAGACTCATGAAGGGAAAACATGATAGATTATCTTCCCATGATATCTGACAAATAATTTCTTGGAAATGAAGAGAGGGAAATTAGATCGATGAAAGAATAAATGAGTCCACTCTACTGCCAAGCATAAAGGAACCTGGACTTCAGAGAAGGAAGAAAGGACACCAGCACTGTTAGCATCTTAACTGCATGCTAACACTTTAGCCATCAAATCTTAAAATATTCCCCTAGGAAAAAGGTGTGAGGTGGGGTGAATTGTGTCCCTTCCATAATTGTGTTGAAATCCCTCTTTCCCACCCCATACTTCAGAATATGGCTGGATTTGAAGAAAAGACCTTAGAAGCTACTTAGAAGCAGCTCCTGTTATGGGTGAATGAGATAGATCAATGTATAGGCTCATGCATGTGAATATTTGTTTCCTATCTGATGTTTTCTCAGAAAGTATGAAACCCTTAGAGGTGGAGCCTTATTAGAGGAAATACATCACTAGAAGTGAGTTTTGAGTTTTTACAGCCTGACTCTACTTCCTGTTCTCTTCTCTGCTTCTGTCTGTTCTCCTTTGCTTCCTGTATGTCCATGACATATGATCTGCTTCCTAACGGCCATGTCTGCCTCATATCCCTGTCACTATGACTGTATCCCTCTGGAACTCTAAGATAAGACAAGACCTTTCTATTCTAAGTAGCTTTTAGTCATGGTTATTTTATTAAAGCAACAGAAAGGTAGCTAAATCAGTGCCTAAGCCAGTATGACCCGTGTTACAGGTCATACTTTAAGATACAGACACACAGAGGGCAGTTGATGTGAGGACACACAAAGAAGAAATCTGTTAGCCAAAGAAAGAGGCTTCAGAAGAAAGTCAACGTTACCAACACCTCGAGTGTAGACTACCAGACTCCAGAAACAAGAGGGAATGAATTATATTGCTTAAGCCACTCAGTCTGTGCTTTGTTAGCCATAACTGACTAACACATATGATTAAACTTGTTTTTCAAATAAAGGGACTCACACTCCAGGAAGGTAACTTAACCAAGATCACAAGCCAGGTGTGGCAATACCATGATTCAGCTCCAAGCCAAAAGTCTGTGCCTTCCGCCATTTTCCAGATTATTTTTTTCTGCATGGGGCCCTTCTAAGTCTGATGAGAATACTCTTCCTCCAAGATGGAAAAGATCTATGTCTCCCCTTCATATGTTCTCATTAAAAGAAGGATATAAGAAATAGGCACCAGTCAGGATTAAGAAAAGAATGTTTCAGGCTCAATTTCTAAAACCCAACTAAAACGAGGTGGCAGTGGAAACTACTCGCTAACGTGTCACACATTCAGGAATACTTTAGTTTAGGAATATTTTAAACAAAGCAATTGTCAAGCCAGGTGGAAGCTGATCAACAACATAATCCCAGTTAACAAAACTGTAACTTTTTAAAGGAATTTTAATCTTTTGAGTTCTGACATTCTGATTACAGATCCCAGTTATTTTGAAATTCCCAGTTCTATGCAAAATTAGGAAGGCCCTAGGGGAGAAATCACTGTTATCTTGCCCTAGACTACCTTCTTGTTATAGGTTACATGTGATGTGGTCCCTGGAAGGGCCGTGTGATGAAGGACATTGAGAGTTGGTTGGATCACAAGGATGCTAACTTCATCCATGGGTTAATAGGTAGATAGAGAACAGGTTACTAGGAGGTAGAGCTTGGCTGGATGAAGTGGGCCTCTTGGGGTAGAGATCTGTGTAAATCTTGTCCCCAGTGCCTCATGCATAGTCTCCCCCCCCCCCCCATTCTTCCTGGTCACTGGGAGGTCAGTTGCCTTCCTCAATTATAGATACCATTCATGGAGATTTTCATTATCCAAGAATCCAGAGCATTGAAATCAGCCAGCCTGGAATCAAATCCCCCCAACACATGCATGAGCCATAATGTACCTTTTTCCCTCTAAGTTGATTTATCTCAGGTGTTTTGTCATAGGAACAAAAATGAACTCGTCTGTGCTCTGCTTGGTCTGTGTTGCGTCTTGATAGATTAACAACATTGCTAGGTAGTTTGTTTTCCTGCAAGTGATCAGCATTTTGGTTAATTTTAAATGGAACGTTGTATGTACATAAACAGAAATTTGTCAAAACAAAGAACTGATTTTTTGTTAGCAAAATATTATGTTTTGATTATATTTTAAATGAAAATGTATAAGCCAGAATTTCAATAATATGGAAGCAAGGAGAAATTAAGGCAAAGAACAACATGCATCTAAAATAAATCAAAACTTTGATTTTTTTTTAAAATGCCAACATCTCTTATTTCAACACATCCATCATATGAAGAGATGTTCAGGCTGAAGAGATGCTTGCTAAGCTTAGTTGCTTCAGGAAGAGCTCTCACCACAGGGCTCCTTAGAAAGCATTCATGGCTCTCCTGCTTGATTTGGCACAGAAAGTAAACAGGACAGCAGTGGATGGTCATGTAGTCATCACAAACAGATCCAGGATTGCCATATTAGGGTCAGTACACAGGTTGTTCTACACAAACAGCATTCATTCATGGGAGATGCCACTTGACACCCGAGATACATAAAAACAAAATGTGTAACAGATTCAGACTCCATGGTCACTGAAGCAATCACACGGGTTGCCTGCCAGCTGGAATTTCAGGACACTTGAATAAATCCAGATTGAGTCATGATGACCTTGGGGTCCGAGACATTTTCAATGTGGCATCTCAAAAGTTCTAGCAGTTAAGAAAAGGTTTAGAGCAGGAAGTGTCTTGTGACTTGGGGGGACAATCTCTCTAGAAGTCCGAAGAACTATTTTAATGATTCAGAGTAAATAAGACTCCACCTCCAAGGAACAGAAAACTCAACAATTTGTAAAGTGTGAGCTTTGGAAATCTGAGAAGACACAGTCGTCTGAGATTATTAAGGATTGCTTTCAGATTTGATAGTAAACTAAAGGAGTGTTGTAGGCAATAGAGGCAAAAAGCAACACGCAGCTACTAAACTAATGAATGAAAATCACAAAACAAGATG
>JADRCH010000005.1:15048110-15078519 GCA_019843965.1 Rhynchomys soricoides | reverse complement strand
CACAGCAAGCCAACCAACACGCAGCTACTAAACTAATGAATGAAAATTACAAAACAAGATGTTTGTCTACTCTGTACCAGGAGGGGCTAAAGAAGGTTACACAGCAAGCCAACCTACAAGACATGATACAATAAGACACACTTCCTTTTCCGGAAGAGAAGAAGATGCCCTTAAAGACTTGAAGCCTTTATTCAAAAGTGCCCGTTGCTCAGGAAAGCAGATACACATGTGGATATACTTTGAATTCAAAGACCATGGAAACCCACACACATTTTTGGTATATACAGTTACAGTCAAGACAGAAATAAATTGGATTATCACAGTTTCCCATGCCACTGAATCACATTCTGTAAGAGAGTCAAATTTTGACAAATGATTAAAACAAATAAAGTTACTTGATACGTGACTGGTTATAAAATAAGTAAGTCCCCCAAAAGACTTTTTGTCCCCTTTGGACAATATGGCAAAGTAAACTCCATTCTGGAAATGTTGGGAAGTGAGAAGGAAATTGAAGACTGAAAATCTGATATCAAAACACAAAGAAACCTGGAGAGGTACAAGGCTGTCAGATCTTCACTGAGAGCAGGATGGAGAGAGCTTGGGCACTGATAGTCAGATGGAGGGAGCCTGGGCACTGAGAGTCAGATGGAGGAAGCTTGGGCACTGAGAGTCAGATGGAGGAAGCTTGGGCACTGAGAGTCAGATGGAGGAAGCTTGGGCACTGAGAGTCAGATGGAGGAAACTTGGGCACTGCTAACATCAGAGAGAGTGGGTTGGTGCCTCCCATCACTCCCCTTTTGCTTTGCTCCACATTGCCCAGGGCAGGCCATAGATGACCAGTGCCTCAGCCTCGCTCCAGCGCCAACTTCACTGTGCAAAGTATGGGTGGTGAAATAGTAATGTTACAGACTAGCAGCGGTGAACTTAGGGAGCAGGTACGGTGCCCAGCCCCTAAGAATGTCTCCTCAGCCACCTCCCTTGAATAATATCACCTGTTTCTATCTGCATTTAAGTCAGGGAACCAAAGAGAAACACACACACACACACACACACACACACACACACACTTCTAGCTTTAAGCTTCTATTTCTATTAATCTGCAGCATGCATCAATGACTCTCCTAATATTTTTAGGCCAATGTATAATCCAGGGACCGAGTACCATGCACTCATAATAGCTAAATAGAATGAAGGACTCTTAAGTGACTATGGGGAGACTGTGCTGCCAGCAGGTAAGCTTTACCTTAGCGATGTGGCTTTGGAAACAAGAGGCTGCACTCTAACTACAGAATGGGCTCAATGAGTCAGCTACTCCCCACGCCACACACACACACACACACACACATACACTTTCAGATCCACTCCCCCTCACATCCTGCCATAAATCTTTCTGAAGGCTGAGCCTTTACTCCCAAATAATGTGTCTGTCTAGGCAGCTTGCATCAAGTCTTGCTTCGTTAGCAGTTTCTTCGGACTGTCAACCACCCCCACACCCCCTCTGGCCCACAGGAGACAGGCAGGTGAATGAACACATTTGACCCACAGTTGGAAGTAGCAACGTGAGCATTTTTCTATTGTGACATCTGCCTGTCAACTATTCTTATGTCCACAGAGTCAAAGTAGATGTGTGTGCCCCTCAAGGCAGTTGTGTAGGTTAGAAGGGTCTCAGAAGCCAGTTGGAGGAAGCTCTGGCCCGGAATTGGTATTGGGTAAATAGGAGGCCAGAGCCTGCAGGGGGCAGTCTCTACCGACCTGTGTTCCATTGTACTCTTGTCTTAGCCAAAATCAATCCGATGACTCAGTAGCCCCTACTTAAGGACTGGGATGAGGTAAGAAAGGAAAGCTGTGTTCCAAACATCAGCACAGAATTTAGTTGAAACCTCCTTTACCCTTTATTTCTTGGAAATAGCTTCTAAAGGGATGTAGATAGAAGTGCTGAGAACTCCATGGCTTTAGCTTCAACCATGTTGAAGCTTGAAGCCCATGTTGTTCAACCATGGGCTTTCCCAAGATCCGTGTCCAGAATAATGAAGGTATTCCCATAGGAAAAGCAGCATCCTTAGGGCGCCGAGGACACTTGCAAATGCCAATTGAATCCTGGTGTTTTTCAGGCTTGGGTCATGCTTCTTGGAGAGAAAACAAGGGTCGTGTCAAACAAATGCAAGATCACAGAGGAGAGAAGGCTTCCGCTGGCTTTGAACCCACACCCCTACCTTTACCAGCAGTGGGTTCTTGGGTGCAGCCAATGACCTCAAGACATCTCAGCCTCACACCTGAAATGGGGACAGTGATAGTACCTGATGGCAGTCCTTCTACGATCTGCCCAACAGTTACCTAGCAACAGCCAGGTAGGCCTGGCTTGCTATAAAAGGGACTGTTTGGTCTCTCCCATGGCGCTGTCTCACTCTCTCTGACCTTCTGCCCCCTTTTCTGTCTCTTACACCCTTCTTTCTCTCTCCTCTCCTCCTCTCCCTTTCCCCTCTCTCTCCATATGTTCCTGGCCAGTCTCTCCTTCTCTCTCTCTCTCTCTCTCTCTCTCTCTCTCTCTCTCTCTCTCTCTTTCTTTCCTGTTGAGCTGTTGAGCTCACAGCCACCCTCTGGTGTACTTGGGGACAGAGGTAGTCACAGCCATGACTGGCCCTACTTGCTGACCCTTCACCGTAGGACCTCTTCCCTTGGATGAGATCTCTTTCTCTTCTCCAGGCAGTTTCTTTCTTGACCGAGTAAGAAAATCCCAGGCCTAGGCAAACCATTCTCCTGCTGCTCGTGCCCTGGCCCAGAGCTCAGCCCCTAGTTCACCTCATGACGACTTGGTGATCTATCCTGGATGCCACCATTCCTGGTTATCATATTTGCTGGGGATAATTGATAACTTCTACTCTTATTCAAAGGTAATATCTTCGCTGCTACTTCCAGGCCCCCTACTGGGATGCATACTGGTATTAAAGTCTTCCAAATTCACACCCTAAATTTGGCCCTAATATCCTCTAGATATTAACTCTAAATGGCAGCTTAATAATGCTTTGAAAAATAAAACGTTTACAACTCTCACGGTTTTATATGTAGGCTCCCCCCTTGCTCCCAACCACTTTATTCCTTCGATCTCCACTTCCGGTTCCCTGCCCCTTAGACTCTTAATACTCTCCAGATCTTCTTTTGGACTTAACTCACTCTGCTCCCAGGGCCCTAACCCGCCACCACTGCTGCCAGCTGTTTGCCTCAGCAAGCTATCTTAAATTTCTATTTCCTGGTAAATTTTAATCTCTGGCTTTTTTCCACCCTGGTCTACATCAACTCTACGCCAGCTGTGGTGGAAGAAGGAGCAGCCAAGCTGCGCTGTGCACTGCTCAAACCCACCATTTCTCTGCTCTGACCCACACAGAGGCAGTGGCTGCCTGTGGTGACAGGGAGAGATCTCCTTACAAGTACATAATTCTCTGTCTGCGAGACAAAACATGTCTATTTGTCTCTTTATTTGTCTCTGCTGATACATACCCATGCCGTTCCATTCTAAGGTATAACAAACAAGTGACTTTCCACCACGGGCAGAGGGTCACTTCAGCGCCATCTTAGCTAAGGGCGGTCACATGGCAGGCCGTAGCTTCAGTGCCATCTTAATTTAAGGCAGACGCATGACTATCTGCCATCTTTGTTGTGGGCAGTTCCCACTTCTCTGCCCACTTTAAGAGAACAGCCTGACTTAAAATGTCTCCAAAGATACTTTTCAGTTAAGATAAGGTTTTTATATGATTTCTATACTTCCTTGGTAAATAATAATTTTAGTATTAATTTAAAGTTTTACAGCAGTAAGAAGGTTAAAGATCATTGCTTTATAGATACGTTTAGTCTTGTTTATGCTACTGTCATTAAGTTACAATGTAACCTCTTTGTTTGTTAGCTATAACCCAGACCAAATAATTAAAAACAAATACAGACTGTCTAATTCGGATATGCATAATAGATATCAGCTCTCAGTCTTGTCAGAAATCTGCTAAATATAGCATTAAATGTTTAAATTTATTATGACGGACAGAGACCCCCAAATCTCACAGTAACCCCCACCTCCAGGTCTCCAAAAAGATAGGAGCACAGTAACAAAAGACTCTACCTGGATTGTGGTACAATAACCACTGAGAAACACAGCTCTATTGCCTTACCTGCTGCCAGGGCTCAGCCTACACTGTGGACAAACAGAGGGCACCCAATGAATTAAATGTCTCATATTGCCTAAGACAAGGTGAGTCATTTCTCTCACATTCCTACTTCACAGGACAAAGTTTCTCATCTGGGCCTGATGGCCAGACTGACTCTGCCTAAGTTGTGTGGAGACCACAGGAACCTGCAAGAGTTGTTTAGGTAGTGGATTATTGACCAACTTCTAATATTTTAATTAATATATGACATCTAGATTATAGTTTATTCTTCCCAGATTTCTGGTTTCATTGACAGCTAAGCTAACTTCAGATTGACAGCTAAAAAGCAGACAACTAGCTCCATGCCCCAAGGTAATCCACCACTCTTTTAGCTCATTAGTCAATGTGTTAACTAGCTAAGACTGTAACCTTTCACAGATGTAACCTTCTACTTCCTTATCTAAACTCAGTTTCCAGTGACTGAAGGTTCAGATTTCCTCTCGTTGCTAGGCCACTGTCCTGACGTTAACCAATATGGTTCTTATAAACTAGCTTAACTCTAATGAAACGTTCCAGGATATGATCCACTTTTATAATCACAAATCCGTTTCCTTCGATTGTCTTCTAACTATAGACTTAAGGTGTTTCTTATGCTAAATCTACACTATCAGCTATCATAGTTACAAAGTTAAGTTTCCTTCGGTTGCCTCTTGACTATAGACTTAAGGTGTTTCTTAGGCTAAACTATATGATCAACTATCAAATGGTCAAGTTTCCTTTGATTACTTTTTAAATGTAAATTTTAAAATGCTTCTCACTATGCTAAACTTATGTATATTCAGTCTCCTGGACAAAAGGAAAAAAACCCTTGTTCCTTCAGTTCCCCAAAAGGTTTTTGTCGTCCCTAAGCTAACCTTAGGAAACATGCTGTTAGCAGATTTATCTCTTTTGTAAACTTATAAGCTCCAGGAAACATAGTCAGATCTACCCTTCATGGACCAAATAGACTCCATCCAGATAAGTACACCTGCCAGTTAATAGCTTAAGTTGCTACCTGTTACCCATTCCAGAGGGTGGGATTTCTCTCCCGTTCCCTGGTTTGGGGACTCCCTCACCTCAATCACCAAGACCTAAGGGTTTCAAATGTACACCTAAGGAAATTTTTTCTCCCAAACCTACTTAACTTTATTTTCTACATCGTGTGTGTGTGTGTGTGTGTGTGTGTGTGTGTGTGTTTCAGAATCTTGCCAAGTCCCAGTTGTTTACTCAAAATCTACATCCAGGACAGCTCCAGGGAAGCAACCCACAGATGTTCCAGCCTCCTTTCACAGGCACAGACATTTCTACTGGACCTGTTCCTCCTACCCACAAATGGTTCCACAAACCCTAGACAGCAAGGAAACAACCAACTCTCCTAAGACTAGACAAACATCCCCATCCCCATTTTCTTAGGTTTCTCAGAGACATGCCACCCCAAAGTCAGCAGCAAGTAGCTAAAAATCTAGTGGTGGCCCTATTCCTGCTTCACCACCACCTCTTTCTAGTTCCTCCCTTTTAAAATTAAACCAAAATGGAGGAATATTGGCATTCCTTCTAGGCTCTGCCCAACAGTTACCTAGCAATAGCCAGGTAGGCTGGCTTGCTATAAAGGGACTGTTTGTTTGGCCTCTCCCTAATGTCTGACTCTCTCTGACCCTCTGCCCTTTTTCTCTCCCTTCCCCCTCTCTCTTCTCTCCTCCCTTCTCATGCCCCCAAACAAACTCTATTTTCTTCTAGACCTGTTGTGTGACTGGTACCTGGGAGGAAGGGATGCCTCAGCATGGGCCCACTGAGGTACCCCCTCCCACCACACCATACCGTGACCTATAGAACGTATCCTTGGTTTTATAAAATGCATCAGTACCCATCAATTAGCTCTTTTGTTCAGCTTTGGTGAGATAATACAAGTGGAATAGCATGGTTCTTCAGTCTTCGTGTGTAAATAAAAGCTAGTATGGCTGCCACTGTTGTGCAGGTTCTGACTGGGCACGGCCAGTGTTAGGCACGAAAACACTGTGGGAGTAAACACAAGCGAGCAGGAAGCCCTTCCCATGCTCCGTTCTTCTTCCTCCACCTCCAGCCCTTAAGTGCGGCATCATGGAGTCGGCTTTGGTCCAGCTGAGTGGCAGGATCATTCTATGGGTAAAGGCCTCCTGGCACATTTACAGATATGTCTGACCCTCTGCTCCCTGCTCAGGACTTCAGGGCTGGACACATGCGTCTATTTCTTTCTTGATTCTGCATCTGTTTCTAGAGTCCTTAGGTGACTGCCAAAGTGCAGTTTCATGTGTCCCTCCCTCCTATCACCTGCTTTTGTGTTTTGTGACAGGAAGGACACACTACTAGGCTTAGGAGCAAGCCCCACCCCCACCCCTGAGAACGAACTGGCAGAGAGGAAGACATCAGGGCACACCAAGTGACCATGGTGGTGCCTTACTTGAAGGGAGTTCCTGAGGAGAATCATGTGCCCAGCCAAGGACACTGGCAATCACCGGAACACTTTCTATTTAGTGCAGTGAGACCAGGTATCTTTCAAAAGCTCCTTGGACATTCTGAAATTCAGATAGACCCAAGAAGATCAAATGAGCACCTCCGCTCTCTGAAATTCCAGGCTTGACTCACTGCAGGAGTAAGACCAGGAACCCAGCTGAGTCTGAAGCTCAGCACAAGAGACTTGTCCCTGATAGGATGCCCTTAGCTAGGAGGTGGGGCAGAGGGGGTGTAGGGGAGGGTATCAGGAAAGAAGGGCAAACCACAACAAATGAAGAGGAAAGAGAATTTCTTTGGTACCAAGGCTGAACCAGTCATTCTCAGGCTCCCAAGTGACCTGGGCCTCTCAGGGGTGCCTATAAATCAGATTCCATAAGCCAGGGTTTGCTTGTGTGTTATGCATCACTATAAAATATTTTTTTAAATAAAAAACTCTGGCTTTTTTCCCCCAAGTCACAGGACCCCAGCCCTCCGGGCAAGTCCTAAGTGAAACAAATTACTTCTAGAGAGTAAGTGCTCTGCCCTGGCCTCCTCTCTCATTGAACCTGCAGCTGGCTCTTTGTAAGCCAAAGATGTAGCTATTGCCCTAGGGGCAACCAAGGGGCTGTGTCTCCCTGCAGGTGTGCCAGGAGGACAGCGGGAGTCTGTAGGAAGCAGAGATCAGTTGGACTAGAAGCTGATCCAAGGTACATTATTACAAAAAGTTATTAAGCCATATTCAGTTACAGGATCCTGGGCTAAATAAAGAATGAGGCCCAGGGCAGCCAAAAACCATAAGGGGCTGGAGGTTGCGCACACCTGCATGGGAGTGGGCAGGCCCGGTGAGAAGCCATCATCAATTCTAGGAAAGCCATAAAATTTGGACTTGCTTCATGGCACTTTCTAATTAACTGTGCGGTGAGTTTTCTCCACTTTCCTATAAAAGCTGGTGCCCCTCCTCCACCCCTCTCTACTTTGTCTCTCTCACTCATGACCCAAGACACCTGGGGAAAAGTCTCCCAGGGAAGATCACTGGCAGGTCTCAGAAGATTCTCTAAGCAGGAAAACAGCACTCATTCCTGTGTTCAAAGCAAAAAATAGAACAGAGCCCCTTGGAAGGCTCTCTTAAGGAAATAATCCAAAACAGGGAGCCAGCACCAGCTCCCTTAAAGAAGAGGACGAAGCTACAAGTCCCTTGCACTGATGAAGAGAAGGAAATTGGTTTAGCCGACTCTATTTACCCAACAGACTGGATAAACAGAAAGTAGGAAGAGGAGTCTAAATTCTGTGGTGACATGCAAGAAGATTTACCATTTAGTCTTTAGGCTCTTTGCAAAGCAGATGCTTAGGTCAATGTCTGCTATAATTTTCTTGCTGGTAAATCAGTGTGCTCTTGTGACTCTGAGCACACTACCGTGGCAAAACCCAAAGGCAGCTTAGTTTACTGAGCTGAGTCTGTGGAGTTTTCCCCTTGCCTATCCCATAGAATTGGGTTGATGCATTTGGAATGTTTGCATAATGCACACTTACAAGTAAATGAATAAATAAAGATGCCTAATTTTATAATGAGCTGGGGTGGAAGAGAAAAAACCAAACACAAAAACCTACAAAGGCGGAAAGGGCCAGACCTACTCCTCTGTTTCCTGGAATGCTGGCCCATGGACCATGAAGTAACATTCAGAAGAAAGAATTCATCTCTCACCAGTGTTCATCTGCAAAAAAGGAAGAAAATGCAAAGTATTTCAGAGGGAGCAGAGGTTTCCCTCGGTCTTTTACCTGGCTAGGCTGATGATTCCTCCATCCGGTGCTGACAGCAACTTTGGCAGGTGCTGAGGTGAGGCCTGGCCTGGCTTGCTCCTTTTGACCTCCATGATGCAAACCTCTTGAAAGGATAAACGAGCGGAGTGTGAAGCAAGGTCTGGAGCCTGGGCGGATGTATGTGCCCTACAGCTTCTTGGAGCACAGCAGGAAAATGTCTGTACAAAGCTTAGAGACTTGCATTGAGGCCGGGCTGCTTCAAGACAGCACTCCAAAACCGACCCACCTAGACCTAGCCATTTGTTTCTGGCTATTGAAACAGGAAAGCCTGTTGCCCCAGACCATGCTGTGCTTTGTAAGAGAATTGCCTTGAGAGAACTCAGAATATTACCATTGGTCAGTTTGTAGATTCATTTCTGCCTTCAGATTGGTTCTAACCAACCCTTGGGGATTGAATGACCCTTTCACAGGGGTCACTTAAGACCATCTGCATGTCAGATATTATATAGTATATCTCATATATATATATATATATATATTATATCTAATTATCAGAATTACAGGTATGAAGTAGCAACAAAAATAATTTTATAGTTGGGGATCACAACCACATGAGGAACTGTATTAGCAGGTCTCCGTCTTAAGAAGAGTGAGAATCACTGGTATGAAGCAATGGTTTGAGGACCAGTCATGTCTGTCTCTGTATGAATATGCATTTTAAAATTCAAGAGACTCTGCAAATGAGGACCACTCATGCTAGAGCTAAGGGCCAGGTTTTCTTCTTTCTTACCTTTTTTCTTCCTTCTCCCCGTCTTCTTCCTCCTCCTCCTCTGCTTCCTCTTGTCTTTCTCCTTTTTATGATAGATTCTTACTATATTGCTCAGGCTGGCCTTGAACTCACGTTCTACCTGCCTCCATCTTCTGAGTGTTAGGTTTTAAGAGCCAGCAAGCCCACTGGTTCTGTGTTTTCATTGTCATTCTGAGTGTGAAAAGAGAATTCAGACACTCAGGATTGCACACTCAAAGGGACAGAGTGTGGGAATTGTCAGGAGAAAGTCCCCACCCCCACATGCTTTGAAGGATGTAAGGCCAGCTTACACGATCTCTCATATTCCAGTCCCAGAAGGGAGGCGGCCACACTGTGTAATATTTCCACTTACGTTCAAGAAACATCCTGGAATGATCAGGGTCATAATTCTTGGCTGCACAAATGGAAGGGTGAGGCAAAGGGAACCACGCAGGAGTAATTAAGGCAGCCGGTGACTGTGGCTCTGAACCTGCCAGCCCTGGTAAACAGAACATTAATGTTTTTAAGGGCTACAGTGGACTCTGCGCAGCACAACTTTGATATCTGAGACCCAATTAGACTTTGCCCTTATGAGGAATCAACTAAAAGCTTGTAGAATACACCTGTGATCCTGGCATGTTGGTTTTCCAGGCCAATGTGTACATGGCTTTCTTGTGGCCCCACAGTTTGTGACAGTCATTTGTGGGTCTTCTCTTGAGGCATTGGTTTCCTGGTGCACCAGGGACTCCATACAAACAGTGAAAATAATTTTACCAGTTGCTGTGTTCCAGTTACTCAAGGGTGATATTGAATCTGAGGCAGTTAAGACTCCCTAGAGAAATGAATTGGAGAGATAAAAATCTTTGCTAGATCCTGCAGGATTCTCTGCTTTCAAGCATCTTGGTGTTTTAGAAGCCTCTCCTTTGCTCCTGTCTCATGACATTTATCTTAGTGTTTGAGCAGACACGTGGAAGATACGATCTGCACGGGGATTTCCGCTGGAAGCGAGTCCAAAGCAGCAGCGGCGTCTGCATTCCCAGAATACACTGTTGTTTTTTTGCCCTTTCTTCAGATCATCCCAGACTGGAACATCTTGCTGCTGAGTACCAGAAAGAAAGGGAGGAAGAAAGAAAGGTTGAAGTGAGGAGGGTAGAGAGAAAAGGAGGAAGGGAGGGAGGACTAGGAAACCCCTATGTCAGACAAGACAAATGTTACTTATTTAGGCCTGGTATTTATTCCTTGTCAAATGGAGATCACATCCAACATTCAGCCATAGCAAGTCCTATAGGAGAAGAAAGCAGTCCCAGGTCTCAGGACCAGGGCAGTTTGGGCATATAAAAAAATGCTTCTATCCCCTAGCTGAAACGCCTGGCTCCCCACTTCCAAACACCTAGTTTCTAACTATTCCAACAACATTGATATTCAAGGTTTCAATGAACCTTCCATCCACAGACGGGAGAGTTAACTGATTAGGAGCACAAGCTCTCAAGCCAGACTCCCTGTTTTCACCTATCAACAATGCCATGTGGCCACTGGGCAGCTTTCTGGGTTCTGGTCACCTCACATACAAAATGTGGGCACAAATCCCATCACCTTCACAGTTCTTTTCATTAAATGTGAATGTATGCGAAGGAATTCAAGAGTACTTGATGCAAAATAACTACTCAGCAATTATTAACTACTCTTGCTATTGCTTTTTATTTCTCTTGGGATTATCTTGTTCCCATCTGTTGCTAACTCATTTCCTCGAGGTGGTGGGGTTTTGGCCATAGATTCTTCTAATTTAAAACCGTATCTTATCATCTGTCCTTTAAGATAAGATTTAGGGCCCAATTCTTTACTTCCTCCCTTCCAAGTTGCATACCAATGAATAAGTTATCGAAAATGTAAAAATGAGAGCAAATAAAAATTGTGTGAAAGATGGAGACATAGCTCCATAGTAGAACGCACGTTTGGCATGTATGAGGCTCTTGGTTTCATCTTGAGCACAAAGAAATTAAAAATAACATATGCGAACTCCCTGACTTCTGGAATCATGATGTAGAGAAAGGAGGTATCTTAGTCACTCTTGTTGTGAAGAGACACCATCACCAAGGCAACCTAACCATCGTAAGCTGCCTTACAGTTCAGAGGTTTAATCCATTATCCTCATGGTGGGGGAGCATGATGACAGGCACAATGCTGGAGAAGTAATTTGAGAGCTATAACCTGATAGACAGGCAGAAGGAGAGAGACGGACAGACAGAGAGACAGAGGAGGCGCATGAAGGAAGGAGATACTGAGCTTCACAAGGGTTTCGAAACCTCAAAGCTCATACCCAGAGAAAAACTTCTTCCAATCCTCCCACGAGGCCACACCTATTCCAACAAAAGCCTCGCCTCCTAATCCTTCTCAAACAGTGCCGACTGCCTACCAACTAAGCGTGCAAATATATGAGCCTGTGGGGACCATTCTTATCCATACCACCACAGGAAGGCTGCTGTTTTCGACCAGTGTACGTAAAGAAGGAAATGAAAGAAAGGGGAAGAGGATCTTAGGATTCCCAGGTCAAGGAATGACAAGGACCAGTGGGCGCCACTAAGTCACGCATAGAGAGTAATTAGGTCAATGACAGAAGCATCTAAGACTCTAATCTCAGGAAGCATTGAGATTTGTAGTAACAACACAGCTTCCAATGGCATCCCATTAGGCATGTTCTCAGTGCCCTCTGGGTTTGCTCTTTGCCTTGACAGCTCCTTTCAGAGAAGCTGTGCATTGCCAAAGACAGAGAACAAACCAGAGTGACCCTGTATACTTTCTACCTACCCACAGACAGTGTGACTTCCCTGTGACCCATGAGTGACATCCTCTCCCACACAGTCATGCCAGCAGCAGTGGCAAGCAGAACTCCAGGAAGAGTCTCTTGCCTGTTCCGTTGCACTGGCAAGAGGGTGGAGGGCTTCCCTAAACTCTGAACCATTCAAGGGTCAGATTAAGAGATAGCCACCCATGTGGCAACCCTCTAGGAATGGTAAATGCCCACCATGTCAGAACAGGTAAGGCATCAGAGGTCATCAGGCTGAGCCTTTGATTTCTTTCTTTTTGTTTTGTTTTGTTTTTTGTTTGTTTGTTTGTTTTGTTTGTGTTTTTCGAGACAGGGTTTCTCTGTGTAGCCCTGGCTGTCCTAGAACTCACTCTGTAGACCAGGCTGGCTTCGAACTCAGAAATCAGCCTGCCTCTGCCTCCCGAGTGCTGGGATTAAAGGCATGTGCCACCACTGCCCAGCTAAGCCTTTGATTTCTAAAAGTGGCACCCAGGCTCTTCCTGTTCCTGTGACTATGAGAAATGCTGCCTCCAGGTTCAGGGCCCACTGTTTCCTTTCCCTCTCTGATCTCACTTCCCATATGGAAATTATGTTTGTGTTTGAACAAGTCAAATGTCAAAAGCATTTGGAACTATGATTCCAAACTCCTTTAAACAGAGCCCACAGGGAGAAAAAAAATCTTGACAGTGATTCAATATACCTTCATAGGCATAGAACCAGAGACCCTGGTTCCTGATACCATGCTGAAACTCAGCACGTTTGAAAATGGCTTTGTCCCACTGAACTGAATTCATGACAGAAAGTGTAGAACACACTGACTTAAACAGTGTCTTTGTACAGGAGCCATGTAAAAACACATAGTGGGACACAGACTGGAAGCTGGTGGATGAACCCATAGATGAGTTTAGAAAACAAACCTGAAATAATGCAGAAAAGTGAGAAGGGAAAAGGAAAAAAAATCATGACAAGCCACTTACGGAAACAAACAAGAGCTCACTAGTCCCCCTGGGACCCCATACAAACAATGCAGAACATATTACAGCATCTCCGCCTCCCCCAGGGTCAGGAAACCAGGTGTAACCCTCTGTAGAGTCTTGGTGTTGAGATTTCCCACTGGGAATAGTTAACCCAGAAAACATCTTCCTTGCTCTGAAAAAGTTAAGTAGCTCCCTGGGAGGCACAGAAAGCCCTTGAGTAGAGAGAAGCAGGAGAGCCTAGAGCCTGAGCTGGGAAGCCATATGCAATCAGAGCCATCTACCCCTACTGCAGGCAAACACACACAGAGGCAGACAGGTGGAGGAAATTTGGAGAAGATATTAATAGATAAGACCTGCCCCGTTGTCACATGCTGTCACACACTCCTTGTTAATCCTCCTTCCGAGATTCTAAAACCCAAAATCCCAAAATAGGCAAAGTTGGAAAGAAAGGATCAATGTGACAAGAAACATTGTGGCATTGCATTAACTCATAAAAACGCCACATGTCCCCCAAGAGATACTGTAGCATTGCCTTACCTCAGAAAAACTCCATGTGTCCCCTTCTTGAAGTTCACTCCATTAGAACATTCCTGGCTGTACGTGGTGAGGGAGTTCTCTGCAATCTGCAATCCAACTGTGGAAGGAGAATTGTGATTACAGATCTCAATTCTTCTGCTTTGAACTCTCTACCCACCCTCCAGCAGTGGATACAGGACAACTCGCCACCACCGTAAGACCTGGGCCTGCAGAACGGCCCAGGAAGCCAAACGGAAGGCCTGAGAACACTTTCCATCTAAAAGGACTTTGAAGATTTTTGAGGTTGAAAGACTTTATGTAATTACAAATTGTCATCATAATGCAAACATGTCTGGGTAGACAAGTCCAAGGGAAAAATGAGTTTTTACCAGTGACCAAGCCCTAGAGTTCACTGATCAAATACACATTTTGAGTTTCCCAGGCCTGGCATGTTCATCCACCAGCATATGTAGTCCATCTGGAGCACATGGCTGGTGCAGACAGACAGGCACTGGGCTGCTGGCAGAACAGACCTGGACACTTGGAGTGCTTCTGCCAGCAGTCATGGGATTAAGGAGTTGCCTAAGTCCCCAGCTTGTTTTCTCTAGATTGTGAAAGGCTTTGGAGGGTGAGTAAGGACTACATCATGGTCCCAAGAAAGGATCAAACAGAACACTGCATCTTGGTTGTGAAACTTGGAATGCCCTGCTTCGGTCACTGCCCTGGACTTTCTGTCCCTTCTTCAGATGCATTAACTGTACAGATGGAACCAGACCATGGAAAAATGTCAGAGTTTATCCAAAGAACGTTCTTTGTCCAGTTTTGTGTAATGCTTTTGTTTTAAGCTCCATGTCAAGGCCTAACACATGGATCTGCTCTCTTTATCTTGATTTCTCTCATCTTGTCAACATCTACTACCATGGAAGCACAGCTGTGGAATTCCTGCACTTAGAAGGCCTTGGGCAGAGGGATCAGTGGGGGACCAGGGCCTCTTAGCTACGGCTCTCAAGAGGATTTTATTGAAAGAAGAAAATCATTCATATAAATGGAGACGTATCAACAGGAGGCACTAGATAAGGACCAGAAGTGGCCTAAATAATTGGTGCAATCCAGGTTAGTCATGCTGTTTTCATAGATGAGGCTATGCTCAGGACTTACTTCTTTCTATGTTCTTAGGAATGTCCCTCTATGAATCGTCTCTGGTTTCCTAATATCTGCAATGGGTTCCTCTCCACCAGATACTTGCTCCTGGATTTTCAACTAGTTTCCATTCAAACCAGAACCCTTTGTGGGCCCCATCCGGTCACTCTGATTCCCACCATTCTCAGGCTTCCATCTTAAAGAGACATCTACACTCAGCTCCTCTGTTTCTTCTACCCCACTGATTCAAAAACCCCTCTCATCCCGACAGTCACCCAAGGAAGTGGCTGTTAAATCCACATTTTCTCCAGGCCCCAAGCTCCCGGAATAATGACTCTGAGACTCAAAAATACATTAGCAAAAACCCTGTCTGTAAGCTTTGGTTGGTTCCCAGATTCAATCATAACTAATAACCTATTTATTCTAAGTTCTGCCTCGTGGTTGCTTACGTGTGCTCAGCTCGCACACACATCTCTCCTTTCTTTCCGTGGGACTCCCCCACCTTTTCTCTATCCCAGAATTCAATCTCCCTGCCAGATGTCCCACCTTCTAGTCTACCTTTTCCTATAGGCCATAAGTTTTTATTGACAAGTGATGCATCCATACACTATACAAGAGATTTTCTTTAAGGGTGGCTAGCCATCAAACTAAAGAATAAGGGTCCAGCCGGGCAGTGGTGGCCCACGCCTTTAATCCCAGCACTCGGGAGGCAGAGGCAGGCGGATTTCTGAGTTCGAGGCCAGCCTGGTCTACAGAGTGAGTTCCAGGACAGCCAGGGCTGCACAGAGAAACCCTGTCTCAACAAAACAAAACAAAACAAAACAAAACAAAACAAAACAGAATACAAGTCCCTCTATAAAATCTAGGGAACATGCCACAGCCTTTTCTTTTCCTGACATCTCAGTGACTGTGACAGCCTTTATCACTTCATCCTTCAGTCATTAAAAAATATATAAATAAAGTAAAAAGAACTCAGTAGCCATGGAAGCATCCCAAGGACCACCCACCCTCCTTCTCCTCATAGTTTCGCCTTTATCATGGTTTTATTTTGGGAGGGGTTTGTTTGTTTGCTTTTTCTCACTTTTTTCAGTTTTTAGTTTTTTAGGGTAGCACACAGAATAATAGATTTTAATATTTCAATAAACATTGTAAACATATTCATCTTCCTTTGTTTCCGTTTCTTTTCTTCCTCCACTACTTTCCGCCAAGTTCCCTTCCTCTCTGGCTGATTCCGTTCTTTTACCTGAATGATCTTAAATAAGCAATTTTTAAAAATCAGTATGCACAGAAAATGGCAAAATCACAGGCATAAATGTGTCCAGTTGAACATGCAACCTCTTAAGCAGGCAGTTCCATGGCAGCCATCAGTGTGGTGCTTCCTTCCAGTTGCAGTACTGGTTTGGGTTCTTCCCAGACTCCTCTGGGTCTGAAGCCATGAGGATCAGCAGCCAAAAGCACTCATCCTAGCCAGTATTCATAGATGAAGATGGCCTTACCCCATTCCTGTAACCTCCCTCAGAATATCCCATCCTTGATGAGCAGTTGGTATGCAAATGGCTGTGCTGTGAAGGCCCAGCCCCCAATCCAACAGAACCTGGAGGACCAGAGCACAGCTGCTCCATTGGTTAGCTAGGACCCAGGTTGTGACTCTACCTCCCCCAGCCAGTATCCTTCACCCCTCCAGGTGCTTACCTCAGATTACAGCCTTAACAAAATTCCTATACTCCAATCTCTGCTTCGCGGGGACCACAAAATAGGATATCATCAGCTTAACTACAAACATCATAGACAATGTCACTGGTTTTGAGATTCATGCTACACGCAAATGTGGCCTATTTAAGATGAGCCTTCTTTCTTTGTCATTTACGTGTGAGGTTTATACTATGCACACAGAAGCTGGTTCTTTTTTTAAAATTTTTATTATTTATTGTTTTATTGTTTTTTATTCTTTTTGTCATTCTTTAGGTAAATAGCCGATAGTGTATTTACATCTTCACTGTTTTTGTAAAGGTTTTTCCCACTTGAGGTTATTAGGGGCGCTGCACAGTGACCTCTTGCATCTGTGCCTTCAGTATGCACATGAAACAATTGCTATTGTAAGTATACCTGAGACCCAACCTCTGCTGTGTAAGGCATATTCATGGCTAGCCCTAGTGGATATCATAGAGAAGTGTCCAAAGGACTGTGTCAATTTATAACCCAACTAGCAGAGTCTGAGAGTTCTCCCTATCCCTTAGCAGAAATGATTTAGGATCTCTGCTGTAAGCCAAGGAAGGCTAGGAACTGAGAGCGGGCTAAATTTGGGTCAGACATCAGCTGACTTTTCTAAAAGGGAAAAACATTAACCTTTTTTTTTTTGGCACAGGTCTTGGCGACTGTGAATCAGTTTGGCTATTAGAACTCACAGTCGGTCACGAGACAGAGAGTGGATATGTGCTGATGTCACCTCAATTTTCACCATCTTCGCATTGTCACAAAATATTACTCTTTGGGTTTTGTTTTTGTTTTTTTTTTTTCATCAACAATTAGATAACACAAGAACCAATCACACCATGTAGGTTAAACCATGTGGTCTGTGATCTGGGCTTGGCAGGTAAGGTATAGTCCACTGACTTTTTTTTTGCAGATTGTGGAAGCTAAAAACAAAACAAACAAACGACAAACCTAAGTATGGTGACACACATCTAAATCCCAGCCCTCAGGAAGCAGAGGCAGGCAGATCTCTATGGGTCTGAGGCCAGCCAGGGAAGACTACATAGTGAGACTCTGTCTCAAAATTAAAAAAAAAAAAAAAATTAAAGGAAAAATCTGAACTATATTTGAGAAGTAAAAAGACTGTGTTTAGTGTAGATGAAGGAATAGTGTAGATGGTAGAATAGTCAGATAGAAAGCAGCCTGTATCAACCCATGAGAGTTAGTGAGGATTCATTACCTGCTGGTGACAGACATAGATGCTAAAGAGACAGAGTCTGTGCAAGCAGGTATTAGGCAGGTTACAGTGATTGAGGGTACAGAGCTTAACAGCCAGAGTTCCAGTTCTTGATACCCACGTCAGGCAGCTCATCATAATGCCTGTAACTCAAGCTCCAGAGTACCTGATTCCTCTGTGCTAAAGTTTTGTGGTGGAAGAGTCTTAGCAATGGGGGTCAAGGGATGCTGCAGAGATTACAGCACACAAAAGACTTCACGCAAGAGATCCATTGAGGTGCAGTGGGGCAAAGTGCTGCCTCTAAGCCGGGATGGGGTTGGAGGGGCGTGATGGCAGCGGCTGGGGGGGGGGGGTGTTATAAAGAGTACACTGCTCATGGCGACAGTGGAAATGTGTCCCATTTGGCAGCTAGTGATGACATGGCGGCTGGTGCTGAGTAACTGAAGTGCTGGCAGGGAAAGAGGGAACCTGGTTCTGAAATGTGGGCAGTTCCCAACACTATCCTGCAGGGGCACCTAGATCCACATATGTAAGTAAGCGCATGCCCGCCCACGCGCGAGCACGCACACACACACACACACACACACTCACACACACTTAAGAGTAATAATAAACTACTAAGAAGAGAAGGAAGCATCCATGTCTGGTATGAGAGTTTTTAACACGGATCTGGGCAAGCCAGAACCTGCCAATCCAGTGCAGGAAGCCAGTGGGGTTCAGTACTCACGGCTTAGGCACTGGATCCCCATGGACTCACTTGGGAGCCTGACTCCAGGATCATTAACTGGAATCTGTCTACTTTTCTAAAGATGAGATAATAACAAAAAGCAACTTCAGGGGTTATTAAGATGACTAAATGGTGCAACTGTGTGAAGGGCTTAGAATGGCACTGGGCACCGAACAGAGGCTTGGCTTTCATTATTAATTGTGTAGTTTCATTTTTTTAAAATTCCTCAGTGTGGGGCTGGAGAGGTGGCTCAGCAGTTAAGAGCAGTGGCTGCTGTTCCAGAGGTCCTGAGTTCAATTCCCAGCAACCACATGTGGCTCACAACCATTTGTAACGGAATCCGATGATGCCCTCTTCTGGTGCATGTGAAGGCAGAGCACTCATATACATATAAATATATAATTGTTTTGTTTTTTTAAAGACTCAGAGCTTTAAAAGGAATTCCTCAAAATAAAATCGTAGAAGGCAGGAAGCAAATTCAAGGGACAGAAGCATCTGGCTCTAGATGGATGAATTTTAACAAAAGACTGACGAAGAGAGTGGGGGGCCTCAGAAAGGCCAGGGAAAGTGTTGGGACTGGTGGATGATCTTGTAGAGAGGCAGTAGGTTCCACAGGAGGCCATGAAAAGGTACAGAGCCAACTCTATCAGCCTGAATGCACAGGGCAATGAAGAATCCAGGCTCTGATAAACTCTCTTTCCTGCCTCTCTTTATAGCTACAAACACTAAAGAGGTTAGCTAACTTCTCTCTGCCTTAGGTTTCCAGTCTGTACAAGGAACACAGCCACAGTATTTACTATATGCAGCTGTTGCATATATTAACAGTAAATGTGAATCTGATTGAGTCCATTGTTTGGTGCTACCACAGAATACCTATGATCTATAAAGAAAAGGTTTATTTTGACTCACAGGTCTGAGATATTCAAGATTAGTCAGCCTATTAAAGAAGGGCCTCAGGATACCCCAACTTCTGGTAGAGAGCAAAGGGGGAACATGGGCGTATATGAAAGAGAGCCCAGCGGGTAGCATAGCCCTTCTTGATAGCAACTCGATCTCCCGACAGCTAGCCCAGTCCATCCAGAAAGGTGATAAGGATTCTCCCCTCCACACTGCCACAATAGGGCCCGGTGCCCAGCAATGTGCATTTGAGGAAGGCGAACCATATTCACAGGAGAGGGCCACATAGAGCCCCTCACAGGAATGAGGGTCCTAGAAGCACTGGGCTTTGTTATTGTGGCTGTCTCTGGAGAAGCACAGAACACCGAAGAGGGACACATAAAGACAAAGGAGCATGGTAAGGCAGTACTTCTCTGTATCAGTGACTTGTGTGTCACTGTGACCAGAATACCGGACAGAAACAATGTAAGGGAGGGAACGTTGTTTCCTGGCTCAACTTTCAGTCTATAATATTGGGAACGACATGCTAGGGTAACTCAGTCCATGGTGGAAGAAGTATGCTTGGTAGGTGTTCCCACGATGGCTAACCAGGAAGCAAGCAGAGGGACCAAAATTAGGACGTGGCTACATCTCCAAAGTGGGGGGTCCCAGGGCTGGCAGGATGGTCCAGCCGGCAAAAGCAATTGCTGCAGCCTCCTGAGTATGATCTTACATGCATGCACACACACACGCGCACACACACACACACACACACAGAGAAAGAGAGAGATTTTTAAAAATAAAGAAGGTAGACCCTAAACAACCTAGCTCTGTCCACTCTGAAGGCATCTCACAAACAGCCCCCATTCTGTGAAAACAGCCTCTCAAACTAGTAGCATATTCTGAGGATATGTTCAGAACATCGATTTGTAGAGGATACTTGAGATTCAAACCACAGCACTCTTGACTGTACTGCATGATAGGTCAAAAGAAGGTATTTATTTATTTATTTAGAATTTGAGGGACTCTGTAGCAAATCCACAAGTTTGCATTTGAGGTTGGCCTAAATCTGCTGAATGACAATGTCTTTCACAGCAGCCTCTAGTGCTTCTCAGGTGGCTTAATCAATGGTCTGTCTCAGAAACCCCTCTGACTTCATGGAAATCTCCCCCTACTAAGCCTCCCATAATAACTGTGAATTGCTTCTTCCTGCATGGAAGGGTGGGGGCACTGCTCTTCCTAAGGAGAGAGGCCAGCTCAGTCTCCTGCCTGCTCTGAGCTTAGCTGCATTCAGTCAGGACCTGACACTACCTCTTCTAATCCACAGTCCTGAGTGAGGATTTTTTGTGTTGTCTAAATTTGGTTTTGGTTTTGTATTTTTTGTTTTTGTTTTCTTTCTGAGCCTACTAATTTGATACGTATGGAATTGCCTGTGGTAACTGCAGTTAGTTGCCTTCTGTACTGGCCAGTTTTGTGTCAACTTGACACAAGCTGGAGTTATCACAGAGAAAGGAGTTTCAGTTGAGGAAATGCCTCCATGAGATCCAGCGGTAAGGCATTTTCTCAATTAGTGATCAAGGGGGGAGGGCCCCTTGTGAGTGGTACCATCTGTGGGCTGGTAGTCTTGGGTTCTATAAGAAAGCAGGCTGAGCAAGCCAGCAAGGAACATCCCTCCATGACCTCTGCATCAGCTCCTGCTTCCTGACCTGCATGAGTTCCAGTCCTGACTTCCTTTGGTGATGAACAGCAGCGTGGAAGAGTAAGCCGAATAAACCTTTTCCTCCCCAACTTGCATCTTGGCCATGATGTTTGTGCAGGAATAGAAACCCTGAATAAGACACCTTCAAAAAGAAAATTGCTCCTAGCTCACTCATAGTTAGAGATCTCACTTCGTTCTCTCTCCCTCCCTCCCTCCCTCCTTTCTTTCCTCCCTCCCTCCCTCCCTCCCTTTTTCCCTCCCTTCCTCCCCAACCATCTGATTGATCTGACTCCTTAAAATTTCTGACACAGTGTCTTGATATCTTGTTTAAATTTTATAAAAACAACACTCAGCACATCAAAGAGTTTGATTAAGGAACATAGGTGACAGTCTCCCAGGATAGAGCTGGTTTCAGGAAGGTGTCCTGTCCCTGTCGTCCCTACCCCGGCCTTACTAATTGGTAAACAAGAGTCCTCATTTGCTTTCTGTTACTGTGATAAAGCATGACCAAGAGCAACTTGGGGGAAAAAAATCATGACAGCCTAGAGTCTCCTATCAGAGGGGAAGCCGAGGCAGGAACAGGAGGCAGGAACTGAAGCAGAGACCTCGGAGGGGCACTGCTTACTGGATTGCATCCAGGATGAAGTTCTGCCACTTGTCTTCTAATTCTTTTTTTTTTTTTTAATTAATTTATTTTTGCCTGAGTAGGAAGATTGTGCTGCATGTGTGTGGTGCCCATGGAGGCCAGAGAGGGCATCAGATCCCCCGCAACTGAAGGTACAGACAGTTGTGAGCTGACAACCTGGGTGTTGGGAGCTGAACTCCCCCTACCTCCTCACTCTTCCATCCTCTGCTTCTGTAAAAACAAGGGCTTTAACTGCTCCCATCTCTCCATCTCCAAGTTCTGCTACTTTTCTTATAGAGCCCAGGTTCAGTTATCTGAGGATGGTACCTCACAGTGGACGGAGCCCTCCTACATCCATCAGAAATGTTGCAAGGAGGATACACCGCACAGGTAGATCAGATGGAGACCATTCCTCGTCTAAGGTTCTCTTTTCTTCCCAGGTGTGTCAAGTTGACAACCCAGATTGTCCATCACACTCTCTCTTTAAGATCGTGGTATGGGGGGGAGGGGGAGGGGGATGCAGGGTGGAGATGAGCTGGGAAACTGGAAAGTTTCTCAGTGATCACGGCCTCTCTATTGTTGCCTTGGTCATTTTTTAAATGACCAAATCAATTAAAGTCAATTTAAAAATGCTGCTGCTGATAAAATATATGTCATAAATATGTTAAGGATGTCCTTTCCATGAGGAAATGTGAATACCTGTGTCATGCTAGGCTGGGAGAAGAAAAAGAGGCTGACTAGGAGACAGGGTTGATTGGTCGTATAGACCTGAAGCAGGAACTGGAATGAGTTCCTTGTAGGAGTCTATTTAGAACACCTTGTCTGATTCTATACATAAAGGTAAACTTTGTTTTAGAAACGGGCACATATATGTGTGGAAGTCAGGGCACAGAGGATGTACGGAAAGAAGAAATAACTGTCGGGTGGTTAGAAAGTGCTTATCTCAGTCAAGCAGGCATAAATTGCCCTGTAGTGACTTTCTGATCTTCCCCATGTCTAGGTCTGACAGGAGAGACTCCGTCTTGGGATGATCAACTTCCACAGATCTGTGATGGTCGGGAGCACCACCCACCCAGCTTATGGAAGTAGCGGCACCAGCCAGAGGCCACCTGAGCTGGCACTGCTCCATCTGGCAGAGAGTCATTTTAATACTGTCCACTGTCTACCTGGGTAAAACTGTATGACCACCGTAGCCATGGAAACAGTGTCTCAGCTTCTGCAGTCTTGGTCCTTCTCTGACCTTTTTAGCCCATGTCTATGATGCCTAGAGTTCACAGACAACAATGCACAGATCTCCACTTTATGTTTCTCTTGGCCAGACTCCTTTGTCATTCTTATGACATCTTTACCTTCACATTTTTGTTGGGTATGGATTCTTCCTGAGACAACTGCCTCGGACCTGCAGGATTATATCCGAGGTAGCCAGTATCCAGAAAGCATAGTGGCAGCAGCATTCATGACAACTCCTCACAGAGCCAATGGATGTCATCGTCTCATGGCCACTTCCATAGCCACTACACTGTCCTGTCTCTGCGTCTGTGTCTGGGTTGTGATTATTTCTGAAACCTGTTTCCTGAGATATGATAAAAAGTGCTTCTCATGGCCTCAGATCTTTTCTAGAGTAGAAAAATAGCAGAGGCAAGAAGACACCCCTGAGGTTCAGCCAGGTTTGTTCTCTTAAGAATACAATATTTGAAACTGGGTGTGGTGCTGCACGCCTTTAATCCCAGCATTTGGGAGGCAGAGGCAGGAGGATCCCTGTCTACTTAGTGAGTTCCACATCCAGGGCTACATTATGAAACCTTGTCTCCAAACAATGAAAAGAAGATAAAGCCCAGCAGCAGCAGCAGCAGGAGGAGGAAGAGGAGGAAAAGGAGGAAGAGGAAGAAGAGGAGGAAGAGGAAGAAGAGGAGGAAGAGGAGGAAGAGGAAGAAGAGGAAGAAGAGGAGGAAGAGGAGGAAGAGGAGGAAGAGGAGGAGGAGGAGGTGGACGTGGAGGTGGAGGTGGAGGTAGAGGTGGTACAATATTTGACAGGGTCTGGCAGTACAGCTATGTGATTCTAGAAACCCAGAACACTGAGCAGAAGTACACGCCAAAGACTTGCCTGGGCAACTTAGTGAGACCTTACCTCAAAATTAAAATCCATTGGAGATACAATCTTGTTTGGAACACTTGGCCCAACATGTGCAAGCCCTCAAGAGAAGCTCACTCTCTGGTTATATATATCATATATCATATATACAATGTACACACATATATAGTATTCACTGAAGGTCAAGGACTAAAATACGTGCACAAAATACACGTGACTGGTACTGAAGCATGATCGATCAGCAGTGCAGCTTTAGCGAGTACCTTGCTGCTCTCTATTGATGGGTCATTCTGTTTGTGGAAGCCAGTCTTACAGTTAGGCTGGCAGGACACAGGTCTGGATATCGTCATCCTCTGAGAGGTTTATTCAGTGGCGCTAGTCAGGCCTGCCACCGAGTTTCCCCCACAGACACACCCCGATTAGACCTCATGCTCATAAACCATCACTGCTTAGTGGGAAATACATCAGATTTGCTTGACTTTTCATTTGCATTCCAAGTGGGAGGTCACTAGGGTGAGGTCTAGACTCTAAAAGTAATTACAGATTCTGATTACAACTCTTCACGTTATGCTTTTGACTGGTTTGAGCTGACAGATTGCATGCCCCACACACATTGGGCTCCTTGGGTCGAAACTAAATGCACATATTTTCGTTAATTCTTCCAGACGCCTCTCCCAAATTGCTTCCTTAAAGTCTCTCTAGTATCCCATGTCAGACTTTTGCTAAAATCTTGCCTCGAAGCCACAAGATTACTACACCGTAATAAAAACTCCACAGAGAACATGACTCTTAGAACACAGAATATGTTGAGGGCCACTGGCATGGCTATTCTGTTGCAACAGGCTACATTGAAATGCGAGGCAAACCCCATGTTTGCTTTCCTGAAGTGCTTTCTCCTCTGACTAAATGAGTAGATGGACAGACACTGAATCAGCAAATCATTTGAGCTTGTATGACAGTGACCTCCGGTTCACAGTACCCGAGTCCAGGAACCACTTCCTTGTTACATGACCACAGATAAAAATCGCTTCCTGTCTCGGTTTTCATGACTGTAAAATGATAAGTGGAGAGCTCCATTTAAGCCCCTAAATCAACATGCAGTGATTATTGTTAGACTGGAGTTGCTGTCGTTAAGAAATACCCAATAATGTTAATAATGATAACTGCCATTTCTAGGATCTGTTTCCCTTGAGATGATAAACACGGAAGGAAACTCATTCTAGGAGCTAAAAGAGGAGAAGGAAAGTTAGTCAGCACTGTACATTTATTGAGTTGAGTGCTCTGGGACAGACCCTAAACAGTTACTAACCAATCTTGTAGGCCAGCGGTTCATAACCTGTGGGTCACCATCCCTTTGGGGGTCAAATGACCCTTCCACAGGGGTTGCATATTAGATATTCTGCATATCAGATAATTATATCATATCATTAGCAAAATTACAGTTATGAAGTAGGAATAAAAACAATTTTATGATTGGTGTTCAATACAACATGAGGAATACCTACTAACGGGTCACAGCATCAGGAAGAATGAAAACCAGTCTCAAGCTGATCTTAAATTCAAGGAAATTGGATCTCTTACAGAATTTATCAGACTCTAGACAAAACCATGATGCTTTGAGACCCGGGGAAGTTCAGTGGGAAAGAAAGCCAGCTTCCTCATGGCTTACTGCATGAAACCTGCTGTTCACATCCTGAATATCTCGAAGATCATAGGATCATTGAAGATAAAGAGATAAGTCTGTGGGTGAACACTGCATGTTCACACAGTGGTAGCATTGAAGATGAAGATAACACTGAGCTGAACTTGGCGTTTTCACACAGTGGTATTAGTTGGAAGGACAGGAAGCTGAAAACAGAGATGTGGCTGAGTTCAAGTCCTAGGTGACATAGAGGGAGGGGCCCGGGCTCACATTTGCTCTCAAGAGGCATCAGAAAAAAAATACCTGGAAGAAAGACATGTCGAGATAAATGAGCAAGATGAAAAATCTGGAAACCTTGTTATATCGAGGAGAGATTCAGTATTACTGACATCATTGTGACCTCAGGACTGGCTACGGGAAAATTGTGAATAAGCATTGCTTTAAAGGGATAGGGAGGTGTCTCAGTAAAAAGCTTGACATACAAGGATGAGGGTCTAAGTTCCATCCCTTAGAAGGCACACAGAATAGTCAGGCGTGGTACATGCACACATACTCTCATACACATGAACTTGCACTCATGTATAGTTCCCAAAAGTCCTTTAAATACCAAAACAAGCAGAAACTGGTTAACTACAATTGCATGGGTCTATTTTTGCATCCCTTCCCCCTTCTCTCTAACACACACACAGAGAGAGAGAGAGAGAGAGAGAGAGAGAGAGAGAGAGAGAGAGAGAGAGAGAGAGAGAGGTCTAGACTCATACCAATATCTTGCTGCCAAGTTTAGGGCAGCCAAGTCCTAACATCATGTAAAAATATAACCTCAAACATTGCGAGGGACTGCTTGTACTTGTGCACACTTTTAATCCCTGCAATTGGGAGGCAAAGACAAGCAGAACTCCGCAAGTTCAAGATCAGCCTGGCATACATAGAAAGTTCTAGGCCAGCTATGGCTATTTTTTTAAAGTGTTTACTTTGTTTTGTTTTATTGTTTGATTTTAAGCAAGAGTCTCATTGTGTAGTCCAGGTGGGTCTCAAACATGTGGTCCTCCTGCCTCCACTCTTATTAGTCTTGGTATTAAAGGCATATGCCATATATCTAGATGTGAAGTTTTTTCCTTCTATGATTGTTTGGATATTCTAGGCCAGTTACATATCTACATACATTTCAAACCATCTAGATAATTGCAATTCTTTTTTAAAAAAGTATCAGCTGGGGCTTGAACTGAATCTGACTAAAGCACCAACAAATTTAATGAAGAAAATAGTTTTTCAACAAATGTTGCTGAAAGACCTGAGTATTTATGTGGGGAGGGAAATCTCAGTCTTTACCGTGGATAAAACATTACATCATAAGAAAATATACTAGAGAGCGTCTTTGTGACCTGGGGTTAGAGAAACTTTTCTCAAAGGAAAAAAAAAAAAAAATATATATATATATATATATATATATATACACACACATATATACATATATATATATACACAGAACTATGCAAAAGATAAAGATCATAAACTCTAATTCACCAAAACTAAAACTTTTCTTCTAAGACTGTCAAAAAATGAAAATGCAACTTTCAGGGCTGGAGAGATGGCTCAGCAGTTAAGAGCACTGACTGCTCTTCCAAAGGTCCTGAGTTCAAATCCCAGCAACCACATGGTGACTCACAACCATCTGTATTGAGATCTGATGACCTCTTCTGGTGTGTCTGAAGACAGCTACAGTGTGCCTACATAAAATAATAAATAAATCTTTTAAAAAAAAAGAAAAGAAAAAGAAAATGCAAGTTTCAGATTGGCACAACATATATATATACAAAACGTATTCCTGAGGGAGAAACTGATAAAATTTAATAGTAAGATAAGCATACAATAAAAATAAATGAGCAATAAAAGAAATGACAAAGGGGTCGGTGTAGTCAGTTGGTGTTGGTGTAGTCAGTTGGCGTCGGTGTAGTCAGTTGGCATCGGTGTAGTCAGTTGGTGTTGGTGTAGTCAGTTGGTATTAGTGTAGTCAGCTGGCAGAGTGCTTTCCTAGCACACACAGACTCCTGAGTTCAGTCCCAGCAGAGAATAAACTGGACAGAGTAGTGTGTGGTGAGCATTCAAAAAACAGAGGCAGCAGAACAGAAGTTCAAAGCCACCCTGGGATACACAATGAGTTTGAGGTTGTTGTATGATGTATAAAGAAAAAAAATAATAAATATGAATGGTTGGATTCTTTACCAAAGAAAATTAAGGAAAAAAAACAGGTCTATGCATGTGAAGACGGGCATTGCTATCAGTCACCACAGAAGGTGAGTTAAAACTTTGGTAAGCTATCATAAAGTAGTTATTAGACTGGCTGGAATAAAAGCTGATAATAGCTACTGTTAAAGACATGGACATGCACAGTTGTCATATATGGCTGCTGGGGATGCCAAAGGGCAGTGCTGCTTTAGAATACACTCTGAGGTTTCTCAAAGTACACAAAATTAGCTATACACAAACGTATTGCCCGGAAGTCCCTTTTCTAGGTGTTAACATGAAGGGGATTGAGAATCCATGTTGACACAGACAGTAGACAATCATTTCCCACCATTCAATGTCTACACGAAGGATATCTTCTTGAGTTTATTTTACTCTGTTGAAACCTTACAGTCTCTACACATAACCTGTCTTTTAATATTCTGAACTGGCCTCTGAACTCCGTGATTCTTTCCCGTTTTACAACTTTGTCAAATCTTAGAAAACAAAACAGGACTCTTCCCATTAGTGTGGCCAAGGATCGTGAAGACAATTATGCTGTCTGGCAAGTCGGGAGAAGGACTTCAAATCTGAATGATAGATATCATTACTCTGTGTGTCCTGCAATAAAGGCCTTGAAAAAGTTTCTGTGGAGCTGTCTCTCCCAGCATTCCTCTGCACTTTAATGAGGCAGTTAGTCGTCTTGCTGACTTTGAGTCTGCCCTTTCAGATTGCTTCCACAGAGCCACTGCCTTCTGATGTCTAAATATTTAGCCACATGAACCAAGCCTTCTTCTAGGTTATCCCCCATGAAAGCCCAATTCCATGTAGCTATGGATCTTGACCCCTGACATAGTTAGGCCCAGCACACAACGGTCAAATCAGCAGTCATTACTCTCTGGTTTAAGAGAGGTCATTCAACACAAGAAGCTGAAAGCCAAGGTAAGGAAAGAACTAAAGGCTGTCATGGGTCCTCTTCACAAGTGAGTGAACTTGAGTCTTGCCTATTGGGATGTGAGGAATCTGGAGCTGCTTCAGGAATGTCAGCCATTTCATCCTAAGGCAATGCTGGTATTCTTGCTCCTCCCCATGTTTGGTCATTAACTAGACACACAGAGACCAGTTCTGAGGTCGACTCTTATCACAAGCCCGTCTTCCATTGTCCCTAGAAGGAAAACATCAGACCTTCCGAGTGTTCCAGAGGGGATCTGACTCCTGAGTTTCAAAGCTGTTTACACCAACCAGTGCCCTCTCCCAAAGGAATGCCTTTGAAACTGGCAGACAAAGGCCAGAGGAGGAACATGATGGTTGGCCAGGCACCACTTCCTGGCAACTCTTGAGCCTTGCAGCCCACCCTGAAAGCCTGGGGATGGTCTTTCCAGTGGCCTTAGGAAATCCCTTAAAGAGGGCAAGAAGGAAAGGGGCTAGTCTAATTTCTATTGTATCCAGTATAATAAACTAATTTTGTTGCCAGTCATTCTCTCCTTTGAAGCTTTAAACTGTTAATAGTGGCAATTAATACAATCCAGCCAGTGGCATCTTATGCTTTATTCCCATTCTTCTGGAAATAGCTAGTTTGTTCCAGGATGGGCCTCCTCACCTCCCAGAGAAGTCTGCAAGATTCCTCACTGGCAGAAATCCTCCAGAACCCCCTCTCCACATTAGCAGGGATCAAAGTTCGAGTCTCTTTGTCTCCTTTTGAATTCTCCTCAACTCTAGCACCAGGAAAGCCATTTTTCGTTCAAATTCTCCCCACATGTGTCTGAGGGTCAGGAGCTGTCATTAATAAAGTTTGGAGATCTGCATAAATTTTATGATGTTTTCGAAACTTAAGAGGCAACATTCTCTAAGAGCAATTATTGAGACTTTTTAGCAGAAAAGTTCACCTCAGGAAAAGAAACCACTAACACACCTGTTCCAGCAAAGCCTCTGCCATCTCTCTATTTTGTTATCGTATAAAAATGTCTCACATGCACCAAAAGATTCTGAACATGTTTAGGGAAATTTTCCAAATGTTTTAAAGTCCAAGGCTGACAGTCCTAGGAGTTGTCAGCTGATAAGCGAGGGCTCTGTTGAAAGACATTGTGAGCAGCACACTTGCTTTCTCCTATCTTCCCGCCCACCAGGATCTTGTCTCTCAGACTCTCCATGACTTTGGTTAATTTTGATTCTCTTAGGTGTGCACAGTCCTCATGGGGCACTGTTTTAAAGCGGGCTGTCTTCATAACCATCAGTCCGGTGGCTTCTAGAGTACAGCCCATGGCTCCTTCCCTTCGACTCACTATTATCACACAAGAGGCAAAGAGCACGAGAGACCTGAGATATTATTCTAGGAAGTTCAGTTGTCCAGTGTAGACGTTTATCTCACATACCATCCGGCCCATAAACAAAACCACACTGAATACGTCCTAACCATTCAAAGTCAGAACTCAACAAAGCACACTTGGTCGATGTTATTTCTATCTCGGTGATTCAGAAAGTCCACTCGGCATTCCTGGGTGCTTTGATTGGTTCTCCATTCTCCCTGTTCTTGACACAGGGGGTAGAAGGACTCAATGCTAGGTTACCTTAGTTCACACACACACACTTACATACACACAAACACACACACACACACACACACACATATACATGGGTGGGGGCAAGGGAGGAGTGAAAGATGTGATACAACCTGTCATTTGTGCTCACAGCAGGCCTTTGGCTAATAAAAAAGATGTGCTTACTAAACCAATTTCATGGCAGGAATTGTTTAATTTCAAGGCATTCATCCCTAGAATTTCTTTGTATGGTATCTAAAGATGAAGGTGATTTACACTATTCTAACCACATCCATGGTTTCATGAACATACTTGTGGTGCATGCGGAGTTCCCCTTAGCTTCCCGTCAATATAATATCATATGCAAACACACTCACAACACACACACACACACACAAACACTCACACACACACTTACATACACACACTTGCTCACA
>JADRCH010000005.1:14954047-15048100 GCA_019843965.1 Rhynchomys soricoides | reverse complement strand
CCTTGTCCACCCCCATTTTATGGACAATAAACTCATGCTCCTGAGGTGTGAGTCCAAGTCGGAGGATTTGTCGGTAGAGGACCTGGCACCGCACCCCAGGCTGTAGTGTTTACCTCGCAGCCTGTGCTCTCCTCACTGCATTCTGCACCCGTGTGTTCCTCTAAGATGAGTGCTTTTCATCCCCAGAGACCTCCAGAGGACCTTACAGCTTATCTAAAACAAACAAACACGCGAATAAGAACCTTTTTCTAGATATATTAATGTGCAGTCTATCAGCCATCTTCTGACTTAATCTAGTCAGAATCACCCTCCAAACAGAAGGAAAAGTCATACCCACTGAAGAAGGGTCAAAGTGATGCCCACATAATGTAGCATATAGATGCCAGAGCCTAATGCTCTAGGTTTGCTGTTATGTTTTTCTTTTCTTTTTAAAATCTTTTTGCTAGAGTAAACTCTTACAACTTTACCTGAAAACCTGTTCTTTGTTCTTCAATTATATTAAAGGACTCCTCGAAACCTAAACTATGTTCTTGGCATCCCTGTTAAAGGGATGAGACATGGGAGGTATGGACTCAGATCTGTAGTGCCTTTGTTGAAAGGTATCCTGGTCTTTCTAATAATTTTAGTTGCTCTTCTGGGATTAGAAGAGAATTCCCACAAGATTAAATCACTTTTTCTCCTAGGCCTGAGATCCAAAGCAGTCGTCTATTTAGGTCCAAGAGTAGAAGCACACTGTATCTATTGTTACAGGAGATTTTATTTTTAAATTACTTAATATATGATTTCTTAGAGGCCTAGTCTGCCTTTTCTTTGAGGTGGAAATATTTGTCACAATCTTGTTCTGCTGCCCAATAAATCAAAATGTTGAGCCTCTTGTAATAAAAATAGTTGCTTTGAAGTAAGACCTTAAATGTCTAATTTCCTACCAGCAATAATGAGTCTCCATCCAGCCATTTGGGGGGACTGGGTTTTCTTTTTTTTTCCCTGTCCTTTGTTTTTCTAACATGTGGGCTGTCTAATGACAGGATTTTGCATTCCAGATGTTTTGGCGAGAGAAAGCAGTAAGCAACCATATACATCTCAGACTTTCATACCACCCAAGTGGCTGTTACATCACTGGGCAGCCTGAGCCTATCCAGACAATGCCTGCCCTCCCTGTGTATTTCACGTTGTAACTCTTTAGTCAGCCACACAAAGTAACAGGCATTTTTCTATCCAGTTCGTATTCTGCAGACACTCAAAGAGAG
Source organism: Rhynchomys soricoides (assembly GCA_019843965.1). Taxonomy (NCBI): domain Eukaryota; kingdom Metazoa; phylum Chordata; class Mammalia; order Rodentia; family Muridae; genus Rhynchomys; species Rhynchomys soricoides. The sequence goes on along the minus strand of JADRCH010000005.1, from coordinate 15,046,853 downwards.
GGGGAAGAAACCCACACAGAAGTTAAAAACCCACGTGGTTTTAATAGGAAGAACAGAAAGAGGTGGCTTAATTAAGTAATGAGACTGGAGTCCCTGGTGGTTAATAAGATAATTTGCCACATGATTAAAGGTATGTGCAGAAGAATTTCTGGCGTGATATTGGCACTGAAGTCAAACTCTTTGGAAGCAGAGTCACCAAAATACCAGGACTCTTAGGGAACAAGAGAAGGGAACAACAGAAGTCCCGTGGGAATTCCTTCATCTTGGTCTCAGAATTTCCAAGAGGACAGGAACTGCAGAGCCAGGGCAACTGGAGCCAGCAGCCTGGCAGCTGGTTTTCACAGTGAGCTCTGTCCTCTGAGCTGAGGCTCAGCAGGGAGGCAGGCATTGCTCCCACAGCCCTCCAGGGTGAGCAAGAGGTGCTGAGGTCTGATAAATGAAGACTACTCAACACCTCTTGGATTTCCCATCTACCTTCCTGCCTCTGTCTCTCTCCCCTGAGCTGCACACCCGTGTGTCCCTATAGCCTCCCACTGTGAAAAATTGTCAGGCTTCACTTGGCCATATATTCTAGTGACAGGTCCTAACACAGACCACCAGAAGCTTCTGCTGCTGGGTGGGGTTGACATGATGAGACATCTTGTTATAAAGTGCTCTGTCAATCTGTAGACTGAGAAGCTGAACTGGCCTGTCTAGATGTCAACCTCCTGAATGCTTCTTCAGCATCTTCCACTTTTCTTGTGTGTTGAATGATGTCTTTTCGCCTTCACATTGGTCAGGTGTGGTGTTCAAATTGTTCCATAAATTGGTAGATGCTAGATGTACATCAGACCATTGCTGACATCTTCCCTCCTCAAGATCCTCCAGGTGTCTCCATGGAATACCTTTTTGTGATAGAAAAAAAAGTCAGCTCCAAACATCTGCATTTCCTCATTCATTCAGACAGTAAATAGATATTAAGTCTTCTGCAGAGAATAAGAAACAAGTCTTGCTCTCACGGACTGTACAGTGGAAGAGGCTGGTGAGAAACAGGTAACAAAACAGATGGGGTAGTAAGAAAGTATAAGAAATGTCATAGAGATAAGTAGGCTGACGAGATGGTTTAGCTCTACGTGAGACAGGGTATGTCAACAAAGAAAGCTACTCAGAGGTAGAATAAAGAATAAAACCCAAGTGCATTCAGAACAGGAGGAGGCTGCCTGAGTCGGCAGAACTGCCAAAGCAGAGGTTCTCAACCCTTCTCGACCCTTCTGGGTCGCATACTAGAAATCCTACATGTTAGATAGTTACATTGAGATTCATAACAGTAGCAAGATCACAGTTATGAGGAGGCAATGAAATAACTTTATGGTTGGGGGTCAGCACAATGCTAGGAACTGTATGAAAGGGTCACGACATTAGGAAGGTTGAGCACCACTGAGATATAACAGATGAGGAGGGAGCCAAACATGGCCAGTGTACCTAGGACACAGCAGATTATCAAAACGAGGTAGAGAAATAGCCAGAAGGTAGGTCGGGCAAGTTTGATTTTAAGTGCTATGTAGGTATGTGACAGAATTTGATGTGATGTTAGACAATTAACATAAGCTTCTGCATGGAGAGTGAATTTACAGAGACAAGATGGAAGCAGGAAGAGAGAGGAGTAGTGGAGTAGCCCACATGACATTGATGGTATGACAGGCAAGGATGCTGACAATGGATCCAAACAGAATACAAAAACTAAGCACCAGTTTGCAGGAGAAGCCAAGGGTACTTGTACAGACTCCAGATTTACATCATAAGCCCATTACCAGGACAAGCTGTGGGCTCAGATCAAACCAGAAGGAACAGAAGTATTCCAAAGGAGAGGCAATCGAATGACTTGGTCCTCTCTAGGAAAGCTGTCTTTATAGACTTCTTAATTAGCCTTACTGTCTTTTGATGCATAGATAGAGGTAACACTTCTACATAAACCATGCTCTGCAGCATATGGCTTGGTAAGTGAAAATCAATATATTGATTCCCTTAAAAGGGCACAGGAAGGCAAGATATGTTCCAGACACAAGATCATCTTGTTTCAGGCTGAACCGCAGACGCCTCAATTCAATCAGTGTAGATTCTACCTAGCCAAAACTTAACTCAGACATCTTAAAAACCACTTGGGGTTTACCTAGATGTTCTAAAGCTGATTGGTTACACAAGGCAAGTGGAGGTGTATAGGGTTGATGTGTGTGTGCATTTCCTTCCCCTCTCCACCCCACCCCTCAATCCATCGATCCTTTGATCCCTTTCTCCCTTCTTTTTATTTGAAATAGTTTTAGATTTGCAGCCCTCACCGTGCGTTCAGAAGTCACATCTTGTATAAGATAGTATTAAAACTGGGAATTGGCTCTGATGTGATGGATGCGTTTGGCTCTGTCCCATTTTTTTATGTGTTCAGATTCCAGTAGCCATCAAAATCAAGTTACAAGCCACACAGAGATCTGTTGGCATCCTCATCCTGCCACTAGGAGTAAAGTGCAGGTGCTTATCTCCCTTAAAGTCCCTTTGTGCCCTCAGTCACATAATCACTTTCTGTGACCAGTCTCACATGCCCCCCTCCTTACAACTCAACTGTAGACATGCTATGCTTTTCGCTAAGACTGTCAAACATGATTTAGAAGCCCCGAGTAGAAGGGAAGTCGGCTGTGTTGACTCCGATTTTTATTCTCTCCGTCGCTTTTTTCCCCTTCCAGACATCTTAAGATTTTTTTCTTTGTCTTTTCCTTTCTGTTTCAAGAGCCCAGTTGCCATTTCTTCAGGCTGCTAGCAACAAAGGCTCTTGGTTTGCCTCCATCTGGGAAGTCTTGATTGTCCTTCCCTAGGATAATTTCACAGGATGCAGAATTTAGAACTGACATTCCTTTTTACTCAGCTTCTTTTTTTTATTTATTTGGTTTTTCGAGACAGGGTTTCTCTGTGTAGCCCTGGCTGTCCTGAAATACGCAGCTTCTAAAACAAACAATGCGGCTTGACTCCGGCCTTCCTGGTTTCTGGTGAAGAGGCCACTGCAGCTGTTTTGTTTGTTTGTTTGTTGTTTTTGTTTTTGTTTCTGCTTTAAAGACCGTTTTCTTTTTATTTATTTTTTTTCTTTAGTGTTCTGAGCTCATTGCAATGTGTCCTGGTATGGCTTCTTTGGGTTAGCTTCTCAGCTTCTTGAGAATGTAGGCTTCACAGTTTTTACCACTTGTCCTCCCTGAGGCCTAAGGGAAGGGTCTTCCCTCATTGCCTCGCTGCCCTGAATGAATCTGTTCACTCTTTTATCTGTTACTCAGACTGTGATGTCTATTTTTCGGCCTTCAAACTCACATCCTCTCCCCCGACCTTTCTGTCCCCTCTTAACCTTGTCTGCTGTGTCTTCATTTGGTTGTTGTATCTTTTTTTAATGTCTACAGTCTCCCCTTGGTTCTTGTCTTACACTTCCAACTTCTTTCTTGGGATTTGAGTTGATTCTTTCTCACCGTGGCTTCCCAGTGGGCAGTGTCCACCAACGATCTGGGTATTGCCCCAGGGTGACACCACTGGAAAGTGTGGTGGACCTTTTTGGCCTTGGTAGCTTTGGGGAAATTCTGAGATCATTAGGGCAGGGATCTAAGAGGACAGTGACACCTCGGCTTGTCCTCTCTTTTGCTTTCAAGCCAAAGGGAGCCAGCTTGACTCTGTGCTCAGAAAGCATTTTATCTGAATGCCTATAAGAAGCCCAGAGCACCATGTCTGCCCCATCTTGCATTGGGGTCTCCAAAACCATGAGCCAGAGAAACCTTTGCTCTTTATGTCACTTCCCTCAAGCATTTCGTTATTGTAACAAGAAGCCGATGAGCACATCTCTGTTTTCTTTTGTACAACTGTTCACATTTTACACCATTGTCAAATATATTTGACTATCCCTTGTCCTAAGGACTAGCATGCTTGAAAACCTCTAGTGGGTGGCACATGCCTCTGGTCCCATCACATGCACGGAGGAGGCCAGCCTGGTACAGAGAGCAAGTCTCATGACAGCCAGCTCTACAGAGCCAGGCAGTCTTGTCAGAGACAAGTGGCTCTGCTTGTGAAGGCAATCCCTCCATGTCCCTCTAGTCGGGGGAAACAGACAATGTCACCACCCTTGGAAACTTTCCTATCTTTCCTTGGCTGACTTCCTGGGTATTCCCCTCTCTCTTTTTTCCTCAAGCTCCTCTCTCTTAGTCCTTAGGGGGGAAAGAGATATACTTGTCTGTCCTGTAGTTTTACGAAGGAGAGAGGGTATTTTTAAGGGGTGTCGGGTGATTTATGAATCAACTCCACCACTGTAGAGGACTTGGCTTATCTTTTAGAGGAGCAAGAAGACTCAGCTCTGACCCTCCTCCCCCAAGAACAAACAGCTTGCTTCTTCTAAGCTGCAAAAATGAATAATGCAGTTATATTTGCATATTCTATTACATTGGATTCCCCAAAATTTACATATAAACTACCTATGTTGGTATCTGGAAAATAATGAGAATCATTAAAAGTATTGTTAATGCTATGTTTTACGTGATCTTTTCTCATACATCTGATTCAGTTCCCAGGTCATAGTAAACTACCTTCCTCTTTCATCCAATTGCAAAATGGTGAAAATTGAAATAATATGTGTCCTGGAAGGGAAAGGCAAGCCATAATAGGGCAGTATGCATATGAAAGGCAAGGATATGGGGAAGGCAGGAAGAGCATCCTTGCCTTCCTCGCCCAGAAGTTCCCTGGCTGTTTCTATGCCAATAATGGTCTCTGGTCTCCTTCCCACCGCCTGGCAGGCTCCTCCTCCCCAGCTGCCTGTCTGAGTCCCTGCACAGCTGAGGTCCACAAAACAGCCACAGAGACAAAAAATGAGGAAAAGCCTTCCTGGCAGACCCCAGGGAGAGCTGACCCAGCAGACATTTGTTGGTCACCATGTTGACCACCATCTGTCAAAGCTGATGACACAGACAAGGGCAAATAAGCCAACAAATGGCCTAGTTTGTATTTAACGGGGGTCAAGGCTATTAAAAAGTAAGTCAGAGGACTGAGCTGTAGGCATCTCAACAAGCAGCCTGGCATTCCACATCTGTAAAATGGAAGGCCTGTGTGAAACTGGCTGAAACATCTGAGCCCTGGCTCTTCTTTTCTTGGAGAAATGAAGTGAGTTCCAAGTGGGGCAGAAATCCTTCTGAAAACTAAAAAGATCTTTTTAAAGTGTGCATTTGAAAAGGCATGTGCTGGTGGTTGTGGTGTGGCCACTTCCTCCCCTGTGGTTTTGGACAGGGTCTCTCAGTGGCCTAGAGTTCACCAAAGAGTCTAAGCTGCCCAGCCATGGAGCCCCAGGAACTGTTCTGTTTCTACGTCCTTGGTGTTGGGATTACAGGTCCACAGCATAGCGCTCAACTTTTTAAAGATGCGTTTGATGAACCAGCCTGTCCCCATCTTGAGCTTAAAAGTCATTTTATAGTAAAGATAAAAGAGTCCCAATCCTGTTTATAATTATTTCTAAAGGTGGCCTATGCCTCACTTGTGACCTTAACTACAAATGATGCTATGCTGCCTGTTCCCAGTATAGCGATCATGCCTTTGTTTCCGGAAGTTGTTATGGCCTTGTTATGCTTACTTTCTGCTTCTGTGACCCTGATTGCTTGCCTGCCAAAAATCCTCTCTGGAAACCCCCTACTCCTGGGCTATAAAAGCCTTATCTTTCTACATCAGGGAGGCTGTACTTTGAAACCCACATTAGGGAAGATGGTCAGTGGACAGGCTGTGTTCTGCTTATGCACATTAAAAAACCAAACAAAACAAAAACACTTGCTCCAATTTGGCAATTTGGGTTGATGATCTTTTATTCTTATCTGGTAGGCATAAGAGATTCTGAGGATGGAAATCAGCTCTCCAATATTTCAAGATAAGTAATTTACTAACTGAGCCATCTCCCTAGCCTATGTGTGTATGTTATTACATGCGTGTATGTGTGTGTGTGTGTGTGTTAAACTGGAATCATCAGAAACCTTGGTCTCACTGGGTTTTACCTTCAGACACTGTGTTGCTCATTGAAGGATTCATCTCTAAGGCTCCATCTCAGACAGTATCCACCAGGTTTCCAAATACATTGCTCTCCTATTTAAAAACAAAAACAAAAAACCAAGCAGGGGTCCTATGGGTACTCTTATTAACCTAGTTGCCCTGGGCTTAGCAGCTCCCTACCATCGCTCCCCATGTTTACAGGATCAAGGTGTCTTTCTATTACGTGTGAGCAGGAAGAAGTTGTTTTTCCATAAGTACTGAGGTCATGTTATACATTTTTTGTTTGCTGATTATGTCACATATTCTTTTACAAATCTATTCAGCAGCTCAGAAACACATCCTTGGGTGTTTCATAATTATAATTACTCTTGTTTGTTACTCACAGAGAAAGGTCAAGAATGGGCCATGGCTGCACCAGGTGTTGAGGATGCCAGAAAAACATCGTGGCCAAATCCTGCAGGCATTAATAAGGGGTACTCCTCCTACCTGACACCTGACAGGTGACATTTTGGTAGGGGAGAACTTTGGGTTCACATAGTCCTTTCATTTATAGGAAGGACAATCCCTTGCTGTTTGACACACTACAGGCTTCCAACTAGAGTAGGCACTGTCTCTTCTACTCAGCCCCTCCTCCCACAGGGTGGGCCATAGAGTTCTGGAAAGATACTCTCTTAAGACCCATCATGCCAAGCTAGGAAGTACAGTTTTGTAGTACTTCCTGTTCACAAGGGCCTCCGAACTGCTGTCTTCTGGACCTTGGGGACCACGGCATTGTGTTTCCATAGAACAAGGTTGGTTAAGGTTGACAGAGGGTACATGGCCAGCAGTACAGCGTACATCTGAACATAGTCTTCATCCTCATCTCTTGCTTCCTCTGTTCCTCTTCTAATATAAAAGAACGACCTATTTCTTGAATATGGGACAGACATGAAGAGAAAGGGCGAGACCCACCGTTACTGGGGAGGAGGCACTTTGAAAGTCTTATATTTACCAGTGTTTATTGAAGAATTCCTTTTCAGAATACAAAGATGCAAAAGGATAAAATCTGAATTTACACAAAAACGAGCCGAGGTACTTTTCTTTCCATCCTTCTTCTAAGTAAAATATAAAAAACAAACAAACAAACAAACAAGTCAGGTGTAATGGCTCATACCTTTAATCCCAGCACTTGGGAGGCAGAGGCAGGTAGGTCTCTGTGAATTCGAGGCCAACCTGGTCTATAAATATAGTGAGTTCTAGAACAACCAGACTTACATAGCGAGAGCCTGTTTTGGGGGCAAAAACACAAAAATTGAAAAGCAGTGATGGCGACTATATAGTATCCTGTTCTCATTATACCTCCTTTATAATGAGGATCGTGACAACAGCATACAGAACTGAGGCCACCAAGTCCTTCCCAGCAAGGAATATGACACAGCCTTACCAGCAGCATGAATCCTTGGGGTGTGTGGATCAAAGCTGCTCTGTCTTTCCCCTAACTTTAATGTTAGTTTTGAGACCTCCCAGAAGGTCTTAGGTCTGTCTTTCTTTTCATCCACCTTCTTCCTTGACCCTTTATACTTTCTTCTTCCACCTAAACACTTACCTGAGGGTTCAGTTCTAGATAAGATTCTTCTGCCCCAAACACCCAAAGCTGAGGTTGGCCCCTTCCATGCTTTGTCCCAACCCGGGGCTGCATTTGAGAGAGATTTGAGGCAGACGGCTCTTCTCACGCTCGGAGATGAATTTGGCCATGCTTATCACCCAATTTAGCGCTTGCCAAGCTTTAGTGTCCACACAAGTTACCTGGGACCATGTTAAGATATAGATCCATTTACCAAAATCTTGGTTGGAGCTACACTGCTCCAGCTCAGGCTGCTCTGCTGCTCCCAGAACTTCACATAGAACAGTAGGAACTAGAAGCCTTCTGTGGAAATAAAGCCATAAGGGCCAGATGGGTACCACTCTCTCTTCCTCACCCAGCCTCTCTCCCATATCCTCTCTTTTTCTCATCCAAGTAAACTCATACAGTTAGATGCTGAAGGCCACCCAAACTTTGATTTCCCCCACCAGGCCCACAAGTTTCTATATAGTTCCTGCATCACCACTGCAGATGTTCAGGTCCTATAGCCCCGCCTCCCCTGGCAGGACTGATCATTTTTTCCCACTCTGGCTGAGAAGTCTAGACATCTTCATCCAGTTTGTGTTCATCACTAGAGCCCCTCATCTTTTTTTGTTTTTGTTTTGTTTTGGTTTGGTTTTTGGGTTTTTGAGACAGGGTTTCTCTGTATAGCCCTGGCTGTCCTGGAACTCCCTCTGTAGACCAGGCTGGCCTCGAACTCAGAAATCCGCCTGCCTCTGCCTCCCAAGTGCTGGGATTAAAGGCGTGCGCCACCCCTGCCGGCGAGCCCCTCATCTTTATAATAGTGCTACCACTCTAGAAGTTGACACTCTTAATACAAGGTTGCTGTGCTTCTAGTGGGATTCTGTGACCAGCTCATGGGAAAATACTCTTCCAAGCAATATCATTCGCACAAATCTTGTTTGTGTCTCTGATTCTCTCTTCTGCGAGACAGATTCTTAGAATTCCAACCAACCAGAGGAAAAGATCTGAAAGCACTGGGCTCATCATAAGAATCATCTCCCATTCTTCTTTAATGGAGTCACTAAACTCATTAACCCCAGGCCCTTGTGTCATATTTTGATGGACCCAGGAATGGAAAGATACTTCCTGTCCATCCACAGTTTCCAAGCAAGCTCTTCTATGAAGGTTGAAATCTACTCCACTCTACTTTGTTGTGATCTCAGTTGAGAAAATACAAAGGCTTCCAATACCTGCTGTAGGAAATAAACCGTTACTAGGATATATAGCGTTTCTAACTACAGGATTTTCCTCTACTTAAAAACCTCCCACTAAAGGGCTAGAGAGATGGCTCAGCGGTGAAGAGCACTGACTGTTCTTCCAGAGGTCCTGAGTTCAATTCCCAGCAACCACATGGTGGTTCACAACCATCTGTAATAGAATCTGATGCCCTCTTCTAGTGTGTCTAAAGACAGTTACAGTGTACTGATATAAATAAATAAATAAATAAATAAATAAATCTAAAATAAAAAATAAACCTTCTCACTGAATCAGCCAAATGATAGGAAGTTTGGATCTGGGCTTTGAAGCCAGTGTGGATACAGAGAGGTCAGAGGCTGTGAAATAGGGAAGATTCTGAAGCAAGAGTCGTATTGCTCAAGACTCAGCTCTCTGTGTGTCATGATATAAGATGCCAAAGGTATCATCCTGACAGGGCCCAACACCCACTTAATCTGCCATGTAATTCTGCCTTTTTAAACCAGATGAAAGTTAAAGAGTCTACAGGTTTCTTATTCACAAACTCTATACCTTGACTTCCCCTAGGTAATACAAATCCAGTTTGTTGGGGGTTACCGTGCTTACTAGCCAGTCGGGGAATTTCCCAGAGTCTTGGAGAATTGTCCCATGCAGAGCTACTATTGCCTGTGTTACTCGTTATAAAGCCTGGTGTGTGGGTGAACCAGCCCTGTCCAGTCATAATAAATACTTGTGCTTCATCAAAAGTAAATTGTGCAGAGGAGCATTCACAAAAGAACGATTAATAAAATTTAGGGAATCAGAGTGCAATGGGCCTCACACTTTACAGTCTGTTCTCTGAAGGGAACGTAATGAGGCCGATGAGGGACTCACTCCCTCAGAGCAGGCCTACGGGTCCCTCCATCCATTATCTTGGCACCTACCTGCCCTGTTTTGCCCTACAGTGGATGTTGTTTTCTGCTTTAAAAGACAGGAAGAAAAAGACTGAAATTGAGCTTTCTGCATAGCTGGGCTAGCATCTGCTCCAGCCCACAACAGGGCTTCTGCTGGCTCAAGGACATATGCCAGTGCTAGGTTTGTTTGTTTGTTTGTTTGTTTGCCTTTGTTTGGGGAGGGGGTATAAGCGGCTCTTAGGAGCTCTGGCACTGTACACAGGTGATACCAGCTCCTTCCAGACAAGCGGTATCCATTCACAAGCATCGATCACATCTCTCCTCCTCCCTTCTGTTCCAGATGCTAACAGTTTCCCAAGGCTGTTCTAAGTTGGTACCCTGACATGCTTAGCTAACTGCCATACTGCCGTCCCACCTCTGTGAGGAGTCCTTCCATTAGAATCACCAGGTTAGAGCCATCTGAGTTTAATTGTGACCTGCCAGGCCCCTGACTCATATGCTCCCTAAACCTCAACCCCCTCACTTGTAAAACCGAGATGACTGGTAAAGCTTCATAGCAAAACACCAAGTGCTTGTGATGCAGAAGGTAGCTCAGATAAGCATGAAGGAGACTGCTTAACTCCCTGGCTGTGCAAAGTAAACTGGGTTACTGTTGTTGCCTTCAATAATATGAACATTAACGAACAGCAATGAAGGGGTTAACAATCTAGGTCTGTTTGTTTATAAAAATTCACGTGTTTCCCACCAGCCTGAACTTAATTCTTTAGGGGGGGAAGATTAGACATCTCCAAGCCTATCTTGGAAATATCATATTTAGACTGTTACACGAATTAAATCATTCCTCAAACAAGGCTCCAGCTCAACAGATTTGTCAGTGAAATGGGAGCTCACCAGGAGAACAAAGTGTACTGCTGCCTTCAGCATTTCCACGCCAGACATGATTCTGTGTCTTTTTCCCACCAGGGACTTTCTAGAGCATTATCTGGTTAGGCAGCCAATGAGGATTAACTCCGAGTCATTGTAATTACTGTTGGAATGACAGGTGTCGGTCACAAGCCCATTATCAGAAACCAAATGGTCATTAGGCAACCAGTGTGACCTTCACAGCTTTCTGAAGCCCTGTGACCACAGCTTGCCTGGCCCAGCATCTGCCAGAGCTCAAAGAGGTGACGCCTGTAGATAAGGAGTCCCCCAAATGGCCAGAAAATGTGTTTCCCAGACAAGAAGTCTCCCCAGTCATAGCGACACAAACAATGCATTGTGCATGTATCAGGGTGAGCTGAGGGAGGGGGGGAAATCTGTGGGAAAAGAAGAGGATTTGAGTGACTCCAGAAATGGCTGCATTTTAAGAGTGCATCCGGCCCCCAAATCCACCCACCTTCCTAGACGAAATTTCTACAATTATCTCTTCCCCTCCCTGTGCTTCGGAAAACAGTGAATTAAAGAGGCAGGAGATTCATATTAACTTGGGAGGAAGGACTCCATCATCAAAAGAATTAAACAAGATCCAGGGAATGGTCTTATGCTAGGTGAGTCAAGCACGAGAATCTGGCATTAGGTCCAGGGGTGGCAAGATTTAAGGAGGAACGGAATGGGCTTTGACATTGATAAACTTGGTTTAAATCCTGGCTCCACCTCTTACTGTGAGCTGTCTTTGTGTCTCTTCCTATTTAAAATAAGGGTAAAACTTTGTGTTATAAAGGGCACCTTGAGAATCAAGTCTTACTAGCACAGACACAATCTACCTTTAATAAACAATAGCTGCTGTTATCACCGGCATCTAAGTGCATAATTCAAGCAGAGCTTGCTCGTGGATAGAGTCACCAGGGAAAGTGATCCCATTGTACCAGTTGAATCACAAGACCAGGGTCCCGATCCAATATTGTTAATGATTTGCTATGTGGGCAAGTCCCAGCATTTTCAAAGCTAATGGAGACCCTTGAGCTATTTTTGAAGTCTTGGAAATCCAACGGGAGAATCTAATTATTGAAACAGAGGCTGTACAGTCTCTGCCTCTGATGGAAGAAGTTATTTCATCATCTCATGATGCTCTGAGCATTTCAGTTTTGATCCAACATTCTAATTGACAGTTGTAGATGAGCTTAATGAACAAAACAGGAAGATGAATGAATTACTATGAAAATGTTTAAGTTTTGAGAGAACAATATGACAAACTGTATAAAATAAATTTGAAAAGGAGATTCATGATGATAAATGTCTAGAAACCACTCCCCAAAACACTTTTTGGTGCCACCATATTCTATTTCTAGAATTCTGCATAAAGACCCGTACCCTCTATTATTTTCTTCCATGGGAGGAAACTACAAACTATTTCAACTCCCGCGCTTCTACCCTCTCTATGTATGAAAACTGTTTCTGGTCACATGACACCAGCCACAAGACACCCATCCTTATACGGTGGCCTCTTTCAACTATTGATAGTCTATACATGAACAGGATATTAGACATTAATTTGTTCTCTATCTCAAGAAAAAAAAAGACCAAGCATATAGTTAGATTGTGGAAAGACAAAAGTAATCAAAACAGACATATCCCCTCATGGAGTTGACATTCTAGTGGGGAAAGATAGTCAATAAATCAATCATCAAATGTCAAACAGTTGTTTTATGGTAATGGTAGTCATGAGTACTGCTAAAGAAGTCTTGGCGAGATGATAAGGTGACATGTCAGAGAAGGCCACAGTGAATTGTCGAAAGCAGTACACACTTGGGGACCAGAGGTTGGGATAGTTGGTATCTGGGGTGGCATAACAAAAGTCAAGCCAGAGGTGGACAAGAACTTGGCCAACCACAGACCCATTAGCCACTGACCTAGAGAAGGATAGATTACACTGCCCGGTACCCATTTCCTCCTGAATTGAAACTTGCCCTTCTAGCAGGAAGAAGGAGGCTTATAGAAGCATCTAGAATGCACAAGATTCCTGAGGATCCCCCACAAGGTTATGGAAGTGGTACACTTGTCGAGGGCAAAGACTTCCACCAGACCAGTCAAGCAGTGCAGGGACCTCCAGGGACGTACCCTGCCTAAGTCACCACCCATGCTGGATTGGGCTTTTGGGTGATACAGATGCCTTTGAGTCACTCATGTGCCTCTAAATCATCACCCATGCTCTGAAAGCAAGCCCAATAAACTCTGGTTCAGCCAGTCAGACTTGAATAGACTCGTTTCTTTTGTCTGTCATCCATGCCCTATCTGAACTGAATAGGCATTTGTTCCCATCTTCCCAGAAAGTCCCAATAAGAAAGAGTAGAGATCCTTCCCAGAAAGTCCCAATAAGAAAGAGTAGAGATCCCGTAAGACCCTGAATGCGCTGTAGTCAGGACTGTGGAAAATCCTGGAAATAAAAAAGGAAGAAAATCATATGAAGAGACTCATCACCAGCATGGGCTAGAGACACAAGTAGCATTCACAACCTATGTTATCTTGAAGACTTTGGGCTGTGGCAGTTGGAATAGCAAGGGGCACTGCCTCTATGTCCCTGGGCTATACTGAACTTTATTCTGTGCACAGCAGAAGTCTTCACCCTGCCTGTAACCCTAGGTACACTCTCTAGTGCTGGTAACAGCACAAAGGAATTAACGTGGCAATGAGAATTAAAAGCAAATGGTAAAACCTTTCGCTGAATTGTATAGATTCTTAAACCAAGCTCTCGTGGAGTCTCACAGACAGAGTCTCTGCATCTCAGTACGGGTGTATCTTGTGAACCAGCATTGTGTGTGCGTTGGAGTAGTGGAGGTTTCCCTCTCTGTAGCAGTAGTGAAAGGATGTCGATCCATTTTTTTTTTAAAGCAAAATTTCATTTTTAAATGCCTACCTGCTAAGAACAAAAGAGATGAGAGTTATTCTTTCAGTCTACAATGACCATCCTTTAAGTACTTAGGAGGGACCCCAATTTTGAATTATCAGTCATCTAATTTCTGGTTTTTAAAAAAATTAGGTAAAAAGCCCAGATGAAATAAAGTAAAATATGTACTTATATCAAGGTCTAGGATTACAATCTGAAATGGCCTGCTGGGAGAAGTTCCCTCAGAGATTCTATCAAAAACCACCAAAAACCATTCTGATTTAGGGTTATGTACCATGCATTTTAAATATAACCATGTTCCTTTCAACATGTAGTATTCTCTGTACCAGTTAAGCTACTTACGTTTGTCTCCTTCCACTCCCACATTTGAGCAAAATGAGCATCTTTCATTGCGCTGTTTATCTTATGCCTTTGGCTCCTGCCTGTCACATCAAGCTAGGGACTTACTTGGAAAGAAGTGACAAGCCAATCGGTCCTTCAAGTCAAACCACAAAGGCATTTATGGACAGATTACATCAAGTTCTCTTTAGAATTCTATGGATCATGTTCAATATTTTAAGAGTCAGTAGAGGACACAGCAGTAACTATAGCTAGCTGTTCTTATACTCCTTGTCATGGTTTAAGTCTGAACAGCCCTCAACAGGCTCATGGTTTGATGTTGGTTCCCCAGTTAGTGGTGCCATTCAAAGAGGCTGGGAAGCTGTTAGGAGGTGGGACCTAGGTAGTTGAGAAGGTCACTAGGAACAGGCACTGAGGCGCTGTTACCACAGATGTCTCCAGTCAGACTCTGTTCCCTGGTCTTTGTTAGGTGAACAGCCTCCGCCATGTGCTCCCTGTCACGAGCTGAGCGACTGCACCCTGCTTTCCCTGTTATGATGGAATGAAACTATGCTACCCCAAATAAAGTTGTTTCTAGCAGATACTGTGAGCACAGCAGTACAAACTTAGCTCATGCAGGTATCACAACACATCAAAAATCCCTCTAGGCACGTTCCTCCTTGAAAAAGAGTTTTCCAAATGAATGGTCGTTCATTCAGCATTTCTTGTATAGCTTTTGTTCTTGTTTTGCTTTCGGTTTGTTTCGGATTGGTTTTCTCTTCTTTCTTTTCAGCTTTGGCTGACAAGGACATCAGGTTTACATTAACAGGGGTGTCCCTCAGTCTAAGTTTCTGATAGGATCAGCCCTCTGATATGGTACGAGCTCTCATCCTGTATATATCTTCTCTGGGGTCTTAATTTGCATTTAAATATCTCTCAGATATATTGAGTCAATTTTGAAAGGATTCACTAAGTAGTAAATATAAATAACTCTTTGAGCTCTTGGGCAAAAGGGAGACCAGAGACACACTTACTTACTCATTCGGCAACTCTTGATAGAACTCTGGGTAGGCCCTGGGCTTTCTTTTTACTGCACGCAGACTAAACGACCTCCAAATATAGCCTCCATCCAGTGTTCCCTGAGTCTCTCATTTGGAGACAATGGGGCTTGACTTTTAAATCGTGTATCCATGTAACGACCGCCTAAAAGACTCTTATTTTGGAGCATGGGTTGCCAGGCACTCACATTCTCCACTCTGCCTCAGAGAAACCATGCTGAATTTTTATTAGCTGCATTAGAAAATTGATGAAGCCTGTAGTATTGAACTCGTCGTCTTAAAATAAGATGCCAGAGAGGTTTTTGTGTCGGAAGATTCTCGAAGCGGGTTTGACTACAGCCTCTGTAAACTCAGGTATTGTCTGCAAACTCTTCTGGGTAAGCCATGGTTTTGGCTACAATACTAGACCCAAGGAAATCCTTTAACAGTCTCCCCAGCACTGATTGATTTTCAATACATGAGAACCAATCCACAGATACCTGAAAGACGGAAAATAGCCTCAAGCTACTGCCTGGTCTGGGAGATAGTACAGGCTCGGGATCCTTGTTACCTTGGGCTTTTTTTCTGGTGTGCACAGCCTTGCTTGCATCATCTATGAAACCCGTTTCTGTTTTCTTACTCCAAAGTCCCCTTCATACCAGATTCAAACTGTTAAACCAAGCTCTCCTTTTACTGAACTGGACTCCCTTGGAAGACTCTACCCAGACAAGTATCACTCAGTCATTGCGCAATGCTCTTAGGAGACAGGGTGAGGTTCAGAGAACAGCTGTGTGTCTGTGCTCCACTCCCACACAGGGCTGTGTACACTCATACCTGGGCTTTCTCCGGACAGTGACCGTGACTTCCAAAAGCCAGATAGCCTCAGCTATATGATGTGGATGATTTAGAGGCAATGTTATTAAATTACCTTCTAATTCATTGGCTTTCAGTGTTACCAAGCCAGATTGCTAGAGACTGAACCCCTTGATTCTGTGATTTAGTTATTACCCAGTCTAACTCTAAGGAATTGAAATAAGGTCAATAAAGAAGGCACGTGACCAGCATTTCACCATTTTTAGGCTCGGTTCTATACCTGCTTGTGCTTCTGTCCTAAGTTAAAGGTGAGATTGCATGAAGACAAACTAGAAAATCTTTATATCATCCATCTTCCAAGAGTTGACAGTGTTCTTATATAGACGGCCTTCCCTAAATACTGTCTGATTGGAAATGGTTTTCAGTGTGTATATTCAGGTATATAGAAAGGTCACAAAAAAGCTCAATATCCCACTATATCCACTTGACTCCTTTCTCAGGCCTGCGTTTGCCCCAAGTCTCACCCAGCCCAAGCTGTGGGTTACATGCTGCCAGGTACGCACGTTCTCCACTCTGCCTCAGAGAAACCATGCTGAATTTTTATTAGCTGCATTAGAAAATTGTTGAAGCCTGTAGTATTGCACTTGTCATCTTAAAATAAGATGCCAGAGAGGTTTTGTGTCGGAAGATTCTGGAAGCAGGTTTGACACTGCCTTGGTAAACTCAGGTACTGTCTGCAATCTGTGGATTGTCATCTATGGGTTGATACAGCTGGTGCTTCAGACACTCCTCAGATTCATCCAACTCACCAGAAGATCCCATTTGCTGTGAGACAACTCTTGGTTCCGATGAGCTCACCCCCTGTCTCATCCATCATCACCTTTCCTTAGTGAATTCCCTCATATCTCCGAGTTCCTTCAGAAAGCCACCTCATCTTGAGCTCCTGCCTCCTCACCTCTGCCGAAGCCTCATTCAACTGTCTCCTCTCTCTAACCTTCAGAACTTATGTTTTCTCTTCCTCTGTTGATGCTTTCTGTCCTGTTCTGAAAATAAATTTCCCTTGATTCAGCTTCCCCTTCCAACTGCAGCCGGCTCTGTCCTTCTCATGACGAAGCTTGCCACCTCCTCTTTTGCGATTCCCTTTCTCTCTTCCACACATTGCCATCTGTCATCAGCCTCCAGTTCTGCAGAACACCAGCTCTCGTAAAGGTTACCAGCAGCCTCTCTGCTACCCGTCCCACGGGTGTATTTTTAATTCTTAGCCTTCTGCTGTACTTGGCCTTGCTCCCTGTACCCCACAGCCAGCCACCTTTCTGCTGCAGCCCTCTTTGGCTCCCTGGCTTTTCTCTCTGACCTTCCTCTGCTTCTCAGGCATGCTCCGACTCCTCCGCAAATGCACATTCTATCTCTGCATCCATTCTTTTCCTTCTGCTCGCTTTCCTTGGCCTCAGTGTGTCTCACGTTTTAAGCATTGTCTTTGACATTTGACATACAATTTAATATTCTGCTTCTTCTACTCTGAACTATTAAACCTTTAAAAAAGTCACTTTAGCTTTCCAAATGTCTGCTCCCTTTCTATAAAGTCAGGCAAATGATATTGAGAGTATCAATAAAGACTCCCCTTTCATAGCCATTGATCCAAGCCTGCACAGGGCTCAGCCCCGAACGGATAAATAGCAAGGTCAACACATGGCAGCTATTGTCACCTTCTTCTTGTCTTTCGCTATGACCTGAGACTGATCTCATCTGCTCTCCTGACCTCATCTCATATGCTTGCTCCATGATGTTGAATTTCCCATCTCCAGTTCCCATCTGTCCTCGGTACTCCAGCCCGCGCCTCAAGCCACTTTCTAGACACCTCTGTGTGTCCATGGGACCTCAAACTCCACACATCTTACTATAAGCTGAGCTGTGTCAGCCATATGTCAAAGTCTCACTTCAAAAGGGAACTATATTTGGAGATAGGGCCCTAGTTAATCCGATTGATGGCCTGAAGAGGAAATGAGACATGGGGTGACATATGCACACTATGAGAAGACCATAAGGAAGGAAGGCAAGTAGGCTGCCATTTGTGAGCCATGAGAGACTTGACTAGATTCACTCAGGACCTTGATCTTAAACTTGGTGTCTACAGAACAGTGATCTTGAGCTACATAGAAAGTTATTCTGTCATGGTAGTCCTAGCAACCTACTACTGTCTTAGTTAGGGTTTTACTGCTGTGAACAGACACCATAACCAAGGCAACTCTCATAAAGGACAACATTTAATTGGAACTGGCTTACAAGTTCAGAGGTTCAGTCCATTATCATCAAGGTGGG
Source organism: Rhynchomys soricoides (assembly GCA_019843965.1). Classification (NCBI taxonomy): domain Eukaryota; kingdom Metazoa; phylum Chordata; class Mammalia; order Rodentia; family Muridae; genus Rhynchomys; species Rhynchomys soricoides. Next base: position 15,028,808 of record JADRCH010000005.1, on the reverse strand, counting down.
AGCATGGCAGTGTCCCAGCAGACATGGGGCTGGAGGAGCTGAGAGTTCCTTCTCTTTTTCCAATGGCAGCTAGGAAAAGGCTGGCTCTCACATGGTTAGGAGGAGGGTCTCATTGTCCACCCCCACAGCGACACACTTCCTCCAACAAAGCCAACAAGGCCACACCTCCTAATAGTGCCACTCCCAGGGCCAAGCACATTCAAACCACCACAGCTCCATACTCCAAGATGGCATCTCTGCATCTTCCTTTAAACATGAGCCCTTTGTTTTGCATTCCTCTTCGTTCTTCCTCAAAACCTACAACCTCCAAGAACCTGTGTCTGCCTTGTTAGCTCAGGGCTATAAGATCTTTCATCTGGTCATACAATATCCACACTTGATGTGTGTCTTCACTGCTGCATTTCTCTACTTGAGTTCACCCTATACAGCAGCTGGATTAATCACTCTGAGGCATGGCTATATTTGCAGGTGTCTTCAGCTGGTCCTTCATTAGCTTTCCACTGCCAGTCACTTAGCCAGACACTGAAACTATCCACAGTCTGACTTCAGCTTACCCATCTGCCTAGGAGCTGCTAGTGAACTTCCTTTGGCTTTTATTTAGTTGAACAAGACAGCTTACTGCTCCTGGGAAAGGGCTCCTCCTTTCTGATGATTCTCATTTAGAATGTCTCTCTTTTCCTTCTTGTCACTCAACAGCACTAAGCATCTTCTTCCTCTAATTCCTACAACAGAAGGTTTTTGCATTGAGTTGAGACTTTCTGACTGCTTCAGGACAGACTGATCTGTCATCTGTGTGCCATTCCTATCTCTACTCTGCTACAAACCCACAGAAGGCCTGTGCCCAGCACACAGGGCTTCCCAGGCTTGACTGATTGCGCAGCATGGCCATTAAAAAAGTGGCCTGGATATTCTTAATCTTTTATCACAAGAGAGTGATAAAGCAAAATAAATCACAAGTCTATATTCTATAAATATTCTATAAATTCTATAAATGAGATAAGTATTTTTTAAATAGAAAATGACAATTAAGAGACAGAGTACCAGGGATGTTGTCATTAATACTCAGCCACTATTGATCTTCCTCCTCCAATAACAGTTTCACCTCTATTGATCACTCCTGAAGAGTGACTAGCTTACAGGAAACACCTGTGCTGTCTTAGCTGGCCTCCATATCCTCCCAGTGATCCCCAACCCAGACGTGCTTCTCCTCTTCCTTCTGAACATGCATTGCAGGTTACAAACGAAGTGGAGCCAACTCGGGGATGTGCACTGTAGGATCTGTTCTGATTGCTCACCTCTGAAAGCCCCTTCTTAAACCTATAACATCACAGTCCTCTACTTTCTCAAAGGCGCTCACCTACTAGGCCAGTGTGTCTGGGTTCTCTTTCTGCTGTTCAGTATTCATGCATTATCGAGGATTAGAATGAACACAATTCTCTGAGCTACTTTTCATACAAACTGACAAAGAGTGCATCTCCCATGCTGCACCAGTCAAGGACTGAATCTCAGGTACAACAGAGCTTCTTGGAGGTAATCACATCTTGGCTATTTTGCCATGGTCTTCGAATACTACATGCTATAACTTGCTGCATCTATCCTAGGAAAAGAGATTCTGCCAAAGCTAGTTATTAATTCACTTATCTATTTTGGCAAAGACATTATTCCACTCTATTAAAACAACAAAAAATGAATTTATCCAAATAAAGCCTTAAAACAAGAAACATCTAAAGACTTAAATAGGTAAGATCACATACTTGCTGGTTAGACACAGCCACTAGCACCATGAGAATCACTTTTCTTATGTGCAAAGTGGCCTAGCAACTGCTTTTCTCACCTCCTATATAATTTAGCTCAATTAATGGATAAGCAGTTTGAACACTAGAAAATGCTAAATGTATGAGTGTGTGTGAGCGAGTGTGTGTGTTTGTGTGTGTATGTGTGTAGATAGATATAGAGATAGAGATAGAGATAGAGATAGAGATAGATATAATCTCCATGCTCTCTTGCCTATAGATAATAGCTTCTTATCATTAAGTTACTCTGTGCCACTGGCTCAGCCCCTGCTACCACCAAATCTCTATATAGTAGTAATGAATGTGAATGTGGTAAATTTTACCACATGCCTAATTCATGACAAGATACAATATGTACTCAATGGACTGGCTAATCATTTGATGATGTAATTCTCATCATGCAGTAGTCAGATTCACACTCATCATTTCTGTAGTGTTTCTATACAGTTTTCTGAATATATTGGACCAACCAGCAAAAGGTCTATATAATGGGGGGAATTTTGTTATTTGTATACTGTATGATTGTCTTAGTATTCTATTACTGTGAGGAGATACCATGACCACAGTAACTCTTATAAAAGAAAGAATCTAATTGGGGGGCTGGCTTACCATTTCAGAAATTTAGTTCATTATCATCATGGTAGGATGCATGGTTGGATGCAGACAGACATGGTACTTGAGAGGTAGCTGAGAGTTCCATACCTAGATCCACAGGCAGCAGCAAGAGAAGAGGCTTTGCACCTGGCTTGAGCTTTAGAATGCCTAAATCCCAACCCTAGTTAGATACTTCCTCCAACATGGCCACACCTCCTAATCCTTCTCAAGTAGTGCCACTCCCTGATGACCGATCCCATAAGCCTATGGGGACCATTCTTATTCAAATCACCACAATGGCTCACCTATGCTTTTCTTCCACTCTCTAACAGCTTTTTTGTTTTTTGTTTTTTGTTTTGTTTTGTTTTGTTTTTTTATGAGTAAATCTTAAATTAGGTGATTGAAATCCTTGATGGCACAAGATTTTCCTCAGAAGGCCCTGGGATCAAATCTGTAATCTTAATACTTAGGATCCAAGCTTCAATTTCTTCACATTGAAAAAGATGTAACAAAGGCTTTTAATATAGTAAATAAGATATTTCTAAGGATTTTAATTATTTTCACATTATGAAAGCTATCAGGGTTCCTGAAGTTAAGATGTTGTTTGCTTTGGTCACTGAGAGTAAGCCTGGTCTCTTTTATTTGTCATTTTTTATTTGTTTGCTCACTTGCTTTGTTTTCTTTTGTTTTATTTTTGTATTTTCTTCTTCCTGCTTTAAATAAATCAATATTTTTTATACATGATACAAGCACTCTGGTTCTGATATGAGCAGCCATGTTCTGCTCTGTTTCATTTTCTGCACTGCTGGGGTATATTGTCTTTGTAGAGTCTTCTGGTGTAGATTTTGTATTTAACTCCCTAATATTTCTATATTCTCATGTGCTTTGAGGGTTTTTGGACTCCTTTAAAACTTTGTCAGTGCCTGAGAGCCATCCTCTGAAAAGCTCAGTGGCTGGACATGTAAATCTGAAGATAGAATATGTTCTGGGGAAATGAAGCCATCTAGGTGAGAGTTACTTCACACCACATGGCCCTGTGAGTGATCAGATAGAAAAATGGAGCTTATCGCGTATGCTTATCATTATGAGGAATGACATCAGTAAAGAATTTAGAAATAGAAACCATCTCTTATTTGGGTTGGAAAGAGACTGGGGGGGGGGGGGGTTTAAACATACCGCCATATGGATAACCTTAATTCTAATTTGCATCTTAATGGAAATGAAGCTTCAAATGTCTGTTGCCTTCAGTCCTTGAGACAGTAAGCCTTTTGTGGCTCTCTTTAACTTAGGAAAGCCAGATTTAAGCTGTAAGTGGATTTTCTCAAAGTTCACACCATCTAAAAGTATCTGAGATAAAGATATTATACACTGATATGTTAAGCCACAATTACGGGAATCCTTAAACCCTGTGCCAGACTACATGGTTTTCTTCATAAAGAAATGCTTCCCTGACTTTAAAGGCCATTTGTATTTTTTAAAAGATAAATCTATTAAAAAATAAAATAAATGATTTTCTGGAATCCCAGAACCCTAAGAAATCTACTGTCTATCATTTCTCTGCAAACATAAATGATTATAACTAGCATTATTTAGGTTTTGTAGCATTGACATATCAGGTGTCTTTTTTTTTTTTTTTGTGACTGACACATGTCTTTTGAAGCACATTAGGAGGATTTTTCTTGGTTTATCTATGTAGATTGTCAATATTATATTGGCTATAATATCCTACTGGGTGCTGCGTGAATATCCTTTAATTTAATCTGCCCCCAGTGGGTGGCTATTTAAATTGTGCTGAACCTTAAGCTTTACCAGTTCAAACTATGGCACTGTGAGAGTTGTAAAAAGAACAGACCCAGCAAGATCACTGTGATCTTCTCCTCTTCCTGCCCTGATACGGGTCACACCACCTAGAAACAATTGTCTAACTCTCCTCTGAGGTCTACCATAAAGCCCTGGTGTAAGAGCTACTCTCCTGTACCTTGAGGAGAGAGATATCCTCCTCTCTGAAGACACGGACACAGAAAGATTGAAAAGATTTGGCCTTGCTAAGCTTGCCCGGTTTATTTCCAGTGGGTAATGCCCTCCGTGTCTGACTATTTCTCCACAACTATTCATCTCGCCATCAAAAGTGGAATAAAAATACAGAAGTTTCTGTCTTCACTCCCGAGAGCCCCGACATCACATAGTATATCTCTAGTTTTAAAATGCATTATTGTCTCTCAGAAACCTGCCCTTTATTACAGGGTCTCAGCCGCACGCCCCACAGTGAATAAGAGCAGCGCATCTCCCACGCCCTGCAATGGGTCCCTGCTTTGCTAGTCTACACAATGTTACAACAATCACCAGTGTATCCAGATCTGCGGTTGCCTTTTTTAGTCAGTTTCTAACTTTGAAAACTGGTCTGCTTCTTTTTAAAGAAGACATTGTGTCATCTGTTAGAAAGAAAAGCCAGACTCTCTCAGAACTTCAAAAATTATCCCCAATTTCAATGTGATTCAAGGTACTTTTGTAGTAAAGTGGGCTGGGGGAAATAATATTGTTGTACAGATAAATAAAGTTCAATCTTTATATTATACTACAAAATAATTAACTCCAAATGGAAATCATATCAAATTCTACAAGGTAACATTTTTTAAAAAAACCTTTACAAACTTAATGTAAGCGAATTTCTTCAGTAGGCCATGGGAAATGCAACTCTTTCAAAATCTGTTTATCTGAACTTCACTGCAATTTAAAATGTCTGCTCTTCAAAATATGCACCTGAAGAAAGAAAAAAAGAGTCCGAGTGTGGGTGAGGGTGGGGGTGGATGGAACAGGAGAGCTGCGTAGGGGAGCAGAGAAAGAGAGAAAGAAAGGAAAATGGAAGGGAGAAAGGACGGTGGGGGGGGGGGGGTAGAAAGGAGGGAAGGAGGGCGGGAGGTCAGATAAAGAATGCTCCAAAAAAAACCAATCTGAGATTTAATGGGCAATATCTTGAAAAAACATTTTACTGTATATGTACAAAGGACCTGTAACCCCATGAAAAGAGGCTCAGCTACAGTTGTTTGAAAGACACAAACACTAGTGTACCTAAAGAGTTAAGCGTGTGAGCACACGCATGTGTGTGTGCGTGTACCCGCGCGCACACACACACACTGATGAAAGTGAGGAGCCGATCACTCAGACTGTACTGTTGGAAATATAAAATGATTCCTCTACTTTCTACTTTAGAAAACAACTGGGCAGTTTCCTCCGAAGGGAAACAAACCTGTACTTACCATAGGACCTAGCGTTTCCTCCTCTAGGTATCCACCCAAGCAAAATTAAAACAAGTGTAGAAATGTGTGCTGGAGTGTTCAGAGTACCCTCACTTACAATAGCCCCAGAACGAAACAACACAATGTCCACCAACGGGCAGGTAGGTAAACATTCTGTCATGTTAAAATGCTGTTTGTTAGCTTACAGGCAATCCCACTAGACTCCTCCCAGGGACCTAGCAATGCCTTACATCATCACCTGCTGCCACCTCGTGATTCAGATCTGGGCTGCATAAGAGGACAGCCCCGCCACTCCAGCCGGTACTCTCTCCCCCTTTCTGTCCTTCTCTGTCATAATGGCTCTTCTCCATCTGTCTGCCGGTCTACATGTCCACTCGTCTGCCTCCACCTCTTCTCCGGGTCCTCAATCCCCTCCCTTCCCCCAAATGAATCCCCTTATACCAGATCTGTTGAGTGGCATGATTTCTGAGGGGGACACCGTGGCATGGGCTACCCAGGTACCGCCTTACCCTGTTACATTTCTCAACACTGTTCATCTCTAAAACGGAATTAACTACTCTTGCAGCAAGACTATGCCAAAGGGCTAACCACGTGGCTTGGCTAAAGGGGTGGGTAAAGGGACCTGCCACCAAGTCTGGCAAGCTGTCTTCAATCCTTAGGACCCACACAGTAGAAGAGAATCAATTCCTGCAAGCTGACTTCTAGTTTCCATGAGTCCATCCTGGAACACATGTGCCCCGACACACACACACACACACACACACACTAACATGCACTAAATAAATAAATAAATAATAAATAAATAAATAAAATATAATTTAAAAAATGTTTAAAGAACATGAATTTCAAAAGAATTATACAAAGTAAAAAAAGCCACATGCGAGACTGTGTATTATGTGATTTCTCACATATAATGGCTCTAGAAAAGTGGAATTATAGACAAAGCAGATCAGTAGCTGAAAGAAACTGGGATGGAGGGGAGGATTAAGGTTGATTTCAGAGAGACTTGAGGGACCTTCTAGAGTCATGGGAATATTATATATTCATTAGCAACATCTCTTCTCCCTCACCTCACCCTTACCATAAAAATGATATTTTCTCTGGTTTAGTTCAGGCTTTGGTCCTGTTGCTTTTTTCTTTTATTTATTTATTTATTTTTCTTTTTTTCTTTCTTTTCTTTTCTTTTTTTTTTTTAGATTTTTAAAAATTTATTTATGTATATGAGTCCACTGTAGCTGTCTTCAGACACACACCAGAAGAGGGCATCAGATCCCATTCCAGATGGTTGTGAGCCACCATGTGGCTGGTGGGAATTGAACTCAGGACCTCTGGAAGAGCAGTCAGTGCTCTTCACCGCTGAGCCATCTCTCCAGCCCTTCTTTTATTTCTAATGTCTCCTCTGCGCACACGACCTCTAACCTCATTAGCCCCTAGCAAATGCTAAACATATTACCTAGTCATTGGGCCTTCACCAAAATGTCAGCCTCGGTCCTACGTTTCTCCCCTGCGCCCCACACCGCCTTCCCCCCGTTCTCCACAGTCCTCTAGAAGGTCACTCTTTTAGTGCCCGATTTCAATGTTGTCTCTCTCGCCTCTCCTCTAGAAAATAGCTGGTTGTGACCAAATCTTGTTGATTTTTATTTCATGATGTTGATTCTATTCCCACTGACAAACAAACTAAATCACTGTCTTTCACTTACTCTAGTACTCCTTTTTTAAACCCCTAATGTCTTCCTCATCTCTAATATCAATTACTGTCTATCACCATAGCACCAGGAACGCACCTGCTCTTGTCTAATCTATTACTGTCATCCTCTTCCCAACAACTGTATTAAATGTTACCATAGACACACACAACATACATACATACACAACACACACATACACTACACACCACACACACACACACACCACACACACACACACACACACACACGCACACACACACATCCCAAACATGGATCGTCAGCCCTACTTTGTCACTCAGAAGCCTCCCATGATCCTCCATCATCACTCACTGAATTACATCTAAAGTCTTCCCGTCAGCATTTGAGAGCCCTACAGCTGTCTCTGCTCCTCTACACAGAGCATCATCTCCAGGCAAATGATTGGCTCATTCTCTTCAACCACAACGAGACCCTTCTCTTTCTTCATCTTTTTCCTTAAGCTACTTACCCTACTCAGCCCTAACATCCCAAGACCCAGGTCTGGCCCCCTCCTTAGGAAGAGGCTCCTCAATTCCCTACCTTGAACTAACCACTCCTTTCTAAAAGGCTCCCCCAGCCATTCAGATGATTCACTTGCTAATTACCCATCTGCTGCCGACCAGCATTTCTTCCATTAATGCTTACTTCTGTTGACTACTTTATTAGGTTTTCATGCTTATAAATGTTTTCTCTTCAACTGGAGTTTTTATTTCTGCTTTAACAGGGCAACCATATCTTCTTTGATCTCACAAAGCATTTACAAGTTATACACAGAGTAGGGCCTCAGAAGATGTGTATGGATTCCATTTGTAAACCCCTTGTCTTCTGAGAACAGGATCATTCACCACTGACAGCCAGGGCCTATTTGAGATCATCACCCTTACATGTTTTCAGTTCCCAAGTCTTTACGATGGTTCTTAGAGCATCAAGGATGCACACATCTCCAAAATACCTGTCTCCTGTGGCTCTTACCACTTCTGCTTTGCCTTTTGTTCCATGCACCATTATGAGACAGATTTGGCCTTTACTATACCATTGAATCAACGGATTATGTTGTCTCTGCCTAGAGAGTAGTAGATTCTATTACAGGAAGTGAAATAAGAAAAGAATTTTCTATCTCACAAAAATCTCAGTCAAAAATTATAAATAGAAAAAAAGCACTTTTATTATCTGCTTATTGATTTAGCTAGTATTGTTTATATTTAAGTACTCTGGGAAAGATACGTGGTAACTAACTGGCCCATTTGTAAGAACTGGGGATCTATAGTCATGAAATAGCCATCTGCTTGAACAGTTACTCTCAAACAGAAGGGTTTCCTGGCAACTGCTGAGAGACCTTTAGTCAGTGACTAAGTAATAATCTACTGCCTCACTCCCAGCTCACACCCAGCCCACTTTACCTGAGGACCTCAACTCACTGAGGACCATCCTAAGGAAAGTGGAAAACAAGAATCTTGTCACATGCCAGCATCTGATTCTGGGCACTGGCTTCTTCAAGTACAGTGAATCTAAGACCTCTGAAGCCCAAGTTCATTGATTCCCATTTTGCTGTGTCTGCAGTATCTGACTACAAGATTTCAGGTGCTGGGCTCCCTGATCAGAGGTTCCTCGTCATCCCTCATCACAGCTATTCCCCTGTCCTTTCTTCTAACCCAAACTCAGAGTAGGTTCCGTCGTGAAGTTGGTACCACTTGAGAAGACACAGTGGCATCCATGTTCTGTGTCCCCAGTGGGCATATGTGTGCTTCGTCACACTTAGCTTCCAGGTGTCCTTTTCGTGGAGACAGCCCCCATTTCACTGGGAAGCTCACCTCCTATTTTCAGCCTTTGTGATTCTAGGGGAGATGGTTCATCATGACATATGCTTCGCAGCATCAAAAGTGACCATTGTACTGAGCATAGGACTCTATCAGAGTCATTGAGGGAAGGTGGGTGTCCCAGTGAGAAGTGTGAGATTTGTGAGGGAAACAGCTGTTCTTCCTCCTGTACCTGAAGCTGACAATCATTTTACCAGTGGACAGAAGTCGGAATTTTTATATCTAACAACAACAAATAAAATAGCTGCCCAAATGCGATGGGAACATCACAGCAGTGGAAAAAGCCAATTGGGGATAAATCCTTCCTTCTGTTCAAGAGAATGAAATCTCTGGTCTAATTGGGCAGGTTAATGCCATGGTTAAAAGACCACCCCTGGGAACGCATGCTCACCCTAAGCAGTGCGGAAGAGATGGGAGGAATAATTATCCCTTTAATGAGATACTGCACGTTTCCTACAAGCCACTGTAAAGTTCTGCTTTGCCTGCCCACCTTTGTTTTGACTCAGAAAGGCTTAGCGTTTCCTTTTTCTTCTTTTCTGTCTCTTTCTTTCAGCGGCTGAGAAGCCTAAGCATGCTTTTTCCCCCTGGTACTTTGGGCTCCCTTGCTCTTTCTCTGAAGCTCGCCTCCCTGCCATGTGGCTGCTCATCTGCCATATGGCTGAGGCTCCACGATGGCTGAGCGGCATGACCTTTTCCCTTCTTTTCTCCACTCTCCTCCTTGGGCAGCCGCCAAGATTTAGTTTTCCTGCTCTTGGGAGGGAGTGGTGGTTTCTTATTGTGGTCTTCCTTTTTTAAGATTTCTTTTCTTTACGTATTATTTGTGAATGTAATGTCTATATATCTGTGTGTGGCTGTGTGTGTGAATGTGGGTGCCCAAGTGTCCGGAGGCATCAGATCTCCCAGGGTTTCTTCTGTTAACGCTTACCCCTCTGCCTATTGTGAACTGTCTAACCTCAATGATGGGCACCGAACATGGATTCTATGAAGGAGCAGTACACTTTCTTAACCCCTGAGCAGCCCAATATTTTTCAAGAAAATTGTCCCCCAAGCTTCTGTTTGAGTCTGTCATTAGATTATTTTATTAATGAGACTAAGAACTCCAAAGGGGACTTTGATTTCCCCTGTACTGTGCAGTGACTCCTGCAGAACTCACTAAAATTCCAGTCAACAGTGACAACAGGTAAGATTGCCGTGAGCCCCAAAGGTACTTTACCAATGAGCACTCTGTCCTGCTGACAGTATTTAGCTTTTCTGGCAGTCTTTAGTTTTCTGTCACTTATAACTGGCACAGAGCCCCGAGAGCCACCCACTTTGCCAACAAACTGTAAAAAAATGATCGTATCTACTCAAAAAGGGCTACTTGGGGGCTATTCATGCTGATGTGGGAAAGAGTACAGGCTGGGAATCAGAAGCCCAGAACAGTGGCTTCTAGTTGAATGTGTTTTCATTTTACAATAGGGTTGTCTTCTGTGAGCAATAGTGAGAGTAGCCATCAACACTGTGAGTGCTTTAAGGGCTGTGCAGCTGGGCCAGAGTAGCTTGGTGAATGAGTCAGCTGCCAGGGAGTGTGCTGAGGGTGATCTCCAAAGCTACAAGAAAGCCTCTCCTAAAAGAGGAAGGGTGGACCAGGCAGCTGTGACATAGTTGACAGCAACTGGCAGGACTGTGGCACCTATAGAACATTCTAGTCACAAAGAGTCTTTCCACAGAAGATACTGAGGCAGTGAGGAGAACCATGCATCCTCTGGATTCAAAGATGAATTTGTTTGCAGAAGTATCTGCCCTTGCTGGATTTGGGTAATGTTTCATCACTAGGCTCCATCAATGTATTGTCCAGACTGGAGCTGGGGAGTAACTCAGAGTAGAGAAAATGCTTAGCATTCTTAACACACTAGGTTATGCTTCCCAGGACTGTAGAAATATGAAATGCCCAGTGGGCTGTGCCCACTGCTCAGTGAGTGTTTCTGATATTATTAACTTGAAGAAACTTGAAGTATTGGCCTCAGCTCTGGTCTCTCCCTCCTAAGTTGATGTTTTTCTCAACTAAAAATAGTAGCTTCCTGCTTGCCTGAGATCAGGCGCCTTCAACATCAATGTTGAAATATTTACTTCAGCTCCAGGAAAACGAGTCTGTTATGTCTCTACAGTTCGGCTGGCGGAAGCAAAGTCTTCTTGGCAACACCCCCACAGCAGCCTGTAGAAAAGGGTCACCCAAATCTACAAAGGGGCAGTCGGCAAAGACTGTCTTTCTTCTCTTTTCTTTTTCCCATTTAGCTCTGAGCTATGAACATGCTTAAAAGCACAAGTGAGGAGACCAGTTCTGAATGCTCTTTGTTCTTTGAGATAAGTTCAAAGATATCAAAAGTCGCCCTCTGAGGCTGGAAGGAAAATGCTTTCTACTTAGCTAGCCGCCAAACGAGTTGAAAGTCTACGGGCTTCCCAGAAATTCCAAGGTGAGAACCAAGAAGGTAGTTGAAGATTGTTTCCTGACATTGGAAAATGGTTTTCCTTTTTCCCCCCTTCTTTTTCTTTTCCTTTTTTTTCTCCCATCCCCCCACCCCACAGGCAAATCAGATTCATGCGGCTGTGCCTTTAGAACAATTAGACACACCTAGACAACCAAAAGGCCATGCCAAGAAACTGTCCCCAAGACAGAGACAGTGAGTGTTCTGACATCCTATGCAGTGGTTGGCTTTTTGCAATCTGAGGCCCTTCCGTGCATATTTCCCACACATAAAGAATGCAAGCATCCGACCCATATGCCTGAGTGTCTTTTTCTCTCTGTTGCTGGTCAGAGCAGCTGGCAAAACATGACCTAGGACTGTGGAACCCCTGACACATCAGTCCACTGAGGTCCTTGGGACATGGTCAAAAATATGTCTGGGTTGTTACAAGACACTGATTATTTAAAGAATGAAATCATTCCTCTGAAACCTTAACCCAGCATCATAATTGGACCCAGAAAGATAGTGTGAGAGTCTCAATGAAAAAGACCTCTGTGTGTGTGTGTGTGTGTGTGTGAGAGAGAGAGAGAGAGAGAGACAGACAGACAGACAGACAGACAGAGACAGAGAGACAGAGACAGCGACAGAGAGAGAACTTTGGATGCCCTCCCTCACATTGGCATCCACTTTTTGATACAGGGTTTCTCATTAGCCAGGATCTCACCATGTCATCTAGACTGCATGGCCATTGAGCCCCCAGGGAATCTGTCTGCTCTTTCTCCCCCAGCACAGGAATCACAAGTTTGTACTACCGTGTAGCTCTTCTACACGGGTGCTTGGAGTCCAACTCAGATACTCATGCATGCACCTTACTGACTGAACAACTGTCCAGGCCACCTCCTTTTTTGTTTTGTTCTGACTCCTATTCACAAAGAAGAAAAGCCTGACACTAGACTAGGGTGATGTTAGTGGGGTACTGGCAAAGGGCTCTGATGAGAACTCACAAGTCCTGATGGATCCCCAAACTTGATGCTAGCACCTATACACAAAAACAAGGCAGGAAAAGCGTATTGCCGAAAGGGCTACTGGCCATGAGGCCGTCGGTCTGTCTCCAAGCAAGCCTCTAGTGTTCGTCATCTCAGGTCATGCATTAATGTGTGCGGTAAACCCTCTGTTACGAGGTGGCAAGGCTAGGAAAGGACGGAGATAATCAGTTGTCACCCGGGGCCAATCGTGACCCAGGGACTTTGATCCCAATCAGTGTGTTTTCTACAGCTTGTGGTGTCTCCACAGTTGGAGGCTCATCCATGGTCATCTCTGTTTCATATAAAAGCACAACACAATTCAGTATCTAAGCCCCACTCCCAAGCCCCAATCAGTTGCTTTGTTTTTGTCTTTTAGACAGTGTCTCACAATCTAACTATGGCTGGCATGGGACTCGTTATCTAAACTGAAACTTAGAGAGACCCAGTTGCCTCTGCCTCCTGAGTGCTGGGATTAAAGGGGTGTCCCATCACACCCAGCCCAACATTGGCCACCCAACCCTACCATCCCACACACCAATCTCACAAGTGCATGGATTCCAAACACTGCCGCCATACTTGGCTTTCTTCCCATTTAAAAACGCATTTGGGTCAAGAATAGATGAATCAAATCAAAGAAAGAGGAATAGTTTCAGGCTAGTTACTCTATGTCCCCAAATGAACAATTAATGTAGTGCTACTGTCTGCAAAAATATGATCTAAACAAATAACAACATTTTAAAAAAAATCTCCACGGTTATTCAGTATGCACACAGAACACATTAGTTTCTGGCAATATCTCCAGGAATTAATTGAGTATAAAATACCATGTAGAAATGGGGGTACTCTAGTGGAAATGAAGAAGGGTAATGGTTTTACAGATACAGGGTCAAGCCTCACATCCCATGTCCTCCCCTCGGTTCCCTCCCATGCCTCCTCCTTCCACAGAGACAGCAGGGCACTGGGAGGAAGTCGCCAAGATTTCTAAACAGAGAGCATGATTTACAGATGAATCACAACCATGTGGCCTACAGCTCTGTCAGAACTCAGGAGGGAGTCACTCTCGGGTGGTAATGGCCTCATTACAAATGTTATGGAGGCGGCAGTATGTCTTCTCTGAAAGATAAAGCAGTACTACCCACACTTCACAGGGCAAATTAAATTCCTTTGAGTTATTTACCAACCTGAAGTCAGTGTTATTCTCTATGAGCAGAAGTTTCAAAGGAAGATTATGCTAATACATCAATAGAGTGGCTTTCTGGAGTTGCAGGGTGTCTCCTAAGAAGATGCCCCCTTCCATCTGCTGCCATGCCTTCTGCTTGGCTGGCCAGTTGATCTTATGGTCTTTGGTTTTGTGTACTCTCTTTGTGAAGAAGAAAGCATCATTATCAGCTTTAGACCTACCAACTGTACAAATCTTGGAATATCTAGCCCATTTCTTGTTTACTGAGTACCTCCTATGTGCCTAGCTCTATCTTTAGTCAATCTGTATACAATAATCTCATTTGAAGCCAATAACCATCTCATGGGGTAGATATATTTCCACAATATATAAGCAGATATACCAAGAAATGAGGAATCCTGCCCAAGTTAAGTGATAGTAAATGATTAAAAACTTGAGTCAGATGTGGTACTACAGATCCATAATCCCAGCACCCAGGAGGCTGAGGCAAGAAGATAGTGAGACCAATCTGAGCTATAAATGAAGGGTTCATCCAGTGGGATGGGAGAGATGCAAGGAAAAGGAAGAGGAGACTATGTTTCCAGCGTTCCTCAATAAAAGCAGAGCCAGGAAGGAGCAGCTACATGGTCTGTGGCCTGTAGCCACATAAACACGTTTTCAAATACACAAAATGTGGTGCCAGCATTTGCTCAGCGTGTTCACAGTCTTTGCTGTTCCTCTCATTATTGCTCTTCTCAGAAGATTCCTTTCCTTCTCTGCACAAGAAAAACCTACACCTGAACAGCAGATCACAAACAATGGCCAGTAGCCAAAGGTCCAGTTGGCTTTCTGTATCTGCAGATTCAACCAACAGTGGATCAAAAATGTGCAGGAAAAAAATGACCTATTCTGACCATGTACAGACTCTATTATTCCCTAAGCAATGTGGCAATTATTTACATAACTTTTGTCATACTTGGTTTTATAGGTTATCTAGATGTGATTTACAGTCTGTGAGAGGGTGTACATGAATGATATGCAAATACTAGATAATATATGCACCTAAAGCATCTGAGAATTTTGGTATCTGTCTGGGGTCCTGGAACCAATCCTAAACCCATACTGAAGAATGACTGTTGTCTTAGTTAGGGTTTCTATTGCTGTGATAAACCACCCAACCAAAAGCAATTTGGGGAGTTTATTGACTTACAGTTCTACAACACAGTCCATCACCTAAGGAACTCAGGGCAGGAACGCAAGGCAGGAACCTGTGGGCAGGAGCTGATGCAGAGGCCATGGAGGAGTGCTGCTTCCTACCTTATTCCACATGGCTTGCTTAGCCAGCTTTCTCACACAACTCAGGACCACTTGCCCAAGGACAGCACCACTCATAGTGCTGGGTCCACCCACCACAACCATTAATCAAGAAAATTCCCCACAGGTTTGCCCACAGGCCTTTCCTCAGCTGAGGTTCTCTCTTCCCAAATGACTTTATCTTATGTCAAGTTGACAAAAGAAGAAGAGGAAGAAGAAGGAGAAGGAGGAGGAAAAGAAGAAGAAGAAGAAGAAGAAGAAGAAGAAGAAGAAGAAGAAGAAGAAGAAGAAGAAGAAGAAGAAGAAACAAAAAATCCTAGGCAGAACATCTAACATTTAACAGGCAAATCAACTGCCCAGTGTCACCAACTGCCTAGTACCCACTGCCTCTTTTCCTACTTGGCCTCTTGGTCAAGCCATAATGGTCAAGAAAGTAATAACTAATTAATTAAAGTAATAAATGAAGTAAAAATAAATAGCAATAAATAATAAACAAACAAACAAAATGAAGAGCGATGGAAGGATCCCGCATCAACCTCTGGTTCTGCATGGGCACCATCTGCACACACACATATGCACATATGTGCCCCCTACACACACAAGAAGCATACAAGTTTCCATTTTAAAACCAGTTGTTTATATTGCTTATGACGTAGAGAGGAAGTGTCAGCAAGATACAAATAAGGTGTACTATGTCTTTGGCTCTTACAAATACAGCAAGAAGTGAGGAAACTCATCGAGGCCACTGACGGGCGAGTGAAGTGATTGCCAATGAACGATAAAGCAGGGTGCTGAGGTGGCTCCAGGGGTAAAGTGCTTTCTGCACAAGCATAAGGACAGCACCCAAGTAAAAGCTGGGCATGGCCGGGTATACACTGACCTCAACTCTGAAGGGCAGAGATGGAAGGGGATTCTGGCGGTTTGCTCACCAGACAGTCCAGTCAAAATCATCACCTCTAGATTCATGAGAATTCCTGTCTCAGAAAAGTAAAGTGGAGAAGTGGTTGTGGAAGGCACCCTGATGACACTCAACCTCTGACCTCTATATGAGCCCAATAAGTTCACCAGGACACGGACACATACACACAGAGGAGGGGGGAGATATGCACTCACACACATATGCACACATATATACTTACATATACATATTCATACACACTTATATACATACAAACATATATACACTTACATATATACATACATACATACACACACACACACACACACACACACTCCAATTTAAGCAAAAGTGTACAACATGTCTTGTGTCTTAGCTGTGTGGACACCAGAGTCGTCATAGATAGGAGCCCTTGCCACAGGACTGTGGTCTACAGAGCGTAAGACTGATTCACTGGAGTCTTTTTAGGGACTGGCTTTCTCTTGTCTTTGTCTCCTCTGCAGCATTGACCCATGGCAGATGGATTTTAATTGGATGCCTGAGAAGAATCTACTTTAAACTGAAAACTCAACTCAAGGGGAAATGGCTCTCAGTTCTGGTGTCAAGGACAGATCGACATGTCTCAGGAACTTATAGGAACTATGTAAAATTAAGTTTTGCTCATAAGAGAATGTCCAAACATAAGAATGAAAATAGTTTCCTTAATTACATTCTTGGCACATTAGAGCTAGGTCAAAATTCTTACCGTTTCACAGAAATTATAAACTAATTGTGTCAGCCTGCTTTCCATTACTACAACAAAGAGCCACTTAAAAGGAGGAAAGGTTCATATAGGCTCCCAGTCTCAGAGACTCCAGTTCATGATTGGTTAGCCATGTGATTATATACAGTGTATAATCCCTGGCAGGGATCTCATGGTGGAGGAAATCTTGCCTCATAGTCACTGGAAAGAACAGATGGACTAGGGTATTCCAGAGTCTATTTTGAGAGTATGTCCCCAGTAAAGAGCCATCTCCCACTCCACCCTACTGCTTAAAGGTTCTACCATTTTCTAGGATCACCAAGCTGAGGACCAAGTCTTTAGCACACAGGCTCCAGGGAACATTTCAGATCCAAATTATAGCACTCATGTGTTCCAAAGACAGACTTACAGCCAGTCAGTTATCCATATATACCCAAGAACCAAAAGTCAAGCTTCATCGTCAACTTACCTAGAGTTGGACAAACCTCCAGACACATGTCCTGGTTTATCTGTGAGAGTGTTTGCAGAAATTCTTAAATGAGTATGGGAGGCCCACTCTGAAGTGAGTGGAGCTATTGGATACTGGAGTTCCAGGGTGAATAAAATGAAAAAAGGAGGGTTAGTGACTGGGCCCTCACATGCATCCCTCTCTGCTTCCTGACTGCAAATGCAGTGTGATCGGCTGCCTGGAGTCCCAGCTCCCACATCTTCCCTGTCATCGAGGACTGTATATACACACAGACTAGGAGTTTTTGCTTTGTGTCTGGGATTTGCCACAGGGATAAGATGGTAAGTAATACAACAACTCATAAACAACAACAAAGCAAAACAGAAAATTGTGTCAAAGCTATGGATAAATGGGAGTGAGTGGAGTGCCTGCATACCACTGGTGGGAACCAAAAATTGTGTAGATGCTGTGGTAAACGGTATGGAGATTACTCACCAAAGCAAAATAGAATCACCCATGATCTTGCAATTCCATTTCTTAGAATATAACCAAAAGACTGGAAAGTGAAGTCCTGAGGAGATATTTCCACACCCGTGTTTATAGCAGGAAATAAAAAGGAACCCAAATATCTCTACATATAATAGAGTATCGTTTATCCTTTAGAAGAAAAGAAATACATAATACCCAGTCCCACACCAGTGAGCCTTGAACCTTGAGAATACAATGCTGAGTGAAATAAACCAGTCACAAAAACTTAATATTCAACAAGAGTCATCGTAGAGAACTTGCAATAAATGGTGATGGAGTGATTGACAGGCATCAGAAAGAACAGGTAGTGTTTAATGACCACAGAGTTTCAGTTTTGCAAGATGACAAGAGCTCTGCAGGCAGGTTACACAAGAATGCCCATGGATGAAGCACCACTGTGGAGACAGTGAGTACCTTTGTGTTGTGCATATTTTGTCATCCTTAAAATTCTTAATTAAAAATGCTATGGGCCGTGGACGTAGGAGGACATGAAACCTCACCCAGAATACAGGTTCCGTGGAAAAGCCACTTGAGGTGATGAAGTATTGGGAAGCCATTGCCTAAACCTTACTTCTCCTCCTGAGGCATCTCTTCTCTGCCTTTGTCTCACCTGTATTTTACTAATATAGTTTATTAGGCATGCTACCGATACAGGAAAGCATGTGGGGTTTTTGGGTTTTTTTGGTTTTGTTTTGATGGGTTTTGGTTTGTTTGTTTTAGAAATATTCGTATGGAAGTAGAATATGAAAAAACTGGAGGGAGGGAGGGAGATGAGTGAGCGTGCTCCACAGGCAGCATTGCATGTCTGATATGAGAAGGCAAAAGCCCATGTCTAGGAAACTCATAGACTGTAGGGAGACACTATTAATGCTGTTTTTCTAAATGATCCTGTCAAACCTCCTGCTCAATATTTATGTTTATAGCCATAGGCTTTGCTGTTCCCAACCTCTGTCAAAAGATATTGCTTTGTTTTGTTTTGCAGTGGTAACAGTTATTGTAGGAATACATAATTGTTACTTTTCGAAGTGCTTAGAATAGGCAATTGTGAGTACCCAACCATACACAGAACATCTTTATCCCCTCCTCTCCCCTCCCTTCCTCTCCCCTCCTCTCCCCTCCTCTTCTTTCCCTCTCCTCTTCTCCCCTCCTAGGGCTCAGGGAATTCTGTCAGAAGGAATGTAAGGGCTGGAGGACAGGAGGAGTTCTGTGGGTAAAACATTGCTGTTGTACACATGAACGTGTAGAAACAGTAGTCAGCTACATAACAGCAGAACGATAGAAATCAAGCCAGCTAAAAATCCCACCATGCAAGAGGAAGGGGCTGCCGACCTATTGGCTGTTGGGGGGGGGGGGATTCACTTTTCTTAGGAGTGTGGCCACTGGTAGATTCTCCATGCTTCAGTGGATGACCCTAATGCCTGTGTGCACATAAACAGCACTAACTGTATACATTGGGCTGAATAAATGGAAAGAGAGAGAAGCGGACAAGAGAGGGAAGCAGAAGAGTGGTTGATCAACATACACGTTACACACATATGAAAATGTCAAAGAATGAATAACACCTTAAGTACACACGTATATAATAGCTCCTCCTTAATTACTATGCTGGGTATAACATCAGTACTCTTTCTGTGCTGGCTAGTTTTATGTCAACCTGACACAAGCTTGAGTCATCTGGGAAAAGGGAATCTCAACTGAGAAAACACCCCCAGGAGATTGACCTATTGGCAGGCTCCTGAGGCATTTTCTTGATTAATGATTGCTGTCTGGTGGGCTCAGCTCACTGTGGGCAGAGCTTCCCCTGGGCTGGCTGATTATCCCGGAAGGTATGAGGAAGCAGGCTGAGAGAACCATGAAGCACAAGCCAGCCAATAACATTCCTCTGCGGTCTCTACTTCAGTCCCTGCCTCCAGGTTTGTGCCCCAACTCCCTTAGATGACAGATTGCAGTGTGTGATGGCAAACTGAAAGAAAGAAATCCCCCCAGTTGCTTCTGGTCTTAGTGTTTTGTCACAGCAATAAAAGCCCAACTAAGATACTTTCCCAGCAAGCTTTGTCTTCTCTTGCTTTCTCCCATGAGTTTCGGCTAGATGGGACTCTACCAGTCTCGCCTCTGTGCCTCAGGCCAAACCTCCCCATCCTGAAACAGAACAGAATCCTGATTTTATCTAACTAAGAGCAAGCTGGGGGGCCCACAGGCTGTCCCTATCTGCCATCAATCTGAGTCGAGTACCTTGGGGAGAAGGTGAGTCACTTAGCTGAGAGGAAGCATGGTCCTGTCGGGGAATCTCTCACCACAGCCTGTGGTTCTTTTGTTACTACAGAAGCAAAAATTCGATGCTCACTGTGGTTTATGAGAGAAATGAAGTAGCATCATGGTGTTGACGAAACTTGGAGCTCACAAATGTCTGGCTGGCGCCTATTAGACCTTTTTCCTCTCTGCAATTAAACTATTCATAGTTCCAGAAGCTTCTCTATGGTGGCTCTGAAGCTTGATACCTTGTCTTCTCTCTCCCTAAACAGGAGAAGAACCTCTGACCTACAAACAAGGAGCACAGACTGATGTACAGTTTGATAACATTCCTGAATGTGCTCACTGTATCTCTCCAAGCAGGCTGAAAAATTAATGAAGGGTTAGGAACCAGACTACCTGTATCCTCTGCATTTGCCACATCTCTGTGTAGAAAAGATGGACACAAACACTCAACAAACACCATAAATTCTCTACCTGGAGTCAGGACCCTACAGTTTCAAAAACAGCATGGCGCTAAGACAGAGACACTGTGTGCCTCTAGGGTACACAGGGGACTCCAGGGAGAAATGGCCCACCCCATGGAGCTATCTCTATTTTCCGTTCACTACCATATATTTCCCCCAAGATTTTTCTCTCCAAACTTAAGAAATGGCTGACATGAGGTCATGATCATTCTGGAACTCTCAGTACTGAAGCATTAGTGGGAAAATTGAAAAAGAAAATTGCTCTGTTTTCTTGTTACATTTTCTTGTTCAGGAGTAGACTAAATTGAGGTTCCCTAGCTACTGAGATCTCTGTAAAGATTCATTATCCCATAACAAAATCCTAAGTCCCATTATTCTGAGTCATATCACTTCATGCACACATATCTTACATAGCTGCCCGGTTACTCTGATTTGTCAATTGGAACAGAAATGTCATAGAAGTCATGTCTGGTGAGTTCCAAACTCCATAAGCATCATGTGTTAATCCTAAAATTTACCTGAAAAGTCAACTCCACCATTTTGGGCAAAATTTGAACCAAGCTTTATTAAATAATAAATACTGACCAAGAGATGGACTTTGGTCAGGACCATTCCCTGAATTTCCCATCAAAAATGGCCTCAAGGCCACATTTTTTGCAGGGGCTTAAAGGACAAACCTATAGGCCACCATACTTTCCCATAAGGCTTTGCTATTTCCCAAGAACTACAATTCCCAGCATTTCAGGAAGTTACCTGGTTCCGGGTACTTACAGGTTAATTTTGAACATTACACATTACCCAGGAAAGATCATTCAGGGTTTTCTCCTGAATGGGAAGAACCTTAGTGCTGACATAAGCGAATGACTGACTAGGCAAGAACTCATCCAGGTATGCTCACACCCTGATAGGGCTCTGCTGGATGATGACTCCCAGTTGCTCACAGGCCTTACTGAGCTTTCCAGATCCATTTCTATCGAAAACACAGAGGGGAATGAGAAACAACTGAAAAACACACTTCTCCCAGCCCTGGCACAATAACCCTTTGTTTTGTATATTCTTTATGCATGAGCATGACAATTATTTTCTGAGGTAACTTGTTTGAGTGGTAAAGTGTTGCATGAGAAAATGCAAAGATATAATTAGAATATCAAGGCCAATGAAACTAATCATTTGAAATTAAGCCCATACACAACTGTGGCACCACAAAACCGCCTTTTCTATTTTGCTTGTAGGGGAACATTCCAGAAGCATGAAGGAAAATCAACTATTTTTTCCTGGGAGTTGAGATGGTAAACTACCTTCTGCCCAGAATATACTTTACAAATCCTAAGTCAGCTAAACAAAGCTTTTATTCTCTGTCAACACCCTTTCCTGAGGCAGATGACTCTCCCTAAGGTGAATAGGAAGTGTTGCACTCCGAGCACAAGGAATATGAGGCATTCTTTCCTGTTCATTGGATCCAGTCACACTCTCCCCTTTGCAATGCCTTTGTCTCTTACGAAACCATGGTAACAACAGGGCTTAGGAGCATGGTGACTTCTCAGTAGGCAATGTGGCTTTAACCTGTTATCTAAAATTGGAAGTATGATTTGGGAAAATATCTCCAATCGCTAGGTGGTAAATATCCATCAGTAACTACAGAACTGATTTGATTTAAATAGAAAAAAAAAAAAAAAAACCTCAGCAAGACTGGGCTTTAGAAGAGACAAAGTATGTCATGGATGGATCACATTCTCGGATGCAAAGAAACTGATCGGTAAGATTCAGTAGCCATAACTGATTGCCTGGCTGAAGTAGCAGAGCCTCGGAAAGTCCTGGTGTCTTTTTTAATGACCTTTATTGCCTAGCATTTTGTCTTCACTTGTGTTGAACTGCCACGCACAATCTGTTGCCTTCAGCTGTCTGTGGAAAAATTATACCAACCACATGCTTAGACAGAAGGAACACAATGCCTTGCTTACTTTGCATCCACAAAGCTCAGTGAGGTGGAAAAAAAAACCAGGCGTGCTCAGTCTCTTTCATGAGGATAAATGGCGATGCTTCAAAGCAACGTTGGAACAAACACGAGCCAGTTTATTATCCAATGGCATTCAGAGTAATGAGAGATGTGAACCTGAATCTTAGGATGAATGTTTCTAGAGAAGGCACCTTAGCAGTCCCTGAGCTGAAGTAGTGGCAGCCCTGGTATCACCGGCACTCCACATGATATCCTGAACTCTGCTTCAAGGGGGATCGCGCAGATTCAGCCACAGGAATGGTGATGGAGGTAGCAGCAGCCTTCAGCAGCTCAGCAGAAAGATGGCCTTGATGTAGGTTCCAGCCCAGCCCACATCCAGCTTCTAGTCTCTTGGAACACTGCTACTTCCTGTGCTTCCCCAGCCCGTCCAACACTCGTTACCTTCTTTTATGAATCCCTTCTGCTTTAATATACCCACAGTAGTTTCTGCATCCAGTCTAGATATCCCTAGATATCCACAAGTCCCTATGTCTTACCTCTCTCCAGGGAAGACTCGGAAAGCAAAGGGAGCCACAGCCTGCTCTGTCAAGAGTATGGGTACAAAGAAATGAACGAAAGAAAAGCACCACATGCAGTCAAATTCAGCTCAAACTGAATGTGACAAGTCACACTTAAATTGAAAAGCAACAGGAACAGAAAGTTATGATGGCACGTCCTCAGGACAGATGTCACTGTGTGCCTGCAATAGCCATCTTTCCCAAGGATAAAGGAAACTTACTACCCCGGTTTCTGGGATTTCCCCTCCAAGGACCACCCTCCCCAACTATCGCCTGTCTTCAGAATCTGAAACAAACTGCCACCCCCAGAGTCACACCTCCTTCTAGAAGCAGTTCACCACGTAGGGAGTGGTGGACAGAAGGATATGAAAGCCCAAATCTGCATCTTAACTATGAGGGGATTTGTGGCTTCTGAAGCCTTTGATGGGTCCCCAGCTCAGCTGAGCTTCACCCTGGTCCCAGGGTCCCCTGTTCTCCTGAGAGTCCATCCCACGAGCAGGTCCTCCTCACATACACACATTCTGCTCTTCTTCCTCATAGTTGGATGCACCAAGGACATAGTGATGGTTGATCCTATTTGACTACAGAATACCAAGAAAGCTGGCAAAGCATTATTTATTCCCCGCACTTTTGCTGAAAGGGGAACATGGCTGATCTGGTATTTGATGACTGTGCAGAAGGGTCTCTCCAAAGTGAGGCTGATGCATAAAGCAGACTGAGGAGAAAGAAGCTACCTTCTATATGAACACCCGATCTGTTCTGTCCTGTATGGGACAAAAACTCAGAGGAAAGGCAAATTCACGCTGTTTTACTTCAGAAATAGTCTCTTCCTGCCTGTGGATATCAGACCTTCAGGTTCTCTGTTTCAGACTCCATGACTCACACCAGTCAACACCTGAATCCTGAGCTCTGTGCTCTTCTGACTGCTTTCGTGTCCCGAGGCGTTAGGACTTGAACTGAGCCTCGCTGTTACCTTCCACCATGAAGAAACAGAATCTGTTTAACCCCATGAGAAACTTGACAATGCTTGTCGTCTCAGAAAGCAGAGCACAGATCTCATTAGATAAACAAATCTCGCTGGGTCTTGGCTTTGGACTCCTAGCTAAACTCTGGAATTGTAAGGGGGCAGGAGGGAATCTATTCTTTATGAATTACCAAAACTTGGGTACTTTGTTATAGAAACACAGACTAAGGCAGGCCTATAGTCATTTGATTAGTTTGTCTCAAAGAAAGTAGCACAGTCAGTGGCTTACACAACAGAATGTGTTTGCTACAGTTTCTAAACATCGGAAGACTAAATCAAGGTATAGGCAGGGGCCAGCCCCTTCTGAAGGACTGGGGGGTAGGGAAAGATCTACCCCAGGCTTTCATCTTGACCTGAAGATATCTGTGTTCATGTTCTCATCCATTCTTTCTGCGTGGAAGATCTGTTTCTAAATACCCTCTTTAAATTCTTTAAATTGCATTTATTTACTTGTGTGTGCGTGCACACACACAGCACTAACACACATGTCACTGCAAGCTTACAGAAATAATAGGACACTTTGCAGGAGTCTGTTCTCTCCTTCCATCCTGTGGGTCCCAGGGATAGAACTCAGGTCTCCAGGCTCAGCAGCGAGAACCCTTACCAGCTGAGCCATCTCACCTACCCTCAACTTCCCACTTTTTAAGAAGATAGCCCTGTGTTAGATCAGGGCTCACCTTAACGGCCTCCTTAAAGTCTGGTTATCTTTGTAAAGAGCGTGTCCCTAGACCATCTGGGGTACCAAGAGCTACAACACCAATATATGAACTTGGAGGCAAAGCAGAAGACACAGACTAGCCCATGCAACCACAGACCACCCTGCAACCATGTTCAACTGTGCTTCCAGAGCTCGCAGCCTCTGAGTCCTTCCTGAGACTCAGTTCAGTCAAGATACCAAGCATGGAGAGAGGGAAGGATGCTCAGAAAGACTTCCTTATGAGTTTCCCCGATACCAGTTGACAAGATTGAAATCAGGAAAAACTCGGGTTCCCAGGCTAGGGGGGAAAACACAAAGTGGAGAACCCATTGGGCAGTCTGCATTTACAAGGAAGCTATTTATTACACATAGTTACTTGATGAGGAATGTGGCTGATAGCCCAAGCTGTCTCTGGAAGGGTGTCTGGGAATCCAACATAATTAACCTTCTATGCTTCATAGAAGTTGTAATTAATATAACTCAAAATTAATAGTGGTATGATGATAGGTAGACGCAGAAGGGGAAAGGTGCAGGCAAACAGGTGAGGAATTTTTACTAGAAATGGTTTTATTCATGTGCTTATCTATTCTTTGGTTGACTGGTACAGCGGCTTTCCTCCACATCTATAATGCTTTAATTGGAAGCTGTAAAGGTGAGGGTGTAGCACTGTACACAGAAACATTGTTTGAGCAAAGCCTGACTGGTCAACATTGTGTCAGGGGACAGGGTAACAGGAAATGCGCGCTACAGAGAAACCTATACATAAGTGCTCAACAGCCGCTCACAGCCTGTCTGCCAGCCAGCGTTTGAGAACACAGGTTGGTGTTATAGCCTGTATCTCGAGCCATCAAAACCCTGTTGGGATAAAGCATTTGAAGGAGCACAAACAGGCAGGATTACAATTTGGCCCCAGGCCCTCAGTCCCAAGAACACCGCCTTGAAAACATCAGAAAGCTACAGAGGCCTGAGAATCAAGCGCAAATGTGCTCATGTGCCAAGAGAACCTAAGACAGCGATTTTCACAGCATATTGGGACTTGGCCAAGTTCCAGAAAGCATCAACCAAGTAGCCTGCCCCAATACTTCAAAGGGGGAACTCGCACTGATAAATCCTGTCCCACACTTTCTACAGCGCCCTCTTAATCTTGAGGTATATGATACCGCAAGAGTGAGTCACCAGGCTGGAGCCTCAGGACAGAGAGAAAGAGAAAAAAAAAGGCTCTCACATCTGTTGTCTAGGATAGTTCCCCTCCCCCAACTCCTTGAAGCTGTGCAAAAGAAAAATTATCATAGGACACTTGAGGTGTGGCATAGTTTACCTATACAGAGCCCTCTAGTGTAACAAGCTTGGCCCACCGTTTTTAGTCACCATGTGTTACTACAGTTTGATAAAAATCACCAGAGAGGGGTAAGTGAGGATGTAGAGAGTCTGTACATTCTCAGGTTCTGCTGAGTGACTGAGGAAACCTCTCAGCCATGTGACAAGGCCAACTACTTCTTTGACAGGTTCACACCTTTCTCAGGACCTCCAAAAATCGAAAAGCCTACATATTTCAAATTCTATTAAAGTTTAAAAACTAATCACAGAATCTCAAAAAGGGGGGGAGGGGTTGGGAGAGCAGTAAATTGCTTGTCTAGAATATCCAAGGCCCTCAGTTAGATCCCTGACACATGACAATGGTAACAAAAGCAACAACAGAAAGAAAGACAAACCAAACCTACATAAAAGGAGACTGAGATAGCAACAAGGGAGTGCCAAGGCTAACAGCAGAAGGAAGCCTTTGCTTTCCTCTGGGAGGATGTGGTGATGGTGGTGATGGCAATGGTAATTACTACAAATTCTGCACAGCAGGAAGTGTTCATGGTACTATCTGTTCAGTCAGCAAACTTCCCCCCAACTCTCTGTTGGGTCAGACAAGTATGTCAGCAAATTCAGAAATGGGTAGCCAATGTAGTGGGAGACAGTTTGTGTGGATGTGAGCGTACAAGTGTGTATTTGTTTGGGAACATTCTATGCAAACATACCCCCCCCCAGCACTCTCTTCTTGAGGCTCCTATGCATGAGTCCTAGAGTGTACACTGTCCAGATGACCAACTTGTATGAAGGTCTTTTTCCAACAACTCTGACTGGTTTTATTTAAAATCTTTGCTTTCACTCACAATTTCATTTCTCTCTCCTTGGTCCCCAGTTCCATCAAATCAGGGCATCCTGAGAATGTACTCTCTCTCTCTCTCTCTCTCTCTCTCTCTCTCTCTCTCTCTCTCTCTCTCTCTGTGTCCCTCATTCTGTCCCACACTCTGTCTCTGTCTCTGTCTCTGTCTGTCTCTGTCTCTCTCTGTCTCTCTCTCTCTCTGTCTCTCTCTCTCTCTCTCTCTCTCTCTGTCTCTCTCTCTCTCTGTCTCTCTCTCTGTCTGCTGCTGCATCTCCCAACACAAAAGAAATGAGAAGTCACCAATTACAAGTTCCAACAGAACCCTTCTCAGTAAGTTGGTGAACAGGACCGTTTCAGAATGGATTACCAACAGTATGGCCTGCCACTGGCCAGGGCCACCTTGATCATCATCTAAGAAATAAAACCTGTTAAGTTTTAAGCCAGGTGGTCAGTAAACTGTAATGACATTAGCCACCTTAACTAGAGGAAAGTGACACTTGGTAAGCAGTGCATTAGTTTGCCTGGACAAGGAGCCTAAAGTCCCTGACAAGAAGTGCTAGACTCCTCCAGAAGAGTCAAGTAGTCCAAACCACAGGATGGGTTCAAAAATATCCTCGCTATCTATTCAATCCCCTCAGGAGCCCAGAGTCCTGCTCCTGTTGGGACAGTTTGGTGCTATGCATAAAGGTGACTCATAGGATGGCCAGGAGAGGAACACTGAGTAGGGACCAGGGCTGGAGTTTCTGAGTCCTGGGGAAGATAGAGTCACACTTAGGCAAACACTGGGCTCCCTGTCTCCTGGTTCTCCTAGAGAAGAAGGGAAAGGCAGGAAAAGCTGCAGCACCTGTGCATTGTACAGAGCACACCCCCCAAATAGAGGGGTCTGCCTGGGGTGCTCCAGTATGGCAATAAGGCCTCCCCATTGAAGCCAGAAATCCAGCCTGAATATTAAATATACCGCTAGTACTGTTCTAGAACCTGAGAAAATCACCTGACTGCTCTAAGTTTTACTTCTTAGACAGTTCTTACCAGGACTAATGTTAAAAGGTGTAGACATTGGGGTTACATGTTTTACATGCATTTGTTCATTTTCTGTTTCTGCAACAGGCTACCAGAGGTTCAGTAATACATAAATATATAAAAAGAAAAAAAGATTTATTTAGTTCATGGGGTTTTTTAAAAGAGTTTTATTTAATTTTGTTTATATGAGCACCAGAAGAGGCCATCGGATCCCATTACAGATGGTTGTGAGCCACCATGTGGTTCCTGGGAATTGAACTCAGGACCTCCGGAAGAGCAGTCAGTGCTCTTAACCACGGAGCCATCTTTCTAACCCTAGTTCACAGTTTTGAAGGTTCAAGATCATGAACCATACTGACTAGGAAGTTTCTTGTCTTCTGACAAGGCTTCATAGTACTTAAAGGTCGCTTATGGGCTGCTGGGGATTGGGGGTAAGGTAGAGAACATCAGTAGTCTGACCCAGCTATAAACCCTGTGAACCACAATAATGCTCCATGTAACAAGACATGTTCATGATGTACAACAGTAAATTTAGGGAAGAGCACAGCAATCGGTTGTCCAGCGTCTAACGGTCATCCCTGAAAATGTGTGCACATGTAACATTAAATGGACTCAACAGGAGTGTGTGTGTGTGTGTGTGTGTGTGTGTGTGTGTGTGTGTTGCTTTTAAAAGAAGCCACAAGTTTGAAGCAGAGCAAGGATGGGTATATAGGAAAGTTTAGAGGGAAGGGAAGGGAAGGGAGAGATAATCAAATTACAATCTCAAAGATAAATAACAAAGACAAAAAAGACATGAAGGTGGTGGGGAAAGTAGGGAGGTGGGGTCAGGTCTGAGAGGAGTCTGGAGAAGTGGAGGGAGGGAGGACATGATCAAAGTACATTGTGTGAAATTCTCAAATAAAAGGTTTTTTTAAAAGATCATGGCACCCGACTATGCTGCACTTTGGGGAGGACCTGAATAGCTGTGTAACATAGAAGATGGAATCACAGTGAGTGTTAGATTTCAGTACACACACATACACACACACACACACACACACGCACATGCGTACACGCCACGCTGAGGTGCCTATTAACACATCAAAGCAGACACTGGCCACCAGGTTCTCCCAGCATCCCTCAGTCTCTACTTGTTAGAGCGCCCCCTGCTTGTCATACCCTGCCCCTACTCGAAACTTCTCCAGCCCTGGCACCAGTCTGGGCTGCCCTTCTCTGTACAGCTCTCCCCTATATAATGCAGCCACATGACTATGCCCGTCCTTTTTGACCCTTTGACTTTTTGGCCTCTTGGCCACTGTTCCTGGCTCCCCTCTCTCCCTCTCCAACCCCAGTCAGTTGGCTAGCCATGTTCATTCTAGAACCTTCCAGATGCCTCTGCCTATGCTCTCCCTCTTCTCCATCACATCTAGGAGCATCATGGCCTCCTTCTACATTCATTCATTCATTCATTCATTCATTCATTTTCATTCAGTGAATGTGAGAAGCATATACAAGAAGGAAAGCTGACTGGACCTGACAGGAAACAAGACCGACTTTTGCTCTTTTGTTTGGTTTTGGTTTGTTGTTGTTGTTCTTGTTTTCAAGACAGGGTCTCCCTAGGTTGCCCAGGCTATCCTAAACCTTGAATTCCTGCTGCCTCAGCTTCCTAATCGCTGAGCTTAGAGGAACATGCCACCATCCCTGTCAGCATCTTGCACATTTGTGACAGCTTTTCTTGCAAGGACTGAGGTCTCATGAGAACTACCTTATTCTCTCCCAAGACAACCTTCAATGGCCTCCTGCTCAGATGCACCCCCTGAAGGTCCTACAGGGCTTAATGTTGCAATGTTGGGAGTCAAACTCCTCACACATAAGCCCTTGGGAGAAGGCAGAGGACACCCAAGCCATACATAAGCAAAATAACACACCGAAGTCAACATCCTAGTTGCTAAGCAACAGAGATTGCTCCTGTGAACTGCGAAGGGTAGAAACTAACTTCTCAGGACACACAGGGCAGAGCTGGTGTCTAAGACACGTTTTGACTGTTTTATCACTGTAGAGTCAGGAAAACCTTGACTACTGCTATCTACAAGAATTGTGGGCTCTGTTGTTTGTTACCTAAAGCCCTATATTAAGTGGTATTAATTCAGCACAGGAACTTACTCCTCTCTGGCCATTTAACTAGACAAAGATATGTCCCAGGACCTACAACCTAAAGCAAAGTCTTGCTTAATAGGAGATTTTTTAAAATGCTTTTATTATTCTTTGATAATTTGATAGTGGTTTTGATTATATTTATTCCTGTCCCCCGACACATTCCAGGTACCCCCCCCTCTATGTCCCTACCCACCCAGCTTCACCCCATCCCCTCTTTCTCTGGAGTCCAGTTTGTACTGCCCTACACCTCCTGCCAGGGGCCTACCATGGAGTGTGATTGATATACAGGTATGTACGTGTCCCACCACTACAGAAAGCTGACGTTAACAGAGACTTGGCTTATGATGTTTTCTTTTATTACCAAGAAGTTGATAGTTTCAAAATTGCAGAGCTAACAAGCCTGCTATAAATACATTATACACTTCAGCTTGTAGGACAGAATGTTGAGATCATTTTGAGTTGGGGGGAGGGGGAAGGAATGCCAAATATAAATTGTTCTTTTTTTTTTGTTCCTGTAATGAGTATGCTTGCTTTAATGATAGCACAGGAAACTGGTTGTTTCATTGTTTCTAGGACAAGAACCTGACATTCGACACCTCGTCTTCCTGTCATGTCAAAACCAAAGGAGTTTAAATGTTGTTTGACCTGGTAGCTGTTCCTCTCGGGCACACAGATGGCTGAGGCAGTTTCTAATGGTAATTCTGGTACAAGCGCAACATTGCCCACAAAGGGAAGCAAACAATAGGAGAAACACGATGTGTTTTTTGGGGGTGAAAGGGTGGGGACTCCATTGTGGTG
Organism: Rhynchomys soricoides; assembly: GCA_019843965.1. Taxonomy (NCBI): domain Eukaryota; kingdom Metazoa; phylum Chordata; class Mammalia; order Rodentia; family Muridae; genus Rhynchomys; species Rhynchomys soricoides. The sequence continues at coordinate 14,998,025 of JADRCH010000005.1, read as the reverse complement.
TCTGAGCAACTGCAGAGAGAGGTCTTAGATGAAGGTGTGTCTCTCTAGCCCCTAGACATCATGCTGTAAATGGAAGAGTCCCAGCTAATAAAGGGTTTGACTCACATTCTTCCAAACATGCTGTTCTGGATTTCTGCATGCTAGTCAGGTCTAAACACAAGACAAAAATTATCTGCCATTTATCACTTAGAGCATTGGTTCTCAGCCTTCCTAATGCCGCAACCCCTTAACACAGTTCCTCATGTTGTGGTGACCCCAACCATAAAGTCATTTTCATTGCTACTTCATGACTGTAATATTATGAAGCTGCTGTTATGAATTGTAATGTGAATATTTATGTTTTCCAATGGTTTTAGGCAACCCCTGAGAAAGGGTTGTTCAACCCTCAAGGGAATCATGACCCACAGGTTAAGAAATGCTGACTTAGAAGATTCCTTTATAGATAAAGTTGCTCTTTGTTCCACAGTGATTGGTCTCACAATATGGTCTGTGACAACTGGACCCCACTCATTTTAGTTCACAGTGTCTAAGAGTTTCGTTCAACATGTTAACGAACGTATGGATGAGCAGTTCACATCGAAGCAAGCCAAGAAGCAAAGAAAAGAAAATGACGGCTTCTTCCTGTTTCCTGTTTTATTCCAATGAGGTCTCCTAGGCCATAGGACAGTTCTACCCCAATCAAGGTAGGTCTTAGTTAATCTTCTCTGAGACCTGCCTCACCAATCTCCTGGGTGATTCAAAAAGCTGGTTAAGTTGACCAGGAAGATTAGCAACCCAGAATCCATCATTCTGTATCATTAGGGTACACTTGGCTCTCACTGGTTTATCCTGTTGGGAGCACAGGTTAAAGCAATTCAAGGACCAATTCCAGGTTGCATGTGTTCCCCCAACACATGCTCTGGACCTCCACAGTCTGTTTCTCTACCTGTCATGTTTCTTCTTATGAAGGGAGTTATCACGTCTTCCCAATATTTGAAGGTCTCAAGAGTCAATATCACCACAGCACTCTTTTCCCATGCTCTTATCTGCCACTCATTCCCAACCGTGCCGCCCCAGACAAAGCCGCTGTGTTAGTTACTTTTCTGGTTGCTATGGTTATGCACCTGACAGAAGCAACTTAGGATGGGGGAGTTTATTTTTTTACCTTACAGCTTGAGGTGTAGCCTGTCCCAGCGGAGAAGTCAAGACAGCAGGAATAATGAATGAGGCGGCGGGTCACGTGACAGCAGGTCACGTGGCATCAGCAATCAGGAAGCAGAAGTTCTAAGTTCTGATCCCATCCTTCTTTTCATTCAGCCCAGGACGCCAGCCCATGCAGCAGTACTGTATGTCTCCTATGCCTCCTAATCTAATCTACAAACTTCTTCAGAGGTTTGACTCCTCCTAGGCAAGTCTAGAACCTGTCAGGTTGACAATATTCATCAGCGCGGTGGGCCAGTCCTTTCTGTATTGACAAAACACCTACCCAATTCCTCTTTGATTATTTATCAGATTCCCAACACTACTGTGGCTGCTGTCTCTCAATAAACCATGAGCCCCCTTAAAGCAGGACAACTGTCTAATTTATCCTAGCACGCACTCAGCAATACTTGGATATGTGATAAGTATGTGCAGACCGATATTTATAGGAAGTAGACACAGAGTAAAAGGCAAATGTGGTCCCCATGTTTAAGTCATTCAATAACAGCATTTCTAGCCCTGTTACCCTTTAAACAATGCATTCTGTACAGGCCACTTTGGGCTACCTTTAGTGCGTTAGCTAGTAGTATACTTGACTACAATTACAAATATCTGATCAGCCACCTTAACCAAGTGGGGATTTATTTCCTGACATGAGAAATATGGGAAAAGTGGTATTGATGTGGAAGATTGAAGATCCATTATTGCCAGGGATTGAATACTGTGTTGAATTATCACCCCGAAATAGATTCTAAACCTCCGTGTCTTCACTATCACATTGACTTGAGTGCTCTGAAACCTCCGTGTCTTCACTATCACATTGACTTGAGTGCTCTGAAACCATGAGCCAAGATAAATGCCCTGATGTTAGGTCTAGCTTCTGAGATAGCCATAAATGATGGGAAGACAGGTTCTCTCTCTCTCTCTCTCTCTCTCTCTCTCTCTCTCTCTCTCTCTCTCTCTCCCCTAGACTTCTGATCCTATCTCTGTTACCAAAACTATCCCAGTAATATGCCCAGTAAGATGTCAGTAAATTGCCCCATTATACAGATGACACAGGGTGAGAAAGCAAGAACAAATCGTCATGGTTGGTTTAAGCCAAGCCTGAGCCATTGCTGGGGCTCGGTGTGTGGTTTCACAACACCAGACTTCTGTGGGTAAGAAAGAAAGAAAGATGAGATATTTGGTAGGCAACTGAGGCATTGGCAAGCTAGAAAATGGCTCAGTGTTTGAAAAATAAAACATCATACCAGAATGAGAGAGAATCCTTAGCATCTCTTATTGGGACTCTTACTTAATTCCTTTTCAAGCCTGATGAACTTTCGGTCTGGAAGCTGTCTGACCCACCGCCAGGGGAAGGCTGGGGCCATGTCTGTGCAACAACAACGACACCACTATACATTTAGTTCAGTTCTCTTTAACAGGCAATCTCCCCTAGTTCACTCAAAATCTGATTACATTGAATCCGATTGCAATGAATGTTCTGTCCACTTAAGAACAACCTCCAGAACCACAGTTCCCAACCTCTAGATCGTGTGACCCCTTTGGCTGTCAAGCAACCTTTTTACAGGGGTTGCATATCAGATGTCCTGCACCTCAGGTACTTGCATTATGATTCATTACAGTAGCAACATTACAGTTATGAAGTAGCAATAAGAATACTTTTGTGGTTGGGGTCACCACAACATGAAGAACTACATTAAAGGATCACAGCGTTAGGAAAGCTGAGAACCACTGCCTTAGATGGCCACAGATATGCTAGTGCTAGGAGTCGAAATTGACGCCATCAGTTTGGAAGGCAGTTTAACATTAACTAGCTATCCCAGAAACATAGTCAATATATCATTTAGGGAGGCACAACTGGTAGCAGGTAGTTCTGAAGAAAGATAGCACTATTTCCTATCACGTGTGGGTCCATAAGAAAGCATCACAAAAGCAAAGAGCAGTAGGAGAGGAGCAAGGGGGAGGAAAGTTGGTCCTGGGGTATCCTGGGGGGTCCTGAGGGGTCCTAGGGTATCCTAAAGGGTCATGAGGGGTCCTGGGAGGGTCCTGAGAGATCCTGAGGGCTCTTGGGGGTCCTGGGGATCCTGAGGGGTTCTGGGAGTCCTAGGGGTTCCTGAGGGGTCCTGAGGGTCCTGGGGATCCTGAGGGGTCCTGGAGATCCTGGAAGTCCTAGGGGGGCCTGAGGGGTCCTGGGGGTCCTGGGAGTCCTGAGGAGTCATGGTGGGTCCTTGGGAGTTCTTGGGGGTCCAGCAGTCTACGATCTGCCAATGTGGAAAGCTCAGTGAGAGGCTGGCTGGGGGTGGCCTGGAACCCAGCTCAGGGATGATTTAGGCTGTAGAGAATATTTTCTCTGTGTGGGAAAGCTTGATAAGCAGTGCTTGCAGGCATGAACTCTAGAGGGGCTCATTTGTACATGAAACGCAGAAAACGCAAAAAGTGAAAAGTATGCTCCCAGATAAGCCTTTGCCATCTCAAAGAAGGAGCAGCTCTGGAAAGGCTGAATCACTGTGAGCCTGTAAGTGTGCAAATGCCAAGACATCAAAAATGCAGAAAATAGGACTAGTCATAGCCCTGGGTGAGCAAAACCTCATATGTAAATCCAACAGAATACTCGTGTTGAGGATGTGCATCTGTCCGATGCAGCCATTTGATTTCCAGGTCAACATCACAGAGAGAGTCAGGGAGATGCTTAGAGGGTAAAAAGTGCTTGTTGCCAAGCCAGACCATCTAAATGTGATTACTGGGAAATGAACAGTGAAAGGGGAGAACTGACTTTCACAAATCGTCCTCTGACCTGAATGTGTAAACTGTGGGATGTGTATGCATGGGCATTAATGTGTGTGTGTGTGTGTGTGTGTGTGTGTGTGTGTGTGTGTGTGTGTGTACATGCTCACGCGTGCCCTCATAAAATAAACACATTAATATAATTTTAAAAATGTAAAAGCTGCAGAGAAATGTGTACATACAAACACAAGCAAATGTTTATATCAGAGGGTAAATAAGCACTCAGTGGGGGTGAGCAAACAAATTGTGGTACATTCATATCCTGGGACATGAATGGAAATCAAAGCAAGCAAACTGGGGAGGCGCAGGCACTTAACGTTAATGAAACTCATAAACTACAAAGTTCAAGGAGACAAAGATGGAAATGACTCCCCGTGGGGATGTTCCTTATCTAAAGCTCCCACATTGGAAAGTGGAACTAAAGTAGTGAGATGTGCCGGTGCTCAGATTCTCCTGCAAAAGAAAGCTGGACCCACCACGAGATGTGAACGGAATGGGACTCTCTGGGAGGAGGGTTTGTGGGGTAAGATGAGGGTTTCTGGGTACTTGGCAGATTCCAGTCCTTCAAAGGCAGTGGTTCTAAACCTTCCTAAGGCTGCAACCCTTTAATACGGTTCCTTGTGTTGTGGTGACTCCCAACAATAAAGTTATTTTATTGCTACTTTGTAACTGAATTTTGCTACTGTTATCAATTATAATGTAAACAACAGCCAGGCAGTGGTGGCGCCTTTAATCCCAGCACTTGGGATGCTGGATTTCTGATTTCATTTGGCAGGTGGATTTCTGAGTTCAAGGCCAGCCGGGTCTACAGAGTGAGTTCCAGGACAGCCAGGGCTACACAGAGAAACCCTGCCTCAAAAAAACTAAATAAATAAATAAATAAATAAATAAATAAAGTAAACAACTGATACTTGGGATATCTGATATGTGGCCCCCAAAGGGGGTTGAAAGCCGCTGTTCAAAGGAATCAGTGTAAACTTGATGTTCATTTTGTTATACTGTGCTTTTCTGTATGAATGACATATTTGAGGACTTTTAAAGAGGAATAAGAAAGGCAGAGAAGAAAAATAGTCTAAACAGAACTGCACGGGCAGGACATGTGATTGAAAACACAGGCATTGTCTCCCAAACTCAAGAATCCATTGCAGGGGCCTGAGAGATGGCTCAGAAGTTAAGAACACTTGTTGCTGTTTCAGAGGGTGTGGGTTCAGTTCCCAGGATCTACATAGGATAGCTCACAACTGCCTCTAACTCTAGCCCTAGGGGATCAGACATCTTCTCCTGGCCTCCACAGGCATATAGCATGTACATAGAAGATAAATGCATACACATGAATGAAAGTAAAAACTAAATCTTAAATACCAATAGCAACAACAGAATCCATTTCTGTGACCATAAAAGTTCTTTCTGCGTTCATTTATTAGACATGAGATCTCCTTCGATGTAAAGCCCGAGGCTATGGAAACAGTAAAGAAAGGGGCTATTACCCCATAGCTACCGTGGCATGAAACATACGCTTATGACAATAAGTAGGCCGAATAGTTTTTGATGAGTGTTAACTCTTGCTTTGTTGAGTCTTCTTAGTGTCTACCTTGTGGCAGGTCTTCAGCGGGGTGTCTTAGATTGCTTGTCCTCTTCCTTCCATAGAGCTGTTTCTGAAAGCCAGCACTGACTGGCACCATGATCCTAATTTCTTATTTTTTCAAGTGAAGAAGAATTATAAACTTCATTGAAGTTGGGAGGCAAAGAAATGCACCATGGGTAATTACATCCTGCCTACTTCAGTACCACTCATGACTGCAAACTGGATACAGACTCTTTTCTCTCACCCTAAGCCAGCACACCCCTGTGCTCTGGGCATTCAACAGCTGCCAGGGCCCTCCACAAGCAGGATCATTGGAGGCTGTGTGAAGTGAGCCCCATATCCTGTCTCTCAGCATCTCAGCTCTGATTCTATGGTATGCTCTGGTAACAGGGGAAATTTACTTCCTCAGAGTTGAATCTTTACTTTGTGTTGATTTTTCCTAAACACCTAAGAACGGCATCTGACAGGAAAACCCAGGTTCTCAGAATCTGAAGGGCAGGGGGCATATCTAATCAGCTCCGTAATAAGTATCTCCCCACCCCCACCCAGTATACCCCCTTAAACGCAAGAACCTGAAGCAAAGCAATAACAAAACAGCTTGCTAAGCAGTGCTGTGACTGCTCAGAAATCTGATGGAGAGAGAGGGGTGGGGGTGGGGGCTAGAAATAGGGGTAATGAAGTTTTATTTGTTAATATCGCTGCAAGAATTTACTTAATGTTAAATTAAAGAAGTTGGAGAGAGAAAGAGAAAACAATCTGCTTGGGAAGCAAAGAAAGGGAGGTAGGTAGATGAATAGATGGACAATCGACAGACAGACGGACAGGTGGACAGGCAGGCAGGCACAGAATGCGGAGGGAAGGAAACCTGCTTATACTAAAGGAGAAGAGGAACGGGAAAGGCAGGAGCACTCCCCGCCAGTGGTCATCTATTTCTAGGTTAGGTTGTCTTCGCCCCCTCCAGATGGATACTGTTTGTTCTTGCTGGTTTAATTACTGTGATGGATTGCATATGAACCACCAGTGGCCTTGTTCTCACTGGTTCTAACTGCTAATGGGCTGTAAATATGGCCTTTAAAAAATAACAGGGAATTGATGTGGATTTGTGTTCACCTTTGTTAATGACATGCCAGGGAAATAGATTAGCTGCCTGTCTGCCTGTGACTCGCTGCGCTGAGCATTTTAGCACTGACCTGATCTGGCCTCCTCCAGCATGGTAGAGGACGGTGCCATAGCTATATGCATATCTAGGCTTTTATGATCCAAAGACACACTGCCAAGAAAACAAAGCATTTATGAAATGCTATGGTGTGGTAAGCAGCTACAGCCCTGGGGACTCTTCGTAGCTCTCCGTGAACAACTTCAGAGGGAAGTAAGTAGAGTGTTTTAAAGGGAAGGGACAAACAGAAGGGGACTCTGGGCTCCGGGTGGCCAAGATGCTACAATGTAATTAACTCCTAGACTGGGCTCGGTGGTGGGGCAGTAGAGCTTCCGCTGCCCAGAGCTTCTCTTCTGCAGGAATTAAAGTCTAAATCTGTGTCAGGAGGGCATTCAAACTATTCAGCTGCACAAGACAACAGGGGAAATCAACACACTTCAAGGAGAATGGCTTATGACCGTGCCTGCTCTCTCTGACTTGGCTTGCAGGCTGGGTGGATTGTACAGGAAGACTGCTGGATGTCTGATGGAGACTGAAGGGAAGTCTGCGTCTGGGCCATTTGGGAGGGAACGTGATGGAAATATCTGCCCTGTGCCTGGAGAACCTATTTGTTTTGACTGCTGCTGCTGCTGCTGCTGCTGCTATTTTCCTTAAGGTGGAAGATGACAGGGCTGGAGGCCTGGGAGGCCCCGTCCTTTGGGTGCTGCCTTCTTGCCAGTGTGCATTTAGAACAGAGATGCACATTGCACATTAGCTATGCCTCTGACAGACAGAAAGGCCATCCTCAGTGCCCTTCCTCTCCTCACCTAAAGCATTTGCCTCAATAAGTCTGCAGTCAAATTCTTTAAGACTATGGAGCTAGAAAAGGTATTAGAAATCTTCCCTTAATCCATTGGATATGTTTAATATTGCCAAAGAGAAAGGCATTTGTGATTTAACAAAGTTCTACATAAGAGTGTTCAACTATTTCTACTAGGTTTTCACCTTAGTCTTTTATATGAAGAATTGTCTACAAACCCTTAGTAAATTTTCTAATAAAACAAAAATGCCCATAAAATTATAAATCAGGCTATTATTCATTTATGCCACTGTGGTAATATTCTATTTACTAGATTTATTCTTTGGTTTTAAACAGCTCTAATTGTAGTGCAAGAACACATTCAATTTTAAAGATTCTATTTCAAATTCAGTAAAATACTTCCTATGTGGATTAGCTCACACTTAACAAATGCATCCTACCCCGTAAATATACCACATAATCAACCCGCAGATACACCACACTTAGCAAAAACATCATGTACTCAGCAAGAATGGAATTAACAACCTGAAAGTTTGTTTTCAGTTTTTAACTCAAATCAGCGGCTCACACAGGACCATAAAAAAATGAAGCAGTTCCAATTCTGTCTGTTTGTCCTTCAGGATCATTGCTTCAAATCTACTGCTGTAACACAGGCAAACACAGACAATGGGCAGTGTGAGCTCAGACCTTCCAAACCATCATGAACAGACTTGCCAAATGAAAGCTTATTCCTCCACAAGCAGGCAGACTTTGGATTAACGTCCATTACAAATATTTTTCAAAAGATTTATAGTAAAAAAGTGCTAATTTTACATGTATGTATAGCTATATATGCATCATTAAAGCAGTAATTACAGCTATTATGTACTAGCTAAATCACTAAATTTTTCCCCAAGGGAATAATATTTTCTTCCTTTTTAAAAAAACATTTTTATTTTGTGTGTAGGAACGTTTTGCTTGCATGTATGTGCGAGCTCCACAAGCATGTCTGGTGCCCCAAAAGGCCAAAAGAGCACGTCCGATCCCCTGGAACTCAAGTTAAGGATGGTTGTGAGCAACCACGGGAGTGCTGGGAACGAGATACAAGTCCTCTGTGGAAGAGCAGCATGTGTTCCTAACCACTGAGCCATCTCTCCAGTCCCAAAGGACATTTCCTATTTAGAGTTGGTGATAGGCAATCCCAGGTCGCATGATCTTGTCATTATTTTAACATTTGATAGACCTGATCCTCGTGCTGGTATTGGGTAGCCCCCTCCAGCTGCCCTGCCCTTGCTGTAAATTCGATAAACCCAGACTTACAGTAATCTCAGCAGGAGCAGCCTAGGCAGCCTCTGGAGCCCTAAGCTGGGAGAAGGGCCAGAAGAAACTTCTATATGTTCTCAGGGTTTTGGGGGGAAGGCGTTTGGGGGGGCTTATATTTGTAAACGAGAAAAAAAATAGACTTCAAGGCCGAAGTAAGTGACTTGTCCAGTGACAGAATCCAGATTAAAACCCAGATGTGATGGCAAATCATGATCATAAAATTGATGACATCTAAATCAGCTAAGAGATGTGAGGAGGTCTGTGACGTTTCCAGGAAGGACTGTATGAGGTTAGAAGACTGTTCCCCAGAGTGAGGGATACCAAATGCAAAGTGGGACCGATACAAAGAAATCACAGGGGGGAAGCCCTTTATTACTTGCTTGCGCCCCTTCACGTCTGGCAGTGCGGATCTGTTACTGTTGTTGATTCCGCAGCCGCCTCCTCCATCTTCGGCAGACACCGGAATCCACTCAGCTTCTCCATCTTCCAACAGGGACTGAAGTCCATCAGCTCTCCAGAATCTCCCCAGACTTCAGCGCCAGGTTGGGACTGCTAAAACATCCAGCTTCACAGGGCTAGGCAACTACTGAAATCCCAGCGTCTCCAGAATGCAGACCACTGTGGACTGCCCAACCTATACAGTTCTTAGTCATAGTAACAGATCCCTTTTGATAACATCTAATTCTACATCACTCCAGAGCTCTGTTTAATACACCCTTGAACGAGGTCTGAACTACGGTCTGGAGGGGGCGCAGCAGAGCCTGTGGCAGGCATGGGAGCAGGCTCCATGCTGAGGGCCCCACCGCTGCCTGGTGAACGGATACACTCCCAGGAATCCTTATGAGTTCGTCAGTCACGCCTTAGAAACCAGCTCAGCCCCAACAGAGGGCTGTCATGTGACCTAGGAGCTAAAACAAGTTTCCCTTTCTAGTGATTTCTGGATGCCCCCTCCCCCTTTCTCACTTTTATCCTTCATATTCTGTTTCTTCTCAATTTTCCTGTCTTGTTTATTTTCTTAAATATTTATTTATTCGTTCATCTATTTGTTTTATGTCTACAGATGTTTTTATCTGCTCGTATGTCTGTGTGCCAGGTGTGTACCTGGTGCCCACGGAGTTCAGAAGAGGGCATCAAATACCCTGGAACTGGAGTGACAGATGGTTGTGAACCTTCGTGTGGGTGCTGGGAATTGAACTCGGGTTCTCAAGAAGAGCAGCCAGTGCTCTTAACCACCGAGCCATTTCTCTAGCCTGTTACTTCCTTTTTCACCTACTTCTTTAACAAAGTGTCTGTATTTTCAGTGAGACTGCAGGAGCTCTCACATTAAGTTCCAGATAATTTCTCAGTTGAGATCTTGCATACAACACGCACCTCTAAAGGGCTCATAAGTCCCTTTATATCCCTCTTTACTACTAGCCAGGGAACATCTTGTGTTTCTCTGACTCTGCCCTGGGACGTTAAAAAATGAAAATCTACCCCTCCGTATGGCCAAAGTTTGAGTGAGGTTGTGCTTACTGGTTAGTATTGATCCGTTACTCGTTTACACCTGGTATAATGGTTTCCCTGCAGAGTGCACATTATGCTTCCAGCGTTGGACCGCAGAAAGCTTCGGGTTGTATGAGTGGAAGATCTTGCAAAGAAAGCAAATCTGTCATCAGCCTCTTCTCTCTCTAGTGACAGAAAAAGCCATTTATTTTGTTTCTTTTTGTAGTCTGGCCTTTGCATATGGTCACGGGCTTATGGTACAGTACCAGCCTTATCAACATCTAGGAGAGGGCTTCCCAATGCTCACAAACGGGACATGAAAATCTTCATGAAAGGCAAAGATAGCCCAGGGCTGTGCCTGTGCTGCTATACAGCAAAGCTTGGAGACACTTCCCTGGAATTCACGTGATCAAGACAGCACAGAAGTAAAAGAGAGCTTCTGCTCATCTCAGAATAAGGGGACAGATGTCATCAGCATCTTTTCATCTTTAATAGCTGAGCTATTTAAAACTCACAGGGAAAGAAAGAAAGTATCTTTACAGTAGCAGAAAAAAAGTGGGATTAAGTTCAGTTCCATATAGTATTAGCTCGCTCAACCAATGGACTTCAAAACATACGAACTTTTTTTCTTTTCCGTTCAAAATATGCGTTAAGGTTGTCATGGCAATTCTAGTCACCGAGAAGCTAGAAGAATTGCATTTTTTTTTTTTTTTTGACTGTTCAGCACATGGCTTGTATCTTTAAATTCACCCTGTGGCCTGAGATGACACGTTAAAACACCAGGCAGATAATTTAAATTTATGATCATTTGCCATTTAGAATTTCTTGTTTGAACTGCCCTTTTCTTCTCTTTTCTCATGTTAAGTGCCCTATACTATCTAATGTGCATTTTCTTTTCCTTCATGCATGTGGTCATATGGAGGTGGTTTACTCAATGTAGTCAAATGTCTGGGTTTTTTTTACAGCATATATTTTTTGCTACTTCAAAGAAAACCTTCTCATTCCTGAAGTAGAAGAAAGTCTAAATAATGTTGTAGAAAAAAAAATCTACATTTTGTTCTCATTGTTTTGAATTTTCTTTCTTGTGTTTATTTTTATATATTATGTAAGGAAACATTTTCCAGCCGAAAATTGCCCTAGCACTATAAATTTCATCATTTATCTTTACTCCAATGCTTGTACGTGTGTACAGAGGCACATACGGGAAGTGCACATACATTCACGTGCATGTAGCGACCAGAGAACATTGTGGTTGTCGCCCCCAGGGTACCTTACATTTTTGGGGAACAGGGTCTCTCATTGACCTGAACTTTCCAAGTAAGCTAGGCTGACTGACCAGGGAGCCCCAGGGATTAGCTTACCACTGCCTCCCTAGGACTGGAAGTAAAAGCACACACCGCCATGCCTGGCTTTTATTAACTGGGTTCTGGACTTTGAGCACAGGTCCTCTTGTTTGTACACAGCAAACACTTTATTAACTGAGTTATGTTAGCCCTAGCTTTCCTAGAACTTGCTCTATAGACCAGGCTAGCCTTGAACTCACAGAGATCCACTGCCTCTGCCTCCCTAGTGCTGGAATTAAAAGCATAAACCACCACCACCTAGCTTCCACTGACTTTTTTAATAATGTATTTGTACAGTATAGAAATGTGTTGATATTTTTTCTGGCTTTAATGCTATTTCATCGATTTATTTTGTTACTCTCCATTTTTTTCTTTTTTAAGATTTGTTTTATTTTTTTAATTATGCATATGCATGTGTATCAATGTGTGGGTTTGCGTTTGTGCGTGCAAGTGCCCCGGGGGCCAGAGGCCAGAGGCCATCAGATCCTCTGGAACTGCATCTGCAGGAGGAGTTCACACTCTTAGTCACCGAGCCATCTCCCAAGCCTTCTTGAAGTTGTTTCTTTTGGTTCAATTTTTTCACATTGAGGATAATACATGTCTGAGACTGATGTGTCCTATCTATTCATATCATTTATGTTGTCCTGGTGCTAAACATGAACCTAAAATGTGATAAGTGTCTGACAGTTCTTCAGGAAAGTAGGCTAAAAAGCATATGTTCTCTTCAGCTTCCAAGCCGGAGACTCTCGTTTGGAAGGGATCTAGCTGTTTGGCTCTAATGCATTCCTCTGCATAGAAAGAAAAACCCTAAAGCTAGGGAGCAAGACGGAATAAATACTGAACTGTGAGCATGCTCACAGACACCCCCAGCACTGGTATCCATTTTCTGATAACATCAATGACTACACATTATTCATAATCATCACCTAAGATGATTGATGACCAAATATCCCAGGTTTTGATAATACAAGGACATGAAGATGAGTCAGGGAAAAAGTCGCTTGCAGAGCTGAGGAGACAAAACAAAAGTTTGAGGTCATCGTGTGGTAAATGCCTGTTATCCACATTATGTAATGATCTATTGCGCATGGCGCTCTCACAGAGCTCATGCTTTTCTCTGCTGTGCCAAGACATCTGAGGTAAACACCTTAGAAGATGGAAAAGAATTTCTTTTGATCGTGGTTTCAGAGATTTTCCTCCATGATCTTCTGACTCCACTGTTTTAGGGCCTGTGGCAAAGCAGAAGATCATAATAGGAGCACATTATGGAACAAAAGCTGCTTGCCTTTCTGCTGCTGAAAAGCAGAGAGAAAGACAAGAATCCGGGGACTTAATGTCCCCTCCAAGAGCAGAGTCCCAATAATTTAGTTCCTTTACAAGAGCCCGCCCACCTCTTATGGTTTCACCTCCACCTAGTAGGTTCACAGTCTGGTGGCCAAGCCTACAACTTGTGGGGCTTTGAGAGACAATCTAGATCCAACCTATAGCATGAATCTACGGTTTGCATGTAATGTCCAGCTTAGAGTCAGGTCCTCAGCAAATGTCTATAAACACAACTTCTCATTCTGTCCATACCCGTGTGAAGTTGGTCCGAGGTCTGGCACACAGCACCCTGAGGTAAAGAAGGATAGAGGAAAGTAGCTCCCAGCAAGCCTGAGTCAGGTGTGACAGTTTTTCTCTCCTCTGCTGTGAGAGTCTGCCTCAGCTCAGAAGACAGTGGAGGAAAGAGGAAGGAGCCCAAAACTGGTGATCCCGGTGGACCCAGCCTGAGACCAACACCCAGTGCAATCATCAGATATGCAAAAACATTTTTTTAAGCAATTCACAAAGAAACTCATAGACGAGCCAAAATTAATGCTCTGCAGTTCAAACAACCAACTCCACTTTTCATATCCTGTAAATCATGTTTCCTATGTGTAGAATTTTAAAATTTCTATAGAAGATTCTGGCAGCTTCAAGAATTTATCCAGTACAATCAAAAGATTGCTTTCGATACTGGAATCTTTTTTTTTTTTTTCCTACAGTGGAACTTTCTCTGGTGGGGAAGGAATTTCTAAAACATGCTGACAGTCTGTTTCTGACCATGAAGATCTGCAAATTAAGATTATCCATCTACTGACTAACTGCGTGTAGTCACCAGAGGAACATCCTACCCAGACATTGTCTCTACTCACTTTCCTGTTACTTTTCCTGATTTAAACTGTAAATAAATATAGAGAGATCTTTTTATTATGCAAAGAAATGTGAGGATATTTCTGATTGCTTGGCCTCACCTTCCACAACTAAAATTAAATATTAATCCAAGACAATCAACTGCATACTAAGGACTCTTGCTTTCTAAAACACATCTTTATCCTGAGGTAGAGCTGAGTGCCTCTGTGGGTGTTAGCCAAACAAAATTATTTTTCAAAAGGAGACTCATCCAAGCTGCTCACCATTCAAAGCGAACAAAGGATGAAACAAGAGCCTTCTACCCTTAACTTAAGATCACACTGGAGCTTTCCTGTAATCCCGAGTCCGTGATCAAGAATCACATTTTAGGTGAAACTGTCTCTGAATGAGAGTCTCCCACTTCGTCCAATAATGGATCGCCTTGGACAGGATCCAAGATTAAGATGCCTGCATTATATTCTGCATAGTAATGGGTTAAGTCTATTCAAGGTCCCAGCTTAATTATTCATGAACTTTTGATTCTTTCTTCTTCCTCCTCTTCCTCCTCCTCTTCCTCCTCCTCCTCGTCTTCTTCCTCCCCTCCTCTTTCTCTTCTTCTTCTTTTTCTTCTCTATTTCATAGCATGCAGACCTGCACGCTCAGGTCGATGACCAGTTTCTCCTTCTCCTTTATTGTGGATTTATGTTTTAAATACAAACTCTTTGCCTTGAAAGGCATTCATCTCCATGCCGGAACTACGGACTCTGAAGATTTTCTTCCTGGAATATAAAACAAAATCTTGGATTCAATTGGCCAACAGAAACATTAGCTAAATGAGGCTTTCCTCAAATGTCACTCATTTGTTCAGCAAGTCTTTGCAGAGCACCTCTTGGGCTCCAGGCGTTGTACTTGTCTGTGAATTCAATAGTGAATGTAACAGATGTATGGACTGCTGCCTATGGGGTGGTTGCAAAGCAACGGGAAAGAGAGAAACATGCTAATATCTATTACACATGGTGTTAAGTGGATAGAGGCCGCCACTTCGGATAACTAATAAGGCCCTGTGGACAGACAGTGTCTAAACTAAGACCTAAAGGGTAAGAAGAATCTGTGGGAGCATCGGAAGGGAAGAAGCTACCTAGTCAGCGGGACAGTGGTCCAGCCCCTTCTCCCCACAAAACCTTGCTTCCCATCATGGCTTCCTCTGTCTTCTGCAGACTCCTTTAGCACTTCATCTGTTCCCCAGGACTTACCACTTAATCACAAGCTGGGTCGTATTGTTCTCAGATGGTTCCTGTGGTTCAGGAACCACAGGACCACAGATGGTTCAGTGGTCTCGTCAACAAGTTTTGTCAACCCACCGAGGACAGAAATCATGAACCCCCATTTGTACCGAGTACCATGTCTGCTGCAGCGCTGGAGCAGAACTGACTGGGCAGCATTGAAGTGAACTGAAGCCGGACATTAAGCCCAGCAGGGCAGGTGAACCTCATCGGCTAAGCAGCTTTGGTATCTACATCTGCTCACATTAGCTGAAATGCAGATAGATAGGCCCCATCTCTCTCTGTTCTATTTAGCATTTATATGACACCTTTCAGCGCAGAGAAATGAGTAAGTGGAACCAGAAGTGGCTGCTCCGTGCGCTCATCCCCCTCCCTCAGCTGTGGCCAGGCATCTGGTCCCCACCTGCCCCCCACCCCCTCCCCCCCAAAGGAGCAGGCTGCACGCACCAGTGTTTTTGCTTTCAGCACAGCCCTTCCCACGGAGCTGCACACTGTTGAAAGAATGCATTGTCCGTGTGTTAGAGAGAACGAACATGGGGAGCACACTACAAATCGGAGCTGCTAAGTGATAAATGAGCAATGAAAAGTATCTTGACATCATTAAGGTGTTCCTGAACATGCTGTCTGCTCCAGCCTCCCCCAGCATGCAACTGTGGGAAGTCAGGAGTGTTAGAAGGGGACCAAAAGCCTGGCTTGGGAGTCACCGAATCGGACCCTTCCAACCCAGTGGTCCCCACCCCGGTTCTATCAGTTAGGGATGTAGACAGATTTTATAGAAACTGCTAGACTTACATCCCTGCAAACCTTCCCATAAGGCAAGTCTCCTTTCAACCATAAGAGAGTGAACTTCTTTTGTAACTGTTCTCACAGTTTGAGGGAAACCCCAGCATCACCTCCATCCTAGGCTCTGGAAAAGACTTCTCCAAGCTCCAGAACATCTGGAACAGACCCTCCATGGAACCCATACCAACCCTCAACAGCTCTACCAGTACTCAGTTCTGGCAGTGAGCTGGGACAGACCACCTGTTGGCTGGCAAGGCAGCTTATCTAGTATTGATGAAATTAGCCAGGACCAAAAGTCATGATTTTTAAAATCCTTAACCTCTTGAAGACTGGCTTGCACCATGAATAAACAAGCCATCCTATCACCTACTGGTGCTGCAGCACCCCAAACCTCTAAAAAAAAACAACAACAACAACAACAATAAAAAAAAAACAAAACCCAAGATTTTTCCGAGGCAAGCAGTGGGACCATGTACTAATTTCCTTCACAGCTCCCCAGTAGTCACTGCAAATGGAAAGTGGACCAGTACTCCATTATGGCATCCCCTGGCCTGTAGCCCAGAGAGGTAAGCTTGTGTTGTATACTTCATGGTGAGTGGAAATGTGTTTCAGCTTCAGCACCAAACCATATGGCTACAAAGCCTGGTTCCATCTCTTACTAGCTGTGAGGCCTTTGGCAACTGTGACAGTTGATCTTCATTGTCAACTTGACTAGATTTTAGAGATGCACCTAAAAGATGCATCTCTGGGTGTGTCTGTGAGGGTGTTCCATAGAGATTTATCTGAAGAGGATCCCCCTGTATGTGAGCAGCAACATCTCTTGGGCTGGGAATCCCAGAATGAAGAAAGAGTAGAAAGTGAGTGGAATCCAAGCATGAATTCCTCTCTTCTTCCTCACTATAGATGTGATATGAGCAGCTGACTCATGCACCCTCCACTGTGAAGACTGTAGCCCCTCTAACCGTAAGCCAAAATAAACTGTGCCTGCCTTAAGTTGCTTTTGTTGGGTATTTTATTATAGCAATGAGAAAAGTCAATTATATAATAAGTCAGTTAGCATGCATGTCAGAATTCGTATCAGTAAACCAGGGGACATGATGTCACATGGCACATAATATATAAGGATCAAACAATGACATAGAAAAGGTCCTCAGCACAGTGCCTGGTACCAAGAAGGAATGTAATAAATGTTCATTATTTATTGCAGATGTGCTTACTATGCCACACACTGAAGCACATGCTTTATTCCACCCTACCATTGAATCCCACAACTCTCCAAGGCAGGATCTGTGTTTCTAACAAGTCTGCCAAGCCACTCACTTTCACTTCCCTAAGAGAAATCTTTGTCTTGTCGGTGGCTATTCCTGTCTGCAATTTTCCATTGAGAAATTGCTCTGGAATGGGTGCTTCCTCAGTGAGAGCTTTCTCCATTAGCTCAACAAAGGGGCAATGTAAGGGCAGGCCTTGACCCTCCATTACCAAGAAATCAACTGTAGAAGTGAGTCATCTCTCTCTCTCTCACCACTGGGCCAGGAGAGGTGATTAATGAGAACCCTTGAAGATTAATACACTTTCTTGTTTAAATTTTCAAAATTAAAGATCGTAGAACTAGGAGCCCAGAGATTGGGGGGGGGGGGGGGGATATAAGGAGGAAGAACAGATTCTTTTTCTAGTTACATTTGTCTCTCAAACCCCAACTCTTTCTGCCAAGTTTTGGAGACTTGCTTGACCCTTGCCTGTGTCACGTGGCTGTCTTTTTGTTCATTTTCTCCTCAGAAGTGATAAAGAGGTGCTTATCACAGATCCTCAGAAGTTCTCAGGTTACCAAACGGGAGAGAGGAGCAATTGCTTGCATTGGCCCAGGCCAGTGGTGGAATACACGAAGTAATGTGAATCCTAGCAGCCATTACTGCTGCACCTTGCCACAGCATGAGTGTTCAGGGTCTGCTAGCTAAGTCCATGAACTCTGAAGAAAGCCAAGATCCCTTGGCTATACTCTTCTTCGGGTCCAGCTTCTCAGAGCTCAGTGCTACCCCAACACTAACAAAGTGGACAGTACCTATCCTGAAATGAGTCTCAATACCAGCTACCAAGAGCCACCATTGGCCCCGGATGCCCATACGAGAGTCAAATCACCTACTTGAACATGGTTGACATTGACCGATCACTTTCTGCTACGATAGACATGCTATTCCAGCTTCCATTTAGACCTAAGGCCAGAAGCATTTAAAAGCAGGCTTTATTTTTCTGGTTTAGAAAAATGAAAAAGCTGAGCACAAGCAAGCTTGAAATCTCACAAACGGCTGCCCAGCTTGTTTGTGGCTGGACCCTGAAGCCAGGTCTTTGTCTTTGGCCTTACAGAGGATGAAAGGCGAGAAAAGGAACTGGCAGAAGCCGGGTAGTGCCTGAAGCAACCAAGGATGGGATCCAGTGCTTCTTTAACACCTAGCAAAACACTGTGTGTCTCGGGTGGCCTCTCCATCCCACTTTGTGACCCAGGTCCTCTAAGCAAATAAGCCTCCTTAGGTCAGAGGCCATTGCAGTCCTTTCTAATCTCCAGGGTGTCGGGTCCTGTTGTGGCTTTTGGGTAGTTATCCACTTGTAGGATTCTTCTTCCACAAACCAGCAGCATCTTTCCTGGTTTTCTCATCAGAGACACCCTGTCCTCATGATGCTAGTTTGCCTCCCTCTGCTTGCTCATTCTCTTACCAAGCGTGGCATTTGTGCAAGTAATCCTAACTTTGCAAAGAAGAAAACTTAGGCACAGAGAAACTCACTAGCTAACTCAACGTGTCAGAAATGCTGTTCAGACCAGTCTAGGGAGAAAGCCCAGGCAATAGCTTTCTGGGAACCTAGTAGGGTCTAAGCAAATGTTAAGGACTGCCTGGCTACACCAGGGCACAGACCCGACGCTCCTGAAATTCTGTAATGCCTTGCCTTGTGAACTGTTTTCTATGAAGGCTTTCTGCCTCCGAGTAGATTATAAACTCCCAGGAGTGGAAAGACTGAACAGGAACAATGTCTCACAATAATCTGGTCACATCCTGCCATACAGGGCACAGCAACTTCGGCATACCACTGTGGGAACATACAGCTCAAGCCAGCACAGAAGCCGAGGATCTTGTAACTCATGAGTCAATACGCTAGAGCTCCACAGTGGTAGTAAGGGACAGATCTCAAGAGCTATAGTTGCCTGGGGTCCAGGTCTGAGATACACACATGACAGCAGTTCTGCCTGCCACTGAGAGTCAGGAGCCATGCTTAGGTCTCCCCTGGCACTGAGGGTAAGTAGCCACCATCAACTTACCAGCTTTTCCTGGCAATGCCTGTGTCTCAGAATTGCATAACCATCTCATCAATGAAAACCCATAAACTTAGGGGAGAAACTAAATAAAGAAAACCACATGCACAAAAAAGAGTAACTGTGCGTTGTCTGTGGAGAAACCTCAAAAAATGTCAGACGTGCTGAGTCAGGAAATTCTGCCCTAATAGCTTTTGGTGGAAACATTTAACATCTCAGCTTTATCTCTTCTTCTCTCTCAGACAGATCTTCCTCAGAGACACCCAGGTCCAACAATGCCATCAGCCAGGGCTTTTGGTTTCCAGAGAGCTCGGAGCTGAGCCAAAGCCAACATACACCCAGAGAGCGGGAGGGAGAGCCGATTAAACACGGAGTGGATTTCCTGCAGCCACCTCCACCCCTGAATTGAGAGACAGCAATGACTTGCATGTCACACACCAACATCTTACTGTCCTCTTGTCACCAAAATGAGTACTTGATTGATCATTTCCCTTAGGTAGGGACTGCCGAGAGAAGATATATTACAAGTCAATCACCAAACACTGATAGTGGCTCTCATATCACAGGGCAAGTTCAATGAAATGTTTAACTACTTAGGGGGAGGGGCTGGTTCAGTCGATAAAGGGCTTGCTGCACAAGCCTGAAGACCCAAGTTCCATCCCAGGGACCTATGTTTTAAGAACACTAGATGGGGCAGAGGCAGAGGTAGGAGGATCCCTGGGGCTTTGGGGCCAGCCAATTTAGCTGAATTGGCAAGCTCCAAGTTCAGTGAAAAGCCCTGTTTCCAAAAATAAGGTAATAGAAGAAGATATTTAACATGAAGCTCTGACCTACAAGCACACATGCCTTTCTATAGGCACATGTGCACACAAACACATCTATATACATAATAAATAAGTTGAACTATTTGTCCATATGTGAGTGGCATGGTGGGATACACCTATAAACAATGCTTGGAAGGCTGAGGCAGGAAAGCTGTGAGTTCAAGGTCTACCTGAGCTTCAAGTGGAGGCTCTATGTCTAAAAAGAAGTCAGAGAAGGATCGTGTCTTTGGACCCTCAAAAGACAAGAATAGAGTCACCATATTTCAACTGTCCTCACACCTCAGTCTTCCACTTGGGGTCTCAGGTCATACCAATGTGACAGCCTTCCTGTGCCTCTTGCTTCTCTATGAAGGTAAGTTACCTATGTGTCCCCACTATTTTCTCAGTTTGGTGTCTCACCTGCGTGGGGTGCTACCTTACCTATCAAGTCAACAGGGAGGAATTGGGGTTAGGAAGTCTACACAGAGAAGGAGAACTGTAGGGAGTTGTTCTGATGCTAAGGTCTTGCTCCCCAGTTGGTTCTTGATCAATTAATAAAGATACCAGGATCCAATGACTGAGGATGGGAGCAGAACACTTGTTGAGAAGGAGGACACAGGGAGAATCAGGAGAACTGGGGAAGAGAAAGGAGGCAGTAGCTTAAGGAAATAAAGCCAACCAGCCGTGTTAGTTTTCAATTGGAGTGGCCAATGGCAACTCTATCTGATTATGCCTGGGCTTGCAGGGGAGGTTAGGAATATCCAGTCATTGAGTTAGCAAAGACATTTAAGATTAACTGGTGTGTGTGTGTGTGTGTGTGTGTGTGTGTGTGTGTGTTTATCCGGGACCCAAGGGAATCTGGGTAGGAGCTCATAGCATGGTCCACTGGGAACTTAAAGCAAGGTAGCAAAACCTACATGCACCAGAGAACCAAAGAAGGCACAAAAAAATCCAATCTGATGTACTCAAACTGGTTGGTGACCGACCTGCTTACCATGTGTTGTTCCTCAGTCAGAGATGAGAATGGTATTTTCAAAGCAGAGCAACAAATAGCAAAGAATTTAGAGGCACGTTCTCTCATCACCACGTTCATGTCCAAGGATGCAACTCTAAAACGGAGATTCACCAGTTTTCAGGTTGGCACCCAGCGAGCCTTAGTCTGGCAAAGTCCACCCTTGATTCTTACATTTGATCAATAAGCCAATTGTTCTCAAACTTGTGATGAGAAATAATGTGTACAGAACAAAAGAAAAGTTGGTGCCAGAGGTAATCTTTGGCTACACAATCGTCATGTTAGAACAAACAATGTATCCATCATCCATATATGCTGATTTGGAAACATCGTGTTAATTGACCAAACATGGTGAGGTCATTGGTTCTGGACATAAGAGGAACAGGCTGAGCCAGAAACCTTGGCTCTTTCCAATAGACAAATGTGAGCAGAACCTTTCACTGGAGATATGACCAAAGAGGCAGGACTCACCTTCGTCAAGGAGAGCTTTGAACACAGTGTAGGGGCCACCAGCAATGGAACCACAGCACAAAGACTGTGCTGCAGGCTTTACTCAGGTGTAAAATAGTTTCCATGTGTCTTCTCTGGAATCGTGTCTAATGGATTCATTGCCTGGAAAAGAAAGAGAGGGAGATGTCTGCTAGGCACCTTCTCATGTGCTTCTTCACTGTCTACAACCGTCCCAACTTCTTACCTACAAAGAACATTGCAAGCAGATGAACAATTCATACCCAAGGACCAGTCATCAAATCAACTCAACATTTCTTTGCAAGGGGTGTACTGGGCTGATTTCAAGCTAAGGAAGAGAATAGTTAGTTTGGTCCTAGCTTATAGTTGAGCACAGTCTTTGATGAGCTAACCAACTAATGAATGCAGCCATCATCCATATATGCTGATTTGGAAACAGCACGCTAATTGACCAAACATGGTGAGGTCATCATCCCTGGACATAAGAGTGGAAGGAACAGGCTGAGCCAGAAACCTGGACCCTTTCTAATAGACAAATGTGAACAGAATGTTTCACTGGAGATACAGTCAAAGAGGCAGGACTGGTCAGAAAGAAGAGGGAAACAAAGGAAATCAGTTTATCCTCTTGCCATGAGCTCTGAGAGAATACCCCCCTGGATAGCCTTTATTCACTCCATAGCTTTCCAGGATACTCCGGTGAGTGTACATTGCATTTTGGAAGTCCCCAGACTTCCTGACAGTAAAAAGTATTATCAAGGGCTGGCAAGATGGTTCAGTGAAGGGCACATCCGAGATCTATGCATCGCATCTATTCCAAACTGCTGCCCTGGTGACCACACTCAGGTGCTGAGGTGAGCACAGTCTACTTTTTGTCTATGGACTTCAAAACAGGTCTGAACAGGCTCTGGAAGAAACCTGGGCATTCTGGGACACCTGCACACCTGCAACAAAATAGGGGGAAAGAGGCAAAAGCCCAGGAAGACATGTGTTACTGTTGCCAATTA
This sequence comes from Rhynchomys soricoides, assembly GCA_019843965.1. NCBI lineage: Eukaryota > Metazoa > Chordata > Mammalia > Rodentia > Muridae > Rhynchomys > Rhynchomys soricoides. Next base: position 14,975,584 of record JADRCH010000005.1, on the reverse strand, counting down.
AACTTTACTCAACTCAGTCCAGCAGGGGCAGCACGTTCCTCACTACCTGCCCCAATGTTCTGGGTTCCTGCATAAAACACACACACACACAGAGGGGGGGGGGAATATTTTAATATGCCTTAAACAGCTCAACAACTGAGCCACTCCCAAACCTACACCTTCCTCCCGATATTCCTGAGTTATTACTTACTGAAATCTATATTCCATCTTTGCTGCCCTAGACCCAATGGGGCTCTGGGGCCGCTCTTCCCCGGCTCTTACATGATTGGTAAGCTCTCTCTCCTGCAACTCTCAGGCCTGGTCTTTATTCCTCTCCCAGCATGGCGGCTCTAACTCCTTCTTTCTCCCTTGGTCTCCTTGCCTGGAAAATCTCAAGTCTTGCCTCTGTCTCCCTGCCCAGCCATTGGCCACCAGCAACTTTATTTACCGATCAAAAACAACTGGGGACAGGGACTCTCAGAGTCTTGCATTCGGATTTCCATGTGATTTGGGGTATCTAATTAACATAGGTAGCATTAGACAACAGACATGTGCCCTAATTCTACAGGTTCCTTGCTCCATGGCAAAGAGCACAAGAAAGGAATTTCAGAAAGGCAATTTCCTCCGTGTGGAAGGTAGGCAGGGACAGTACTTGAGTTCAGTTCTGATGAGTATGTTCTCAGCCCTCCTTCTCCCGAATTGCCTGGATGCCTTGGAAAGAGGAAGACAAACGCCATAGAGCTGCTTCCTGCAGCCCTCAGCTCACCACTCTATGACTTCCTCTTTCTGTGAATCTTCCTGGGATGGTAAAGGACAAAGGGTCTGCTTAGCCTCCACCAGATGGGAATCCATGCATTAGGACATGAAAACATTTACTGTCTTCTGTCTTCAGCTTTAGGACTCCAGTCGATATCCAGAAACATGCGGCTCTGCCATGTTTGTAGTGTAGACACGTAGTCCTAGGAAAACAAGGGATTTCAGCTCAGCAGCCATGTTTTACATGCCCACAGTTTAGCGCTGTTATCAGGGAAGAGAAATAGCATGCTTCACATATAGCATGCTTTCAACCCAGGCCCTACCATACAGCCAAACCCCTACCAGGAAAAGCAGGGGGCTCTGGGAAAACATGCTTGTCTCACTTTCACACTCAAAATTGTTCTAAAGTTGTAAGCATGGCCATTTATTTCAAATCAAACAGTAAGGTGGTGTTCCGAGACCCACCACTGGGAGGGCATCCTCCTTCCAGCCAACACTGCTTCTAGGGTAGCAGTGGTGACTGGTCCCACCACAGAGGGATCTAGTTTCTGTTTGGAGTTGGGAATGTCACCTACTGGCTCCCTAGCCTCTGTGACCCAGGCTTAGCAATTCAGGGACACCTGGCCTGACATCACTCTCAGATTTAATTCTGCTCTGCTCTGCTCTTGGAGGGGGGGAAGAGGGAGATGCTGAAGTATCCTGTCTATCATCTTAGAGAAGATGAGTTCATAGAGAAAGCAGGACATGTGGACTAGTAGGACTAGAACTGGAAGCCCAGACTGAAGCTCTGGCCTGCACACTTTTAATCGTGTGAGGGTCAGTCTTGATTGTCAACTTTATTGCATTCAAAGTAAACTAAGAAACACATCCCTATGTGGGACTGTCAGTGCCTTCTCAGGAAGGTGCAGCTGAGGTTAGGAGCCCCTCCCCCAGAGTGGGTGGCATTTGCTCCAGTCCTGACTCAGATGTAAGGACTTCTCAGATGACAGCAGTCCTGCCTGCCTACTTATGCTCCTTGCTAGTAAATGCATATACCCCCTGTTGTCTCTGCTAACATCAGAACTCAAGTTCTTCAGCCCAACACGGACTGCAGACCAGGGGCTCCCCAGGAATCATTTAGGCCTTCAGAATCAGTCTGAAACATCCATCTTGGTGGGTTAACCAGCCAGCGATTGGGATGGTCAATGTCAGACAACCCATTCCTCATTATGTAAACCAAATAAGTCTATATGTTCATTTGAGTAGTTTTACTTCTCTGGAGAGCCCTGACTAGCACACTGGGCTTCATTTGGAAACTCGAAATGTTAAGAATACCTATTTTCATGCTTTAATTGGCCAAGGAGCATCTGTCGAAGTGCTCATCTCTGAACTGTTATTGTTAAAAGGCTCAGACACTGAGCAACAAAGCCTTTGGTTACATTTTAATCTCAAGTCTTCCAGAACCACAGCTCTGTGGCCAAATAATAATGTCAATAACCTCTTAAGGAAGAAGTCTATAATACATTATCAATGGCTACCTGGTATCGGATGGGCAGATACCATACACCAGGCACTATGCCGAGTATTCAGGCTTTCCTCTTTCAGTGCTGTTCATGTCTCCTGAGAACCACTATGACACCCAGGGACTGTTCCTGCATACCAGCCTGCTACATGGACAGACTGAGTTTGCATTTCTGTCTATTAACATAGTCTGATTCCCTCTGGGTTACCTGCTCTCCAAAGTAGAACTTTCTGAATGTCAGTTAACTGTGCCTTAAGAACTATGTGTCCTGATTCATCTGTAAGATATCATATTGTGCAGCCGGGCAGTGGTGGCACACGCCTTTAATCCTAGCACTTGGGAGGCAGAGACAGGCAAATTTCTGAGTTCGAGGCCAGCCTGGTTTACAGAGTGAGTTCCAGGACAGCCAGGGCTACACAGAGAAACCCTGTCTCAAAAAACCAAAATATATATCATACTGTGCAAACTGGGTGGGGCTTTCTCTAAGCATAAGCCCAGGACCTGAGCCCCAGTCACTCATCCAAATTTAGCATAGCTGCTCACAGTTGCTCCCTGTGATCTAAGTACATTGTGATCCATGAGAACCAGGTTCCCCATGGCTCCCATTCTGTCTCCATGACAAGCCAGGCTGGCTGGGAGCGCCTTTAAGCCACAACAACCATTTAATCATTTTTCATGCTTTGTCTATACCAGGAATTTAGGGAGGACTCAACAGGGTGGCTCTGGCTTACAGATTATATTAGCTTTATATCACTGTAACAAAATACCCAAGATAAGCGACTTATCAAGAGGAAACATTTATTTTGGCTCCTGATTTCAGATGTTCCAGCCCATGACCAATCAGACCCTTTGCTTTGGCCCTGGGCAGAATATCATGGTTGAGCTGATGACAGAGTAAAGACATCCACCTCACAAACAAGGCATGAAAAAGAGATAGAGAAAAAGACTGGGGTCCCACAATCCTGTTTGTGGACATACCCCTAATCTTGGAAATCTCCACTTAGGAAAGTTTCTGTCTCCTAGTACCTGGCCTCCCAAACTGGGGCCAGGCCTTTCAACCCATGGGCCTGTGGAACACAGTCCAATGCAAACACCAACACAGTCTCTCATGCAGTTAGAGTCAGTAGGTGGGGAAACTCACCCAGCTAGAGACCGGCCAGATATGTTTCTCTGCATGCAGTCTGTGGCCTCCCGGTGGTAATTCCATGGCCTACTATGTGCTTTCTCCTGATGGTGCTTTCAGGCCAGGCTTGTGTGATGACCAGGAGCTCAGCACTAATGTTCCAGGGGACAAGGCAGTCTTGGGAGTTACATAGTCTTGGGTTTGGGCAGTTATAAGTTGCCAGGATTCAGAGGTATATGTTGACAACCATTCCCAGGACTGACTATTGCAGAGACTGGGGGGGGGGGGGGGAGACCATGCTGGTGGGAGAGAGCACAGCAGCTACCTTCACAGTGCTGTGGTGTCTCTGGAAGCGGAGGGGCCACTAGTAAATGATTCAGAATCACCCCGGTGGCTCTATGATCATCTGATCTGCATGGCAAGGGCTGGCTGAGCTGACTCTGTCTTCTGAGAGGATCTTGATTTCCTATCCCCCCCTACCCCAGTCCTTTACTCACCACCTTGTTTGAAACTCCAGATCTCCTCCCCTAGTCCATGGTGGGCAATCACAGATGGATGTTATTCCTAGTGATTGCCATATGGATCACAAAGACACACCACAGGCTAATCCATACCTGCCAAATACCACAGAGTGGGTCTTGTCATACCTACGCTTGCCCGGCAGGCATCCTCTTACATTGTTCATTCTAGCTCCAGACTGAATTCTAGATCCCTTTGGAATGAGCACTTTGCACCAGTGGCTTCTCCCAAAAGGATCCAGACCTCATGACTGTCACCTCCAGAGATACTCCAGCCCTGAACAATGGTCTAGGCTCTCTTATCCCTTCTGAGTCAGCATGGAGCTGTTTATTTCACCATCTGTGTCAGCAGTTAAAAAAACCCTGTGTGGATCTCACCACCAGGCAGCCAAGTCAACATCTAAAGCGGGCCCAGAACGATGGCTGGCGTTCAGCATAGTGCTCCAAGACCTGAGCTCTGCAATTTGCCAGAAGTGTAAACTCTAGACAAGATACTCAGCCAACAGAATTCCTGTCATATGAGGTAAAGTACCTTTCAATCTTTATCCTCGGGATCAAATAAGGTAGAGTGTATGAATTGAAGACTGTACTACACAACAACAAGACACGTTGTTGTTGTTGCTGCTCTGTTTTTGCTCTTGTTGTTAACATGGCCTTCTTTCACAGGGACTGTGCAACCTTCAGCCCGAATATGTCACCTCTTATTAGTCACCTCCCTGAAAGCCCAGCAGATCAGTCCCTCCATTTTCTCCTGCATCCTACCTGAGGAGACCAGCTCAGGGCATGCCCTCTGGCTCTACTTCCTCAGTCTTCACTTTGTCAGGTAAGTAGTGGGCAATTTCACCCTCTGTACAGATGCCTGTAATGACAATCTAACACTTTAGGAAGCTCTGAGAGGTGGGGTTTGAAGCCAGTCTCACACACACAAACGCAAGCTGTGTTCCCTTGTAAACGACCTACATCGGGCCTTCTACTGTGGCTTGAGTGTGGTTTGCCCTTCAAAGGTTCATATAGGACACAAGCTCCCAATACTGAAGTGTCGGGAGGCTGTGGAAACATTGAGGTGGTTAGATTGATTTTTTTCTATTTGGGTTCTTTCTATCTCTCTCCTTCCTTCAGTAACTCTCTTCCCCTCTCTCTTGCGCGCTCGCTCTCTCTCTCTCTCTCTCTCTCTCTCTCTCTCTCTCTCTCTCTGATGTCTTCTTCAGGTACTCACTGTGACACTACCCAGCACCATGATCTGAGCACACACAGTTGCCATGCTCACGGGCCAGACTAAAAGCCAAATACACCTCTTCAGTGTGTAAGTGGCCTGACCTCTGACATTCGGAAATCAAATCAAATCAAATGGGAAACACACACTAGGTTCTACCAGCTCCTATTCACCCCACTAGATCCCATGATCCTGGCAGCCAGATAGGACGACAGCAATGAGGACAGGCCAAGACTCTTGGATGACAGCAGCTAGCTGTGGATCCAAGAGCAGAGCTGGGAACAGGAACCTCATTCCTTTCTCAAGAGGTCTGTGAGGCCACCTCAGGGACTGATGCCCCTGGATGTTGCATTTCCCACAAAGCCTTGCCAGAAGAAAGGTTTTCAATAGTTCAAACTTGATGTTTGTGAGGTGTTTGTTTGTTGTTTTGGTTTTCATCTTATTCTGATCTTTGAAGCTGGCCCAATTCTGAAGGTCTTGGTCCATGCATACATGTGGGGTGGGTGGATGTGTGTGAAGGGGGAGGGTGTGTGTGTGTGTGTGTGTGTGTGTGTGTGTGTGTAAAGAGGGAGGGGATGAAACATTTCCAACCACAGTATCAGGGAGGGGGCTGAAGGGAAAGGCTGAACTACTTAGCATTCAAAAAATTCAAGGGGCTCGAACCAGGAAGTGCTTGGGGAGCTTCCCTGGAAGAGATGGGACAAGATGGGGTCTCACCTCCCCAAGACACCAGCACTTTGGATTTGTAAACTGTTACAAGCCTATCTTTAGTCCCCAGAGTACAGGTTGGGGTGAAGGCAGAGTGGTGATATAATGCTCTGTCCTTCCCAGCTTCTATCTGCTCCTCCCCTAGCCCTCCTTGCCTAGAAACACTCTCTGGCAGCTGAAGGAAACTGAAGAGGAAATGGGAAGGAAGGAAACTGAAGAGGCTTCAGAGCGGGTGAAGATGAGGGGAGAAAGGAATGAAGGTATCTTTAAAGGCAGGCGCTCAGAAGAGGGCTGGGATACGAAGCGAAGGAGGAAATCCCGAACTGTGCACGGGGAGGGTCCTGCCAGCCCCCACACACGCTGCTCTAAGAGCTCTCCCCCCTACTGAACCCCAGCTCGACTGTGCTCCACTGTGGCCTCCAAACAGGCCAACAAAGAGTATGCCACCCTTTAGTCTTACTCCTGAACTCTTGGTGTCCTTATCCTAGTCCCCAGCCAGCTCGCTTTCCTTCTCTCTCTCTCTCTCCCTCTCTCTCCCTCTCTCTCTCTCTCCCCGCCCCTGTTAATTCCATACAATGAGTTTTGGCCATATTCACCCCTCCTCAACTCCTCCCAGATCTCCTCTCTCTTTCCCTTCCCACCCGACTTTGTGTCCTATTTTTTTTTCCAATCGTCAAACCCAATTTGTACTGTCCATATCTTCGAGGATGTATGACCTTCCACTAGAGCGCGGCTGACCTATCAGCGGCAGCGCTCTCCCTCTCCCAGCAGCTATCAGCTGCCAACAGATCCTCAGCTTTGGGTGGGATGTCATGTCTACCTCCCCACTCCATGCTGGGTCTGTCTGGCTTGAGCTTACCCGAGGCCCCTGGGTGCTGCCACACGGCTGTGGGTTTATAAGTGCAGCTACCCTGTTGTGTCCAAAGGACATTCCAGAGAAATGCTGTTAAGCACTTGTTCTTGGGTGCCTGGTTAGACTAGTGTCATCAAAATTTCTTGAGAAAGGAACCTACTGGGGCTTGAAAAGCATACTCAGCAAGGTACAGCTAGAGTCCAAAGTCTCTAATATAACTCAACTGTAGTGCTTGGCTCTGTGAGGGTATAGTAGGCTTTCTGCCCTTCGTGAATAATATTATTTCTACAGGAAATGTATTTAGGTTTCAGCTCCAGATGTTGAGCATACGCCTGCCCTCACACCTCATGTCCAACACCCCCACACACTGCAGTGTTTATGTGGCCAGAGGGAGTAGGGGGGACAAAGACACTGGTTGAGTGTCCCTCCGGGTTCTCCACAGAGGGCCCACAATCTCTCTCCAGCATGGCAAAGACCATCGACTCAATCATGCGTGGAAAAGTAGAGTCCTCCCAAGTCAAGGAGTTCTTGTTTGAAGCTAAAAGAAAAGGGCAAAAACTGTCAACAGTAAGTTACAGAGGAATGGGGGCGGCATAAGAAATGGCAGAACCCTCGAGTTAATAAAGAAAGAAGACACATGTCTGGAAATGACGTTGAAAAGTGGCTTAACCGTTCCATACCGGGAAATCAGCTGTGCCAAGATGCTAGGGAAACTGGCGTTTTTGACTGTCTTGACTTGTATTCAAGTTGCCAGACACCAAGAGATCATTCCAATCGAAGGAATACAGCCACTTCTGGCTGGAGGGAGAGGAGATTGCAAAGAGAAAGAGCATATAAACTAAGTGTGTAAGAAACTACAGCATGGAGGACCATCCAAGGACAACCTCCCCTGATCATAACCCACCAACATGTCAGTGACCAATGCATCAGGTCCTTCAAACTCTATAGAGATCTGCATGTAATAAATAGGGTACTACTTATGAATGCACCTGAGGGACACCTAGGGGACAGTAGCCAAAGGCACAAAGTTTCATGAATCCTTAAAGCCCATAAGACAGAGCAGCACAGGCCAGAGGGTACACCCAAACCCACTGTTCCTGTGTCATAGATAGGACAATCAAATAACACAATTATGCTCACAAATACCTAGGGAATATTATGTAAATGAAGCCACTACCTGATGGTAGAACCGACTAAGGCTCTCTGGCCAGCAAGCAGTGGGAGCAGGGAGTTCTGACACCATGTACCAGAGCACTGTGCACAGGACAGAATCCCATCTTGTCCTGAAGGAGAGGTTTCTTCAACTGGCCATGAGGGTGACCATTCCTGAGGCACGGCTAGGGTGGGTGAGAGCCTCTAGGGCTGCTCTTCATCAGCCTCCCTCTCTTACTCTAATTAGGAACAGAAGAGCTCACTGCTAAGCCTGAATTCTCTTTTCTTCGAGTCAGGCTCCACAGTTACAAGGACCAGAGAGAAGTGTTTGCATGCCATGTCCTCCCAGACGGGGCACTTACAGGGATACGGGAGGAGAAGGAAGATGGTAGCCCAGCAGGAGGCTGGGGGTGATACCCAAGACCCAGGAGGAGCATAACCACTGCCTAAGTGAGGGAGCTCCAGGAAGCTGGTCTTGTCCTCCGTACACGGGTGGCTGTCTCCAGGATGCTCATTCCATCAACGTTCAGGTTCTACTGCTGCCCCCACAAACTTACTTGTTTACTTCATGGTCTCTGATTCTTTGTCCCCTCTCTGTGTCCCTCTTAGCTTCTGGACATCTTCAGAATCTACCATTCCAACAGTGACACTAACATCTGGCGTTGTCTGATAGGTCAGAAGTCCCATCGTAGCCTCTGTGGGGTCCTGCACCCCACTCTGGCACAAAGTGCAAAGAGAGACCGAGAAACCTCAAAGGCAGGGGAACCCACATAACAGGAAGCACCTGTAGTTTCTGATTGGAAGGAGATGGAGGCGAGCTAAACACCTTGCCCAGGACAATCTCTACTTTCCTTACTTACTGTGATGGTTAGTATTGATCATCAGTGTGACAGAACCTGTAAACACCTAGGGGACAAGCATCCAGCCATGAGTCTACTGGATTATCTAGACTGGGTTAACTGAAGTGGTTTATCTGGATTGGGTTAATGGAAGTCAGCACCATACTATGAGCTGATGTCATAGATGGAGAACAGGGGAAACATTGGCAAGCATTGCTGTTCACCGCTCTCTGCTTCCCACCTGCAGAGCTAAGGTGATCAGCCACTTCCTGTTCTTACCCCACACTCTTCCCTACCAGGATGCATGGCGGACAGTATCCCTGGGACAATACACTGAACATTCCCCCCTTCCTTCCTTCCTTAAATCTCTTTTGCCAGGTATTTTGACGTAGCAGCAAAATCAGTAACCAATAATAGACCCTATTACCCAGTTTTCTTTTACAGTTTAAGGTGTAAGAACTCCTGGACCCTACACTAAAGCTAGAACAAGCTCACATGGGCGAGCAGTGTGCTAAGGTTGGCCTGAAAAGATAACCTGCCCAGGGATGCCAGTCATTAAAGGCTCTGAACACACACACAAAGGTGAAAGCCACTGCATGGAGCCGAATCAGGTGGAAGCCGAATGGCTTCCACCGCCACCAGCTATCCAGTGCTGTCTTTCGGCTCTGACCCAGTAGTTAACCACCCTTTCTTGGTTATATCCTGGGTGGCCATGGGCAGTAAGGAAGTGTGTTTGTTGGCTGACCCCAAATCGCTCTTTGCCCTTCTTTCTTACACCTTATCACCTGAAAAATGTCCACTTCCTCATAGATGAGGAGGTCTGGGACCTCATTCTGGCCAATGGTATAAAGGGGTGCCATCAGAGAGCTCTTAGGAAGCATTTTTATTTTCAGAAGAGATGAGGGAGTTGCCCTGGAACACAGGCCCTCCTCCTCAAACCCTGCAGACCCCTCCCCATCTCATGCTTCTGGCTATCCATAGGTAGAGGCCGACTCTCGAGGGACCACGGCTATCTTGTAGAATGAAAGAGCAAATGTGAAGACAGAATTACAGGTGATGGAGTTGTCAGAAAGAGCCTGGATCTCCCAGTATGTCTGCTCAGCAGTTGAATCAAAATCCATACAGCTCATCTAAACTGAGGCAGGATGGTAAGCACCACGTCCATCTTATAGATAGAAACTGAGAGGCAGAGCGAGAAAGCTCAGCAAGTGTTCTAGACACCCAGCCACGATAGGGCTTCATAGTTCAAAATCAAGCTGGCTGATCCAGAAATCTGATGATTATGACATATTTCCCTCCAGCCAGAAGACATTCTACAACTGAAAAGTCTGAAGCCTGAAGGATTCTGAGATTCTTTCGACAAAGAGATTAAGCCCACAGTGGTTATATGCTAGACCCAAGCCTATTGGCTTTCCTTTCCTTTGGTACTAGGACTGAATCCTGACACCCGCTCTCTCTCCTGAGGACAACTAGAGACTATCACCTCATATGACAAAGTGGTGGTTGTACATTGCTTTCAATAAGCATTTGTCATACAGAATCATTTTGGATCTCGGACACTGCAGAAACCAAGAGAGAAGTTAAGATGCTAGTATTGTATGTCAGAATTATCACAATGACCACATTACACTTTGGTGTATTTAGCCATCACTCAGCCAGGATATTTTACAGCAGAAAATGTTACCTGAGAAAGAACATAATCAGTGGTGTTTGTAATATTCTCTCTGGGAGCCACAAGCAGCCACACAATACCCAGAGTGAGAACAGTATTATATATGAAAAGCAATTGCAGGCACCATCCCCAAGGTCACCAGGATTATTTCACCAGTCCAAACAAGGTAAGTCTATAATACCGACCCCTACCCACACCCTCGGGGAGGGGGGACATGCTCCAATTGCCTTCATCTTGCAATAAGTAAAGCAATCTTCTTGCGCACCTTTGCTAGGCGTGCTAGCTGTGATTCGGTCTCTGGCTTTGGAAAACCAATTCTGAGAGACTTTCTCTTTCACACTCTGGATCCCACTCAAGCATCTCTTCACTTTCTCCCAAAGCTGCCATCATCCTGTGATTGATGCCTTTCTGAAGATGCTACAAAACATGTCTTTTCACATTAAGTTGCTCAGTGCCTGTGGTTTCCACTCACGGCTATTACAGTTGATTGCTCCCTCTTTGCCCCTAAACTTTCTGGCAAGACTCAGAGAAGATCTAGACTGCAACAGCTATACTGAGAGTCCTGCGCATTTAGAAAAGTTTAGCATAAGAAGAGATCTTGAGTTTGCAATGTTCCTCATGCTGGCTTATTTATTCCACCAATAAATGTTCAGCCCCTAGCATGAAGCAAACTTTACACTGTCTGTATGCTGTCCATTGAGGCTTGTGGCAGATGGACTAGGTGAGCATGATGCAGAGACTCATTCTTGTAAATCAAGAAATCAAGAGCTGAGCAGTGGTGGCACACGCCTTTGATCCCAGCACTTGGGAGGCAGAGTCAGATGGATCTCCATGAGTTCAAGGCCAACCTGGTCTACAGAGAGAGTTCCAGGACAGCCAGGTCTACAAAGAGAAACCCTGTCATTTGCCACAGTGTACTAAATAGATGATTCAGCTTTCAAGGCTCAAAGAAAGGACATATTGTCTCATAAAAAGGTTGCATTCAGTAAAGTTCTCAAAGGTAAGTAAAACTGACAGAAAGAAAAGGAGGGAGAAGAGAAAAAGAAAAGCAAAAAAGAAAAGAGAGAGAAAGAGATGTCAGCACAGAATAAGGGATACATGAATGAGTAAGTGAAGAGGGGGGTGGAAGTGGAGAACCGTGCAGTGCTGTAAGCACAGGCTTCAGGGTAAAGCCCCCTGTTCATTCTGGAAGGCGGGTGGATCAGAGGGTCCTGGGTTTCCCAGAATGGCAATTTGAAGCTGAAATGTCTCAGAATAATAAGGAGGAGTCACTGAAAAATTTAGGGGTAGCGCTTAAGGAGCTGGAGAGATAGCTCAGCGGTTAGAATCACTGGTTTCTAAAAGACCTGGGTTCAATTCCCAGAACCCACATGGAGGCTCACAACCATCTGTTACACTACTTCCAGGAGATCCCACACCCGCCTCTGGGATTCATGGGCACCAGACACATACCAGGTACACAGACAAAACACTCATTCACATAAAATAAACTATTATTAGAGAGAGAGAGAGAGAGAGAGAGAGAGCGACTGTCAGGCCAACAGAAACATGAAACGCAGAGGGAACGTTTGGGAGTTCCCAAATCGAGCAACCACAGTACACAGCAGCAGGTGGGAAGGCTTAAGCCGAAGGGGAGTGGTGAGGTGGGGCAAAATACACACAGGCAAGACACAGTGATGCTGATGCTGGTGCACAGTGATGCTCATGCAGGTGCACAGTGATGCTCATGCTGGTGCACAGTGATGCTCATGCAGGTGCACAGTGATGCTCATGCTGGTGCACAGTGATGCTCATGCTGGTGGTGGCACTAACACACATTCAGGCAAAGTTCAGTGTCTAGGGTGAACTGTTGATCTAACCAGTGGCAGTGTGAAGAGCTTGTAGATTAGCAGGCCTTTGTGTAAAGGCTCCCTCTGTCACACCACACAAATTTAGGGCTGAAACTCAAACCCATGCAAAAACAATATTGAAATTACCAAAATGTAAAAAGGAGTCCCACTCCAAGATGGCTAGAGGTGGCTTCAGCATGGACCCCATGAAGCAGAGCAGGGAAGGTCATACCCAGCAAGGAACAGGATGGCCCTAGCTCTTCCCCATTGTCTGCCCAGATAAGAGCCAAGAAAAAAGCTCTACTGTAGAATGTCTTTCTAAGGTGTTAGAGCAAAACACCCAGTCACTTGGAATCCACACTGCTCTAGGTCCTAGAATCCAGAGGGGAACATAACCTAAGGACTGCCACACAGCAAACCACATAGATGCCCTGGGGAGAGGTCATAGCACTCAAGATAAATGCTTCAATATGTGGAAGATCAAGGAGAGAAACCTTTACAGCTCCAAGTAATGAGAAAATATTATGAGATGATTTTATATCTTCAGTAGAAGCTTAAAATGTGATTCTGCTCTGAGAGGACAGCAGAAAGCCAAAATACTGAAAGAGCACCGTGACGTAAGAGGCCAATGTCTGATCATTTTTACAATCATGTCCTTAAGTCCTATGGATCCTGCTTCTGCCAGAAGCTTAGAATGGTCCATTGGGGGAGTCTCTTTTCTTCGTGAGATGCTCGTCTCCGGCGTATAAAGATGCTCTTAATGTCATTCACCTACACCGGTGAAACATCAGTGATCTAAAGACACCCTTCTACAGGATGCTGGCCTTGTTATAACGCCTACATTACCTTCTGTCCAAATTCATGAGCCCAGCTCTGCTCTGGGAGGTCTGTGAGCAAGCTCAGCAAAAGTCTTTCTATTGTCTTTAAGGTGCTTCAGTCCCAAGTCAGATCAAGCTTCTAGAAGTTTCCAATGTTAGTCTTCCTAACACTGCGACCCTTTAATGCAGTTCCTTGTGTTGTGGTGACCCCAAACATAAAATTATTTCATTTCTCCTTTAGAACTAATTTTGCTACAGGTTTTCATTATAATGTAAATATCAGATATCTGACCTGTGACCCCCCAAAGGGGTCACGACCTACAGGTTATGAACTACTGAATTAAAATAACATATGTGGGTTCTTAGGGAGGAATTATAGATAAGCCTAAAGAGACAGGGAAAATGCTTTTGTATTATCCCAGTGGAAGGGACTAGAATGGAAGAGTGAGCTGGGAGAAGGAAGCCTCTGATTCAGAACCATGAAGTCCTGAGCAATCCCTTGAAAAGTAGTGAGCTTCTAAGAGCTGATGATATTAAACAGCAAACAGATGACCGCTCCGGAAGGAGACAAATCAGAAAGCTATTTTATTCCTCACACCTGAGCTGAAGTGGAAGGCCAACTGGATAACCTTTAACCTTTAAAGCAAAGCGCTTATGAACCTTTGGTCCACACTGAGCACTTTTGAGAGAAAGCCTCCCGATTTAACTAGAGGACACCCTGCCCTGGGGAACCTTCTAATCACGGCTCAAGGGCTGACCACGTCCAACACCTGTGCTTGAGTGGCTTTAATGGCTTCTTATAATAGTGGGGCTTCCTGGCATGTAACAACCTCTCTGTGAACAGTTAGAGATCGAGAAGAGAACCCAAATTTCCCAATAATTGGTCCTTAAAAAAACTGCTCCCTGGCAGCCCACAAGGCAGGTGGCACCGGCGCCGCAGTATCCCGTTAGCTGTATCGAGCATGCCTAGATGATTACAGCTTGCATGTCTCTGTGCTACCCAAGCACAGCTGGAATGTGTGGCTCCGACTCATCTTCCAGCTGGAAGTGTTCCAGAAGCAGGGGCTTCCAGCTTTTGTGTATCTGACTGCGTACTGCCTCTGCTTGGCAGGAGCCCCGGCCTCACAGTTGTATACATCGCTTCAACTGTGTTTGTGGCTCAATGTAAGTAATTCAGAGTGAGCTTCATCAACACCCACAGAATATCCCCAGCAACAGAAAGGCTGCCCTTGCTGCCCTGTGTGGCTTTACTGTCCTTGGGGGATCACAGGACCAGCAGCTGGCAAAGATGAGGAGAGGTTAAGAGGTAAGGTTTTTTTGTTGTTGTTGTTTTTTGGTTTTTCGAGACAGAGTTTCTCTGTATAGCCATGGCTGTCCTGGAACTCACTCTGTAGACCAGGCTGGCCTCGAACTCAGAAATCTGCCTGCCACTTGGGGAAGGGACTGAAGGAGCTGAGGGAATTTGTATCCCCAGAAAGGCAGCAACAGTGGCAACTGGCCTGACCCCTTGATACTCCTGGAGACTGATCCATCAACCAAAGAATACACATGGAGGGACCCATGGTGCTGGCCACATATGCGGCAGAGGAGGGTCTTGTTAGACATCAGGGGGAAGAGAGGCCCTTGGGCCTGAGGGTATTAGATCCCCCAGTATAGGAGAATGCCAAGGAGGGAAGACGAGAGTGGTTGGGTGGGTGGGAGAATACCCCCATAGAGGCAGAGGAGGGGGTAGGGAATAGGGAAGTTCTAAAGGGGAGATCTGGAAAGGGGAAAACATTTGAAATGTAAATAAAGTAAAAAAGAAAAAAAGAAATCTGCCTGCCTCTGCCTCCTGAGTGCTGGGATTGAAGGCGTGTACCATCACTGCCAGGCTAAGAGGTAAGTTTTTAAAGAAGTGATGATGCACTATGACATTAAGGGTCCTTGCCTGTTCCAGATAGTCCCTCACCTATCTATTGAAAGGACCCTGGAGGAAGGACATATGAATCTAAAACTTCCCCCAAAGCAATGTGCATTTCATTCCAGAAGACAGGAATCTGTTAGTTATCCAAATAGACATTAATTCCATTCATGAGGGTTGAGTCCTCAGGACCTGACACTCATACTGAGGAGTTCCCCCTCTCGTCTGAGATTTCCATTTTAACAGGCCATGTTACCTGTGACTAACTACCCTCTCAGATGTTTAAATCAAAGGTTCTATAAATAAGTCGTTCTCAAGTTTTAAGATATGTATCATTTGAACAGCGTCACAGAATGTCACACCATCCTACTCCATCCCGCTGGCGACATGAGTCATGTCTCCAAAGTCGGGAAACGGAGAGGTGAGTGCTACTGTTCTGCTCGCTTCTCAGTGGATGGTGCTGCCCACATTTGAGGTGGGTGTTTCCACCTCAACTAATACAGACTAGAAAAATCCTTCACAGATACGCCCAGAGGTTTGTCTCCTAAGCGACTCGAGAGCTTGAAAGGTAGGAAATCAGCATGAACCATCACAACTGAAAAGAACATTCTAGGGCATTCTATTAAACTCTGCCAATCGACCAGGAGAGAAAACCAAAACCATGAGAATGTCAAACCCAAGTAAGGACAGCTTTGACTCTACACATTCAAGGAGAGCCACCTTTCCTATGAGGCGGAGGTAGCAACAACCCAACATTGAGCTCCACACTGTAGTCAAAAGCAGAGAAAGTGCTATCCCTACACAGGCACCAAACCTGAGGTTCTTTATGTCCTCCAAGGCTAATCAAACCTGTCTCGGAATCTTTCAGAATGCCAGCCAGTAATAAAGAAATATCGAATGTAAGTCCCTGAAATAGAGCCAAGCTGCTATTTGGACGTAATATCCATCTTTAACCCTTCCCTAGCTAAGCCGATAAGGAGACAATAGTAATGACTGGATGGTCTCTATAGAGCCCAGCCAGGGTATGTGCACGGCACTTTTCGGACACCTTAGGTATGGCTTCAAGCAGCTTTGAAGCAGTGGAGCGCTTCCAGGGCAAGCGCTGCTTCCAGTAGATGAGATTTCTCCAACAAGACACATGCAGGCTCCTTTCTAGGTTTTCTAGAAAATCTACCAAGCCAGTCAGGGGTATCTTAAATTGACAGGTGCTATTTATAGGCACAAGCCTTCTACCTGGACCACAGATGATGCCTTTTTTACTCAAAGGACGTCAGTAGGAATTAAAGGTCATTAAATACTGTACCCAGACTCAGCATACTCTGGCTCTAGGCCTTCCTTTTCACCATCTTGACGTGTTTCCTGTATCAACTGCTTTTCTCTCCATTTCCCCACCTGCATCAATAACGTAAGGATGCTCTCCAACAGGGTCTCACTCGCTGACGTTTCCAGAGAAATAACATCCATGAAATTTGGCTAGAAAGTAGCATGTAAATGTAAGACATCTTCATATTCACTAGAAGACAGTTTTGCAGGATAAAATGTAAGCTAAATAATAGTGCTATGCTCAAAGAGGCAAGACAGAAATTCTTACTCATGTCTTAAGACGAAGAACTTTCGGTTGCTTCAGTTCTAAACAATGTTTATTACCATGAAAAGGGCCTGCAAATTAGCCTTCCAAACAGTCCTATTTATCCTGTGAAAATCCAGGCAGTGAAGCTGGAATCAATGAGACCCCCTTCCTCCCTCCCTCCCTCCCTCTGTGGCAGTCTTCCCTTCCTTTCCCAATACTGTCAACAAAAGCGAACTGTCCAGCTGCTGGCAAGAAAACAAGCAGACCTGCCAAGTCCTCTGAGAGCCTCAACCTTCTCACCTTCCCCACCCCCAGTGGCCCCTCCACAACCACCCCTTGAAGTGCCATGTTCCCCTACACAACCGCCACCTTCTCACCTCCACCCTGCCACATCCACCCCTTGCCTCCGGGAATCCCAGAAACTTCCGTTGCTTGCATGACATTTTCCTGTAATCATCAATTTTCACCCGTTCCTACGCCATCCTTTTGTAACTGAGTAAGGACAGAAAAAAAGTTTATAAACATCCATGCTTCTATGGCTCCAAAGCAATTAGCAGTTTCATGAAGGCATGTAGGCAGCTTGCATTAAAGCATAACCAGGAGGTGGTGGTAGAAAGACATAGGCTCAGTGGGAATTTTCTGGATAATATGTGAGCGCTGCTGCAAAGCTCAGCTGCTCTAATTTCCCGGTTTATGGATAGAACTTGCACTGAGCCCACAACACAGACATCTCAGTCCCTCAAAGTCTCCCACAATGCTCTTGTTAGGCTCTACCTATAAGATCAAGAACCATATCACATACAACTCATACAAGTGGGCTTTGGAAACACCAGGCTATCCCGTATCGGTTTTCAAAAGCTCTCTTTTAAAAAAAAAAGCTGGGGGTGGGGGGGGGATGGGTGATGCAGGACATTTTTGTAAATGGAAACTATTACATATACAGAGTCTGAGGCAATCCAGGACATTTTAAACCAGAAAGCAGATGGAATACGAGCAATATAAATTAGTGTAACTGTATTTTGCTAACTGCACAATGATTTTAACTCCAAACAAAACTTCTTCTCTCCAGCCTGTTGATTGCATATCTATTTGTTTTTCATTTACACTGCATAGAATTTGGTAAAATGTTTGGAGTTAAAATCAGAATGGAAAGGTCTAGGGAACACCAAACCGGGGCCAAACCACCCACAGAGTACAGAACTAGGAAAACAAGCACAGGAAATACACAGAGTTACTTACATTGAAAAGTAATATTCACGCATGTGTTACATAAGCCAATTAGCAGAAATTATGTGTGTGGTGATGTCTAAGGAATGTCCTGCAATTAGGAGGCATATTAAGTACCAGATAGAAGGGTAAAATACTTTACCCTCACTCCTTCCTGCCTGACCCAAACATGACCTCAGGCCTGGTCCTCAGACGCGTTTACAACTTCCCAGTGGAAGGTCCTTGGCCTTCAGTTGTCAAAGTCAGGACCATTTTTAATCTTGACTCTGTCCACTCTAGGCTTCGGGAAGATTTGTCCAAATTACCCTGATAAGAAAATCAATTCAGTCACATGAGAAACGAAGCAGCCAGTTTAGGAAGGAGTGGAGGGAGGCTGGCACACTTCTTTGAACTGTGGAACAAGCCCTGAGGGAGACAGAATCTGATAGTGACTTGTGAATCTGCCCTTCCTCTGTGCAAAGACTGAGTGTGAGCAAGACTGTGGTAGGGTCAACAGGTGGTTGGTGGCAAGGTAGTCTGGAAACCAGCCACAGGGACTGTACTATATTCAACTCACACAGCTTACTCCCTGTCCTCTCGGCCAGACAGACTTAGATTGCACAAGGAATCCATTCAGTATCTCAGGTTAGCACTGGCTTGGAGCTCCTGGGATATGCCAGTTAGGTTAGAGTCTGGATGGAGATAATGGGGTGTAGCTTCCCCTCTAGATGCTGTCTCTGCTCCTAATCACATAAACACACAGCGGCACAAAACTGCATATTGAGAACAACAGAGAGCAGGTGTTTGTTGAATCCGTAAGTTTTTCTGACAAAATATCCCTTCTCTCTTCCTCAAAGAATCTTCATGCCCCCTGCCCAGGTTCAGATCTTCTGCCATATGCCACTGACAGGTAGAGAGGCTCAGGAAGGAATTTGCATCTGGAAGAACATTAATTTTGCATGAAAGTGGAGGATGACAGCAGACATGGCAAAGACTTCAAACAACAGGCATCTGTTTCCTGTAGCACTTGAGCATATTCTTTGGGAATAGCATGAAGCAGAGCTGAGGAGGCTGCAAAGATTACTGGAGTGGCCAGGAAGGCCGGCCCCTCAGAATGAGTGACAGCTCAGGGAAATAAAGCTGACCCACTGACTCTGGGATGGTGGCACCTGTGCCCTGATGTCATAGGAGAGGAAGGGAAGGATTAAAATTCCCCATCCCCAAACTGGTGTGGTGGCCCATCCTTCACAGGCAGAAAAAAAGCAGGAGTCTTTGAGTTCAAGGCCAGCCTGGTCTTCAAAGCAAGTTCCACGACAGCCAGGGCTACAGGGAGAAAAACCTGTCTCAAAAAACAAACAAACAAACAAAACTAAATAAATAAATAATAAAAATGCCCCATCATTGTGAAGGAAAGCTGTTATCCTCATCCATTTCCACAGAGCACTGAGAAAGAATATAAAGACTTCTCTGAGAGTCCTACAAAAAAAAAAAAAAAAAAAGCCAGCACAGCCAGCATGCTATCCACATGCAAGATTTGGTCTGTGCCAGGCAAGTGCAAAGATGTGGGCTGATCTCCATTCATAAGCCCAAATAAATAACATGCTGCAGCAATTTGTGAATCTCATTGAGGATTCATACTCGGAACAACATGCCCCCCGGGCATCTGCACTTCAGGACTCAACTCATTTCTGAGCATTTTTTTTTTTCCCAGCATGGAACCACAAGATCTTCCAGAGCCACTGGAAGGCTTCAGACACCTTAGATGGCGGAGATCGCCCTCACCATGACAAACCGCATGTGTCTAGCTAAAGAAGTGAAGGGGGGATCTCCGTGAACCCACACGGTCAATAGCAGCCTAAGCAGCATAGTAATACCCAGTCCTAAAAAAGAAGGGGGTGACCATCATTCCAGAACAAAATGACGTAGAAAATCCAGACTAAGCCCATGAGGGAAGTTTTGTAAACTGCATTTCCTGTAAAGTTTATGGGGTGAGGGGAAGAAGAGCAGTAAGGTGAGAAAGAGAGTAGCCACACGCCATTTACACACCTCAGAGGACAGCCTAAGGAAACAGCCTACGGAAATGGGCAACAAAGCTGATCGCTGGTCACATAAAGCACCCAGAGTGCTTTGGAAGGAACAGGGATGCTTTAACCTCACCCAGCCTGCTTTTTAAACTATAGGATTAACGGCTGTGCTAAAGGGGTAAAAAGAAAACTTCATGTTTTGTCATTTTATAGTGTTAAGCAAAGAAAGGAAAGACAGAGAAGGCGGGAGGGAGGGAGGGAGGGAAGGAGAATAGAAGACCCAATAAGTCCATATTTAAATTGCTGCTTATGTAACAGGAGCCTGTGAACTGTACAGAGTTTAACTGAAGGAAAAGTAACTGTAAGGGAATTGCCTGGAGGGCCGCCAGAAGGGCTTTAACAGCTGGAAGTTGAAAAGTGATTAATTTTGACAGCAATAAAAGCCTCATGTTCATACATAATTATGCTTAGATTTGTAGGCTGCTGGGATTTTTTTTTCTAGGCACCATTAACCTTTTGCTGTCCAAATTGGAATTTAGATTCTTTAAATGAATCCTGATTTGCAAGTGAGCCATAATTTGCTTCCAATGGCTTTGACTCATCTCATGACAAGAAATAGTTTGGGGGAGAAGTTTTAGACTGGTGGGTGGGGGTGTCCATTCATATACTCTGAGTGTCTGTGAAACTGAATGAGAATTAAGTCATTTCATTGTGCCCATGAAGAAATGATAACAGCAAAGGGTATCAGAAGGGACAGAAAGATATCAAAGTGCAGATAAACTGTAACCTACATAGTTCAGCTAAGTTCCTAATTAATAGGAAATGACACAAACTAAGAGAGCATTAGAATGATGTGTCTAGAAGGACTGGGCAGAGTCAGCACTTACCCAGCATGCACAAGTCCACAGCATCGAGAAAAAGAAAGGTTTGAAAATATTAAGGAAGCATTGAATTCAACTGAGTTCTAGAACTGGTGGTGTGGCTAGTCAGTCATTACAGCTTGGACACCGGCTCCATCCTTCCTTGGCTTCTCCACCCCTTTACATAGAAAGCTGGAAGAGATAATTCAGAAAATCTTAAAGCTACTTGCTTCTGACGCTGTAGGATTGGCCGCATTCTGAAATGGTTCTCTTGGTTACTGTGATTATCCTGGGATCAACCAGTTTGACAAACAGGATAAAGTTTTATGAATACAAAATGTCAATGAAACAGTTTGAAATAATATTTAATAATAATAGCATGTTATAAAGCACAACTCAAACATTGTACACATATATGAGATATACCCACACATCTATAATATTTATATAAAAATCCTGACAACCAATCTTTGAAGTGGGATTGGTCTATATTATCACCACCACCACCACCACCACCACCATCACCATCACCACCACCACCACCACTATCACCATCACCATCACCACCATCACCATCATCATCACCATCACCACCACCATCACCATCATCACCACCATCACCACCATCACCACCACCACCATCACCACCATCACCATCACCATCATCATCACCACCACCATCACCATCACCACCATCACCACCATCACCACCACCACTATCACCACCACCACCACCATCACCACCATCACCATCACCATCACCATCATCACCATCACCATCACCATCACCACCATCACCATCACCATCACCACCATCACCATCACCATCATCATCACCATCACCACCATCACCATCACCATCACCACCATCACCATCACGATCACCACCACAACCACCACCACCACTATCACACACCAGTCTATAGCATCAAGAAAAAGAAAAGTTTGAAAATATTAAAGAAGCATTGAATTCAACTGAGTTCTAGAACCATCATCATCATCATCATCATCATCAT
>JADRCH010000005.1:14897837-14953947 GCA_019843965.1 Rhynchomys soricoides | reverse complement strand
CATCATCATCATCATCATCATCATCATTATCATCATCATCATTTTTGCAGAAGCTGAAGCAAGCAAAGTTATATGACTGCTCAATGTCAATGGCCTCTGAGTAAGAAGCCAAAGATTGGGGGAGGGGGTAGAAGGATCAGTGTCTCTTTATGCTCAAGTAAATGAACCGGTGTGGGTGCACTCGATTTTTTTGTCAGGAGTAATAATAGAATCACAGTTAGAATGGAAAGAATACTGGCTTCAAATTCAGTCACAGGGCTTCCATTTTTCACCGCTGCCTTAGGCAAGGTTCCCATTTCTGCATCCTGCTATCCTTACTTATACAGGACCAGAGTCCTTTATGTCAGCGGATCTCAGGGTGTGGTACCCATACCAAATTCATCAGCATCACCTGGGAACATGTTCGCAGTGCAAATTCTTGGTCTCCATCCAATTCAGTTGTTAGCTCCTGGGTGAGGCCCAGACTGAATTATTATCACTCTAAGTAAAGGGGTCTAGGTTTGGGCAAGCAAGCACTTCTAGTGATACTGTCCATGTTCAAGTTGGGAAGTAGCTTCCCAAGTCAAAGTTACCACCGAGTTAGCTTGATTCTCACATTCTAGGATTCTGTTTATGTCTGTCTGGTCTCAGGTTTCTGAGTTTCAAACTGATGTACTTCTTTATATTCAAATTATTCTTCTATGATTCATCTCGATGGAAGATAGAGTGTCTAATATTAGCTCACCGAAATGATTCTTCCTTAGTCACCATCAGAGCTTCAGGGAATTAGAAAGCAGAAAGGGGCCGAGGATCTAAATAGACTGATGTTACTGTGAATGTTTTGTATCCTCCAGAGAAAGTATAATGTTGAATTCCACAGTCAGAGCCTAAACCTAATCTGAATTCTTAATCCAGTGTCCTGCTCTCTGTGGCGGCTTTAATAAATCCTTGTTACTCCCCATGGCAAACATCATCCACGCTGTGATCCTCTGCTTGGCAGCCTAGAGGAGCTGGCCTCTCTTGATATGGCTCTGCATACTCCCATATTCTCAGTTGTGCCAAAACCTCACCTTCCTGCTTCTCTGAGTCCAGAGAGAGGCCGTCCTAGGTAGAGCACTGAATGTGCCTCTTTCTGTAACACTCCAGTGTCATACAGCTGCTTGACAATAAACACATCATCTTTCAAGTGGGATGGCATAGGTCCTAGCAAATCAATTGCAAATGGTCCTTTGCCTCCTTGTCTCCAGTACTGACTACCTGTCCCTCAGCAATGTCAGAAGTCCTCTGAGTTGTAAGCCAATTATGACCCAATTACAACTCAATTATCTGTTGCCTCTCATACCTTAAAGCACCCTATAACATAGAAAGCTCTGGGTGACCTCACACCCAGATGTGAAGACTGCAAACAACAGGAGACCTAAGACTGGAATGTATTTCTCCTGAGACCCAAGAGAATTAACTAATTAATTGTTAAGCAACTTTCTTCACCAAGAATGGGGGGGGGCAGAAATGTAAATTCCATCAGTCATGAAATCCTTCCAGGGTGGGGGAAAAGCTGCATTAGTTTCTTATCTTTTTGCTGCCACCAAATATCAGAGCAAAGGGACTTAAGGAAGAAGAGTCTGTGTTGGCGCCCAGGTAGAAATTTGGGCTAGAAAAGACTTTGAGTGGTGCAGGCAAACACAATGAGCCATTCTGTCTGGTGATGAGAAGATGAGAATACCAAGAGAAACACGGACAAGAGGAGAAAGAAGAAAGCTTAGGAAGCCACAGTGAAAGACGGCCTCATAAAGAAACTTGCTCAGAACGGTTAGTATGAAGCAGGGGCTTCTGGTCCTTGAACCAAGTAAGCCTATGGCACAGTAAGTCTCTTCTTTTGCTTTATGAGTGGAAATCGCGATCATTTATTCTAGGCTTTCTCGGATTTGATCATTAAAACGTATCCAGCTCTGTCCCCCTGTCCACAGACCCTGCAGGGAGACTGCGACATTGCTTTGAGAAGCCTAGGGACCGGATCCTGCTACGGCTTCCGTTTCACGGAGAGAGAAACGGAGGTGGAAGAAGCTAACTCTGTCAGTTACAGAAACACTGAGTAGGAAACATTAGATTTACGCACAAGCAAATGTCTCCAGGGTTTGTGCTCCTGGCTACTGGGATTCTCCTTGCTCTGTCATGTATGGCTGAGTATGGCTTTTTAAAAGAACCTAAGAATTCTTCCTTTTTCTTCTTCTTTATCTAGTAATTGTGGAGATAAGCATTGACCTTTCTCCCAATGCCCTCAGAGTTATTAGGCTTGCCTCCTTTTGCCAAGTGGTCATTTTAGCATCCCTGTGTAATTCCTGGGTTCTCAGATCCCTCCTCCCCTGTTCAGGGTGGAAGATAGACAGAAGAAATGTGATTTCTCAGACGAAGAAGACGTTGTCGTTTCCACTTGGAAATCTAAGTTCATCTCAATAAACTGCCTCCTAATCTTGCTCTCCAGAACAGAGTTGCCCACCTAGCTTCCAACCAACCAAATGGAAGCTTACAAAATTCTCGTGGCTGGCTCTGCCTAGGCATAAACCTGATTTTCAGCCCTGGAAGAAGGAAGGGAACAATGAGCCTCTACGTAACTCCTGAGTAGATTGGGCTTGTTTTGTCACAACAGAGGTGACTGGGATAGAGGCGGGTACAGCACGCATGCTGTACTTGGGTTTCTGTCATTCTTCCGTGTTCACACTCTCTTGTTTACTTTAGCTGTGGGAATGTACTATGTAAGAGGTAGGCCTATGTAAGAGGCAGCAATAAATATAACAGACACACCCTATCATCAATTGCTTCAAGGCAGCATTTGAGAAAGCTAACTACATTGCTGACTTTACATCAAAGAGGTGGACGGATTTTAAATCTGCATCATATATGTATGGCAGAGTGAGCAAATAGCTGTCAAGAGAACTCAAGAGCATTGTCTTGGCTGTGTGTGCAGGGAAGAAAAGAAGGAGAAAAGAAAGCACCATCCCTAGACTATAGAACAGCCCCGCAATACAGTCCTCTGAGAACAGAACCATAGAAGGGTGAGATTGCTGTCTGTGCTTAAAGGATTTAATGCATAATTAGGATTTTTTTTTTTTTTTTGGCATTAGGCATACAGAGTTGTTTATCCCCATATGCAACTATCACCTTAATTTCTTCAGGCCTCACCTGCCACTGGCTAGAGATAGGATCACAGAAGAGCAGTGACTCAAGCTTCCTTGACTCGTCTCCACCAGCCACCTGAAAATCCCCCTGTCCCTCGTTTCCGGGACTCCCCGTGGAATTCTCGAAGGTACATTCAAACAAGTTCACACATATTAGGGCTACAGCAGCCCTGGATCCTCACCATCCTACATAGTTTGGCTCAGAGCAGGAAGGAATAGCAATTTCTCCTCCGCAAACTCACTGTTGGAGGGCCTGGAAGCTCTGCTGCTTAAACCTTCTTTCCTGCCTGCGCCCATCGTGCTGGGCTGGCGACAGGCTCCGGTGCCGGTGATTGTGGTAAGTTGGTATCTCTTCTCTGAATACTACAGCTACTATTGCATCACCTCCTCTAGTCTGGCCCCTTCTTCCCTTAGGACAACTGACTAATCATCTCCGTTCTTGGAACTTATTCGTAGGAAATGACCGAAGCTATGCATGAGGAATCAATTACAGAGCTCTTTATACTGGTAAAAGGAAAATTCTAAGTTTTGATCAGTAGGAGGCTGGTTAAATTAATAACAATTCATTCACTTAGA
This sequence comes from Rhynchomys soricoides, assembly GCA_019843965.1. Lineage (NCBI taxonomy): Eukaryota > Metazoa > Chordata > Mammalia > Rodentia > Muridae > Rhynchomys > Rhynchomys soricoides. The sequence continues at coordinate 14,950,216 of JADRCH010000005.1, read as the reverse complement.
GAAAATATGTAACCATTTAAATGATGACGTAGACCTGCATTGTTTACCATGGAAAGACATCCATGATACATCGTTACACTGGGGAAAGTGTATGAGCTCACTTTTGTAACAATATAAGTTAACACATGAGCTCACAAGAGTGTATGTGTGTTAACGTGTGCCCATTCTCCCACAAAGAGAATAGACGTTATCTCTGAAGGGTCAGATCAGGGTATGTTTCATGTAGTTTTTATATCTTTCCAAACACTGAATATTCTTATAAGAAGCACCAGTTACCTTCCTAAAAAGGTAAAAGCCACCTGGCAATGGTGGCACGTGCCTTCATTTCCAGCAGAGACAGGTGGATTTCTGAGTTTCAGGCCAACGTGGTCTACAGGGTGAGTTCCAGGACAGCCAGAGTTACACAGAGAAACCCTGACGAAAGAAAGAAAGGAGAGGAAGGAAAGATAAAGCAATAGCCATCTGGGGTGTGTAATTACTAATTAACACATTCTTTTTTTTTTTTTTTTTTTTTGGTTTTTCGAGACAGGGTTTCTCTGTATAGCCCTGGCTGTCCTGGAACTCACTCTGTAGACCAGGCTGGCCTCGAACTCAGAAATTTGCCTGTCTCTGCCTCCCGAGTGCTGGGATTAAAGGCGTGCACCACCACCGCCCGGCTGGATTAACACATTCTTTTGAGTAAAGGTGTAGAGGGGTGTAAAATCTCCATTTAGTAATGTTGTTTAATATAAAAAGATCTGATCATTTTACTGGAAATTCCAGGGTAACATGGATGAAAACGGAGGCTGACAGAAAGATGTTTGGTGTGATACATCCCTTGAAAAGAACTTGATGCCGGCCAGCACCCCAGCATTGCTCTTCCTGGAAGCCTGAGAAATAACAATTTCTGGAATCACAAAGTACAAAGAGTACCCAGGGTGAAACAGCACATGGCTGGTGTATTTTGTGGCTGCCTCTCTCTTAAATTGCTTCTTCGTCTTCTTCTTTTTTTTTTTTTTTTTTTTTTTTAGTTTATTGCATTTTTTCTAATTGATTTGCAAAATCTCCAGACTAACAGTGCCTAGTGTTTCACATTACATGCCTTTTTCTCAGTTCATTTTTCAAACTGTTTGTGGACTTGTTTGCTGTACATGTTCATGTTGTTTGTGTGACCAACTCTAACAATCTTGACTACTTCATGAATCTTTGTTTTGGTTTCTTACTTGCTTCAATAGTGTGCATTGTAAAGGTCCCCAAAGACTCTGTGCTGTAGGGTCCTCAGCCTATGGCACTGTCAGAGTGTGGTACAATCTTTAGGAGATGGAGCTTACTTGGAGGAATGAGGTTGGGGGAAGGGGCGCATACCTTGGAGAGGATGTTGGGACCTCCAATCCTTCCTCCCTGATCTCTTTGTTTCCAGGCCACCATGAAGTGAGCAGCCCAACACACTCTCTCTGCTACAATGCATGCAGAACCATCGGTCATAGATTGATCTCTGAAACTGTTAATCAAGATAAGTCCTTCCTTCACGGGAAGCTGGCTAGGACATTAGAAATGCTTTCCCTAGAGGGCTGGGTATAGTGACCTAAGTCTTTAATCTCAGCACATGGGAGGCACTGATAGGCAGATCTCTATGAGTTCAAGGCTAGCCTGGTCTACAGAGAGAGTTCCAGGTCAAGGAAAAAAAGAGAGAAAGAAATGTCACATTTTACTCACAGATAGCAAAATTATTCCTCCACAATTTATATAACCTGTATATTTCATCTTTTATAATTAAATACTAAATTGGTTAAAATACTGTGTGCATGGCAGGCTAGGGACTTCCCCAGTCAGTTGATCATTTTGTCCAATATAAGCTTATAGACTGTTCTGTTTGTTTGGGTTTTATTTTCTCACCAGCTGGACTAAAATCCTTTTCATATTCCAAAATAAATACACTAGGATACACATCTCTAGAGTTGTGGCTGTGTCCTGGACTTCTGTTGTGGCATTCACTTGTCTGCCCACCTATTCCTGATGTAATGCTATCAGAATTACAAGTATTATGTTTTGACAATGTGTTATGTTTGCTGATAAGGCAAAGTTCCCTTTATTACTGTTCTTTTTCAAAAACATCCTGGCTTTTCTTGCATCCTTCTTCTCAATTGCTCAGATGTGATCAAAGTCGGAACAAATCTATACTAAGACTTTTAATGGAATTATATTATTTGCACACTACTCTATAAATAGAACTCGGCCTTTTCTATAAGATGGCTCCTTTCAGTCCTTGTTAAGATGACATAGGTTTGTTGTGTTAGTCATTTGTGGGTGGATGTTTCCTAGAAAACATTGGCCTCATGTAGCTCTCTCCCCTCACACCTCACACTTAGACGTTGACTCTCAGCAGATTTACAGTCACCTCACGGTTCCTACATCTCTAGCTCAGGTGTACTTCCCACAGCCTTTACACATGTCTTCTTGCACCATTCTCTGACCTCCACTATCTGGTTTCTGTTTTCAAAGAACCAACTCCCAGCGTGTTCCAGTGCCAGGCTCTCACTCACTCTCCATCACAGCCCTCACACCCCGGAGTCTCAAACCAACCAAATTCACTTTGTTTCACTGCCTCGAAAATCATCTCCAATGCAATCACTCTCAGCAACACACCTCTGTTTCTTCATAGTTCAGAAGAAAGTCTGCGGAAGTCTACCTCAGAAGTCTTCAGACAGCTGAGCTTGTCCCTCTGCTCAGTGCACCACAGGCTGTAGGTAAACATCAGCAGGACTCCCATGCAGCTGTTGGCAGTATTCATCCCTTGGAGCTGGAGAACTGAGGTCCTTGCTTTCTTGTCAAGAGCTCCTTTCAATAACCAGGGACCCCTGGGTTCTTTAGACAAAGACACTCAAAGCACAGCATACTTCAAGACCAACAGAGAATCCCCCAGAGTAGTCCTTGTGATAGTGTCTTAGGTAAGGTAGCATAACCATAAAGTGGCTGTCACCACCACCATATTCAAGGGTCCACCTAGAGAGAATAACTCAAAGACACCCACGGGTTGTGCACCATGACTAGCACCCCATGACTTTCTAGCCATTTCCCTGAGAGATGGGGTCTTGGCTTACATAACAAGATAGCATCCAGAATAGAGACTTAGGCAGAATCACAAATAGTGGGAGAGAAACAGAGAGGCAGCTTTCTTCCCCCACCACATTCAGAAGTTCTGTTTGACATGGGCACAGGCTTTCAGAATCAGGGAAATAAGCTGGGTGTGCTTTAATCCCAGCACTTGGAAGCAGAGGAAGTTGAGTCTCTGTGAGTTTGAGGCCATTATGGTTAACATAACAAGCTTAAGGACAACCAGGACTACATAGAGAGACCCTGTCTCAAAAAAAGGCAACATGAAGGTATGACGTAAGGCAAGAGCTATTCTGCTTATTCTTAGTTCTCGCCAACTGTCTTAGAACTGCTGTCAGTGCCTTCATAAGTCTGGAATTTGGGAGTCATTTGTCAGAGTTGTCCTATCTCCTACTCTTTAATGTCTTCTATGTATATGAGTAAGAAGTTAGGGAAACTACAAGCTTCCCACTCCTATGACCTAGGCTCCAGCAAGGCTGTATCTGGCAAGCCGCCCTTTCTGACTTCCTAAGAGGAGACCTCTGTCTGGTTTCGGATCTTTTGAGGCAAAGGCAAGACTGAGAATAACACATTCCATAGGAGTTTCTCAAGACCATCACGACTCAACACAGAGCTAGTCTACACGGTGGGGCATGCGAGTATCTGTAACACTTCAGCATTCCTGGTGTTCACACCCTCCCTAGAACTGGGGGAAGTAGGATGACCCACTTTATGGAAGGCAAAATAGAAGCTCAGACTGTAAGGACTGGTCCAGTGTCACACAGTCTGTGATAGAGCTTGGACACAGCCCAGGCCTCACCTGGTTCCATCAGGATGGGGAAATAGTCGAAGTATTTACAAGTGCTTTAGTTGTTAGGCTTCTGCCATGATTAATTCTGCTTACAGCCCCACAACTCCATTGTCCTTAAGCAGCCCTCAAACAAGCAGTTTTTCATGAGGAAAATGGGCAATGTTCTTGTTTCTCTGGTGCCCCGTCTCCAATGCACCACACTAACGTCTGACAGTAATTACTGGGGTGTCTGCTATCCGTACAAGAGCAGGAGTCAACCTGCTGCTCTGTTCAGACGCAACTGTAAGACCTTCATCCCATGTGCCCCTGAAGCAAGGCACATAAAGCCAGAGCACAAACAAGTCACAGGAGGACTCCTATCGTGGTGCGTCTCACACAGTCTTCGGGGATGCTGTGACTACTTGTAGAGGCATCTTAGGCCATTCAAGCTGCTATAATAAACTACCAGAGACTGGGTGGTTTATGCACAATGGAAGTTCATTTCACATAGTTCTACAGGGTAGGAAGTGAGAGACCAAGGCCCCAGCAGACTTAGCATCTGATGAGGGCTACTTTCTGGCTCAGAAATGGCACTTACTTATGTCCTCAGATGATGTAAAGGGCAAATGGGCTCCCTTGGTCCTACTCTATAAGGGTAATAACTACATTCAGAGAGACTCTATCTTCATGACCTAATCACATTCCCAAGGTCATCATATGCTTATCATCACCTTAGGGACTAGGCTAGGCTGTTGTTTTATTTATTTATTTCTTCTTCTTCCTTCTTCTTCTTCTTCTTCTTCTTCTTCTTCTTCTTCTTCTTCTTCTTCTTCTTCTTCTCTCTCTCTCTCTCTCTCTCTCTCTCTCTCTCTCTCTCTCTGCTGTTATTGGGGTTTTTTTCTAGACAGGGTTCTCTCTGTGTATCCCTGGCTGTCCTGCAACTCGCTCTGTAGACCAGTGTACTGGCTGGTTGTGTGTGTCAACTTGACACAAGCTGAAGTTATCACAGAGAAAGGAGCCTCCCTTGAGAAGATGCCTCCATGAGATCCAGCTGTAAGGCATTTTCTCCATTAGTGATCAAGGGGGAGGGCCCCTTGTGGGTGGTACCATCCCTGGGATCTATAAGAAAGCAAGCTGAGCAACCCAGGGGAAGCAAGCCAGTAAGAAACATCCCTCCATGGCCTCTGCAACAGCTCCTGTTCCTTGACTTGCTTGAGTTCCAGTCCTGACTTCCTTTTGTGATGAACAGCAGCATGTAAGTGTAAGCTCAATAAACCCTTTCCTCCCCAACTTGCTTCTTGGTCATGATGTTTGTACAGGAATAGAAACCCTTACTAAGACAACCAGACTGGCCTTGAACTCAGAGATCCACTTGGCTCTGCCTCCTGTGTGCTGGGACTAAGGTTGTATACCACCACCACCCAGCTAACAGGACTAGACTTTGGATTTTATGAGCTTTAGGGGACACAGACATTCAGACCATAGAACAGGAGGCCATGGATGCTAGAATCAAAGGGAAGGACTAGAAATCTGGGGCTATGTGTCTGCCAGCTACAGTAGTGAGGAAATTATAAGCTAGGTATAGAACTCTAACGTACACCAAGCTTAGGTTCCCAATCAAGGGGATGTCCTATAAAACAGAAGATCACAGAGCCTGCCTAAATATATAGACTGATACATAGACTCCCAAGACTCTCAGCCTCCAGAGAAGGTACAATTGCTACAAACTCAGCCTCTAACTGCCTGAACCGCCATACCTACCAGCTAACTACATACAAATAAATACCAAACCCAATCCTGGCACATTCCTGGCTGTGATACATCATCAAAGGTCAGCTTCTCATGTATAGGCCTCATTAAACACAGGGTGAAGCTTTGAGTCCCTTCCTGCCGCAATCCTGAGCAAGCCACAAAATCCTGTGAGTTCTTACTTCCCTGTACAAAGGTCCTCAAAGCGTTCTCACCCCAACATGAGAATAATATGAGACCTTCTTAGACGTGTAAATCTCTGGTTCAACCCAAAACCTACTGAGGCAAAAACTCAGGATCTGTTTTAACAGATCGTGGGAATTTTGTTGCATGGTTTATGGGAAAGCTAGGATTGTTGTGCCTCCTAGAACTGAGAAGGTTAAATGAAACAATGCATGATGCCAATCTGTGGATATAACATTTCATTGCTCGCCCAATCTCCCCCGTGTGTGTGTGTGTGTGTGTGTGTGTGTGTGTGTGTGTGTGTGTTAATGCTACTTGTATTATGTTAATCTGGTCCCCCAAATTGCACAAGAATCTGCATGTCCACACATAAGAAACTGAGAGAACTCTGTCCCCAGTTGGTTTTGATTAATAAATAAAGTGGCTGGCAGCTAACAGTTGGGCAGGGAGACAGAGGCGGGAATTTCAGGGGTTCCTGAGCAAGGGACCAAGGTAGAAGAAGAAAGATAGCCACCATGCCAGAGAAGGAAGCAAGACACCAGGCCTGAGAGGTGCAGAAGACAGAGGGATAGTCATCATGTAGGTGTTGGGGAATGTAGCTGAGGGGGCTGCAGGTCTGTGTCCAGGGCAGCAAAGATAGAATATAGATTTAGTAAGTAATAGCTTGGGAATATCAGAGAAGGGTACATCAACCATGTGGAGGTTAGGAAGTGGCCCAGCCATTGAGCTGTTCAAGGCATATCCAGAAATAAAGGCTGTGTGTGTGTGTTTCATTTGGGAACCCAGAACATTGGGGCGGGTAGCAAGGAATGTGTCACTGGTGGTGGGATCGATTTGAGTAGCTCAATTTGGGTACTACTCTGTGTGTGTGTGTGTGTGTGTGTGTGTGTGTGTGTGTGTGTTCATAAACACGTGGAGGCCAGAGGTCAACACCAGATGTTCCTCAGAACACCATCCATCCATTTAAAAAACAACAAATGAGCAACAGTTTAAAAAAAAAAAAAAAAAAAAAAGCCCAGGATCAGTTTGTCTGGGATGACAAGGACGAACAACCACCTAGGCTTTCCTGCCTAGGGCTGGGGAGCTTACACTCTACTGCCCGACTCATCTTCAAAACAGGAAAGTTTTCTGAAATAGTGGGAATAGAATTACAAACCTTCATGGCAGGGAAAGGGCTTGGGGTTTCTTCCTACAGCAGCAGCAAGAACTTTATAGTCACGCTGCAAGAAATCCTAAGTGAGCACCCACAGCCAAGGCAACTTCTTCAGATGGGCTCACTCCTAGCCTGGTGGCTTTGCAGCTGTGGGGAGCCTGCCAGCTTCCTCTGCTCACCTTAACAACAGCCCTGCCACTTACAGCTCCACTTCCATTACTCCATCAAGCCCCTGCCAGGGCCTAATTAAGGAGTTACCAGCTTTTCATCTCTGTTGCTTTTGTGTGTTTTAATACTCCCATGGCAGATTCTTAGTAACATTGCTGCTGCCAAGCTGATCCGAGCAATCCTACAGGTAGCCATGATGGCTTTGGTTAATCAGAATTGCCTGGCTTTGAATAGTCTACCTTGGTCCCATTTTTTCCCCCCTAAGTCCTGTTATATGGTTTTTTTACACTGAGTTTTGCAGACTGTGAAATTTTCTGGGAAGTGTTATGCTCTGTTACAGCAGAAATAGCTGTGTGTGTGTGTGTGTGTGTGTGTGTGTGTGTGTGTGTGTGTGTGTAGTACCTGGGCTATCGTGTAGTCCCACAGGGTCCTGGACATTCTGATAAAGGAACCTAGAAACCCAACAGCAACAACAGCCCCCACACAAGAGCAAAGCAGTGTATTTTCATATAGGAAGAGCTGCTAATGAAAAAGTAGTTTCTAGCCAGGCAGTGGTGGTGCATGCCTTTAATCCCAGCACTTGGGAGGCAGAGGCAGGTGGATTTCTGAGTTAGAGGCCAGCCTGGTCTACAGAGTGAGTTTCAGGACATCCAGGGCTACACAGAGAAACACTATCTCGAAAAAACAAAAAAAGAAAGAAAAGAAAAAAAGTAGTTTCTACCCTCTCCTGCCAATATTTTGGATGATGTGGTAATTTGAATAGGCTTGGCCCAGGGAGTGGCCCTATTAGGAACTGTGGCCTTGTTGGAGGAAGTGTGTCACTATGGGGGTGGGCAATAAGACCCTCCTCCTAACCATATGAAAGCCAGTCTTCTCTTGTTGGCCTTCGGAACAAGATGTAGAACCCTCAGATCCTCCTGTACTATGCCTACCTGGACACTGCCATGTTCCCACCTTGATAATGAACTGAATGTCTAAACCCATAAGCCAGCCCTAATTAAATGTTGTATTTATAAGAGTTGCCTTGGTCATGGTGTCTGTTCACAGTAGTAAACCTTAACTAAGACAGATTATGTCAATTTTGATGTGTCTCCTGTTTCTTTTCTTTCTGGTTTGAACAGCTTTTCTAAGACATAGGGATAGTCTACCCACTTCTTTATACTTAAATCATTAGTTACATTCAATTTCCTTATTTATAACTTTAGAAAGATCATACAGTTATCAGTGGCAAAAAAATACATAGGTAGAAAGTAGCTGTAACCTCTAGTGTCAGGGGAGATGGTACTCCAGCTTGAAGTCTCTAGTCTTCCATGTTGGAAGGCACCAATTAACCCCAGCTTGGTGGAAATTAAGATCTGGCTCAAAACTGAGCAGCAGGATGGGCCTCGAAAGCTGGCCAGGTGCCTGGCTCCTGACTTTGTTTCTGTCTCTCAGACTTTCCTCTCTAGTTTTAGCCTGCATTATGAGGTTACTTCTAAACTGTTTCCTTCATCTTGGGGTCACAGGCTTGTGGTCTGCAGGTCAAACTCTGCCCTCCTCTTTAGTTGTCCACGTTGAATCATAAAAACAGAGATTTCACATTACAAAAGCAAAATGACCTGGCCTCACTTTAAAATTCAGAACATCTGGCAACCCAGAGGCAGCAGACTCATGCAGAATCAACTAGCTGGCTGGAGAGCACCTCCCCCTTTTAACCAAGCTGTGCTTACTCTGCTGTGCCACGGTCTCTACCAACCCTGGCAATTTTACACACACACACACACACACACACACACAAGCACGCACGCATGCACACAACCTCCTCAGTACACTCCCTAAGGCTGAGATAACAAAATACGACAGGCTGGGTGGCTTGAACAACAGAAATCCATCTGCTCATGATTCTGGAAGCTCAAAGTCCAAGATTGAGATATTGGCGGGATGGGTTCCCTCCTTTGCTTGGTTCTGAGGGTCTCTCTCCTTTGCTTGTACATGGCCGCTCTTTCACTGTATCTTCCTGTGGTCTTCCCACTATGCATTTCTGCATTCATACTCCTTCTTCTTCTCACAAGAATATCAGTTATGTTGGATGAGGGACCATTCTACGAGCCTCTGTTCATATCATTACCTCCTTAAAGACCTTGTCTCTGACTGATGCACTCTGACATGCTGTGGGTTGGCACCTGTGATGATTCCTCTCAATTATCAACTTGATGTGATGGAGAGAACCAGAGGAAGTGAGTAAAGCACACTCTGATTGTGTTTGTGGGTGTTTCCAGAGACAGCTGACTGAAGGAAGAAGTCAGAGACCCATATTGAATACATAGAAGAGAATGCCTGCTACCAAAGCCTAACCTTCTCTGCTTTCTGGTTCTCCTGAGTCTAGCAACTGTGCTCTGCCACACCCTTCCCTCATGATGTTCTGGGTCACCAGAAACTGAAACCATGAGCCAAAACAGAGCTCTCTCCTTTGAAGTCAGTTTCTCGGGTGTTAGTTACAGCAACAAAAACCCTGACTCACACAGTCCCTATCAAACAGCCCTCCCTCTTTTACATTGTTGCTTAACTTTAGCAGCACTTGAACCACTACCAGGTGATGGCAGCCCTTGGCTTGGGGTGTGAGTCTTTTCACAGCTTTGTGCCTTCCTTCATTGTCCCCTATATGAAGCTCAAGAATGACGTCCAAAAAGCACATTTTAATAAGATACAAACATTTAAAGACAGAAAGAGACTCAGAGATTGGAGATGATCTCCCCTGGTGGTTTCAAAGCCATTTTAAGACAAAGAATCTTCCAGAAGTCAACAAGGGAGTTAGAGAGATGGCTCAGTCTGTAAAGTATTTGCTATACAAAGATGTCTTGAGTTCAATCCCCAGGACACATATTGGTAAAACAAATTCTAATATTGGGGAGTCAGGGATGGGAGGGCTCCTGTGTCTCACTCACCAGCCAGTCTCACCAACTAAGCAGTCTCCAGGTTCACTGAGAGACTGTCTCAAAATTATAAAAAGGCAGCAAGGGAAGTGGTTGGGATGAAGAGTTTTGGCAGGAGGAGGAGGAGTGAGAGAGGTGTTAGAGGTCAAAGGTAGTTAGATTCCCTATATACATTATAGAGTGTGAAACTGTCAAGGAATGGAACAATGAAGAAAGAAAGGAACGAAGCAATTGGGAAAGGCACACAATGTCAGCCTCTGTACACACACACATTCATATTCTCTCTCTCTCTCTCTCTCTCTCTCTCTCTCAGAATCCATTTATAACATAGCTGAGCTGAGCATCATTCCTGGTCTCTAGTATGTTTCCCAGATGACCTCCCTAGGTGCTGGGCCTCCCTCTCAGGACCAAGAAAACTGCTTGTCTAATGCAAATTCCTCAGCTTCTATGTGAGAAACCTAAGGCCCATCCACAGACCCCAAACCACACAGAACCAAGAGCAGAACCTAAAATCCTCCGTCTCCTGCCTCACACTGCTCCTTGTCTGGAAGACTGCAGCAAGGTATGTTGTCCATAGATCTGGATAAGGTCATTTGAATAGCTGAAGCAAGACAGGAATTCTGGCATTTATGGCTGGTGGCCACAGTAGCCTGGAGCAAAGATCTAGGAGGGCCAAGTTTGCACGATAAGATGCCAGTACTGGCTGGGTTGTGTTAAGAACAAAGCTTTTGTATGACTTGCCTGTTCCTCTTCATATACAGAACAAAAGGGTCCTCTCCCTGGACTCTGATGGCTCCTGGAATGTCACAAGATTAGCATCCTTGACCACTACTGTGACAGTAATTGTGTCCTTACTGTTACTGAACTAGTACAATCGACTCCATGAGAGCATCTTGTCCTCAGAGTCATATCTACCAGCAATGGGCCACACACTCATTCTCCCCAGCATAAACCTCCCTGCAGAGCGGTTCTTCCTCAGATCCTGCCTTCAGAGCACCAAGGACACCTCAACATCTGTACCCCAGCTTGCTATCACAGAGAGAAGGGAAGGGTGGACAGAGAGAGAGATAGACAAAGATAGAGAGGGACAGAAAGAGACAAAGACAGAGACAGAGAGACAAAGATAGAGAGGGACCGAGAGACAGAGACGGGGAGGGGGGACAGAGGAGAGAGAAATAAGAGCATTCATGGAAGGGGTAACAGTAATCTGAACCAAGCATTCTGTACCACAGGGAAACTGCAAGCACCACAGCCATTCTTTGGGGGAACTGTAATTATAGAACTGCAAAGCAGAAATGGCAAGAATTTGTTCTCCAACCGACATTCCAGTGACAAGCAGCTCATTACCTCATGAGTTCTCATGAGTAATTAGTACTGCATTCGGAACCAAAACATCCAAACCCGGCTCCCCACCAACACCTGTCCATGTCCTCCTCTTCTTCCAAAGCCCCCATCTGGACCACATTTGCCATCCTCCCTCACCATCACCTGGAGTTCTTCTAACCCAAGGAACGTGTTCCAGGTGTGATGAGTCTCTTCCAGACATAAGCCAAAGTGTCCTACTTGAGACTCATACTTTCTCTTTATCTGCCAGTTAAATGGAAAGGACTCTGTGGACCAGGAAGGAGCAAACCCAAAACAAGGGAAGTGTGGTCTCTGAAGGACAGCATGGAACACAGACATGCTTCTTCCCCTACGATCAGCATTTCCCAATTCCCCACACCCACCCCACCCAAACGCAATGTGGCAAGAAAAAAAAATGTTTGTTTTATCCGGCCACTGAGATCTGAGGCTTACCTATTTCCACAAGTAGCAGTATTTACTTTACCAGCGTATTTCTTGAGGCAACAGACCTACCTACCATTGCTCGGCTCATTTCCTAGACTTTTAAGTACCTTACGACAACTCCCGTGTGAAGATGGCAAAGCGAATGGCCAACTCTGACTTCTTCCTCTACCCTTTAGTATCTTCTTCCTCTACCCTTCCTCTATTAAAGGAAGTCACCCACACACATTGAGTCGGGGCACTCATCACTGCCAGATGTCTAGCTAAAGTTTCCGAAAACTTAAGTACTAGGTAGATCAAAGTACATTTCCAACAATTTGGGGCAAAAGCCCTCAACAACAGAAGTGAACTAAGAAGACTGGGGTTTCTTTACCCTGGACTATCGCTCTAGAGACTCCTTCCCAATTTGGAGCCGTTGAGTCAAATACTGGCTAAGAGCCACTGTGCTGAGGGGTGGGGCGGAAAAGTCATATACCCCTGCACACACACCTTCCCTTCTGAGTCCCCAGGTTGGTTGGTTACCCATCGGTTAGTCAGCTTCCTGTCAGTATAACAAAATACTTGAGATAATCAACCAACCAAGGAAAGTTCTTGATCTCTGACAACAGGGCTGGTAAACACACTGTGGCAAGGAGCCGCTGAATGGGCAGATAAATATTGACAAGTTTTAAATTTTACTGTATTTCTCAGAAAAAGAGAGCATTTAATAACTATAAAATGTCAAACATGGGAATTAAAGTAATCTTTAGTAAAGTGTGCCTGGCACTCGTAAAATATGTAATTACAAGTATTACTTGAGAAAGACGCATGGTTTGTTTTTAGCCTGGGGCTTTGCATTTTAAGAGGATGTGGGAAATGGGAGAGAATGCAGAGAAATCATTATTGAAGGCTCTTGCAGGAAGAACCAAAGATCTTGAAATTGTTTTGTGCTAGTGACAAAAGGAAGCAAAGGGAAAGGTATCTTCAAGTACCTTAAATGTTAGTCGAGCCTGCTGAGCTTAGCCTCTAGTCCTGCCCAATTTCAGAGCCATTGAATCAAATACTGGCTAAGAACCACGGTGCTGAGGGGCGGGGCTGAGAGTCACATCCCCTACCACCAGCCCTCCTTCTGGGTCCCCAGATTGAATGGTTCTCCACTGCATTAGTCAGCTTCCTGTCAGTATAACAAAATACTTGAGATAATCAACTTATGAAGAGAAGAGGACACAGGGAGATGGCTTAGGTGGTAAAGGGGGGGCCTTGTTTGGATTCCTACAGCCATGTAAAAAGCTGGCTGTGCCCCCAACACCTTCAATCCCAACACTAGGGGACAGAAAGAAGAGGATCCCTGAGCCATGCTGGACAGCCAGTCTAGCCAATCAACAAGCTCTAGGTTCAGTGAGAGACCTTGTCTCAAAAAATAAGATGGAGAGCAACAGAGAAAGATCCTCAGCGTGGACCTCTGGCCTCCACACAAGCGTGCACACACACGGTGCAGACAGAGAGAGAGAGAGAGAGAGAGAGAGAGAGAGAGAGAGAGAACACAAAAGGAGAAAGAGGGAGGTGAACATGTGTTTTTGCCTCACCATTTTGAGGGTTTGGGGTTTGGGCCATGGTAAGTTGGTTCCATTGCTTTGGACTGTAACAAGGCACTGGCACATTTTGGCAGGGACACATGGTGGGTCAAGCCACTCAGCTTATTGCCAAGAAGCAAAAGATAACAAGGGAAGGCTTAGAATCCCACAGGATTCTTCAAAGGTGTGTTCCCAGTGGCCTGAAGATTTCCTACTCTGAAAAAGTTTCACGGCTTCTCAACGGTGTCATCCTTGGGACCAAACCAATACAGAAACCTTTGGGAACAGTCAAGATCCTAACGGAGGAACCCACTTCCCATTCCTCTTTGCCCACCAGGTGAGCAGCACTGCCCATTCCAGCAGCATTCTGTCCATCCAGCTCCATGCTTCACCAAGCTGCTCATTAGTCCTCTGTCCCCACCAACCTAGTCTACTCAAGCTGGCTTGCAGCTAGCTTTTCAGCTGCCATCGAGTGGGCCTCCCAGCTTCCCTTACTGTCCCTGTCCTCACTCATCAGCCTATGCCCCAGAACACCCATCCCGACCACAGACATGGCGGTATAGATCACCAGCATCGCCCAGTGAGATGGACTTCCTGCAGGTTTGTGGTTTCCACTGTAAGCTGTTTTTAATTCGGTTGTGATTCCTTTGAGCCTCCAGTTCCCTTGCATTGTTCTAAGGCCTCACTATGAGGTTGGACCCATCCCAACCTCTTCACCCTGACTTTCCAGCAGACACTAGCATGCCCTTCACTGCCTCATGTTTCCCTACCTTTCTTCTTGTCAGTGTCTCTGACTGGATGCCCATCTGATCTTCTCCAGGTAGGAGAACCTGAAGCATCTTGTACTACGCAGATCAAAGATTCCTTTTACACATTGCTGAACCTAGGGAGAACTGATGACTTCAATTAGGATTTATCACATATCATAAGTTTTGTCTATCTGTGTCATTTCTACTACACTATTAACTTACTAAAAGTAGGAATTGTGTCTCATTTGCCTGGGTGTTTCTTTAGGACTTAGCGGAGTAGCTGCTATGTAGTACATGTTTGTCAAAGGAAAATCAAAGCCCCCATTTCAAGGATTTTCTTCTTAGTTCGCCTACTGTACCCAGCCTGCCTGGGAGCTGGCACATGGGGCAGGATTCTGGTTAAAAGAGGGTGAAGGATCCCAATGGCTCCTGCTGGGCATCCTTCGACATTCCAGTGTCTGGATGAAAGCTGACAGCTCCTGCCTTGTCTGTTTCAAAGTGTCGTAACTGGAACAAAATACCTTCATTAGCCAGTCTGGCCACATCGCAAACACATGGCTTAGAAAGCAGAGACTGCCTGGTTTTCTTTCTTTTCTGGTTCCTATGGATACAATACCTCTTTTGACCCACTGGGATCCATCTGCGTGGGCAGCTGCCATATCTGAACATAAAATACAGCAGTGAGCATTGGGTAGGAAGAAGTCTGGGTGGGGATGGAGGTGGGGTGTGGCAGGATAGAGAACATATGGGTGGTCATCCTTGCAGAAGATGGGATCTTTGTGAAAGCTTCTAGCAAAATCAAACATAATTTGGGGGAGACTCCTTTTGTTAAGCATAAGATGTGAAAAATCACCACTGAAGACTGCTTTCCCTTCTGCAGCCAGAGCGGAACTCTTGGCTCCGTTTTGATCTGTTACTTCTAGGCATTCCCTTCCCAGCCATCATCAGGCAGCCAAGCACTCTGACATGTGCGTAACTAGGAAGCAAACTAGGCAGGCAATCTGTAGAAATGCAATATGGTGTCATCTCTTCCCTTTGCTCATTTCACTAACCAACACATACATTTAGGAATACGATGATTAAAAACAGTACCTTCTACAGCTGAGTCCTTCAGATTTACCAGGAGCTCTTGCTTAGAGCCTCACTGCCTTCCTAATAAAGAATCTGAGGCACTCATTGAGAAAACATTCCATTGTCCCAGAGTCACTCAAGTGAAACCGGGAATCAGGACCCAAACCCAGAACTTCAGCTCCCCACAAGGGTTCCCTCATCCCCACACCGACCGCCTTCCTTTATGCCTGGCTACCAGCTAAGCCTCAGCTACTTCTCAACGAAAGTGCAAGAAGTCAAGAAAGAGGAGGTGGGGGTTAAGGTTCTGGTAGGTATGTCGACAAAGCTATCTCCTGGGTTGTTTTTTAACCTGTATCTGAGTAAAGCAAATAAATCCATCACTTTCAAACATGGGTACCTTCTTCTAGTAAATAAAGGAAATAGTCAAACTGATGGCTTATAGGGTTTTTTATCACTGTCTCTGAATTTATAAATTTGCCTCTTGCCAGTACAGTGAAGGTTTGTGAAGAGGTTTCCTGTGCTAAATTCGTCTCCAAAACTGAGGTCACAGATTGGTGCCATGGGATTGCTTTGTTCTGACTGGAGTTGCCCTCCCAGCTCTCAGGACCCACATGATGCTCTAGACATAACTGGATGCCTACCTTTAACCACATTTGTCAGTTTCTGGAATATCTGAGTGGCAGATAGATATAGTGATGGCAATGCATTGTATTTCTAGAACACTGTGGCTAGTGAAAATCTTTATTATTTTGTAACACCACCTCTTTTCCCTTCCAGCATAAGGTCTCCTCCCTGGCCATGAGGCTGATGTAACAGATAACATTTTCACACTTCCTCTTCTGTGGTGTTGGGGACAGAACCCAAGGTCTTGTTCATGCCCCATCTACACTGAGCTACATTCCCAGAGTACAGGTATGACCATTTTGACTTTATAGATTAAGGTGCATGGAACCTGGAAAGGTTTGTTGCAGGATATTTGATCACACTGTGAACCCTGAGATTATGTTGTTTACCAGAAAAACCTGTTTCTAATTGTGGTATGACTCAGGCTTAGGACACACTTTTAATCCCTCTGGCTGGAATACATACACGCCCTTAGTACACACCTTTAATCTCAAACAATGAAGGTAAAGTTAAATTTGTAGAAAGAGACACCCATGTTTGAAACTGATGTCTAATTGAGTGGCAGACAAAGTGATGAATCAGAGAAAGATTTTGCAGAATAGGACATGCTGAACTCAAAAGAGAGGAAAGAGAGGTGACTTAAGAGAAAACAGTGCAGAAAGGAGAGAGAGGCCGGGACAGCACACAGACAGGTTATAGAGAGAGAACAAGCTAGACAGAGGCGAAGATAGACAATTCAGAGAATGACAAGGAACCAGAAGATTAGAACCTATTTCTAAAGTTAGTATGAGGCGAAGCAGAGCAATTCACGAGAAACCAAGAGAAGCCAGGTTGAATCAGCCAGCTTGGAGAGGAGTTTGAGCCAGAACAGCTGAGTTGAACAAGCCATCCAGAGATCAGAAAGAACTAGAAAGGGTGAGCTTATTCAGCAGTAAGTCTTGGAGACTGAAAACATTCTAGGTACATATTAGATTGTACGGAGGCTAGACGCTTCCAGGACTAGGTCTAGGTTAGCAGATTCAGGCAGTGAGCCTCCAAGCTAACAATTACAAAGCATAACAAGTGTCCAGTTTACATAAATAAAACTGAGGGACCAGGAACTATAAAACCCTAAATCCCTAACTCTAATTCAAGCATTTTTCTTGCCAGCTAGAATGATCTTTCTTTCTGCCTTCCCCTATCTACTCCCCCCCCCCAAAAAAAAACACTGCCAAGACAGCAAACATTCATTGCAAGTTTTGAGGAACAACAGTTAGATTGTTGGTAAGAAAGTGGGACCCTGTCCTGAGTGGAAAATGGGGCCTCTCCTCTTCTAGGTGCAGAGAGAGAGAGAGAACACTATGCTAACATAACTATACACTCATTTATCTATGTCTCCCATCTGTCAATTCTTAATCCTAAATCCATGGGTGATTCATGAGCCCCTCACAATTGAACAGCATTCATTGTTTTCAAGGAGACTGTTCTAGTCTTCACAAATTCTCAGGGTTGCACAAGAGAAGCTGAAAGGTATTGATACACTGTATAAAGCAACCAGGCCCCAGCTCTCCCACTCTGACCACTGGGTCTTGCATGTAACAAGTGTAATAGGTAGATGAGATTGTACATGCATTTCTGTGCACTTGAACAAAATGTGTGGCTACCTAGTTCTTTGCTTCTCTGCTTGTTTGTTTTGTAAAACTTTAATTCCACAATGGCCTGAGTATTTTATAAACTGAAGGATGCACTAGACAGGACCTCAGGACTATAGCCAAATTTTAAGGAGGAAGATTTGAAATTTAGAAAAAACATTTTGACTCTCAAGAGTATTCAATGCACTGTGGCTGACTCACACTTGACATTGTTCCTACAGTTTTCCCAGTTACAGATCATTATGCAAAGAGGGGGATTTACATATAACCAATTTCAGCAGAGCAAATGATACAGCATGTGTTCCAGCCCTGGCTGGTTATACATCTTACATTTTATAGCTATTTCCCTGTCAGGAGTATAAATCTACCACATGCACACAAAGAAATAATTTTAAATAGAGTGTATCAGAAAATCACACTCAGCAAAATATGGCAGTTTCCTGACAAATACTGAATAACCAAGTTATATACACACTTTGTGGTTCTGTGGTTGTCCAGGACACAGGGTGATCTGGGACATCAGACTCTCATCCCTAAGTGTGAAGCCAATTCCAAGAGATCATCAAAGTGAATTGTATCTGGTATATGAAATCAAACACCACCCTCTACTCTCTGGACTTTGAAGATCAAATATAATAAACCTGTCATAAACCAAGACAAGAGGCCACCGAGGAATGACAACTTTCTATCAGGTTCACAGTTCATCAAAATACTGAGGGTGGAAATAAAAAAGGCCCTTCCTCTTCTCACAGAGACTGAGGAAAACTACACTGAAGGAAAACTGGTTAGGTTTTACAATCTGTTGGCCAAAGCCAGCCTCCCACAACCTGGAAAGGAGCAGAGAGCAAAGAATCATGCTGAGGAACAACACCCACCTGTCCTGTCAGCACAGCACAGGCCAGAATCTGTCACCAGATATGTCCATGCACTGTCAGAAAGCTGTACCCAAAACAGCCTGGAGACTTACTCTGTGAAAACCAGAGGGTTTCAAACATCCAGCCAAGGACAGACTTCTACAGCCTTATGTTCCTCTACTCCCAATGTGAATGAATTTCCCTGTCAGATTAGAAAGCAGTGGCGGGCGGAGTTCAATCAATAACGAAATGAGCATCTTTTTGCTACCTCATAAATGTAATTTTGTTACTGTTATGAATCATAATGTAAGTATCTGATATAGAGATGGTCTTATGAGACTTCTGTGATAGGTCGTTTGACCTCCAAAGGGGTCGTGAACTACAAGTTGGGAACTGCTGATTTAAAGAAAAGGATTTTTGAGCGCCTATCAACCACTATCCAGAAGATTAAGAACACAAATGTGGTCAAGACAGTCTTTTCTGTATGGAGCTTAAAATAGAAGGGGTACCAATAAGAACAGAACTCCATGTTCTGCTACCTTGGGTCAGGAGCAGAACATTCTGGAAGGGTAGAGAAACAGCAATCCGTCTAGTGCTGCATATCAGAGTTGGCTTTCCAGAGAAAGCCACATACATGCCTACAACTTGTCAAGTGGCTTTCTTGGGATTTTTCTAGCTTCCTCTATACTTCTGGGCAAGGCCACACCATCAACTCTAACTGCCTAGTTTTGCCCACCCTTGAGTCTTAGTCCAGGATCATCTTTGCCATCCTTCAATACTCAGCTTCAATGCAGCCCTTTCTTGGACGCTATCATGACCTAACTGAAGAAACAGAACTGAAATGACTCTGAACAGATAACAAGGAAAAGATCTGAATGGCCTCACATTTCTCTCCACTCTAAACCACTCTACTCTGTTAGTCATTAAGTGATCCTTGGATCTCTAAGTCATCAAATGATCCTTATGTCCATAATTTAAGATCAGCCCACCCGTATTAACAGCAAGAGTGAGAAGAACAATGGGAATCCTGGCTTCCAAAGCTTGTGTTACTATACTCCCTAAGCTGGAGGCATGAGAGAGGAGGCTCTGTTAGATTCAGTTGGAATTGTGGCAGCAGCCCGAAAAGTAACCACTGTCAGGGTCCCTGGTCAAGTGGTGGCGAATTTGGGTGAAAACATGTTAACACTGCCCTGGGGAAGACCTCATCTTTTCAACTGTAAAATTACAGAGTGGTTCTTTTGGTCATCAGCAACTCTTTATAGACGGGACCAAAGCAATTTTCTTCAGAGATGCTATAGGACAAAACTGAAAGATATATTCATATTGCAGAGTTTTGCAAACCCTCCGGATGTCCTAACAATAAGTTACAGATGTCTAATCCTAAATTAAGAAGTTAAATGCAATGTGGACTCTGCAAATGGCAATTTTCTATAATTTGAGAAAAATATTTGGTAGCTCGATTCCCACTGGAAATGGCTGGCAATGGTTCTGCTCTCTGCTAAACATCTCTGTCAGCCTCTCCTAAGGCTTGGATCACACCAGAGAACAATAGCCTTCCAAAAACAACAGAGAATTGCTCAGGAAACTGTAATTATGATTTTCCTCTGGGCATCTCAGCATTTTATAACCAGGGCAAGTATTGGGCTCACCGAGAGCATACATTCTCATTCCTTTAATGGCACTAAACAGTATCTTGGCTTTCCGTCGTTTGTGCTGTTACCCTATTCGCTTTTGTTTGAAAGGAGACTTTATCAGTGTTCCTGGACTTTGCCATTTTATCTCTTCATTCTGCCTGCAATAAGATATCAGGCTAATATTGGCAGAACAACTTCGCACAATGATTCTTTGTTCCAGGGGAAAAAAAAGTATGAATAGTACATTATTAAAATGGAGACGGAAGTGTGTTTCATTCCGCTTCTTATTTACTCAGTGAATATTGTTGTGGTACCAGGCGCTTGACAAAAGATGAATAAGAGGAAGCAAGAACCCAGCGTACTCGGATCTTGCATTTCACACGAGGATCTCTGAGTACTTTCCAAACACGGACTCATAAACCAATTCACTTTGAGGCAGTCCTCAAGAGTTAAGTGGAGGAACCTGCTCCGAACGAACACCTCCCGACACCAATGGAGACTACGTCGCTGGATCTCTGAGATGTCTGAAGACTTGCAGAAATGCAATCAAGGAGGGATGAATTTGGAAGAAACAGAGCTCGGAAAATAATACAGTGACAAAGAGACTCACAGTTAGAGCACCGAGTTCTGTGGATCACTGACTGATAACACTGCTCTCCAATCCAAACTCTTACCAGCTGACAAAGTCAATGTTTTACTTACTGCAAACTTGGTTCTTATCTTTGTCTAACACGTTCATGACAGCTGCAGTTTGGTTTTCCTTTTTTTCCTGCAGAGATGTTTTTTTCCAAAGTACATTATAGTTTTATTGTTACAAAAAACACGCTCTATTCTGATTGATAACCCCATTAAGATTTACCATATACCAACTCAATGTGAAAGTCACAAATGAGGAAATCTCATTCATTTAGATCCCACTAAATACTGAATTTATATAAGAGTACCTAGTAATTGATAAATTGTTCTGTTAAAGGATGGGAGAAATGCCCTCAGAAAGTCACTTCTGCATTGTGACAAAGGCCAAAGGCAACAATCAGCAACCATCCAAGAGTCCCTAGTACTAGAAACACATGGCTCATATGATAGACCTTCACAGAGAGTCATGACACAAAACCTCAGTCATATCACTTTTGATACAGAAAGGGGGTTTGGTGATCCCCATGCTTAGAAATCAAATGAAAAGCAAAGAGCCAATGGGATGGTTTCACTGTTTCAAAACCAGGAGCCAGCGAGGATGGCTGAGACAGGAGCTCAGATTCAGCCTGACTTCACCTTCCCTGTTATGGATCAGCTTTCTCAGAGGCTGAATTGCCATCTTGAACTTGATGCAAGTCTCTTGAGAGCCAAGCATCTTCCTGGAAACAAGCCCACATTTTACCCCCTCCCAGAGGCTGTGTAGTCTGGTCATTCTCAGCAGAGAACTGAGGGGCCTCTGGGAAGGAGCTCCTTAGAAGGGAGAAAAGCATATTGGATGTACTGAGTAACAATGCATAGGCATTCCAAGATGGCTGGAAGAGTCTATACCCAGCAGCATGGCCGCTTGCCCATCTCAGGCCATGTGGCTTTGTGTTCTGGTCCCTGGGAAAGACACAACCATAGCAAAATTCCATCCTCAGTATTTCTTTTTGTTTCTTTATTTACGTGTACATACACATGGCTATGAGGAGAACAGGGGATATCAAATCTCCTGTAACTGGAGCTACAGACAGCTATGAGCTGCCTGATAAGGGTGCTAGGCACAGAACTCAAGTCCTCTGCCAGGACAATATGTGCCATTAACCACTGAGCTATCTGTCCAACTGTAAGAGGTGGTTCTGATGCTAAGGTCTTGTTCTCCAATTGGTTCTTGATCCATCAATAAAGATGCTAGTGACTAATGAGCTGGGTGGAACAGGCAGGACTTCCGGGTCCCCACAGGCAAGCTAGCAGATGCAGGGGAGAAAAGATTTTCCCCATGATTCTGAGAGAGAAAGGGTGTCCAGCCATGTGAGATCTCTGGCTAAGTGGCCATAGGCCATTTTCCCAGGCAGGAGATTAAAAACATTCAGCAATTGAGCCATAAAGCAACACATGCCAACATAATCATTGTACCAACTTTGGCAGACATAGGTCACTACTTTGCCTGATTTGCCTATGTGCTGAGGTTCTGCACAAAGAGGCAGGAGAGCTCAAGGGCCAAGCTGAGATTACTGGGAAGGGGATGCTTAGAAGCACAAGAGAACCTAGCCCACAGAACCACTGTATGGAGAATAGAAAAGAGCTCATGAAAGCTTACAAAATGGCGCATTTAATTTTCCCACAGTTACAAACTCTGCTGCCATCTGTCTCAAAGCCAGTAAATGACAAAGGATGAACGTCTTTCAAGGAACCAAAGAAACAGGTAAGGCCAAGACCCATTCCACAAAACCTGGGGGGGGGGGGGGATCTAAAAGGGGGGTTGACTTCTGAGAAAAGGGAAACAGGTTGTGATCTTATGTTCCATGGGGTGGGGGAGAGAGAGAGAGAGAGAGAGAGAGAGAGAGAGAGAGAGAGAGAGAGAATGAATAAGGGAGCAGACCCTGAAGATCCTCCAAATAAAAATGATAGATGTGTCTTGAAGATTACCGGGGTGGGGGTCAAACTTTACATAGGACTTAACAGTAGACAACTGTTTAGCATTTTGACCCAGTCCTAGTACTGGTGTGCTCATAACAATCAAATTATCCCTATCTGTATAGAATTTGGTCACATAGCAGATTCTTCTTCCAGACTTCTGTATGTAAGCATCCACTAGAGACTTCTGACCAACGATCATTCCAGCTCCCTACCAACCTTCTGTTGCCTGAGTCTTATCACCATTGCTTGAGTTGCTGTATAGACACGAAGGCTGGATACAATCCTACTTCTCTGCTGTTTGGGTTCTTTGGGGTCTTGGTCCAGATTCTTTCAATCATCAGACTAATCAGAGATATGACACTAACAGTGTTAGGTGAAATAACTTCACAAGCTCCAAGAGGTTTCTCTGGCCAGTCAGAAAGTCAGTAGTTTTCAAACAGAATGGAACCCTCTAGAAGCAAGAGAGCACACAATTGTGTTTGTGTTGAGCAATGCATTTAGACAGAGCTGGGGGGCTTTTGAAAGCGGCTTAGTTTTGCTCTACATGGTTTTCCTCTGTACACAATGGTGTTGGTAATGAGACGTCCTCGCCCAGTGAGAGCAGACATTCCTCTTACATCTTGCAGTGGTGGTGCTTGCTAGTCTCCTTTGAAATGGAGGTCTCTGGAAAGTAGGAATCACAGGAAGACTACTCAATTAAGACACAAACTTCAAGCATTGCCCACTTTACAGACGGTTTCTTTGACAAACAAGATTTTTCTCCTCTCCTTCTACGATCCTACTATGATCTATCTGTACAACATTGACCTGACTTGGACAACAGGGCACAGCAAGATGACAAACATGCGTACAGAAAAGCTTGGTTCAGGTGGGCCAAGTACTCGGATGGACAGAGACCAGCAACACCCTGGGAACTCAGCATGTCTACTGTATATAAAACGAATGGTGAGGACATGAGCTAGCTAGTCTCTACAAGGGAGCAGTCTCTTGGGTTGCTGTCACCAAGGAGAGGAAGCTGTACTTGATATGTTCTGAACACACTGCGAACATCAGTAGTCTTCAAACAGGAGATGGCTTTGCCATTCCTGAGCCAGACCCAGCGAAGGCCTTGTCATTCTCATGGGTCTGGGGCATTGGGATCCCTGATAGGACCGTGTTTGTGTCAATAATACACTGCACAGGTCTTCAGCTGCTCCTGATAGCTTCCTCCTGCGTTCTGTCTATCTGATCCTCGATTCTGTGTGTATTATGCCCTTCTTTCTAACCAGGCGACCAGGACACTGCAGACTATTTCTGACCTGACACCCCAAGAACAGGATGGAGTAAGAAAAGCCCTCTACCTGCCTTGCCCGCTATTTACCTGCATTGCTGTCTCTCTTTTACAAGGCTCTTACAGCCTTCCAGGGAATAGACTATTAAGCCGTATCTCTATTCAGTGATTTGGTCTCTAATGCCAAGAGATTGCAGTTAAAAATTAATGTGATCACATATCAAAGTTTCCATTCTTATGGCATCTGATCCCACACAGGTAAGGAAAGATAGGCAGACACGCACAAAAATGTGACAGGCATTGAAACATCCTTCCTACCTTTGTTGAAAAAGCTCAGTTCTCCCAAAGCTGGATGACATGTAGTCTCCCCTGATTGATCTCCCTGAGTGACTTTTCTGGCTTTAGCACAGAATTAGGAGAAAGGCGCAACAAGAAAGATAACATAGGGGTGACAAGGGAAGGTCACAGTCTAAAGGTCCCTCGCTACAGAATATATAAAAAGTGGAGGAGTTTCAGTTTTTACAATATAGTTTTTCCATCTCTGTGTCAATTTATATGTCTGATTTTTGACATGTGTGATGGATGCTGCTTCATTGGATTGTCCTCCAAGTTCATGCTCTCTTGCAAACTTGGCCCATCTTCCTGATCACTGTTGCTCTGCACTGGAATTGTTGGGACTCGGTAGCTGTCTGCCCCGGTAAAACTTGAAATTCTACTGGCAGACTCTCTCATATTCACCCCTCTACACTCCTTTTCAACCTGTAAGGACACAGTGAGGAGCACACGACACAGTGAGGAGCAGACAGTCCTCCCTCACTGCCACAAGAGGGGAGCCAGCTTACAAGGGCTGGCAGCCGAGGGAATGAAAGACAGTGGACAGTAAAAGATTCAGGGAGCAGGCTCAGTCTGACACAAGTGTGAGAGTTCTTAAATTTATATAAGGTTGATTTCCAGAAAATTCTTACCACCAGCCATACCCGGTCTACTGTTTACATTGTTATCAAGTAATCATGTAAATAATGATTGAAAAAAATCTTAAGTAACAAACATAAGATGTGATAACTATGTCTCTTTTTTTCTTTTCTTTTTCTTTTTTCTTTCTTTTGTTGTTGTCAAGGGCAAACCTTGACACTGCTCAAATTAATGAAGTAGGCTGACTGACTATTAATAAAGCCTTAAGGGCTGTGGGATGGCTTGATCTTCCTTATATGAAACACAATCTTCCATAAAGCAAAGGCGACTATATTTTACTGGCAACCTCAAAGACAGGCTCATCACATTCGCTCGAGTTTAATATACATTTTTAATTATTCATCTGCAAGACATAAAATAGCTCATTTTGAGAAGTCTCATTTGGATGTTAATTTGCAAATAAGAGCCAGGGACAAGTCTGTATAAATTATTCTTGTAAATATATGTACATAAAATATCTCCTAAAATTTTAACAAACCGGTTACTAAAATCTTGTTGGGAAGCATGATCCAAAGATAATCACCCCGAGTTGGGATAATTTTATCACAGTCCATCTTCTGCGAGCTTCTTTAGTAATCTGAGGAGTGAGATTAGACTCTCATTATGAACTACTTATAAACATCATTTGAGATGATGGGAAAGTAATTTGAAGAATTCGGGCCTGGTAATGAGTTCCCTTTGAAGTTGGGGCGGGATGGCAGTGGGAACAGAATCTGAGGTAATTGCTAGTTGTCTCCAAGGAGTCCAAATGTTGATGAAGCTCTGTGTTTAATAATTAAACATACTAACCTCAGAGAAGGAGGGAGCCATGTCCCAGGAACCCCTGGACATTTAAAAAGCCGGCTTTGTTTTTCCAGAGCACTGTCCACCTCAATCTTTGTCTTTCCTCCAGCACCCACCTCTGCTCTTAAGTGTGTCTCTGTTTTAGGCATAACAACAACTGAAAGCTCAGGAGAAGAAAACCCACTGAGGAAACTTGACTTTGGCCTGTGGCTTCCTGCAGTTGTAAATTGCCCACCTTACTGCCTGAGGTGTCATTCTGGAGGACAAGCAAAGATTCTCCCCCCAAATAAGTTCAGGAAATCAACAAATGTTTGCCTCACTCTTTGAAGTTTATAAGCTCTTGCATCTGGGTGAAGTCCAATTAGTAAAACTCTAGGTGTGGCCCTTCCCATTCATTTAAATCTCCAAGAGACGCACAGGAATTTCATTCTAGTTAATCATGCTGTAGTCTAGAATATTCTCCCATGACCTACAACCGAGGGAACACTCATCATCCATTTCTAATGGTCTCCCTCTGGCCTGAGTAACCCTAGCCCAATCAGAAGAGCCCCTTGGCACAGCTGCGTGAGCTAGGGAATTTCTAGTGGAAAGAACAAAGTGACGTGTGCAATTTCAGACCAATACCCTCTGCTCTAGAGCAGCATCTAGAAGGAAAGGGAGCAAAGAGCGTGGCTATGTTCATCTAGAAGCTAGCGTCAAACTCATCTCAACTAATCATATCTGCACTTGCCTTCTGAGGTACCAGAGTGTAGGGTGTCAACTTAGGGAGCGGAAGGGGACATAACAATATCTAAGCAGTAAGCTTCAAATCCCTGGTTCACAGCTAAAGCAGACAGAAGCCGCAACATCTGTCCCCCAGTTGACCTCCCCTAGATAACGTCTGCTCTGCCCTGATGTGGGTCATCCCATGAGACCTGGCTGTTGCACAAGGCTCCCTGATTCCCTTTGCATCCCTCCCACCAGACAGACACTGCCCTTGGCAGCTCTCCCTCAACCCAGGGGGAGGGAGCAGACAAGCTGGTATAAGAAATGCTTCTGTTTCTTGACACAGTGTTAAGGGTCAGCAGAAATGTTGTTCTTGGGTACCAGACAAGGATAGCACAAGAGTATTTGAATCATTGAAGACAGAACAATGTAAAGAAAACTGTATTTACCAGGCTAAGTAGATCCGAGAAGGCTCCTGGGAGCATCTTCAAACAGCCACAGATGTCTCCCGCTTGTCCTCACAGGAGAACAGATTTCACTAAGGAAAGGATCCGGGCTTTGAGAAGCAGGGTTCTCAAGGTCACGGGCAGCATCAAATCATTCAGATGGGTCCAAGCAAGTCTGAGATCTGCCACCACCATGATTCTCTGCCTTTCCTCAACTCCACAACTAGCACCCACCCAGATTCCCAAGGTACAGCATCAGTACAGTATCAGTGGGAAAATGGTTCCAAATTATTTTGTAGCCTTGGGCACCAAGTATCACCCCGCCCAGCATATTCCACATTGAATGGATTCCCACCAGCAATGGCATCTCCATTTGCATGCCTTGATAGAAGAGATCTTGAGCATTGGACATGATTTTTAAGTAGGTCCCAGAAGCAGAATACCAGGGCTCCCCTTCACCATGTAGATTAAGTCTCCTGAAAATCTTCCAACAACAAGAGTCTGAAGAGGTTCGATGAGCCAATACTGTGCTTGATCATTTCTTTCCATTCACACATGTTAAATCTGTCTTTGTGAAATGTGTGTGTGGGCTTAAAGCTTTGAGGAATTGTCTCTGAGGAAAGACGCTGCTGCCTCTCACTCCAAGTGGCCCCCTCATCTGTAAAACAGTGAGAGAAAATGAGCGGTGTTTTTCCCAACAGTTTGATTCTGCAAAAGTAAGCTCTGTCAGCCCAGGAGTGATCTGGTGTCTCTCATTGTATACAGGCATGCAGTTATCTTCCCTCCAAGCCTTACTTTCTTTTTCTTTAGTAGTGTGTGGTATACAGAACTGTAGGACCGTGAGCCAAAGTTGAAGAGGACCAGAAGAGAGGAAAGAAGGAAGTTAGAAAGTTAGGGAGGAAGGAAGGGAGAGAAGGAGGGAGGGAGAGAGGGAGGGAGAGAGGGAGAGAGGGAGAAAGGAGGGAAGAAGGGCGAGAAAGGGAAGAAAGGAAAACTTTTGTTTTGTTTTGTTTCGTTTTGTTGTTTGAGAGAGGGTTTCTCTTTGTAACAGCTCTAGTTGTCCTGGAACTCACTCTGTAGGCCAGGCTGGCCTTGAACTCACAGAGATCCACCTACCTCTGCCTCCCAGTGCTGGGATTAATGTTGTGCATCACTACCGCCCTGCCTAGGAAAAGCCATAATTAAAGGGTGACCCCCAATAATAAAATCTACTGTAAATAACACTATTAATTATCTCAGGAAAGGAATAAAACACTAGAGTTGATTTTTAAATAATAAAATAAATATCTAAACAGGTCCCCTGGTGTTAGCCATGCCCCCTCCATAGCCTTCCCTCTGCAAAGCATGCACCGCCCTTCCTGCTTGGAGATGAAGCTCTGAGGGACTCCCCAGAACTCTGCTTCTCCGTCTCTCCTAGCACTGAGTCCAGGACACTAACCTCTACTGCCAGTCTATTACTGCTCCAGGTCCTGCCTGCCTCAAGTGGGCTTGGTGTACTCTACAATATTTCTGTTTCTGTCAGCCAGGACCGTTGGTGAGCAGGCTGCCTCAGACTGCAGAGAGAGCAGGAAGGAGGTGGAAGAGAATACAACGGGCAGCTCTGGGGTCAAAGCATCAGACAGAACAGGAGGGCGGAAATAAACAGAGATTGACTGGCCTCTCACCTTTCATCCCTGGCTCTGTGAGATAAGACCTAACAGCAAGGCCATCTGGGCTCCGTTTCAGACTTTCCCAGCCTCTACTTCACAGTGCTTCTTTCCCTTTGAAAATCCTGTCCCTGCACTTTGTTAAGAGGCTGACTCCGGAAGGCTTAGTGGGCAGGACACATTACAAATGCTGCGACCGTTATCCCCAGGGATGTATAGCATGTGGTCCTTGGAAAGCATCTCTCACACAAATGTTACACGTCGATTTTATAGATACAGGAACTTAGTTGGATGATATCTATGTTGAGTCAAAGCATCAGGCTGAGAGGAAGGGCTTAAGCCATTGGAAACCACGCTGTTACCTGCTCCCCTTACCTTTACCCTTCCCACTGTTCTTCTGTCGTCCCTTTCCTGTTATCAAAGCCAGCTGGAAGGAAAGCTCTTAAACTCTATCCTTTATACCTTTTAGTAAACCAGAGTCAATGCGCTGTCTCTAGGTGTGAGTCGCTATTCATGTTGGAAACATTTTATGACCAGAGCCAATTTTGCTGGGTTTCCTCACTGAGAACGGCTTCCTTAAAACAGACTATTCCCATGTGACAGGACTTCAACATTCCCACCCCACCCCCCAGCATCAAAAGGGTTGTTTGGTGATTGCTATAAACATCGGTTAACAGCCTGCAGCTGGATTACCCTGGTTCAGACCCTGACTTCCCCACAGATTAGTGCATGACCTTCTTATTGTATCACCCGACTTTCATCCTCTACAAAATGAAGACGGCACTAGCGAGCATCTCATCCACATGTATCTAGCAATGCAAAGCTATCAGAAGCACAGCTGACACACAAGGACTTGCTAACACCGCCAATGGCCTGGCTTTGTCCGACCTTACCAACTGAGTGTATGTTCTTTGATGTAAAAAAAAAAAAAAAAAATGAAAGTTGGGGGGGCGGGGAATGGCTCCTCAGAAAGTAACAGTTAAAGAACACATATACTTCTCATGGTTAAACTCTTTTTAGAAAATTCTGTCTCCAAAGTTGTTTTGTGTCACGTTTTAGCCACACTGAAAGAATAAAAATAAAGTAGAGCCAGGTGTGGTGTCCTGTAATCCTGGCACTTGGTGGGCTGAGGCAGGAGGCCTTGCAGTTAGAAGTCAGTTTAAGCGACACAGTGAGACCCTGCCTTGAAAGTGGGGCTGGGAATGTGTCTTAGGGATAAAGCACTTGCCTGGCATGCCCAAGGCTCTGTGTGTGTGTGTATGTGTTCATATATTTCATATTGTTTAAAAATTCTTCAAGTAAAACTAGATATAAGAAAAAGTCTAAGTTTTTACCTTTCCTTCAAAGTGGAAATTTTTCACTTGTTGTTACTAATCTAAACCCTTCATAAGCTTATCACGTCTTATCTTGATATAGATCTCCAACAAAATCTCTTGGCTCGCCCTGCATTATCAATATAAAGTACTACTAAATAAGATTTAAGGGGGATCGGGAAGAAGGGTTTTAAGTGAGTTTACAAAGGGAGAACTCGGCCATTCCACCTTAAAGAATGTCTCATGATAATGTTGGCATTACTTCTTCTCTGAGGTTTCCGAAATGGCATTGTTTCTGGTTAGCACAGTCAGACCTCCAGCAAATGCACTCGATGTCCTACGAATCCTCAGAATGCAGGAGATGAGGGGGCCGAAGTTCTTGTACCTCTGAGCTCACCAGTGAGTGGGTAGCATCCCACTTAGCCTCCACAAATAAGCCTGGCAGCAACCAAGGAATCATTTTTATGGAAATTACTGCATTTTTTTTATCGAACCAAATATGAGTTTGTTAAAGGAAAAGTAAGTTTTCTCCTTGGCTGGGTTTTCATCTTGACTCTGAAAGGTCATGCTAAAGAGCGGCGGCGTGAACAGTCAGGTCTCTGAGGAACTGAGGAACGGGCAGTTATTGATTGCCTACTCCAACAACGACTTCCTGCCCTGTCCTTCCGGTCAAGTCTCACAGCTGCTGCGTGAGTCTGCTCCTGCAAGTTCAGATCAGAATATTTAATTATCTGCAAAGGATGTTCTATGGATTAACTGTCAAGTGTTTCGAGACCATTAACTACTTGATAAATGCTAATGAGATGCTTCAAGGAGGCAGATATTATTGGTTATCTAACATGTATTCTTTCATGTGCCTGTACAACCCCCTTAGGTATTATTATTATTGATACAGACCTGTTTCCAAACTGCATTACAACCCAACACTGTCCTGCAAATAATCACCACGCCTTAATTATAAAGTCTCGAATCTGAAAGTGCTGTTGTTGTGTAGGATCAGAGAGGAAGTAATCTGTGGAAAGCCTGGGTGTGGCTGGTAATCATCAGAGCAAAAGAAGCCCGTGAGTTCTAATACATCAGTTACCTTAAGGAAAGAAGACCAGGCAGGAAGAGGGAGAAAAGCAGAGATCAAGAATGTCTTCTAAGCTTCAAGTTAAGCCCAGCACTTAGACCAAAGGGCTTTAGAAGTACTTTGAAAAGACTTTGGAAAATTTAGACTTTGTAATTTGATTTCCACTTCTGACTTTTAATATACTTGGAATGAGCTACAATTCTTGCACATTTTTCTTTCCTACAGGGGTTGGTGGGAGGGGCAACACACTGCCTTTGAATTGAAAAAGAGAGAGAGTAAAGAAAACTTCTCTGTAGGGCTACAAAACATCCATCTCTGTTCCCACCTCAGCCTTGACTCATGCAGGGCCCCCAAACAGACCCTTGAACCTGGATGTCTGTCACATGCCCATACCTCTACCTAAAATCAAAACAATGCCCCAGTTGCTACCTCACCAAGAAGTCATAAAGATTACAGTTAGAACATTGAACTTCAAAGATGAAAGGCACAATATAAATTCCTAGCATTATTGTCCAGTCACAGTGTGACCTTGCAGAAATCTGCAGCTTAAGCATGATTGCTACCTGTCCGCAGATCCAAACTAGGATGCCCTTGCTAGAACCGTTGGAAGGGCAGGGGAGCCTAAAACCAAGACCTGGAAGCTACTGTCTCCCAGACAGCATGACTGTGTTCTCACAGTGGTCTTTGTTCTCTGAATACACCTGTAAGTGCATGCCTGATACAACAGCTCAGCTCCCATCCCACTAAACAACTTGTTCTTGCTCTTCCTGTATCTACAACGGGCAAGGCTATGCTAAGAACTAGTGAAATCGATACATTGATACACTGATACCCTTCAGAGCTCACGGTTAAAATAAGGGCACTGTGCATTTCCTAGTTGATCTACAGGCAGGTGTACAGGATGCTTTAGTCCACAGACAACTTACAACGGTACTTGTAGCATCTGTAAATAAGAAAAACCTTCCACTAAGAAATGTCCAACAATTTGGAAGCTGACGTCCATTAGGAGTGACTGCATTAGGCCATGACATGCACTGTGACAAATCAATATTTTGCACATTTTTCCCTTGAATCTACAAGTGCTAGAAATTATTGCTCTAGATGTTCCTTGAAGCCTAAATTAATAGCTCCACACTGCTTTCAGAGCTGCTTAGTGCCAAGGGGTCCTTCATCCCACATACTTCCACCCAGGTTTGGCAGGCAGCTCACAAGTCGAGCCTCCAAATGATTTTGAGTGTAGCCAAGGCTACATAAGAGGCTATACTCAGTATGTAGTTTTCTGTGGGTGCTCATGTACCTCTATAGTACCTGTACCTGACTCCCAACTGTTTGGTAAGGAATAATAACAGGTTGGGGTGCTGCCTTGGGAACTGCAGCCAGCCTTAGCTTATGCCATTTGGTACAGCTGTGCGTAAGCTGTTTTAAAGATCTCCAGGCCCAGACAGCCCTTGGAAATCTGATTCTGACTTATGAACCATTCAAACTGGGGGGAAAGCCAAACAAACAACTGTTCATATGTGGAAATAGAAAATATTAACAGCCTGTTGACTTTGAGTAGACTAGAGCCCATTGTCACAATGGCATGTGTTAGCTTTCCAACCTCTATCTTAAAGGCTGGCTCTCCTTAAAGAGCATGTAATAACTGTTGATTCTCTTCAAATTACATTTAGTTGTCTCATCTTCTTTAAAAACCCAATATTGCTGGGGCAATAGAAGAATCCTTGTCTGTAAAAAGACAAGATGATTCCCGTAGTTGCTTTTTGAGAGACTCCGCGTAATAGTCAAAGGCAGAGATACACAATCACTTCCTGTAAAAGTCAGGTAGTAAACAGTTCAGGCTTAAAGCCATCAGGTTCCTGCTGTAAGTATTCAAACTGCTATTAAGAGGCAAATAGACTTAGACAATACTCAAGCACAGTTGGGTGCCAATAAAACTTTATTTACAAATACAGACGATACAAGATCTAGAGGTGCTGCTCTAAGAAGACAATTTTCTAAAATCAAATTCTTTCTATCTCTGCTACCTTCACTATCCGGAGTTCAGAATAAGTTCCCCTGGGACAACTCACAATTAGTCAGCAACTTGTGGACCTGGCACTTCTTCAGTTGCCTTTGTAGATCACACACACACACACACACACACACACACACACACACGGGGGGGGGGGTGAGCAGGGAGGGAGAGGGAGAAGGCACTATTAGAAAGTGTCTCAAGGCCTTCAGAGTCTATTGCTGTGATGAAACACCAGGACCAAAAGCAACTTAGGAAGGAAAGGGTTTGTTTTCCTTACACTTCCAAGTCACAATCTATCACTGAGGGAACTCTAGATAGGAACTCAAATGAGGCAGGAGGCAGGAGGAGGCAGGAGCCATGAAGAAGTACTGCTTCCTGGCTTGCTTTCTTACAGAACCCAGGACCACCAGCCCAAGGATCACGCCACCCACAATGGGCTGGGCCCTCTCTCATCAGTCGCTAATTAAGAAAATACATTGCAGCCCAGTCTTATGGAGTCATTTTCTCAACTGAAGTTCCCTCCTCTCAGATGACTATAGCTTTGAGTTAAGTTAGCATAAAACTAGCCAGCACAGGAGAAAAATCGGAAAGGCAGAATACGTTCAATTTCGTTTCATTTTCTTTTTACATCAACCAACTTGTGATTTTCAGGATGAGTGTGGGTCTGTATTTGCATCTACAATGTCCTACTGTGAGCCTAAATATTTTAGGGTATTAAGACCTAAGCTTGAATCTTAGCACCTACCCCCAAAACAAAAAACTTTAACATGAGCTCAAAAAGTGATTTTCAAAAGATGTCTAGGAGCTGGGCAGTGGTGGCAGATGCCTTTAATCCCAGCACTCGGGAGGCAGAGGCAGGCAGATTTCTGAGTTCGAGGCCAGCCTGGTCTACAGAGTGAGTTCCAGGACAGCCAGGGCTACACAGAGAAACCCTGTCTCGAAAAACCAAAAAAAAAAATGTCTAAGAGTAGATTGCGGCTGTGATCACACAGTGAATGGTGTTCCAGAGACCCGTAGCCTTCATATGAGCTGGCAACTGTTAAGGTGTGGACTCTTGGACTCTACCCCAGACCTTCTGAATCTGTCCTTGAACTGGATCCCTAGGGTTAGTGTACATACATTCAACTTGAGAATCACCAAAGCATTTCTGTATTGATAAATAAGCATCACCACGGGTGGGATTAAGGGTATGTAACATGGAGGGAACTGCTTAGTGAGGCCATGCATTCAACACCCAGGGATAGGTGGGCTCTTTGAATGAGAATCACCTGAAACAATTACTAGCACCCAGGACTGAAGGCCCAGGAAAGAAGTATCATTATCCTGGAGTCCATTTTGCACTGAAACACTGAAGGAGGAGCAGCCTGCTGGAGCTGTCTTCAAGAGGAAACTAATTTTTAGAAACACAACACCAAACAGAGAAGAAATGTCCCACCTCCCCCTCATCTCACTCTCTGGGCTCTGGCTGCACCTCCCACTGGCCCACTCTGAAGACAGAGACAGGGCATGGAAGACAATGTCCTCGTGTGCCCAGTGCCCAGGGCACACAGCAGGGAAAGTGGAAAGGGCAAGAATCACAGAGACACTGACTGGATGAAGCCTGTGAGGGGCCGGGGCTCTCCAGCTGGAGGCAGCCATCAATTGTCTGTCTCTTTCCCTGGCAGTGTGTCTTCACCCCACAATGTAATGTTGGCTTTTCCTATTCAACACACACAAAATTACTCAAGCTCTGCATTTGCCCAACTCACACACCATTTTAAAAAATGCCTTTATGTATCTGCACACCAGCTCAAGTAAAACCACACCTCAAAATTGTCCTTTCTTACCTCTTCAACCCAATCAAATTAAAGCATGCCTGCTGCATGTTGTCAGAACAACCAGCCTATGGGAAGGAAGGTTTTCCACCTTAACTGGCCACCAGATGACTACAGAAGACTGCCTGTCTCCCTCTTCTACCACAGGGAGACATTTTTCCAAAAACACTTCACTTTGTTTCCTGATGGTTCTGGTGGATCGGGAGACATGGAGTCAAATACAAGAGCCACCAATCTTGAAGGCGTAAAAGGAGGAGATATATGTGTATATAATGAAGCATCTGCCTCTTAGTCATCCAGCCCTTAGGCAAATAGCTTCTTGCAGCCTCGATATGTAAAATGGAGTGTTACAATAGTTAAATGGGAGGTCATTAAGCTGAGGCAGCTGTGGCGTCCTGGGACGCTATATACACAAACTAGACAGTCAACTCAGCAGGAAGTTTTACAGCTGGCAACTGAGACTTGTTTCACCTGGCAGAACATGCCACCTAACCTCTAAGCTTCGACTTGAAGGCTACTACCCTACTTTAGCCAGTCAGTCCCATCTCTACTGGGATTCAATATTTACCATATGACACCCCCCAGCCCCCACACCCACCCTTGGCGGGAACTCAAAACCGCCTGCAGTTAGGAGCTGCCAAACTCATGAATCATAGATATCTGTTCAAATGGTCACTCAAAGCCTTCAATATGCATCACCTTATCTCTCCACAGGGGATGCCCCGTATATTGCTTATAACAATAGTAGCTGTCTCCAGAGTTTAAACCGAAGAAGACAGCATTGTGTCACAGGATTCAAAACATACCACATACAAATATTTAGCTGGTCCCTTAGCTATAATAATATCATCATGACTCTAGTTATTACTGCTGACATTTAACATTTCAACTGCTAAAATAAATTGTATTCCAGTTGTTGATCAACCTGTGCTCCAGATTGTGAGTCTTTCTCTCAGATCATCCTGCCAACCTGAATCCAGTCAGCAGGGACTGGCCTTTCTTTCTCACAGCAGCCTCCCACCCCTATCTATCACCTGGCTCCTCAGAAGCACAGTCTCTCCCAAGCAGAATTACAGCCCCTGCCTCAAAAAAGACATAACACACCTTTTGTTCCCACTTTGGGCTCCCCAGTACCCCTGGTATCTGGAAGGCCTGGCTTTTGCACGTAGTAGTTGAAGGTAAAGTGTTAAGAATGGGCTACGTCCACGTCTTCTCTGTCTTTTCTCTTCTCAAGCAACTCCTACCAATAAGCTTTCTGCCAGTTCCCTTCAGTTTTGATTATAAAATCTCGTAGCTACCTACAATTCTATTCCGAAGACAAGAAAGAAGAGCAGAGAGTAATTTCGTGTGCATGCATGTGTGTGCATGCGTGGTGTGTGTAGTGTATATGTGTGTGTGGTATGTATGTGTGGTGTGTGTATGTGTGTAGGGTGTGTGTATGTGTGTGTGGTGTGTGTATGTGTGTGTGTATGGTGGGTGTAGAGTACGGTGTATGTGGGTATAGAATGTGGGTGTGTGAGTGTAAGGTGTGATGTGTGTGTGTAGGGTGTGGTGTGTGTGTTCGTGTGTGTGCACATGCATGGGAGTGTAGCAGCATGCATGTGTAGCTCTGGATGATATAAAGGGCAAAAATGTAATACTCAAGAAGCCTGAGCTGCAAAAACTCCAGGTGGAAAATAAAAGAAAAAAAGAGAATGGGAGCCGGGCAGTGGTGGCGCACGCCTTTAATCCCAGCACTTGGGAGGCAGAGGCAGGCGGATTTCTGAGTTCGAGGCCAGCCTGGTCTACAGAGTGAGTTCCAGGACAGCTAGGGCTATACCTGTCTTGAAAAAACAAGAGAAAGAAAGAAAGAGAGAAAGAGAGAGAGAGAGAGAGAGAGAGAGAGAGAGAGAGAGAGAGGGAATGAATGGGAGCAAGAGCAGGGAAGGGGGGATCTAAATTTCAATTTAAATAGTACTGAATGACCCATAGGGGCAAAGAAAGCTGAATTATACAGGTTTGTGATCTATTGTGGTTTTTATTTTATGCTCCCCTGGAGGTGGTGCATCTGTTTCTACCATGCCTGCTCCCCCAAACTGTAGAGAGGAATTTAACCTGAGTCACCCTAAGAAGACTGGCAGATGCAAGATGGGCCACTTTTCAGCCCTGACTCCCCT
The DNA here is from genome assembly GCA_019843965.1 of Rhynchomys soricoides. Classification (NCBI taxonomy): domain Eukaryota; kingdom Metazoa; phylum Chordata; class Mammalia; order Rodentia; family Muridae; genus Rhynchomys; species Rhynchomys soricoides. The sequence goes on along the minus strand of JADRCH010000005.1, from coordinate 14,913,502 downwards.
GTGGCATGCAGACACAGAATGTCAAAATGACTCACTAAAACATCACCCCGTAAAGCCTGCCAAGCATTCAGGGCATCTGACCATCAAATCTGAGTTCCTTCCACTCGACTCTTGTCCCAGATTCAGCAAGCAGGTGGTATTTGTTTTTCAAAACTTGATCACAACTATGAGCCACAAAAATTACCTGAACCAAGAGGAATCCCCCTGCTTGCTTTGTCTCTATCAAAGCTTCCTTTCAGAGAGTCTGGGGACCTGGAGGTCACATATTTCCTGTATGAAGTCAGGGAACCCAGGACAAGAAGTATCATTCAGTGTGTGCACAAGCATTGCAAAATCCAGGTTCCTCAGCCCAGTTCCAAGGGTTGCCACAGTCACAGAGTTTATTTTGGTGACCTTTAAAAGCATGCATTTGTCTCAATAAATATGCTTTTTTCCCCTAGATTGATGCACAAAAGTCACAGGGAAAAAATTACTTAAGAGGAAAATGTATTCTCAGTGTCACCTGAATAAGTATTATTCCTAGCATATCAGAGAAAGAAGATATAGAAACAGCAGTGATGTTGGCTGGTAAATCTCCAACAATTGGTATATCTTCTGAGCCTTCTACTTATAGCCTTGACCAAAAAGAAAAATAAATTATGAAGAAACAACAAAATTATAAGACCCATATTCCTCACTGTTACCTTTTTCTCTGTGGCAAAAGGAAAGCTTTACCAATTTCACCATAGCAAGTGCACTGTTCAGATCCATTAAGACTTGATGACGGGAACTTAGTGATTAAATGCATTCGAGAGAGTGCACACCCACCTGCTTGAACAGCAAGCCTGCCCTCCTAGACAGGAACCCCATGGTCCTCTCCCCAGGCCTCTGGTGACCACCATTCTGTGAGTGTGACAGTTCTCCCACACAGGTGGAATGACACACTACTTATCTTTCTTACTTCACTCTGCAAAATGTATTCAGTGTTGACTCATGTTGTGGCCTGCATCAGATATCAGAATCTCACCCTTTTCTAAGGCGAACGTCCCATTGTATGCAAATACCAAATTTGTTTATCCATTCAAACATTATCTATTCTGTTGGTGGACATTTGGGTTGTTTTTACCATGGTCACTAATGCCCCTGTGTGTGCCGGTATACAGATACCTGCCAAGTCCCTGGTTTCAGTTGTGTGGGCCATATATGCCTTCCATATTATTTTAATTATCTTTCCTGAAATTCCTTCATCTGTCAGGGAAAACCAGCCTTTCAGCCCAGCATGTGTTTTAGAGAGCTGTCGCTAGGATAGAAGAGGAAGTGGGCATCTAGCACAGGAAGCTAGCACAATGCGGGGCATCTGTGCAGTGACAAAGGCAGAGCCTGCTGGCAAGTCCTCCTCTTCTTCCTCCAGGGCTTTCTTCATTTTAGAAATGTTTAAATGCCAGGGGACCTCTTTGAAAAGGAAGTTGTCTTCACCGTGAGAATGTATGGTGTGAACGCCTGAACAGCTAGTCAACAGCAGCAGGAACAAAGCCGGCCAGGCAGGCTGGATCAGATGGAAGCAGTGGGTAGGGGCTGGGTGGGGGAGGGGCATGTTACGCCCGGATGCTGGGGAAAGGAAAGCTCCATGCACAGGGAAGGGGGAAGAAGAGAAACAGAGAAATCAGTTCTCGGTAGAGGAAGGTAGTACTGTGACGGGTGACAAGGACTTCTGCAGCACCCTGAGGCAGAGGACCCCAAGAATGCTGTCATAGAAAAGCTGTGATCATGAGTCCACGCTACACCCTCTAGAATCCATAGGAACTCTAGCAAGAACCAAAAAAGAACAAAATAAGAAGCAATTCTCTGAAGAACCCAGCTTCCGTTGGTATCAACAAGTCTCACAGGAGTTCAACACTCAGCTCCCAGAGCAGACTGCATCCAAACAGTAGAGTCATCCCAGAGACACAGACAGTGTGAGAGCTGCAGCAAGGCTGGGCCCTGAGAGCAGAAGCTAACTCCAGAAGCTCTCTCAGGAGGCTCAGAGGGCCGAAGGAGAATCCACTCATGTGGGGAAAACTGACCACTTCCAAAAAACACTCAGGCCCTGTGATATGGACAAGACCCAGAAAAGATACTATTTGGGTTAGTCACCCCAAAAGGCTCCATAGTCCTCTCAAGTTCAGTTACTCACACCCACGTGAGCCCACCATTTTTGCCAGACTTCATCAGACTCCTGTGTAAGGAAAGAAGACAGCTGGACTCAGGTAACTGATAGAAGAACAAGAACCTCTCTCCGGGTCTCTTGTGAGCCGCTTTCTTCGACGGTTGTTGTCTTCAAATTGAAGAGTGAGACCCAAAATCTTACCAGATAGGGCAGACACAATTAATTCACTTGAAAACTGTCTTTGGGGCACTTTTTGTTTTGTTTTGTTTTGTTTTTCGAGACAAGGTTTCTCTGTGTAGTCCTGGCTGCCCTGGAACTCACTCTGTAGACCAGGCTGGCCTCGAACTCAGAAATCCACCTGCCTCTGCCTCCCAAGTGCTGGGATTAGAGGCGAGTGCCACCACTGCCCTGATGGGGCACTTTTTTTGAGTCGCTCACTCAGCGAATGTGCTCTGTCTCCACGTGGAGCTCAGTGACCACTCAGGCACAGAATTAGAAAGGTCCTTCTTCCCCCCCAGGAGGCTCATGGCTAACAGACATGCGTGATTAAAAGTAAGAGCAGGACTGAGTGGAGCTCAGTGGTGGAGATTTCAAGACCCTGGGGTTCCATCTTCAGGACCTCCTAACACTCCCAGACAGACAGACAGACAGACATACACACACATACACACAGACACACACACAAAACCACAACACACATAGAGAGACAGCTTACAAAAGAAGAATATTTGAAGTGAATTATCACATAGGAAACTTAAGAGCGGGTCTGGAATGCAAAAAGAATATAAAATCCAAGCCATCAGAACCACTCACTAGGTTCATGTTTGTTTCCTCTTGTTGATGTAACAAATGACTCAGAACAGAATGGCTCGAAACAATGTAGCTTTAACAAAGGGGAGGTCAGATGGCCAGAGTGGGTACTAGGGGCTAAAGTTGGGTCCTCAGCAGCACCGCATTTCTTCTAGAGGCTTTTGCAGAGACTCGTTCCTGCCCTCTCAAGTTGCTGGATGCCTGGTTCCTTTGGCTCACGACCCCTTTCCAGGAACGGCATCACACTGACCTCTGCTCTGTATTCACGTGTCCTGACGCAGCTTTCCTGTCTCTCCTGTCCCAACATTCCCACCTTCCTCCTCTGTGACTGCACTGGCCCATCCAGATAGCAAACTCTGTCTTCAAGATTCTTGACCTAGTCACAGCTATGCAGTCTCTGTGCACTGTAAGGTGACGAGGCTTGGAGATCTTTGGGGTAGTAGTGAGAGACAGAGGTGTCAGGGACAGTACTCTATCATGTCAACTCTTATAAGACTAAAAATTCTCTACGTGAATAGGTCATACTGTTCTTCTGAAAGGGCTATCACTTTTTCCTTCATTGTGTGTGAGTGCATGTGTGTGTGTGTATGTAGAAAGAAACAGAATAAATTGTATTCCATTCAAACCCTTGCCAAAAATCATCTAGGTTACATGGTAAACCTATCATGAATAAAGTCACACATCAGCCATCTTCTGCACAACCTATTCTCTTTACAATTTCTGCTTTTTCCCCCCTCAGACTCCCGTGTGTTGGTTTTCTTATATTCTGGCCCCTCTTGCCTCGCAGTGGGTACCAGTGGGCCCCTGGGCTGACACAGAGTTTCACAAACTTATGAGATTCACAGTAGCCAATTTCACTATGCAAGCTACATACAGGAAAGACTTCAGAATCCCTGTCGGAAACTGCTTGTTTGGATCTCAAAGGAGGGTGTGACTATGGAGACAGCTCAGTGGGTAAGAGGGTCAGCTTCACAAGTATGAAGGCCTCAGTTAGGATCCCAGCACCCTAATAAAAAGCTGGGCTTGACCCCAATGCCTGTAATGTCAGCATCGTGGAGCATGGAGACAGAGGGATTATAGAAACTGGTAGGATACAAGTCTGCCTCAAGGTTCCAGGAGAGACCTCAGGGGAGGAAGGTGGGGATCAGCAGCACTGAGCATCCTGCATCTTCCTCGGGCCTCTGAGCACATACACACCCACACACATGAACATATACCACATATATGCCTCACTCGCACACATACATAAGCAAAATTTAAACTTAAAATACTCATATGTCAAAAGTCTAGGTTCTTCTCTGGGGTTCATCACCCTTGCTGGAACCTAGGAGGTAGGTCCTTTACCCAAGGTTAAGGGTTAGCAATGCTATAGCTCAGTGTAGGCTGTGGCCTCTGGAGTTTAGATCGGAATACTTTGTGCCAGAAGATGCTACCGGAATCTTCGTTATTACTCTTCTCTTTGAAATTTAAAAAGAGGTGGGAGACACCCTTTTAAATACACATTAATGAGTGCAAAACCAATTTCTGATTTTGTTTCCTGGAAAACAACCACCAAGTCTCGTGATTGGAGTTCCACTGAGAACCCTTCCTGCTTGGGTGATGTTTGACTCTGGAACATAAACAAGTTTCGACTAGAGGACAGACAGTATGTAATCAATACTCCTTGGCTCCTGTCCAGGCCTGTCACGCCTGGCACTTACATGGCTGCAGATACCGGGAAGGAAGATCGCACCACACTTAAAAGCAGATCAACAGATGTAGGGCTGGAGTGTCAGTGAGAGTCACTTACACGGCTGATGAAAGTCTTTGTGAATCTCAAATAATGACAATATGACAATCCTCGGTGCGTTGGCAGATGGCCTCAGCCCCCACCCTGCCAGGGAAGCCAAGGCCAACCTTTCTTTCTCCCTCGGAACCTTTTTCCAGTCTACATCAACCCTCTGCTGCTCTTTGCTGTCAGAAACTCCCTATGAGCCATACTGGAGGCTTTCCTAGGCCTGCTGACCCACGGCTGCCTCCTGCCTCAACATCATTCCTTGGGCTCCCCGGCTGCATCCCTCTGAGCCCCCTTTTCTCTCTACTAGATGGCAGTTCCTTCATGATTTGCCTGCTGAATAGCTAATTAGCTCTCCAAGACGCCTCAATACACTCCCTCTTGTGTGACAATAAGAGCCGTGGCCTCCCCTCCCACGGGGCTCTTGACACACAGTATTAGGCTCGCTGTTCACCTCTCCTCTCCCTTTGCAAGTTCCCGGACTGAGAGCTCTTTCGGAGCACAGGGAGCTCCTTTTGTCTCCAGCTCCTCAGCACTTAGCTCTTAGTAGACACCAATAAACATTTGCTGAGTGATTGAAAGAATCTTCAAGTCCTTCTTCTAGGAAAGAAAGAAAAACAGCCTATCACTCTGCTGCCTTCTGAACTGTGTGCAGTCACCACCCGCTTTGCTTTCTCACCAACTTTCTCGTGGCCTGGCTGCCCACCTAACCCTGGCCCCAGTCTAGCCACAGAAATGCTGGCTTGTTTCCTGCCCACGTAGCCTCCCCGCGGCAGCCTCTGATAGACTGTCAGCCATTGCCTCTCTCCGTGCTGCCGCCATCTCTGGTTTTACTGAGATGCCTTCTCTGCCTCATCCGGCTTGCTATTCACCCTTTCCAGCTCCTCAGTGGTCTCCTTTACAAGCACTTGGCTTTAGTAAGGTACAAGCTCCACTCCCTCCCCCAGAAGCTCACTGCAGGAACCCCTCAATGCTTACAGCAACCTCCCAAAGCCAGTCTCTAATACAGGACAGCCATCAGACTAGCGGATGTGTGCCAGGCACTCAGCACTCAGACGTTGTCATATGCTGGGAAAGCTGTCTCTCAGCTGGCCACCTCTGTGCCCTCCTGGTTTTCTCCCCTTAAATTCATTCTGAATTCTGATGCTACAGTAAATACTCCAGAGAGAATGCTAATGCCAGGATTGAAGTCTTCAGAATGCCTTAGCTGGGCGTGGCACTTACCTTTAATCCCAGCCCCCGGGAGGCAGAGGCAGGCGGATCTCTGAGTTCGAGGCCAGCCTGGTCTACAGAGCAAGTTCCAGGACAGCCAGGGCTACACAGACAAAGCCTGTGTCTAAAGACACCCCCCCCCCCATACTAACTAATAAAAGAATTCCTCTTCCGTGTGAAGTAAAGCTATCTTCATCCATCTCCATGGAGGGCCACACAGAGAAACCCTGTCTTAAAAAACCAAAACAAATAAATGAAAATAAGCAAACAAACAAATCAGCAAAACACCCACTGTCGTCTAGTTCTTCAGCCTAAAGTTTAATTGCTCTGGAAATAGGTTTTGGTTTTCATAATACAGTGTCCATTTTATAAGGAAGCAATGCTCCATTTTGTGCTGTCTGTTTCAGTATCTCACTGAGAAATCATGCCTGTAAATTGCCCACTTTTGTTTTGTGGGGAACTGTATTATCCAGTTGTCTGTTGTTCTGGGCTTTACCAAGAGACCAGAAGGACTCTGCCTTGTTAAGACATTGAATACAGAGCTGATCACCATTCACAACTTTAGAAGGTAGAAACAGGTCAGGAAAGTAGATCTTCTTTTTGAGATTTATTTTGTTTACGTTTGTTTATTTTGTTTGCTGTTTATTTTGTTTGCATTTGTTTTGCTGTTTGTTCGCTGTGGGGCTTTTGTTTGTTTTGTTATTGTTGTTGCAGTTGTTTATTAGTTGGTTGGTCGGTTTGGTTGACATCTTTGTTTTTTTGCTTTGAGGTAAGTTGTCCTTGCACCACTCAATAGTTAGCCTTGAACTTGCCCAGCCAGCAGAGGGCTCGGAGACAAGCATATGCCACCCGTACTAAGCAGCCCTGTTTCTCTTAAATAAAATGTGTGTCCCCTTAAGTCCAAGAGCTCCAGAAAAAACGTTTCTGCCTGTTCGGTATCTGAAAATGCTACATTCCAGGAGAAATAAGATCTCCCTGGCTCCATGTCCATGAGGAGAACAAAAGTCCAGATAACTAACTACAAGGTTTTCTGTTCATTCACACTTCCGATGTCTTAATGATTGCTTGCCTTTAGTTTGTCTTTAGTTTTATAGACACATTCATACTGATAATGCCTGTCATGGAAGACATATACATACACACACAGTAAGGCAGGCAATTAATCATGATCTCCCCCAAGACCTTATTTTACAGTCAGGAGTCAATTGTCAGCACACATGTTCCTAAATAAACTGACACACATACCAGCTAACAGATTAATTCACATAGAGAAGGCACCGTGGGAAGAAAACCAGAGTTCCCAGATTGCTCAAGCAGGTGCTTTCACCATTAACATAAAGATCAGTGCTCCCAGTGCTAACCCTCTGGGAACCCTGCCTAAAATCACTATTTCTAATGCAGTTGAGAGCAAGGATTGTTCTTCAAACAGCACTGCACAGAAGCCAGAGAGGTTTTCGAATCGGGGGTGGGGGGGGGTTCTTTTTTTATTGGTCTCACACTTGATTCCTTGTTTGTTTGAAATTCACTATCTATCCCAGACTGGTCTTAAACTCGAGATCATCCATCCCAACCACCCCCACAAACCCTCCACTGCCTCCCAAGTGCTGCAGGTGTGTGCTCTCTGACTTTTCAGTAGAGGGTAACCCTGAAGGATTACTTATGCTTCCTTATTTCTTTGCAGACATTGTTCTCGACAGAGGCTCACAAGCATCTAACGCGATGAATCCCTAGGACACCGATACCTCCTGTGATGAATCTGTTCAGGGGAGAAGCTTGTGTCCCACGTGTGCATGCAGACACTCACTGCCTGGCATGCCCCTTTAGTGGAGAGAATTCTGTTAGCCTTCTTGTCTCTCTTAAGCTAGCTAGTCCTAATGTGGTCCCCCAAAAAGCTCAGGTGCTTCATATAGTACCTTATGGGTAGAAGGGATTGTTATTGTTTGCTCTGAGCTCCACTAAAGCAAAACTTTTATTTTAGTACGCACTTTCTCAGAACTGGAATGCAAAGACAGAATGGAGGGGTTGGGCAGAAGGTTGCAGAACATTTACATCACAAACTAGCCTCTCAGAATCCACTAGGAGAACCAGTCACCAGTATTTCAGTATTTTCCTGTCGTCTACAAGAATCACTCACAGTCTTTACTAATAAGATTTATAAAAATGGCCGGGCAGCTGCCGCAGATACCTCCTAGGCGGCAGAGATGGGAGGGCAGGACTCAGCTAGAGCTAGAATCCTAGCTGTCTCCAGGCTATCCGGCTACAGCTTTCCCAGAAGGAGGCAGGATGCTCCCCTGGGGAGTTCCGGGGGCAGGGGAGCTCTGCCTGGACCTAGCGATGGCTGCATCCCAGCAGGGTGGTGACCTTTTGTTTCCGATGGTTTTCAAAGACACCAAGGTTTTGTTCTTAATTCACACACGCGTGCGCACGCACATGGAGGTAGGGAGAAAAGGGGGGGGGGGAGAGGGAGAGGAAGAGACAGAAGAAAGAATTAGGACCCAACTAATCCAACAAGCTTGTCCTGGCACCTTGAGAGGTTAACTAATTTCACTGTCCTGTAACTGGAGCAAAGCCTTCCCTCCCTGCGGGGGGGACAGAACAGTATCCCCTCGGTGCAGTCCCCACCCCACCCCCAAGAGACTCAGCTTTCTTTAACAATGACCCAACTGTCTGGACAGGATGGGAAACTGTCTCAGGGAGTTGGGAGCCCACCCTTGTACAAACCCAGACATGCTCAAAAGTTCCTAGTTTCACCGCAGGAAGTGAGGACGGTGGCTTCAGGCATCATTAATCATTTTGAAGGGATTATTCTTAAAAGGGAGAGAGAAAAAAATACAAAGATGCAGCTTGAGTTAGTCATGCCCAATAAAAATCAGCACTTCTCCAAATCGTATTTGCCTGATTCCATGTGGAACGTTTAAGAGCACACTCTATACTGACAAGAGTCCAGACCCGATAGGGAGTCTGTTTCCTTGGTAATTAGAACTCCCTCAAATACTTGGGACCTGACAGGGCTAGATAGGGAAGGGCCCGTGGGGTGGCGGTGAAGCTTTATTTCCTTTGCCTTCCAGCCCAGGAATGCACAACACATTTTTAAAAGACGATAAAGCAAGAACAATTTAGGCCTTTTGTTCTCAAGGACTCTTCCTTTACCCCCAATTGAAATTCCATGAAACAAAGCTAAGAACAATCCTGCTTTGTCTTCTAATTGAGCTAGGGAACTGTGAGATCCTCTACCCCACCCCCATCACCTTGAGGGTCCCCCGACCAGCCGGCAGAGTCCAGGAAAGCAGTAATTCCCAAGATTGCCTGCCCCATGGGGTGGGGGCTTATAAAGCAGGTCCATCTTGGCCAGTCATTCCGATCTGCTCACCCTTACAGGAAACACTCCCTTGTCCAGGCCTTTGAAGTAACACTGTGTCACCAGCATAAGGAAAGTGATCACTAGAAAATAAAATCTACTCCATCCTTTCAAAGAGCTTGCATTTCCTGTGATTCCTGGGTCCAGAGGAAATGCACTCGATGAAATTGAATTAACTTTTTTTTTCCCCTCCTGAAGTCACCTGGCCTGCCAGAAGCATCTCTCATCAGTTTCCTCTCACTGAACAATTGGCCGGGTCCCCAATTTACTCATTTATTTCTTAATTGAAATATTTAGCTCTGTACTCTAGAGCAGAAATCATAGAATCAATGTAGAAAACTGCCCCCTCTTACTTATCATGGTTGCTCACTCCCGAAAAAATTTCACAGGTAAGTGAGCCTAGGGACTGATGTCACAACCTTCTTCCCCACCCACAGGCACTGTAGAGTACTTAACAGACTGTAAAATCAAAACTATGTTTGCTTATTTTGTTTTCCAGATTTGGTTATTATTTGTTGGTTTTTTTTCCCCCAGAGCTTACCCTCCCTACACACACACACACACACACACACACACACACACACACACACAGTTTTTGTACAGGCCCTGGAAGACCCTTAAAATGTGCTGAGTCACGACTTCTAGGAGCTATTTCACCTAATGGCCTTCTTCAGAGTGCCTGAGCAGGGAAGAACAGGCATCTGTCTGTGTAGACTGCAGATGGAAATTACAGAGCCTAAGCCAGGTAAGCAGAGTGCCCACGGGGGCACAAGAGACAGCCTGGGGTACTAAGTCAGAGCCAAAATAGGGCAAAGAAGTTGGGAAGATGGCATGTAAGTGTTCCTTCAGACCGAAGGACAGTGTTCTGCAGTGGAATTAGGACCCAGACCAGGAAGTAAGTGCCCCAGCAGCTAGACAGCGAGCCTAAACAGGAAACCAGCAACAGAAATGGCAGATGGGTAATGAGTTACAGCATCCAAAGACAGAGGACAGTCAAGCAGGGAAGAATTTTAAGGATATCAGAAAGACTAGATTGGAAATGGATGTTGATATGAATAATTTTCAATAGATAAAAATAAACACAAAAATAAGCATTACTCTGTGTTAGGTTTCAGACCCGGGTCAAAAAGCTGAGGTGCATATTTAACAGACCAAAGTGGACCGGGCCTTCAGGTTCTCCCAGCATCCTTCAGTCTCTACCTGTCATACCTTCCCTCTTACATACCATCTACAAATCCTCTGGCATGTGCCCCTCTCTTCTGTCTCCCTCCCCACAGGAACCTTCCTGGCCTCTTTCCTTGGGATCAGAGAATTCACTAACCCAGCAAGGTTTCCCAACAAACCTGCCTTCAGATACACTCTAATCTGGCTTGATTTGACTCATCTCATGAAATAACTTATCACTCTGTCATTTGGGAGTAATGGAGTGTTCGGGGAAATGATGTTACAGGGTGAATGATCACAGCTACTATCCAGATACTTTTATTTTCAAAGTTTCATGTATCCCAGGCTGGACTCGAACTCACTGTGGGGGATCTTAGGCCATCTTTGAACTTCTGACCCTCTTGCTTCTGCTTCCTGGGTACTGTGATTACAGGCATGCCATACATTCGTGATGGATCTAAGCGTAGGTCTTCATCTATGCTAGCGAGCTCTCCCCCATGGAGGGCTGCATCCCTAGCCTCCAGACACTCACTTCTCAGTACCATCTTCTATTCTAGGAAATCTGAGCCTCCAGGACAAACAACTGGATCCAAAACCGAAACTTAGAAAACACCAGATGAAGATAATCTCTTGCTAAGCCAAAAAGAAGGACAAGCTCAAGGAGAAAGATGGAAATGTTAAAAGGAGCAAACAGCCTGACTGGACTCGCACTGGTCAAATCAAAGACAATATGAGCATCAAAAAAAAAAAAAATCATACTATTAACAGATTACAATTCGTTGGATGAAATGGACAACTGTGAGCTCATTCTGAAGCCAGAAACCAATTAGAAGCTTGATGCAGGGCAAGATAGGGAGGCAAGAGCCTTCCCTGCTAAAGGCTTACAGATTCAGGAGAGAAAAGAATGACTTTCTGCTGGGGAAGCCTAGCAGACAGGAAGCAAAAGGAGTGGTCAGAAGGAATGTCATCAGCTTTGCCATCTGTGCCACCTGCTAAGACACTAAAAAGAACACAAGTCACTTCTAGATGGCCCCTCTCAAGAAGGCTCAGCCCAGCACTGATCACAAAAGCTCAGCCACACAACTTCAATTAACTGTCACAAAAGCGAGAGGAGGTGGCTAGGGAGATGGCTCAGCAGGTAAGCGTGCTCTGCTGCTCTACCCGAGGTTCCCAGTTGCCATGACAAGTGGTCCACAACCGCCTGGAACACCAACTCCAAGTGTTGGAGTAGCCACCAGAGATCCCAGACACCTTTTATAGACAACCAAAAGTCTGTTCCAGCCGGCTGGGACTATACTCCAGTACTCCAAAACTAGGTGCATTTAGACCAAGGGGTTTTAAAAAGCAACACCTGTATCCTGGCTTCTGGCTGGGCAGCTACAGGGGTGCTCCACAGAAGCAAGCAGTTTAACACAAGCTTAGATACCTGGAGGGGACTCTGCACAATGAGGCAGTTTAACAGAAGCTAAGTTAGCTGGGGCATCTTGACCTCAGGTGCCTAGAATAGAGTTCGGCCAATTTCTGTGGGCATATCCATCAAGGGGATTAAATTCTGGTTAAACCTGAAATGGCCTCAGCAAGAATACAAGATGCAGGATCCTCTGCAGTACCTTGCCCTGTCACACAAGGAATCCCTCTTCTGGCCTATAAGAGTAACTCTGTACAGAGCATATTCACTCACATAACACACACACACACACACACACACACACACACACACACAAATAATAAAATTATTTTTTAAAAAGTGGGTGAGGGGAAAACCATTTACATTGTACTTCAGCCTTGTAAATTTACTACTGCTTCAAATTATTTTATTTATTTATTTGTTTGTTTATTATTTTGGTTTTTCAAGACAAGATTTTTCTGTGTAGCCTTGGCTGCCTTGGAACTTGCTCTGTAGACCAGGTTGGCCTCAAACACAAAAATCTGCCTGCCTCTGCCTTCCAGGTGCTGGGATTAAAGTCATGGATCACCACCACCTGGCTAAATTATTTTAATTTTTAAAATAAAAAACTATAAATTTATGAGCACCCGAATGTACAAAGAGTGTGAAAATTCATTCCTACCTCATACCCAGTACATGCCCAGTTCAAGTGAGCACTTAGCAAATGTTTACTAAATTAAATGTTTGAAAAGTTCTTGGCAAGTGAAAAGTGTTAAACCTGAGAACTGCAAGAAAAAGACCAGTTCCACAATTTTTGAGCCAAATTTTGTAGCAAACTTTAAATACTGGCCAGGATGACGGAGTCTGGCCAGGTCCATTATGGGGTTCCCAGGAAATGGGACTAATTAAATTTTGCAGAGGCTTAAAAAGGCCATAAGGCCACCGTATTTCCCATCGGGTCCAATCAGGGGAAGAGTATAGTCTAATCCATCTCCTGTCTTCTTATCTCCCACCCACATCCAGTCAGGGCAAGCGTGCATCCTGATGTATTCCCTGCCTCCATGCACCTCCTGTCTACTTACCTCCCACCCACATCCAGTCAGGGCAAGCGTGCATCCTGATGTATTCCCTGCCTCCATGCACCTCCTGTCTACATGTGATCAAGCACGCCCAGGGCAATTGAGTCAAACAAACTTATTTAGACGAGTGAAAGCGTGTGCTTTGTTATAGCCTGTACACAACATCCTCAGCCTTCCAGGAAGGATCTGTCCTTGGGCAAGTGGGGCCTACAGGTTAACTCTGGCACTTACAAAAGAATATGGCAAAAGAGCTCTTGTTAGGGTTTATATTCATGTATTTTTATTTCTTAGACAGCTGTAGCATTTAATATGTGCTCAGCATTCGTCTAGACATTTTCTAAGGGAATGGAGAGCTGACTCGGCAGTTAAGAACACGCATTGTTCTTGCAGAGGACTAGAGTTTTGTTTTCCCATCAAACTGTAAGCCTTCAGTTCTAGTGGGATCAGATAGCTCTGGTCTCTGATACACCTGCACCCAATGCACATACTCACTCACAGATACACATGTGCATGCAAACACACATACAATTAAAATCAAACAAATCTCAAGTATTTTACAAGTAACTACGCAATAAGGAAGGACTATAATGTTCTCGCCTTACAGAAAGAAGAAGTAAAGAACAGAGAGGTGATGTGGCCTGCCCAAAGTCACACAGACATGGAGAAAGAAAATAAACACCAGCCCGAGAGAAGACAGGAGTCCACAAGGGCCACGCTCAGCCACTTAGCTCAAGACAGCTCAGGCTGTCTCTCCAGTGTCCCTTCCATCACCAGGAAATTTACAACATCAGCTCCAACAGGCATAAAGACGCAGTGGGTCGTGTTTCGCAGGAATGGTCTCATTCTTTCTATAGCCATGGTGGCATCACAGAGGTGCACCACGGATTTCAGATAGCCATGGTGGCATCGCAGAGGTGCACCACGGATTTCAGATAGACTCCAAGCAGGTTTGACATTCTCAATCATTCTGCAAGTCTTCATTTAGAAATACCATTTTGTCTCAGGAACTTACTATTCCCTGTGCTAGACTCCATTTCCAAATGGGTGACTGAAGCAGAGAAGAAGAAAGGTGGACTTTAATTCAGTCAGGAAAGTGATCCTTCTTTTTCTACGCTTCTTCTGTATGCCATTTTCCCCAACCACACACGGTGCCTTATTTCTTCAATAAATAAAAATATTTCATTTCAAATGTATAAATATGTGTCCTGTTATCAAATCCCCACTGCGAAATTATAGTTGCTAATGCTCTTAGTACCTTGCCAGTGTCTTCCTCACAATACATACTGCCCAGCTGCCAAAGGCAAGTCCAGCCTTTCTGTTCCTCCCAGTGTTTTCCTGTTGCTTGGGGCTCACTGTGCTCCTGTGCAGGCAGGCTAAGGATTGTGGGATTAAAATCCCCAGGAGTCTTCCTACACTCCCCACTAAGTGGAGTTGGCAGTTTGGGAGTGGGGTGACTTTGGCGGGGGTGGGTGAGTGTTCCCTCCAGTGTTCCCTCAATTGCACCTGCACTTCACACTTGGTCTTAGCATGGCTTTCTGGGGACCCAGGTTAAAGCAGTCATTCCATAGAGCATGAGTGTTTGTCAAAACTACGCACAAAAGCTGATGCTATGCAGTTATTGACAATTCAGCCATAGGGAGCGTCAAAGCATGGTAGAGACCCAGCCCTAATTTCTCCTTTCTTTCTCCATCATCCATCTCCTTTCCCCCATCTTTTTCCAAAGTTCAGCATCTCTGCAAGAGATTTCCTCTCCCCTGTTTCTCAGAGTTTTGCTTTCCCGTTTAGCTGTGCTCAGAGAGGCCCAGTGTCTGTGGCATTGACTCTTGTTTAATTGGCTCTCATGAGCAGTGCGTTTACTCTTGCTCGGTGAATGACAGATAGAGCCTACCATATGTTTCTTCCACCGGGGTCATCCTGCCATCTGGACTATGGGAGCTTATGCCCCGGGGAGACATCCTATGAGCCACTTTACATTGAGACGAAGATTCTAAGTTTGGACACAAGATGATTCCATCTGGCAATGCCACTGGACTCTGACTGGTTTTACCCACAATATGTGGTGTTTCTCATAACTTGTAGACAGAAGCAAAAACATTGCTGTGGCCTCATGACCAACCTGATTGTTTGTCTCTTTGCTATACACATCCTTACTTAATCTGAAGGCACCCAATCCAAGATAAGCATTCAGGCATTCCGTCACCCCAAACTCTACCTAATTCCTTCACGTTTGAGCTGAAAGCAACCAAAATGACATTTCTTACATAAAGAATCTCTTGGCTTTTTTCACCTCCCCTAGTGCTTCACAATATTATCAAAAAAAAAAAAAAAAAAAAAAGGCGCTTTGGAGTCCAGAAGCCAGGTACGTTTGCTACATGGGCTTTAAGAATCCTCCCTGGGGCCTGAATACTCAGAGTCCTGTTGTGAAGCCTGCTGCTGCTCCTGGTGCCCTGAGTTGATAAGACACAGACCCTTGCTTACACAGTGTCCTCACAGCCCCATGGCCGGTGCAGAAGCATCACAAGCCGTTTTGTTGATGGTTTCATATATATACACACTCTGCCTACGTGTGTGCGCACACACACACAATGTAATTCTTTTAATGAGCCTGACTTTCTAAATCTCATCTTAACAGGGACCAACGGGAGATTTTACTGGGAGTGCTAAGCACGTTCCTAATGTCTAGCACAGTAGTTGCTATACAGTAAGGGCTCAATAGACACCAGTTACTGTATCAATAGACACCAGTTACTGTATCA
>JADRCH010000005.1:14868439-14897827 GCA_019843965.1 Rhynchomys soricoides | reverse complement strand
TTACTGTATCAATAGACACCAGTTACTGTATCAATAGACACCAGTTATTTTACAACAGATACCAGTTACTTTTCCAGTCATCTACCTATTTACTCATTTCCACAAGACATCAGTCCACAATGGCATTCTTTTCTTTCATGGATTAATGCACGCTTCTTTTAAATTTTTCTTTTCTTTTAAAACATTATGCATGATTATAGTATATTTTCAGTAAATCGGCCTCTCTCTCTCTCCCCCTCTCTCCTTCTACTGTCCCTCCCACATCTTCTTCTCCAGTTGATATATTATCCATATAATAATACAGATATAATATTGTCTATTATTATTATTATATGGATGGGTTGTCTATTGTGATTATTTATACATATGATATTTATAGCAATATCTAAAGCCATATAGATAGATATCTACTGAGTCAAATTAGACTGATCCATACATACTAGGGTGTAGGGCTGATTATTTGGGGATGAGCAATTTATCAGGCAGCTTACTCCTGAAGAAAACTGACTCTCCTTCAACCGGCCTGGATTGTCTCTATCTCTTCAACTAGAGGTTGGGCCTTGTAAGCCCTTCCCTCATTCATGAGGGCATGTTGACTATTATGCTCTTGTTCATGCAGCCATACTGTTGAGAGTTTCCACGGGCACAATATCTCTGTCTTGTCCAGGACACACTATTCCAAAGCAGTCTTCCCTCCAAGGATTAATTTACTTGCCTGCAGAGTTCCTTGGGAGAACCAATGGGATCTAACATTGCCCACTTCTCTGCTTCCTCTCCCTGTTCCTGCTTCTCCCAAGATGGGCAAAGTACCAGTTTACCTACAAGACAGACCTTATATTCAGAGCTTCACAGATATACCATGCCAGGGCTGGAAGTTCCCTGCTCAGCTGGTCCTCTTCTCTCTCAGTGAGCACCAGATCTACAGATCTCCTCCTCTTCTTCCTCTTCTTCCTCCTCCTCTTCCTCCTCTTCCTCCTCCTCTTCTTCCTCCTCCTCTTCCTCCTCCTCCTCATCTTCTTTCTCCTCTTCCTCCTCCTCTTCTTCCTCCTCCTCTTCTTCTTCCTTCTCCTCTTCTTCTTCCTCCTCTTCCTCCTCTTCCTCCTCCTCCTCTTCCTCATCTTCCTTCTCCTCTTCCTCCTCCTCCCAGAGTTCACTCTCTCCCTTTCTTCTGACTCCCCCAGAGCACCCCACTGGCTGCTTTTATGTGCACACTGCCAAGTCTTTGATCTCTGACTTCTCTTCCGGCCTCACAACACCTTTGTTTCCTCCATGAAGTTTCTGTGCCTCAGAAAAAGATCTGGCCTCAGAGATGGACTAAAACCTGACTGTGCTGTGTCTCTTGAGAAAGGTGAGCAAATAAAAGTTACCTCTTGAGCAGTGCAGTAGCCTATATGAACAGACAGGCAGTCAGACAGATTGACAAATAGGGACATCCATGAAGAATAGGCAGAGGAATTCCTATCTTGTCAACACTCAGAACAACAGAAAAGAACAAGTGGGAAAGAAGACAAGGATGGAGAGGTTGGTGTGCTAAAATGGGAGTTTGTGATGAGACTGCTTCTACTCATTTATTGAGAGACATAACCACTTTAACAGCTGCATTATAAAATGACTTTCTCAGATCCGTCACTGTTCCTTTCTCTATGTGGAGACTTCCCTGGTCATTTTGGGGAAGGCCGGTGCCCTATTGCAAGCATGGCTCTAGCTTCTATTTAGTCATTTGAACACAGCAATAAGCTTTCCCGAGGGTCTTCGGGAACACTGCAGCCACGCTGAGCTGGTACACAGAAGGATTTGATTTGTTCAGCTGTGTGGGTCTCTGCAAAGTCAATATAGAAGGAGACAGGCTCTACAGTCACGTTTCCTGAGGTCACCTGGTGCAGCTGTGTAGATCTTTCCAGATCCTCTTGGTCTGGTCTGGCCCCAGTGGTAGACAGAAAAGCTATATGGGACTCTGTGCTTCTTTCCAAATGTGGTTTAGTGTTCATACCACTTAGCATTTTATTAACTTTATATTTTCAGCTCTGATATGTACAGGGCAGCGTGTTTAAGGGGCTTGTTAGACAGCCTGTTTGTCCTACCATGTCTCTTGAGAAGATGACCATCCTGCCCTCCTCAATTGCACAGCAAGCTCCAAGACACGTGGTCCAAGCTATGTAAACCAAAATGAGGAGTGAACATCCAAGTTAAGATAGGCCCAGGCCAGGACACTGATCTCAGAAACACAGAGCCCAGAAGTTCCTTAGTCTCCACTGGATGCTTTCACTGGAGAGTGATACAAAGTTAGGGCAGCCATATCATGCAAAAGAAAATAAAAGGCATTATGCAGGCAAGGAAGAAATCAAGCCACCAAGAAGGAAAAGAGTAGGAGCCCTCTTGTGCCCCACCTCCCATACCTGGGGGTTCCAGGACCAAATGCAATCCCCCTCTTTAATAAAAGAGGTCTGGAATCTAATTCCAGAAAGGAATTCCTAAGATGAGAGCAGGAAAGTATTGGGCCTGACAGAGACTGAAAACAGCCTGGGAGACCGTGTGACCTTCAAGTGGCCAGGGATTTCAGACTTCTCATCCTTACAGTATTATTTTTGCACAGATCAGAAAAGGGATCGCCCGCATACATTCAACACCAATCATGTAGCATCTTGTCACTTTATGAAATGGCCTTAGACTAGATAACCAGGTTCCTGAATTTCCAGCCAACTCAACAGTGTCTCAGAGACTCAAACCAACACATCTCATCGTCAATACCATTCAAGAATGCAGGGTGATTAATCCACAGAGCCCAGGACACTGCAGAAGAGACGGGGTAGAGACATCCTTGGAGTCAGCCTTAATTTCAAGACAAACAGCCTTGCCAAGAATAACTGATTATCCTCCCTGTGATAAAATGTACACACTCTTCCCACCCATACTAGGTTACCATGTCAACCTGGGTTAGTAATTCTGATGCCAACATTAAGGTCGGCCTAATTAGTCAGGTGCCAACACAGGAAAATGGGGCCCTGGTTTCTCTTCCAGAAGTATTAGCATGGCCGTGCTGATAAACAAGATACCCCCTACTGCCAAATATCCCTCTGTAGGAGTCTGCTAACCAGTGCCATGTGAGCTGGAAGGCTTTCTCTTCCGGAATCTGATGTCACATTTCACACATACATTTGAGCTGCTTGCCAGCCTTTGGCAATTTCCAAGTTTCCCACAGATTAATGAAAAAATCCAGCTGTTTCCAACTATTCGGAACAGAGCAATGTGTAATAAAAAGAAGAGAGGGGGGATCTTTCCCCAATGTTTCCAGCAGTCAAAGAGATTTGTAACATATTGGGAAGAAAAATTACAAGTCTGATTGTTCAAAGATTAGAGAGGGGGGAAAAAAGAACAGAAGAAAGCTTGCCTTGTATCAGATTTCTAAGGATGCCTTTTTGTACCAAACAGAAAGAGCTAAGAAGTTGCTCTTTGATTAATCAGGGATGAGGTCATTTCTGCTTTGTTAATCCAGTCTTGGGGCAGCTCTAGTGAAAGGTGAGCAGCCCTGGCTCACGTGAAGCATAGTTGAGCATCTCGGCTGTGAGCTGCGATGAGAACACAGGGAGCAGTTAATGAAGTTGTTGGGAATGTAGGCACTCCTCAGACTGTCCTTGCTGAAGGACCATTTGGTTTGTTTGCTGATTTTAAACCGCGCACAGAGTCCCTCGACAAATAGTGCTTAGACGGCTGGACAACCACAAATATTACCAAGACACGGATCACAGACCTAAATGCAAAATCTAAGCAAAGATACTCTGGAAGCCCCACTATGATATGCAAAATATGGTGCCAAGTAAGTTCTTTTTTCCTTAAAGATTGAGAGGATGCCACAGGTTGGGAGAAAATAGATGCAAAGCACATATCTGCTAATGGCTCCTATCCAGAATCCACAGAAGATGCTTGCAGTTTAATGATAGGAAACAAGCTAGTTATTGTTTTTGTTTTTGTTTTTTTTACAATTGGCAAAAGACCGAAGAGCCTTTACCAATAGAGATGTACAGATGGCTAATGATCACACGGGAAGCTGTTCCTCATGCTAATACAGAACCAGCTACAAATCAAACAGAACTTAAAAGCAGAATGAGATAGCGCCACACACCTGTTCAAAGGCTGAGCGCTGTAAACTGGCCATACCTAGCGCTGTCAAAGACTCGGAGCAACTGGAGGTCTGGTGCATTGCCAGTTGCAATGAATGTGAGATAGTGCAGCCACTTCACAAACAGCTTTGCAGTTTCTCTTAAATTTAAAAACAAAGATTTGTCTTGTGATCCATCAATCCCATTCTAGGGTATTAACTTGAATAAAACAAGTTCTTGCACACTCACACACACATACACAACAAAACAGTAAACACAAATATTTGAAACAGCTACATTCGTAACTGTCCCTAACTGGAATTCAAACAAATGTGCCTCGGTGAGGGAACTAATGAGAACAAAGCATGACACATCCATGGACCACTATCCAATAATAATCAGGAACACACTAGTAACACACACACACATACACACACACACACACACACACACACACACACACATATGAGTTGTGACTCTCTGGTGAATTATGCCAAGCAGAAGAATGAATGAGCCTTCCCTGTAACATTTTTTCCACCCAGATGCAGGGCAGAGAAGAGCCTAGTGTTGTTGGTCACACAAGGAGTCAAGAGGAGTTGACAGCTGAGTGGCAGAGGGCGGTGTGTGGGAGTGGTGACATTCTTCTACATTTTCACAGGGATGCAGGCAATACAATATATGCTCCTCTCAAACTTGCACTAAGGGGTAATTTCACTCTGTGTGAATTACACATCACTTTTTAAAATGAGAAAAAATCCAAGACTAATATTATAAAATACAATAAAAATTAATTTCTGAGAAAATTATATTAAAAAGATCTACATAATGCCAGCCCAAAATTTTCAGTATGGTTCAAGGAACAGGAACAACAACAAAAAGCAAAACAAAACAAAGCAAAAACCAAAGAAACAAAACAGGCTTTTGAGGGGTAAGAAATGGCTCGGTTGGTTAACAGCATCTGCTGTTCTTGCAAAGGGCCTGGGTTCAGTTCCCAATACTAAATGATGGCTCACAACAATCTATACCTCCAGTTCCAAGGGATTGGAATCCTCTTCTGGGCTCTGCAGGCACCAGGCATGCACATGACACACATACCTATCTGTAGGAAAACACTCAGACCTACACAAAACCCAAGTAAACCAATCTTTTATGAAAATCCTTTTGTCAAGCTTTTATTTCTGTGTATCTATTCTCAGTTCTCAGATTACTGCACCATGGGATGGGGAACAGCTCTGGTGTAGAGATGTGTGTTGACAGCCTTCGAAGAACCATTTCTACTTCTTCATGGACCCCAGTTTCTCTGAGTCATGACCTGCTCAGTGTATATGAAAACTCAGGGACCCAGGCCTTGCCCAGTCTCCAGTGGGATGCAACCCAATCTACTTCTATAGACGCACCACAAGTAATTTAAACTTTGGGCAGACAGGACCCTGTGGCCACTTTCCCATCCAGCAGTAAGCACAGCCCAAATGGTTTCTGTACCTGGGGCTGTTTCTATTCCCTGGCCTTTGGCTCCTTTGATTCCCCTTATCTCTATGCCTGGGGCATCTCCTGGGATAGAATTACATTTCTTTCTCCAGCTAGGGGAAGAACAACCCCACTCCCTTAGGGACCCACAATCTATGGGAACAAATTCTATTTTCTTCTCCATCTTACTGTGTGCTGACCCTACTTGGGGCAAGGAGACATTGGAACCTCATATCCATTTGTTTCCCAAAGAAGAGCTAGTTCTCAAGACTCTTGCCTCACTGGGACTCAGGAGAATGGAAGCTGAGATCCAGGATGCACCTGGAGATGTTGGAATGAGGTTACCTGTAATAACAACTCATCACAGGCTTGAACCCTGGAGGAGCTGTCCTCCCCCCCCCCCCCAGAGGCTAAGATGTGCAAAAGCCAACGGCTGTTCTGTGGCTTAGCAGTAATGGGGGACACTGAGTCTCCCCCAATCCCATGCAGCCATTCTCATGGGGTTCCACGCCTCCTCTGGTGACAGTCAGATGTTTTCTGTTGCAAAGATCTGCTTGTCACCTCAAAAGGAATACAAAGAAGACAAGAGTTTCTATTCATGAGACTCCCGGGAAAAAAAAAAAGATTTCTCCCAAAGCTCTTGTCAATGTCTCCTTGGGTCACTTTGGTATAAATTTACTCTTCTGATGCCAAGGGAGAGGAAATGGCTGGCATTATTCACCAGGTAAATGAACCTGGGTACATACCAGAGCCTTGTATTCCAAGCCATCCCTGTTCTTTCTTAAGCCAACAAAACTCACGTTAGATTGGCTTTAATAGCAGATTAGTAAAAGGGAAGGAAACTCCAGAATGCCAAGGGGGAAGGTGTTAGGAAGTCTTTTTAAAAAGCATCCCTGTCGCCGGGCAGTGGTGGCGCACACCTTTAATCCCAGCACTAGGGAGGCAGAGGCAGGCAGATTTCTGAGTTCGAGGCCAGCCTGGTCTACAGAGTGAGTTCCAGAACCGCCAGGGCTACACAGAGAAACCCTGTCTCGAAAAACCAAAAAAAAAAAAAAAGAAAGAAAGAAAGAAAAAAGAACAAAGAAAGAAATGATAAAGCATCCCTGTCAGAGCGCAGTCACACATGCTGGACCTCTGGGCTGCAAAATGAAAAGTCGGCATGCCAGTGCATACAATGTAAGGGTCTCTTGGGAATTACACAAGACAGCATTGCTAAGGGCTTGCTTTCTACCTGGGTCATAGTACACATCTCTTAATGGTAGCTATTGTTAGAGATTCAAAACATAGAAGTATATGCAAAAGTGCTAAATATTAATGACATAGCTTTTAAGTAGGCTGGAGTTTGAAAAGTGGGAAATTCATTTTCTATTGGAATCGTCTGGAAAAGCTGCACTGTACACACACACACACAGGATCTGAGCTAGCCTGAGCTGCACTGTACACACAGGATCTGAGCTAGCCTGAATAGGGTGGCTAGGATTTGAAGATCAGAGAAGGGGGAAGTCACTGAACTGGGACATGTAACAGAAAGAGGGCAAGGCTCAGTCCACATGAGCTACTTTCCGCTATGAAAAAGACTGAGGTTCTGATATCCAGCAAGTGCCTACTGTGTGCCAGGTACACTGTGTGGGTCTTGGTTTAGGTTCCTCAATGACCTTTATTACAATGGTTAGCCAAGGTTTTCAAGGGAAACAGAACCAATAGAATACGTATTTGTCAGCTACAGGTAGTGTAATAAAAACCCATGTCAAAGCAGCCTAATCCACAAAAATATACCCTCCCACACTACCGGAGGCTGGAGCTCAGAAATCCGATACTGAGTTCTGGTAAGGAACCCTCTTCCTGTCTTGCAGATGGTCATTTATTTGAAGTGGCCAGGTTACTTATAGGTTACTAAATCCCAAGATGAGAGTGCCCTCCCTCCCCAATCAACCGAACCAAATTCCCTTCCACAGGCCCATCCAAATATCACCACACTAGGGGAATGGGGCTTTACCATATGACTCTTGCGGGAACACAGAAATTTAGTCCAAAGCAGATGTACAAATATATAAGTATATAAGCCTCAGGCTCAACACTCAGGAAGCAGTTATAGCCTGAATCCCAAACAACAATGCACTATGGGACCAGGAAGATCTGGTCTGGTCCATGAAGCCTGAAAGCTGTCTACCTGGGAATTCTCTAGTTCAGCCTTCAGTTCTAGCTAAGCTTTCCATACATTAGACACTAAAATCCTTTATACGATTCTTCTCTACTCAAAGCTCGATGACTTAGATGAAAACCTCATCTAAAACGCTCTCACAGAATATTTGACTGGACACCTGGATGCTGACGCCCAGTTAAACACACATTTAAAAAAATAGCTACCACAGGTGAATTTTATTTTTATATGGATACTTTATTCCATTTTTTATATTCTTTTGATAATAGAAATCTCCCTAGCATGGTATTAGAAGTCTGTAAAGACCATCTTGAAATTATACTCCTTGCTGCCCTAATTTATGTTTTATCGGGAGTGTTTAGCATACAAGGTTCAATCCTATGTCATTGTATTTAGTTTGCCGTGGGGCATATCACTAATTTCAAAACATTTCAAAGGCTTCTTTATGTATTCTATTTCACTACAAATATGCTCAGTCTTTGGTACATTCAGCCTCTTCACACACAGAGGTGATGCAGGGGTACGGTTATTAGGGAAGATGTCTAGAATCCTGGATTTTGAGCAAGGGTTCTGTAGAGGCCAGTGGTTTGTCTGAAGGATGATAGCTTTCAAAAGAGATCCAGAAATAAATTTTGTTCCTCTTGATCATTTAAGAGATCATGCATAGCTGGGCAGTGGTGGCACATGCCTTTAATCCCAGCACTCGGGAGGCAGAGACAGGCAGATTTCTGAGTTTGAAGCAAGCCTCTTCTACAGAGTGAGCTCCAGGACAGCCAGGGCTACACAGAGAAACCCTGTCTCGAAAAACCAAAAAAAAAAAAAAAGAGAGAGAGAGAGAGGGAGAGATCATGTATATAAAGAGATCAATGGCTGGGCAGTGATAATACATGCCTTTAGTCCCAGCACTAGGGAGGCCAAGGCAGGAAGACCTCTGAGTTCAAGACCAGCCTGATCTACAGAACTGAGTTCTAGGACAGCCAGGGCTACAGAGAGAAACTCTGTCTCAAAAGGGGAGGTGGGGGTGGGGGGGAGAGAGTCAATCAATGGCACTATTCATATACATGGATTTTAACCCTACTTTCTATATGGAGAAGCTGAGACTCAGGAAGGTGAAGTAACTTGTCACTGCCAAGATGGTAATGAAGCCAAGGTCTGTCTGAATCAATAATCCATATATTTGGGGGGGAGGGGATATTGAGACAAGAAATTAATTTTAAAAGGACATTTTGATCCAAGAAGGAAGACTTGGAGTAGCATGGATCCTGAGCATTTCATAGTTATCCCAAGGCTCCACCAGACCAATGCTTCACTTACCTGTTCAGAGTAAGTGGTGAGGAGATGGCAGGATGGAATAAAATGCCATTGCTCTGGGGAGTTATGGGTGGAAAAGGGAACCAATGCTTGACATTTCTTCACATCTCACTCAGTCTTATCACAGGCTATTATCAACAGTAATACCCACATGTGCTTACAAAAATGGAGCGTTCCAACTAATATTACATTTTTAAAAAGCCAGTCTCTCCATTGACTAGTCTTATTCTAAATGTTTAGTAGCCACACACGCATGGCTAGCAGCTGTATACTGAGCAGCAGAGATCCATCATCACAGAAAATTCTACTGGCCTGTGCTCTCCTCCAGAGAATCTGCTGATGTGTCTGCCCATCACAGAACATTTCATGCCTTTGTGAGCATATCCCCTGTGCTCTGGGGATGAATTATGAGAAAACATGCAAGTAGAAACCCAAGCAACCTCTCCGTCCATGGCCTCTCTCACACAGATTAAATGGGAGGAAGCCCGGTCCTCAGGGGCACGCTCTTGCCTCCTGGAAGCAAGCAGGAGCAGTGTAGCGTTCTTCTGGATTTCTCCACAGACCAGAGGTGCCACTGACATTTGGCTCTCTTCAAACTATAAACATTTGACAAGCTCCAGATGCTCAAGTAGTAGATTTAAAGTCCTGTCAATATGGACACTGAGGTCTGAAATGAAACACTTGGCGTTCGATTTGGCTAACATGTTAAATTCACAATTTATTGGCCCAATAAAATATGGATACTAAGAGCCAATTTTCAGGTTGGAGCCTCTACATGTGTGTATGTATGCGAACACACAAGCTTGGGGTTTTCAAGGCAAAGCTAACATCATTTAAAAAAAGAAACAACAGTGTTTCAAATAAAGCTTTGGTGGGCAGAATCCTTTCTAATGGACCCCAAATCTTACTCATGGCATACATCCATGTATACAAAACTTTTTCCTGTTCTGGGTGATAAAACCAAGTCGCTGATAAGCTGCACTATCTGCAAAGAGTGAAGAGAGACAGTGGAAGAAACTGGAGCTGTCAGAAATCCGAGCATTCCCAGGGGCGGTGGTGCTGCCTTCCAGGGTTTTCTTCTGGAAGAGCAGGTTGAAACTCACTGTTACATGACCAGCCTTGGTGGAAAGTGAACCGTGGGATGCTCTGGAGTCCAAAAGGACTCCAGGATGCAGGAAGAGCTGCAGTGAATGCTTGGCTAAAGGAGAGAATGACGCTTAAGAACAAAACAAAATCTGCCTTTCTTGATGCCTGGAAACCACAAAAATGACTTTCTCCTCTAATACCAGTTTCAGCTCTCCTGTCCCGTGCTTGATGTGAAAACAGGAAGGGAGAGTAGGCACGCAGTCCCCTCTTCCTCCTATAAAGCTTAAAGGAACCTTGATCTCACAGACAGAAGAAACAGAGCTTGAAGGAGTGATGGGGAGCCATTAGGGAGCTGAAAGAAGAAAGAGTGACAGATTTCCTCTGTTGGTTTTTTGCTTCAAACATCCCTGACACCTGCAGTGGAGGAAGCTGGGTAACTGTAATTCCATCACACATCCAACAAGGGAGGGAAACCGAGTTCCAACAAATAGTGAATCTCTTTAGACCAAAGACCAGAAAACGGGCGGAACAGAATTATAGGAAACTGCTAGACAGCAGTCTCTCCTCTGGAGCAAACCACAGAAATGTTATGACATTGCTTCCACTGTGCCAAGCAAGGTGGGTGAAGCCACAATGTTTACCTTTCCAGAGGATGCGCCCAGTAGGGAGCCTGCTCTGCTCTCCCTACTGAGGGACATCAAGCCCCATATCCAGGTCCAGATACAGAGCGGAGTTGGGAGCATGACCCTCCATCTCTCCCCAGTTAGATTATGTCATGTTGTCATGAGAGACTTGGGGGATGTTTATCATGACCACTGTCAACAGTGATAATCAGCTGCTTCACTTCTCTTGCTGAGAGCTCTTGGGTTCTCAGGAAGAACAAAGCAGCATTACCTCCCTTCCCAGCATCAGGTCTCAGGGAAGCCAAACAGAGAGGAGGTCTCACACCGGGCCCACTAGCTGTGACCCCATGGAATGTTGAGGGCTGAGGAAGGAACATAGTGGGAAGAAGTGGATGAGGTGATAAAAGTGACCGTGAGGAATGCTTGTGGGAGAGGAATGCTCACATCTTGACTGTGTTCTTATCTTGGTCATGATGTGTGCTACACTTTTTACCTTCGAGTAAAACCAGGTTTAAAAAAGAAAAGAAAAGAAAAGCATAGGTTACTGTACCATTTCTTAGAATTGTGTGTTTATCGGTAACTATCTCAAAATAAAGTATTTAGTTAAAAATGGTAAAGCATACACCCGCTAAGATAAAAAACTTGGCAAGTTATAATCAGATATCTGATTTTTTTTAATACCTTTCTACCTCTAAGACAAAACTCATTAAAATGCAATGTTTTCTACTAGAAAATTACATTGAACAATGGAGGGCAATTTAAATCTTTTTTTGAGATTTATGTATTTATATATGTGAGTACACTGTAGCTGTCTTCAGACACACCAGAAGAGGGCATTGGATCCCATTACAGATGGTTGTGAGCCACCATGTGGTTGCTGGGAATTGAACTCAGGACCTCTGGAACAGCAGTCAGTGCTCTTAACTGCTGAGCCATCTCTCCAGCCCAGGACAATTTAATTCTAAAGCACTTTTCATACACTTCGTTTGTTCGTATATGTTTCATTTAACATTTCAGATCCTTTGGAAACAACTGCATTGCTCTAGTCATCACTAAGACTTTTCCTTTCCCACCCCAACCCTGGCATCCATAAGTCTAGTGCATACCCCAGCTGTCAGGACAAACCATTATGCATACTATTGCATTTTGTAACTATACCAAAATAACACCATTATTTTGTCATTAACAAAATAGCACCTGTTCCTTTAAATCAGTGTTTCTCATGTAGTTAGGACCATGTCTGCATAAGAGAGACACAGATGCGTTAGTCGGCAATGAGAAGGTAAAAATTATTTATTTGGAAATGAACATTTCTCTTTACCCATCTCCTACTGCCTGGAACCAATCTGTGTGCTGTGCTTGGAAAAACAATGATGGGCCATAGCAATTGTTTTTCCATAGCTCTGGCAACTGTATGTGAGACCTGGAAGCGGAGAGTGATGTTTGCTGAAAGAGCATCTGCTTTATTGAAAACGCATCTGAAGGCTTTACCGACAGGACTGCCTCGAAGTCAGTGCAATTAAGACAGCGAGGTCTCACTTTGTAGTATTCAAATCTGCTATAAGCATCATGGCTTTGGAATTGGGATGCTATCCTCACTATGCTCAAAGCCAAATGCCTTTGAGGGCAGAGAAGGGGTAAAATTAGTGTGACATCTTGTGAAGAGAAGCTTTTATAAACTATCTTCAAAGGCGCTTACAAGATACAACAGCCCTTTCTCAACACAGCTATGGGTTGCATTGATGTAAATAAATATTAAAATGGCTATTAAATTTCCATTCTACTTCAGACACATGGGTTTAATATTAATAATTAAGGAAGGAAAGCTGGCAAAACACATGTAAAACTTAGCCAAACCCCGAATGCCTGAAAAATAAGTCAAGATTTTCTGAAAACATAGACCACTACTGGGTTTGCCCATCCCTGGTGACGAGAAACTGAGAAACTGAAACTAACTCCATTTAACTCTCCCCTCTGCCCCAGCAGATGCTGAAGTTCCCCCTGCTGAGGAGCCAGTGGATTGCTCTTCCTTGCCAAGAACAAAGCGTGGGTCTCCACATGGCCACCATTCTGTGGAAAGAGCATGCTCAGATCCCACAGGGTAGGATTGTTTGCCCTCCACCCCCAAACCAGATGGTAGACTCTTACCCTTGTTCTTAAAGGGCAGATCATCCCACACTATTGAGCTGAAATCATTATCATCGATCCCAAAGGATCCTAGGTTTGAGTCTGTCCTGTCTTGGTGTCTGTTCAATGCCATTACAAGACCTAATGTAATTGTGGGAAAAAATTGATATCCATTGCTGTCATGAAATCAACATAGGCAGGCTGGAAAGTGGACTGAGCTCACAGTTAGTTAGCTGAGAATGGAGAGAGTAGGAGGTACACTGTGGGTCGCTGCCAATCCTTAACCATATCTGCCTGACAGGACTGTACAGTTGAAGTTTAGTGATCGTGATGGTAAATGGGAACACAGAATTTATCAAATATCTTCAGCCACATCTCACATTATGGTTTGAATCTGAAATGTCTTCCGGAGGCTCCTGTTTGAATGCTGGTTCCGTAGCTGTTTTTGAGAAGCTCAGTTAGACCTTAAGGAGTTGAAGTGTAGCTGACAGGTATAGATCCTAGGGAAAGGGAACTCCAAAAGTTATACCCAGCCTCTACTTCCTTCAGCTTTGTCTTCTTCCTGGTCCACCATGATGAACAGCCTCTGCCACATACTCCTTCTGCAAGAAAGGCTGTGTTTTCACCACCACAATGGACGGAAACCCTTTGAAACTCTAGCCAAAATAAATATTTCACCCCTTAGGTTCTCTCTGACAGGTATTTTGGTTACATGTGGTTACATACAAAAGGAACTATGATGTCATTTAATTTTCATAGCTGAGTAAATACTGCCATTCTTCAGATGAAGAAACTGTAGCTCAGTGTGGTGTTGGAGAAGAGAGGTGCCCGAGTCAGTAGTGGGTAAGGGACAGCCAGGACATAGACCTAGTGTTCAAGAGAAGAACTCTGCCCATTCTGCTGTTGCTGAGATAAGATGGAATGATTCAGAGGGAGGACTCAGAAGCTGGAATGATGCTGTGATGACCATTCGGTGCTTAAACACATACTGACATGACCATAAGACCGTGACATCACTGCTAAGTCAGGTGGTCATGGTCACCTTCCACACATTAGAATATTCACTTATGCACAGTACAGACCATGAGATCTATGTGGAGATCTTAGACTCTCCTGATTTATGGAGCCACTAGTCCTTCAGAGCTATCAAAAACCATCTCTGATAAAGTGTCTCAAAATATCTTTCCGAGAATCACAGCACCTGACTAACATGAGTATCTTTACTGACAAAACAGAATAAATACCTGAAGGTGGAAAGAACTTGTGCAGAGTTTTCTTTTATTTATTAAAAGATCGCTAGCCCTCAAGTTCAAACTTGTACAGATAAACTAAGTTGTCAGTGTACGTGAGTGACTGTTCTACCATGGTTCAAACATACTTTCTTAAAGCACTTTGTTTTATATTAACTGAAAAAAACTAACTCTTTGCTAGTCCTTTGAGTAAGAAGCACTCTTTCTAACCCCTATGTAGAAGCCAAACCAACCGGTTCTGCTGATATCAGACACAGTAATTCTAAATAATCTGTAAGAAATTGTTTTGCCCTTCGCTTTTATATACTGTGGAAATATTTTTATTGAAACTATAAAGCCAAATGTTGAAAACCAACCAGACCTATGGTTATTATACATTCTGGTCCAAATAAAAGTATTAAGATCAGCAAACCTCACAAGAGACAAGCTCAATGAAGGTTTCAGCTCATTCGTTCTCTATGAAAAAGGAATACACTCAATAGACTTACAGACACAGAGGACATAATGCACCTCTATTAGAGCAAGGGTAAGGGGTGTTGCTATTGGTTCTTTTGTTTGCTTGTTTTTTGTTTTGTTTTGTTTTGTTTTGGTTTTGGTTTTTCGAGGCAGGGTTTCTCTGTACAGCCCTGGCTGTCCTGGAACTCACTCTGTAGACCAGGCTGGCCTCAAACTCAGAAATTCGCCTGCTTCTGCCTCCCAAGTGCTGGGATTAAAGGTATGCGCCACCACTGCCTGGCTTGGTTCTTTTGTTAATGGTTTATTTGTTGCTGGTTTCGCATTGTTGTTATATCTTTGTGAGAGGGTTGGAAGCCCTGGAACTGGAGTTACAGACAATGGTGAACTGCTATGTGTGTGCTGAGACTGTACCTCTGGAAGAGTAGCCAGTGCTCGTTAGTGATGAGCTATGTCTTCAATCTTATTTTTTGGGTTTGTTTTATTTTCTGATTCCTTATAGAAGAGTAACTAATTAGAAAAGCATTCGGGGCCTGAGGAGACTGTTCAGCAAGTAATGCACTCGACACCAATGTGAGGCAGCCATGGATCGGATCCCCATGTAAACGTAGGGGAGTGTGATAGCTCCCCTGCGTTCCTAGGGACTGAACTCAGGTCATGAAACGTACTCACTGGGCTGCCTGGATGGCCCCAAACAGATGGTCTTATGTTATTTAGCCTATGAGTAAAGATTTTGCATGAACACTCACTAACATGTTAGGCGCACCACTTCAGCAGTGAGAGAAGATCATTTTGGGGGCCTAGTAATTACCTTTCTGCTACTCTGAGACTTTCTGGAAACTAACAAATGGGAGAGAAAAATGAAGGTAGACAGGGGAGGAGGCAGGAGAGGTGAAGAAGAAAATGATTCAGTGGGACAAGAGTCACAAGACAAAAAATGAATCAAGAAGAAACACGCCATTGGGTCAGGTGGATTCCAACCTCAATCTAAGTCAGTTATCCGTCTAGAAGGGCCTTTAAGAGGTATTTTGACTCAGTAGCACCATATTGTGTTTTTTCATGGAATTTTAAAATTAAGCACATACACACTACTCAATATGTATATTGTGTTCCCAGGAGGCTGACATTTGGTACTTTATCCCAAAACTACTTGGAAAACAATGTCTATAATCCTATGTTGGTCTCCAAAATCATTCTAGAAATTGCATTGGTTGGTGAAACCCAGAAGTCTAGATCCACTGTCCCAGCCCTTCTTCGGTCCTTTGCTTCTTACTAAAATAGCCTATGATGTGTCCAAGGCTACTCAGTTGGAAAGTTCCCTAGCAACTGAGACAAAAACCCAGTCTCCAAACGTCTGGCTATGTCCAATGTTGACTCAGTGCCAGGTGACCCATTTGCTTGACATTTCCAAGAGACTTGGACAGGAAGGTGGCAAGCCATGAGCACAGGCCAAGGCAAATCTGAAGACCAGGCCTCACACATGACTGTGAATAGAAAATCATTAGCTCACTTCTCTGTATCATAAACTGACAAATTCAAATAAGGAGAGCGTTGGCTCAGAGAGGAAACATCAGGAAATGATTATTTAGGATTAAGAGTCTTGTTTCTAGACATATGTGGTAAAATATTGTCCAGATTAATTTTATTTGCTTCCTTTGATGAAGCCAAATTAACTTAAACCAACGTTAGAAGAACTGCTGGTTGTTAACACTACTGTCACATAGTCTAAAATAGTCACCCTAGAGGCTTCTCGTTTAAAAGTTCCACAGTGCCTTTAATAATTAAGAATCACCTTAATGACTGCATTCATTAGGAATTACACCTCGGTAGGTTCTGAAGCTTAAGAGAAATTTTGAACAGAAAATTCCTACCCAGTTCCTCTCCTCTCTTCCATTTTCTCAAGAGAGCATTTCAAAGGCATGGACTCCAACTGAACAGCAAAGAAAAACTAGGCTAGGGACACTCTCAAGGGCAGCTTCTGTAAGCTCTAGAAAATAGCATTTCCCCAGGACTACAGAAGCAGAGAGCTGCCGTCTGAGGAGAAGGAGCAGAAAGACTTTGGGGAGGTTAAGTTCCATGTCCATTGCTGATAGCACACTATTTCTGAGTGTGATGCGATCATGTTTCTGGCTGACATTAGTAGTTAAATCTGTACATGGTGGAAAGACGGCCGCTGTCAGGAATGTTAGAGGCTGTCATCTCACTTGTGGAGGCAAATTTGTCCCCATTGTGACACCCACCTTCCAGAACTTTAATTTTTAGGTCTCGGGACTTAGACCAGCAGTGATACCATGAGCTCTCTGGTCCTCAAGCATTCAGGCTTGTTCCAGAACCACAGCAGCAGCACCAATCTGCAGCCAGTAGTCCCTCTAAGCCTCTACCAGCTAATCCCTCACAATAAATTCCTTCCTCTACCTTTCTGCTCCCTACTCCTTCTGTTTCTCCAAATTAGTCCGACCTAGCCCTCTAATCCGACGATTTACGTGAATCACGCTCAGGCAGAATCGCTCTGCTAACATCCTTAACAAGCAGACTGTGTGTCGACACACACACACATGCTGTTAATTATATTCTCTTTTGTACCCTCATTTCCCTTATAAAAGCTCTCGGCCCCCAAGCCACATTGGACTACATGTGCACATAACAGCTGTCAATCACACACAGAGGGATTAGCTGGTGTGCGCAATATGTTGCAACACGACGTCATCTAGAAACAAGGTACCACTTAAGAAGTAAAGGACCCTGCTTGGGCAAAGGGAGGCCGTGAGAGCCCAGCCAGTGATTTACTACTCTTAGCCTGCTGTTTTCTCGTCTATAAAAAGGCAGATGCAGAACACAAGCTCTGCTAAGTTCCCCCGAAGCCTTACTAAGTCAAGCTCCGTACAAGTACAAATGACTTCATAACCACCACCAACAAAACCCAAGCATGTGTGCCCCAGCCGGAGGGTTAGCAGAAGCTGTGGCTGAATGTAGCCAAACTTAGACTTTAATGTGGGGTTCCTTTTACAGTTGGTTTTGGAATACAATCAAAACCTAAAAGGAAGTTAGATTCCAATCCCTAAGTAGGTCCAGCCATCATTATTTTAAGTACAAAAGATAGATTTGCAAGCCTTAGGGATAGAGGGAGATATGACAGCTGTGGGCCAGCAGAAAGGCTATGCAGGACTGGTAAAACCCTAATGCCAGGCTCTGAGATGCCAGCCAATTACACAGCCAGGTCTCCGAGGGCCACCCAGACCAGGCACCAGCTTCCTTGTGGACACTAGTGGCTGCCATGCTACAGCCGTTCATTGCCAGGGCACACAGGCCCTGGGCTACATGTCCTCTGCCTTACACTATAGCAAGCAGGCTGGCCCCAGACCAACCAAAGGCATCAGCATGTATCAGAGCACTGATGGGCTTTCAGACACAGAAAGTCTTGTTCTCTGAATGGGGGCCAGAAGGATCAGGTCTTTAAACAATATGGCACAGCTTGAGGGCCTGCCTGGGGTGGCTGGGAATTAAAATAATCAAAATCAATGGTAATAATGTGCTCAGGAAGCAGTTCCACAATGCAGATCCCCCACTCAGTAGTTAGCTCACTAATGACATTAGCTGGTATGAAATACAAATAGGAGAAAAACAATCTAAGCCAATTATACTGATTATGCCTCTGACATCAAAAGGTACAGCAGATGAAGCTGAATTTCCATATATTAATATTTAAGCCAGCATCCACTACAAAGTACAGCATGTAATGAAGGCCCACTAGATTTCAGTACACACAGCTAAAATCTCTAATCAAGCAAAAAAACAATTTTCTCAATGATAATTAGCAGTAATCATGTTCTTTAAGTGCAGAGTATTATGAAGTACAAACTGAAATTTAAAAAAAAGAAAAATGTAAATAGCAAAATTCCTTTTACTGGCAGTGACATAACAGATGTAAGGGCAGAGGCTACCAGCTCCGATTTAAGTGCATCTCCAGTCAAGAGAACAGTTGCATCTGTGGTTGGGATGATCAAAAAGTGCATTGCCAGTTATCAAAGACAGTCTTGACTGCCTGGAGTGCTCTACTTGAGGGAGAGGAGGGAGGAGCCAAGAGAAGGAGGAAGCAACAGAAGTGGGAGGAGGGCTTAACCCCTTACCTCCTAAGGTATTTTGCTGCAAAAAAGTACAAGTCTAGCCAAGCCTTGAGCTGGCTTTGTTTTTAATTGCTCAGTGGGCATAACTACCGTGCAAATGCCATCCATGTGCTTTACTACTCATGCTCCTGTGAGGAGTTGCATAAAAGAGGGAAGTAGCTAATTAAAGCAGCACCATAGACCCTCCTCAGACACGCATGCGCCCATCTACATGATGTTTGAGACTCCTGGTTCTGAGACACTGGGCAAGAACAAAGCCAGGCTTGTACACGTCACGAAACCTCTGAAGCCACCGTCAATTGTCTTGTGCTGTCCACGGATGTGCTCATCAGCTGATCCCCCATTGTGACCAACACCTTGGTGATCAACTTCCAAAGAAAAGAGGAAAGGCTTCTTTTGGCTCTCAGTTTTTAAGGTTTCAGCCCATGAGCCACTGGAGATACGACTTTTAAGCCTTTGGTAATGAGACGGCATGTGGGAGAGTGGAACGAAAGAGCTGCAATGTCCAGAAGGAAAGAGGAAGAAACAGGAGCTCTACCAACGCCTCTGAGGACAAACTACCAATGACCTGATGACCTCCCGCTAGGCTCCACCTCCACTGCATCACTTCCCAGTGGTCCTATCCTGCCCCAGACAAAGCTTTTATGCATGGGCCTTTGGGGGACACTTCAGACCTAAATGCCATCAGCACAGACCTCATTATGTCTTTTAATTCGTTGAAATGTGGAAAAAAAAAATGCTTCTACTGTCTGGGAGGAAGGACGGTACAGAATAAGAGAGTGACAGTCTTAAAATCCTGTGGCCGACCCCAAAGTGGGTATGCAAGGACAAAGTGATTCCCGTCGAAGTGAGGGGAAGACATTTCAGATAAGCTGGAAGTGGAGCACAGCCAAGGCTTGAACGCTCTGGCAGAGAAACAGTTCCTGTGTAGGAGCAATGCTTACTTCTCAGGGTTTCAGAGACTTTTGATCTGAATTATTGTACCAGCAAAGTGCCCTTAAAATCCTGTTTGAGAACACAACCGTGTCTCATGGCTGGTAGCACCATCACCACCAACGTCCTTATAAAATCTCTAAATTCAATTAATCTAAAAGCTTTAAATACGGTAAGAATTTTGGACTCGCAGGGCAGTGGTGGCACACACCTTTAATCCCAGCACTCGGGAGGCAGAGGCAGGCAGATTTCTGAGTTCGAGGCCAGCCTGGTCTACAGAGTGAGTTCCAGGAGAGCCAGGGCTGTACAGAGAAACCCTGTCTCGAAAAACCAAAACAAACAAACAAGCAAAGAATTTTGGACTCATTTGTACAATATTAAGCATTGACTCCTTGCCCTCCAGCAGCCTTGACCTTGAGAATCTGGCAGAAATCTTGTTTTGTTTTGTTTTTTGTTTTTTGTTCTTTCGAGACAGGGTTTCTCTGTGTAGCCCTGGCTGTCCTGGAACTCACTCTGTAGACCAGGCTGGCCTCGAACTCAGAAATCCACCTGCCCCTGCCTCCCAAGTGCTGGAATTAAAGGCGTATTCCACCACTGCCTGGCAAGAAATCTTAATAAGAAAATCCTAGTGCCTAAAATCCACAAGACTAGAAACTCACTTAAAATCACTAAATCTAGAGTACGTAGCTACAAATGGGTCAAATGCATGTTCTATGGATTTTATCACAATAAAACACGGAGAAATAATTTGCAAAAAGATACTTCAGGCTGAAAATGTAGAAGACAAGATGTTGATAATAGTAACAGTAGTTAAAAGAAATAACTACAACACAGAATGCAGAAAGTTTTTCAGAGTTTTATTAATTTTTCATCATTATTTACTTTGTGTGTGTGCATGTGTGCACATGTGTGCATGACACCCAAGTGCCATGGTGTAGACGTGGAGGTCAGATGACAACTTTTAAGAATCAGTTCTCTACTTCCACCATGTGGGACAAAAATCGAACTCTGGTTGCTAGGTTTGACAACAAACACTTCAACCAGCACCTTTACCCTCACTAGCCCACAATGCACCTTTGCCCTCACTAGCCCACAATGCACCTTTGCCCTCACTGGCCCACAATGCACCTTTGCCCTCACTGGCCCACAATGCACCTTTGCCCTCACTGGCCCACAATGCACCTTTGCCCTCACTGGCCCACAAACGGGAATTTCAAATACCAGTGTGCTCTGGGATTTTCTTTTCCTTCATCTTTTCTTCTTTTCTAAATAAGGAGCCAATAAAGTCAATTGTTGATAGCACAGTTAAAACTCCCTTTCACTCAGCTACTGTGTTGCTAACAGCTCCTTTGAACCTGTGGGACTGAGTCTTTTAGTGAACAGTCCCTCACTCACAGTCTCTGTGTCCCTTTAGCTTTATGTCACTTTAGCCAAATTGCTTGCTTGCTACCTAGTTTGCACCAGTCCTTTGCTGATGCCCTGCTGTCTGCCTCTAGCAGAAACTGAGAAAGATAGCAAGAGGCAGGATTTATTGCAACAAACGACTTTATAGAGCCCAGGGAGAAACAGCTGTTTTAGAAGAGAGGAATCTTCCAGATACTCTGATTGGGAGGTAAAATTGCAAGGGAACTATGGGCTAAAATGAGAATTCAAAATGAGGTACTAATAACAACCTGTCTAGTCCATGGAAAGTTGGTATTCTATACAGATTTACTCTCAATTTGAATATCTTTTTAAAGCATTAGCTTAAAAATGAAAATGGAGAGGTCTTCAAAAGCCTTATTTTGCACAAAATTGTTGAGAATAACAATTCGCAAAAGAAAAGGTCATTTACAATCCCCTACTATTCACTGAGCATCTTTGATTCGTTCAGCAATTTTCTGGCCATTGTAGGAAATAAGATGAAACTGACATGTCCTAGTTCTTCAGGAGACATACCTTCTTTTCAGAAGTCAGGACCGATCTCCGTTCTCCCCCAATCTCCCACCCCCACACACAAGCCTTTACTGAGATAAGACTGCATCGTGAGCTGAAGACATGGCTCAGTGCATAAAGCATTTACTGTACCAGTGTGAAAACTAAATTTAGATTCCTCAGAAACCACATAAAGCTTGGGGGTGGCAGCACATGTCTGTAACCCCAGCAAACCTATTACCAGATGGGAGGTAGAGACAGAGAATCCTTGGGAACTTATAGGCCAGCTGTTCTGGAGTGCACAGCAAACAACAAAGAGAGGAAGGGGGAAGGCAAGGACCAATACTGATTGTCCTTTGATCTCAGCATTCATCCTGTGCTTCACACCATTGCTTGTGTGTGCTTCTGTGCATGTGCATGTACACACACACACATACACACACACACACACACACAATGTGTCATGCTCTCTCATCAGCTTCTCCTCTTACATAAAAGCACACATGCCATTTAAGTCACAGAAATGAGACACAGGAGGGGAGGGCATGGGCAGGTGCATCCTCAACCTACTGGCTCCAGTACCGACTGGTTCAGTAGCTACTGTGGTGGAGAATTTCTCATTTCTGAGACATCACCCACAGCCTTGAGATGAAGGTGTAGTAAGCACTATTACATATCCCTCTTATGTCGGTCTCTCCATTCCCAGAGACTGATCTTTTCATTTAGTCAACAAGCATGGAAGGAGATTTGCTCCACATTGAGGAGCAATCTAGACTGCAGTCTAGACTGCAGGAGAGTAGGAAAACAGACATATTGATTGTAGTCACATGAAGAGGTCACATAGCCCCATGGGAAGCAAAGCAAGAGAGAAGGACATTTCATTGTGAACTAGTACCAGGAGTGGAATAGCTTCTTAAGTATGGGTGAAACCCACAAGGTCTTAATGACGAATGACTTTCAGTTTATTTTATTTTCATAAAAACTGCATAACAAGTACCCACATTTGACAGTTTAATAAATACACATATATGTTGTTTGTCCACATAAATCTTCTTTTTCTAACTTTTTGGGACAGTGTCTTGGTATGTTGAACAACTTAGCTTCAAACTCAGAATTCTCCTGTCTCAGTCTGCCAAGTATTGGTATTAGAGACATGTATCACAATATCCAGCTCACATAAAAGATTAAACATCACTCTATTAGAAATACTAACAAAAATGAAAAGCAAACGATAATGTCTAGTTTCAGATATAAGAAAGTTTAAATTATTTTAATTGAACTGATTTACATTATATAGTGTGCAAACTCAGTATGTATAACATGTAATGATCCAATTAGGCAATAAACATTCCCATCCCCCTCAGACAGTTTTAAGACTTTTGATGGACTCATGGTACTTATGGGCACTGTATATGTTGTACAACAGTTTCCTCCAAGATCCATCCATTCCTTCCTTCCAATGGAAGTTCTTTAAGCTGAAAAGAAACTCAAAATAAATAGCTTCAGGAAGTTCCTGAAACTGACCAGATTCACTAGGTCCTTCCCTGCTAGAGTGAGAAAGTCTCTCTCAAAGCTGCAAAGATTCTGAGGCAATATTAGCTGCCTGGAAAAAACAGAAACCAGTCAAGCTGCTTGGAAGAGGTCTAGAACTGAATCAGTTGAAAAGGACACTGTCCAACCTGTTGAGCTACCTGAAGGCTATGCAGTGAGCTCCAGATTTTCCAGCTTTTGTGAGCTGTCACCCATGCTTGGGATGGGCTTTGAGTTACTTCTGCCCCTCTAAGTAACTCCAAAAAAATTCATTGGTTCACCAAATTGGACTTTGGTGGTATTCATACTTTGGTCTGTCATGGGATTCCTATCTGAGGTGGGTAGACATGTGTGCTATGTATCCTCAAAAAAGGTTTTGTCACACAATAGTGTAATGTCTCAATCCATTTATATAATATAAACTATAATGCATACTGATTAAATAGTGGTGAGTGATAACATTACTCACCTGAGGTCTATTTTCTGTTTGGGGCCTCCCTTCTAATTATTCACCAACTATGTAATAAGTTATTATTAATACTAGAACTTGTTATCTCTGTAGACTCATGGTTTAAAGTCTCAATCCCCCACCTTTCTTAGCCTCTAGTAACTCTGTGTGTGTGTGTGTGTGTGTGTGTGAGTGTGTGTGTGTGTGTGTGTGTGAATGTTTTCTTAACATTAACACATAAAGGAGAACACGCAGTATTTTTCTGTCTGTGTCTGACTTACTTCACTTAGCATATGTCTTCTACTTGCATTCACTTTTCTTCACATGACAGAACACCATCCTTTACAATGACTGAATAATATTTCACTACATATGTATATTTCACCTTTTCACTGTCCATTTACTCACTGAAAGACATTTGAGTTGTCCTTGTGCTGTCTGCTATAATTCCTGAAGCAATAAACCTGAGCTTAGGTATCTCTTGATACATTAAGTTGGTGTAAATGAATGGGAAAAATTGTGACTCAAAAGATAGGTACATACAATCAGACAATTTCCAGGGATTAGTAATCACTGATACAGTTATTCAAATTAAAACAACAGAAAGCTACTACTATTGCTTATTGGTAAGACAGTGGAGAGACTTCTAACCTCCT
The DNA here is from genome assembly GCA_019843965.1 of Rhynchomys soricoides. Taxonomy (NCBI): domain Eukaryota; kingdom Metazoa; phylum Chordata; class Mammalia; order Rodentia; family Muridae; genus Rhynchomys; species Rhynchomys soricoides. The sequence goes on along the minus strand of JADRCH010000005.1, from coordinate 14,873,647 downwards.
GATTCCTGCTTAGAAACGTAAACTGGATGTCTTTTTTGTATAGTCTCCAGGCTGCTCCCTCTCAGCCAGCCATAATGGGTCCCTTACTGCTCCTTGAATGTCCTGTGACAGGCTCGCTCTAGGGTCTGTGTACTTACTCTCCTCTGTCTGAGTAAGTCCTAAACATCTGCAAGGTCCTTTCCTCAGACCCCTCAGATCCGTATCCACAAGTCACCTCTGCTGGAGAAGCCTGGCCTCTCAACCACGGCAGCACCCATTCGCCAAGGGTCACCATTGTTGAGGACTGGTTCTAATGCTTTGTCTTATTTCAACTCCCCAAAAGCTGTGCTTCCAGACCTGAGGGTCCCTGTTCCCAGCTAGCTTCGATCGATAATAAAGAATTGCCATACTGCCAATGGCTGGGCAGAAAGACACTGTGGGACTTTTAGATTGCACGGGTGAGGGGCCGGGAGAGAAAGGAGAGACAGAGAATCACCATGACTCGGAGGAGAAGGATCAGATGTAAGAGCAGCGGGAAAGAAAGCAACCAGCCATGTAAGAATTTGGGAAAATGACCCTAGTGGTCACTGCCCCCCCCCAATTGGGTCTGCGGCAGCAGAGATGAAATGTTGATTTAGCAAGTTGACTCAGGAAAGAGGGGAAAATGTTTGCTAGCCACAGGGAGGATTAGAAATGCCCTGCCATTGAGCTAGTCAAAGCATATCAAAATTAGTGCTCTCTCCCTCTCTCTCTCTCTCTCTCTCTCTCTCTCTCTGTGTGTGTGTGTGTGTGTGTGTGTGTGCATGTTTCATTCTCTAATCCAGAGAGCTCTTGGGAAGATGTATTCATGCAACACCCCTGGAGCCAAAGCCTTTTAACTAATTCACCTCTGCCCAGCATGTGTGTTTTTCAAGGGGTCACAACATTATAATCACCAAGGATTTGTAGATCGTGACATTTGTTGCAGCAGAGTGTCTTGGGGCAGGCATGTGATATGGAGTTTGCACAAAGGCATGATACACAGAACCAACAACTCTATTCTGACTTCCTAGTCCTCAACACCCAACAGTGCCATCCCACTCCCTTCCCTTAAGCTCTGTGCGGTGAGGTTGTTTGCCTGGCGTTAGCCATTGTGTGATTTCTGTATCTAGAGAAATCCTTGGAATGTACTGGATGTTCAAAGCTTTTGAACAAATCCATTATTATCAAGCGTGAGCAATCCTTTGATAGCAGGTTCTGAGGGAGAAGAAACAAAACCCTTTTTATCGTCTTGTAACTACATAGATCCCAACCCATAATAACAAGTATTGTTTTACAGATTGGAAAAGATATATTTCTAGATGATCAATAAATTGACTGCATTCTGTCAGCTGTGCAACAGTTCTTACCCCTGTAGAGATTGTGTTTCCAAATCCAGTTTTCTTGGAAAGAACGGTTTCCTAGAATCAACCACCAAATAATACTGCAGCCTCACTTGTGTTAAGGGATGAGGCTTAACACAGGGGAGAAAAGTAAACAATTTACTATTTTGTAACAATGGAAGCAATATTTATTAGAAACAGTTCCTTAATAATAGGAAATTACAACCATCTGTCTTTTAAGATGGCATCAGAAATATAAAATAATAAACTTTTATTTTAAATGAACTGATTCAAAAAAACCGTCAACAAGGGTAATATTTATGAGTACAGAAGAATCACAGGGAAATTAAAAACCAAAGGCTTTATTTATTCTATAAAAAAAAGAAGAAGACGAACTGGAGGAAACCAGTAATTACAGTCCTGAAAGTTTAAATGAGATAATGGTAGATGTTTCCTAGCTACTTAATTAAAAGAATCGGCAGGCTCACAGAGCTGTTTGGAAGCACTGCGTGAATACCAATGAGCATGTCACAGGACAGGAATGGCAACCCAAGAGCATAATATGAGCATCCCCTTTTTTTTTTAAAGAATGGGAGAGTGGCCTTCCAACAACAATAACATCCACTTATTAATATTTAGATGCTGTACACACTAAGCTTTGCAGGGGGTGGGAGGACCATGCAGGGTCCCCTCTGAGCCTGAGTGGCAACCACAATAGCTGAGATGACAGAAGCACGGGAAGCAGCATGTCCCACCGTGGCAGACAGTGTCCCCACACTGGCCCGGTTGGGACAGTGACAAAAATTAATATCCAAGCCACACAGAACAGATGAGAATAAGATGGGGGATTACATATAAGTAGAAGCAGTGTTGTCTGCTCAGCTTCTGCAAATGTACCAAGGCACACATATGAGATGAGGCCCATCATTCAGAGCAGGTTCTCCTAAACCTGCAATGAGTAATCTCTTAAAAAAGAAAATGGGATCTCGTATGTGTGAGAAACAGTACACCTGCTTTCCTGAGTCTCTTTAGGATAATAAAGCCCAAAATCAAGGAAATACATTTAGCCTTGTCTCTCAGTCAGTTGTCAGGTCAACGGCGCTGTGTTTCCCAGAGAGACAGGGCTTTCAAAGAGACACTGAAAACTAAATGAGCTTGGAAGGTTGGGGCCCTAACCCAAGAGGATTTGTGTCTATGAGAAAAGGAAGAGAGACCCGGTTCATGTGCACATGGGAAAGGCCACTGGAGGATACAGGGTAAAGAGGTTTATCTATACGCCAAGAAGAACCAGACACCGTCTGTGTTGCACCATGTTAGACTCTTAGACTACAGAACTGCTAGGAAGATGAAGCCCGGTTATCAAAGCCAGTCGGTATTCTGTTCCAACAGCCCAAACAGTTAGTTACATCAGTACCGTCCAAAACTTACTTCAGCACAGACCATCAACTTTCAAACCAGCTCGGATGTTGCCCAGGATAATTTAGAGAATTAGTCTGTAGCTGGGCTTCTTATTAAGCATCAGCAAATAGTTTCTCAACGTTCACTCTGTTAAAACAAATAAAATGCATATGGATCAAAACTGCTCACCTTTTGTAACAGTGCACTGCTCAAGTACAGCCCTTTGCTTACCAGAAAGCCCCTGGTGTGCAGATCCTCTTAGGAACAAGGGTAAGATCTAGCAGCACTTCCTTGGGATACTTCATCACTGAGCAAGCATTAACCTATGTGATGTCCACAAGAGTCCCTGGCAGCAGATATGATGGAGGCAGGGTGAGAAGGAAGGTGGAGTTAATGAAGGCCATACAGTGAGCAGATGACAGGTATAGGATTCAGATTTGGGCTGCTTGAAGTCACCATCTAGTAGGTTCCCCATGCTGGTCTACATACCTGAATTCTTTGCTCATGGGACTTATCAAAGCTGCTCAATACTATCGATTCCCATTGGTAGAAATGGTGACGGCCTTGGGATAATGAAGGTGAAGGAGGGCTTGCATTGGTCGGGACAGAACAAAAGCACAGCTCACATCAAGTGCCAGCGGTATGATATTGATTTGTAAAATAATGGACACACAGCCTGTCCTTTGAAACTGTTGGTCAAATCCTCTACTTTGTCTCAGGCTTAACAACCAACTCTAGCTATGAGTGGTTCACTCAGAGTCAGGTATAAGGAAACTCCAGCAGAAAAGTTAACCTGTTTCTGGAGAAAATCATGACACAACCCAACAGGGCTTGAGGCATAAAGACTACCAGACTTGACTTGTTCTTATATCTCATTCTTGCAAGTGTAATGGGCACCAAAAAATCTTCTTAGCTAGCAATAAATATAATCCACGTCACCAGTAAAAACATTAGTTCTCGTATTCTTTAAGCTAATTAATAAAGCATCTTTGGTAGATTTTTTATAGTGTCTTACAAAGATGTTGTCATCTCTGGAGTAGATATTATTCATTTAGACTCTCCGAACAATGGTAATTGCTCGTGTTAATCAAGAATCTTCAAAGAAAAAGAACAAAATGTGTGCGTGTATGTGGGTGTGTGTCTGTGTGTCTCTGTGTGTGTCTGCATGCATGCTTCTATATGTGTGCATGTAAAGAGAGAGAGAGATTAAGTCTAAGAAGTTGAGTTGGTATAGTGGTAGAGTGCTTACTCCATATCACCAAGCTATGAGTTTGATCTATAGCTCTGCGAGAACACCACCACCATACCAACAATAAGGAATTTTCAGCACAATAATAACAACAAGAAATTTACTCTGGTGACTGTGAAGGTTGCAGAGTTCAAACTCCTGCTGGGTGCAACAAAGGCTGGAGACTCAGAAAACAACGGTAGTTCAATCCAAGAACATTCTGATGGCCTATGAGGATTTTCTGGTGCTGAGAGGAAGCCTAAGGCAGTCTTCTATTTGAAGTTATTCGTGGCTGGGAGATGTTGGCCTTTGTTCTGTTCAGACACTCAACAACTGGGCAAAGTCCCACCAACATCATGTAGAGCTATCTGTTGTCTTAAAGTATGCCTAGTAGAATGTCGATTTCATTCGAAGCACATGCTCATGAGCCAGGCATGGAGGTGCACACCTGTAATCCAGGTACTCTGGAGTGGGTTCAAGCTGAGCCTGGCCTGCATAATGAACACACAGCCAGTCTGGGCATCAGAGCAAGACTGTCTCAAAAAAACCAAAAGACAAAAAGTAAAAGGTAAAATAAAAATACATTCACAGAAGCATCCAGAATGACGCTTCGCCAGTTTTGTAGACACTGTGTCCCACCTCCATACCTACTCCGACAATAGCAAGTTCTGTACAGTAGTTTGCATTTGTACTGCATTTTAAAATTACGCCATTAAACTGCACTGCAAGGAGAATAAGCTCCTGAAACAAACCCCATACCCCCTCAGGAAAACTCAGGGACTTAAAGATTAGGAATGTTCTTTCCCTCTCAGGGAATAATCAGGCTAAGGCAAGGGCTCCAAGATGGCTACAATCTGCTCTGTGGAGTCACAAAGACACTGAGAAGATAGAGAAACCAGCTTCCATTCCCAAGGCTATTCAGTTCCTAAGATGCCCATAGATCTTAGAAAGCCTGCCTGGAGGAAAGTATGAAATAGCCGCGTACCCACAAAGAAGGGTAGGGCAGCTGATACTCTGTAACACACACACACACACACACACACACACACGCACAGAAGTATGCACACACTCACACATGCACACACTCACACACACACACTCACACATGCACACACACACATGCACACATACACATACACACACACAGAAGTATGCACACACTCACACATGCACATACTCACACATGCACACACACATGCACACACTCACACATGCACACACTCACACATGCACACACTCACA
>JADRCH010000005.1:14853607-14868429 GCA_019843965.1 Rhynchomys soricoides | reverse complement strand
ACACACTCACACATGCGCACACACATACACACACTCACACATGCACACACGTGCAGGCAATACCCAATGCTAGCAGAAGTGCTGTGAGCACAGCTACATATTTCCTGTGGTATGCCCTCATTTTCAAAGTCTCACTCATTGTCCTGTTTGGGAAGGAATGGATTTATTTGGCTTTTACATTCAGATAACAATTGATCACCGAGGGAAGCCAAAGTAGGAACTCAAGGAGAAACAGACACAGGAACCTCAGAGGAATGCTGCTCTCTGGCTTGCTCTCCCTGGCTCACACAGCTTCCTTTTTTATATAACCCAGGACCACCTGCCAAGAGGTGGCATAGCCCCTCAGTGGATTGACCCCTCCCCTCTCACATCAACCGTTAATCAAGAAAATACCCCACAGATTTGTCTACAGGCCAATCTCATGGCAGCATTTTCTCATCTGAGGTTCCCTCTTCCCACATGACTCTAGTTTGTGTCAAGTTGACAAAAACCAACTACCAGCATACTCATGTCCTAGTCATTTCTGAAATGTGCATGACTTATCTGGTTAGCAGTAATGGAAAGGCAAAACCATGCCTCAGAGCAGGGAACCAAACTACACTGGTAGCTGTCAGAGGTAAGGATTGCTAAAGTCTTAAGAGCCTCCCTCTTTCTCATGTAAAAGTAGAATTTCTTTTATCCCTACCCTGAATGCTCTAGTGAGTGGCTCAGATAGCCTAGTTCGATGCTGATTTATTGTAAGGGTTCATGATTTGACTAAGCATGATACCTGTCAAATAGTATGTAAACACAAAGAGTGTTATATTCTGCTGTAGTCCAGCATGCTGGGGTCTCCCATTACCAAGATAGAGAGACAACCAAGTGAACCCAAAGGCCTGATTCAAAGCACATTACAGGATTCTGGGGTGCATGGCCTTTATCTTGCTCCATCTCTAGGATGTTTCATTACCAGGGGATGGGGACTGGAAACTGTTGCTAGGGAGGTCTGGAAACTGTTGCTAAGGAAATAGCTGAGGAAGTCTAGAAACTGCTGCTGACCCATTGTCCTTGACTCAGGCCAGGTGGCAGGGCAGCTTCTGAGGCCTGAACTTGCCTGGATTTGCCCAGTTCTTGGAAACAGAGATTAAGGCCTAGTCTCATGAACTGCCAATTTGAAGCCTGTCATAGAGTCAGCCTAGCCTTCTCAGTATCTCTCTGCTAGGAAGATTGACAGTTGATGTGATAACCTTGTCCAGACTCACACCTTTCCCAGGGCAATCTTGCATCCAATGACTGATGGAACACACTGAGAGTTAAAATGCCCTAGTTCCTTCGCCTCAAGATGGGCAAGCTCTGAAGATCAAAGCTCTTCAGATGACCAAGCTCTGGGATCAGCAGAGAGGTGTGCTCCAGGGAGGACTTCACTGCAGCCTGATCCAGTGCGGCTCTTTCCCTCCTCCTTCTGCTTGTTCTGTCCACACCTTGGCCTTCAGCCCCCATCAATGCTGATCCCAAAAGCTTTCCCTAAATAAATTTCCTGCACTCACAGTTCCCTCGCAGAGCTGAATTTCTGAAGACTAAAAGTCCTATCTCAGAGGCTCCGGGAGGATTAGCGGAGAGAAGATAGTAGCATGCTCAGACCATGCTGTGAAATAAGTACTCGTTAATTTGTTGTTTTGAAAGAATGGATAATATCTTGTTTGCAAGGGCTGGCAGGTGGCTTAGGGGCAGAGCACTTGCTTAGCATTTCCAAGTAAAAACTATGAAAGAACAGAGGCTTAGAAACCGTTCACAGCTATTCAAACTCTACACCCAAATTATATTTGAGAACAAAATTAAAAAGAAAGTAGGCAAAGTCATTTGTAATATTTCAACACCATTGCTTTTTATAGCCCCCAAGCTCATGCGTGGGTCTAGCTGCAAACTGTGCAAGAGGAAAGCTAAGAGACCAAGAGCCACATATTATTGACAACTCTTATTCTGTCCTTATTTTAGATCAGCGCTGTCACTCTGCAGATGAGTGTGGCAAATATTTGAGATGGGAGTGACAGGCCATTCTGTCAGCTTTTCTCTCTTGAAAACCTAAAAGCCTTGTTTGAGTTTGCACATTCCCCCCTTAATCCTGAACCTTGCTACAGGCTTAATGGAGATGTAAAAACTCTTGCATCTCTTGGACCACAGTAACACCCATGTGCCCCACACACAATGTCCAGGATGCCCTCTCTGCTCATGATCCTGCCTCCTCAGCTGTTTGCATTAGCACTCCAGTGAGCTGGCTTCTTAAAGCCTCACCTCTCCACCAGGTTGTTTCTCACAGTCGTGTTTGAGAATCTACTCTTCCGACCACTCAAGGCAGTTTTTCTTGTTAAAATTGTACTGGTGTAGGGAACTAGGGAGATAGTTTGGTTGGCTGCTAAGCACCTCTGAAAAAAACTGAGTTCAGATCTCCAGCACCCTCATAAAACATAGCAGGGGAAGACAGGAGGCTCCATAGGGCTGGCTGACCAGCCAATCTAGATGACTAGAGAGTTTCAAGTTCAGTGAGGGACCTTGTCTCAGAAAAGCACCTAGTGTCAATTTCCTGCTTCCATATCCACGGGCATTCATACTCTGACCCCCAACAAGTGCACATATGCATAAACACATATGTCCATTCAAATACATAAAAATATTTTGTTGGTATATATTCATTATACATATTACTAAGGTTTGGGGGGGTGTTGTTTTTTGTTTGTTTGTTTTTGTTTTTGAGTGTGCAATCATGCCATAGCACGCATGTACAGATCAAAGGACAACTTAACAGAAGTCAGTTCTCTCCTTCCATTCTGTGGGTCCTGGAACAAACTCAGATGGAAAGACTTGGCAATTGGGGCTGGAGAAATGAGTCAGTGGTTAAGAACACTGGCTGCTTTTCCAGGAGTGAGGTTCAATTCCTAGCATCTATATGACAGTGCACTGCCATCTGTAACTCCAATACCAGGGAACCCAACAGTCTCGTCTCACCTCTTGAAGGCACCAGGCATGCCCATGGTACACAGACAGACATTCAGGTAAACACCCATATGCATAAAATAAAAAGAAAGAAAGAAAAGAAAGACTTAGCAGCAAGTGGCTTTACCCTTTGAGCCATCCTGCTGGCTTTTTTTTTTTTTTTCATTTTAAGACTGATAATTGTTTACTTTAGTAACTTTCTTTTTAAAATTTCACTGGTGTATTGCACTGTACAATGGTACTGTGTTTCATAAGGACATCTTTTTACAAGTACATGTTGTACTTCCAACAACATGGAAAGAGTCTTCCTGAATAGAGGACTCCCCTCCCATGCAAGCACGCATGCAGCCATGCAGCCCACACAAAGGAGATGTAATTACGGGGCCTCTGTTGGATCTATCTTCTTAAAGCGTATGTCAAAGAAACATCCTAGGATGTCAAAATTTCCACGGATCGTGACTCTTCTCCCCTCTTCAGAGCATGAGTCATTCACCAGGCAGAGCAAGACCCTCAAAGATGAACTACATTTACATACAACAGAGCAGAAAATAAGCATTTTCTCCAGGAGAAAGATGACAGTTCCATCAAAGGATACTCCCCTACCTTTCTGAGTGTCACTCACAACACTGCTTCTAAGATTGCATGTTTGAGAAAAAATGCTTAGATAGAAGATGGCACAAGCTCTAAACAGAGCCACTCACAAATACCTTCACCCTCCCCCACACACCTCCTTTCACTCCCCCTTCCTTTCACCGTGTGTGTTATCCGCCCCTACAAAGGGATCGTGTGGAATGCTTTCCACTTCACAATTCACAGAACATTTCCATCTGAGACTCACAAGTGAGCTCTTTTGCAGTGGGTGGCTTTTATAAAAAAGACCCCGAGTGATGGTGATCTTCTGCCTGTAACATTTCCCTACACGGTATCTCAGGAACTACTGACTGAGAGTAGTGATTGGTCAGTATCACTGTCCAAAGGCAGAAACAGAGCCAGACCAGCCATCTGGAAATCCATTATCACCGGGCTAATGCCTGCACCTTTCACCTCTGCAGATCTGGTTTCAGCTGCATTGGTTAAAAGTGAGTTGGGAGGCCTTGCTTTACCCATATTCCGGACCCATTATGCAGTTCAGCTTAACAAAACACCTTTGCTTAGAGACCTCCACGTATCAGAAGCCAGCCTGCACAAAAAGGCCTGTCTGCTAAACTTTGCCTTTTCTGATTGTTTCCCCACTCCACTTCCCAACCGAACCCTCAGCAAAAATCATAAAGTAGGCAGGTAATTCAGGACTCCACTCTGCTCATTATTCATGAGTGTGAAAGAGAAGAAGACATAGCAGAGACAGCCAGCCGGAACCATAGTCCCACACAGAAGGCAGTACCTTTGAGTCTCATTTGTAATTTGGGGTTAGCAGACACCTTGACATCCAGAGGGGTTTTGAAAGGACAGAGTCAATCACTTGCCAAGGATAGACTTAATGGTATCCTTCTGTTGTGCTTATTTTTCCTTCTGGAATTTTCCATATGCCTTTGTTGCTCTATCAAAAACCACATCCCTCCTAGGACCCTTCCTCCAACCTAACCAAGTCTTGTACACAGGTCTGCCTGGCTGACTCTCTCTCAGGAACATTTCCCCTTTCCCTCCCTTTCCACACTGGTATAACCTCTGCTAAGTGTGCCCTGGTCCAGCCAAGAACTGGCACGAGGGAGAGGAAAGGCTGTTGAGCATCTATGAGATGCAGAGTTCTCCAGAACAGTTTCAGTACCAGCACTGGATCATGAGGAACTCAAAGAGTAAAGGTCTGACTTTTCAAAGTTCACAGCTCAGCAAGGGTAGGGGGGCCTCAGTGCCCCCTATGCCAGGACTAGCCCGTCCTCAAGAAAGATAAAGATGATTGCCACCTCTCATCTGGATTTCAATGAAACTGTTAACAATATTCATTTTCTGTGATTCTGAGACAGACCTCATTTGAACTCCCTGCCAATGATAAACAGAGTATGTGTCCTTTTAATTCCTGACCTTACCTCCAGCATGCCAGTTCCCTAAATTGGAACCAGACTACTTTAAGCCAGCTCGAAAAGATTCCCTTAAGGATTGTTGGTAGCTTTGTTTGCAAAGCATTCCATACAGGTTTCTCCAGATATCCATCACAGCTTCTGGGTCATCGTATTAGTAACTTTTCTACTGCCTTGATAAAGCACACTGATAAAAGAAGCCTGCAAAATAAAGTATTTATTTGGCTTACGGTTTTAGAGGGTCTGAGTCTGTGATGGTGGAGGGATGGTACAGGGGTGGGAACAACCAAGATCTCACATCTCAAACTTAGAACAGGAGGCAGAGAGCATACTGGGAACACCGTAAGTCTTTTGAAACCTCAAAGCCCACCCCAGGTGACGATCTGCCTCCAACAAGGCTACCACCTAATCCTTCCCAAAGAGTTCCACCAACTAAGAAGCAAGTGTTCAAACATATGAGCCCATGGAAGGCACTGTCATTTAAACCACTGCAGTCACTTAAAGCACAATTTGGTTTAATCTCAAGAAATAACCGCTGAGATTTGTGAGGATCGAACTAAACTATCAGAGAGATAACCATGCTGCCCTGAGGTTGTGTGACAGTAAGCATTCAGCTCACTAAATGGAAATGTTTATACATAAGGACTGGGCTACTGGACTCTTGCTTCCCTCCCTGTGCTAGGAGGATCCAAAGTCGAGTAGTCAAGGCTATCCCATCCAACACTGCTCTTGAGCACAAAACACAAAAACGCTACAGTTTACCTACCCCTTGCACACACAAACCCATTCTGAAACAGTGTTGTGCAGATGAGACTGTTTCTTTGAATATTCAGGAATAACTTACCTGGTCTATTGAGGTCTGACTAGGAGGACAAGGATAAGATCATACTAGAGAGGTAGTCCATTAAGAAAAAACAAAAACAAAACAAAAGGAAGGAACAGGTGTTACTCCCTGCATGCAGAGGGGCACTCATGGCTTCCTTAGTACCAGAAACAGCAACACTCTCAGTCTTACTTCTGTGCTAGGCTTCTTTGTGTGTTTATATATATTTGTGTGTTTACTTATGTGTTTATTTTAATGGACATCTGAAAGTGAAAAGACAGCTTACAGGAGTCGGTTTTCTCTCTCCACCACATGAGTTCCTGGGGCAAGCACCCTTATCCACTGAGCATCTCATTGACCCCTAGGCTTCTCAAAAGGCAGTGAGCACGGGCGGTGGTGGCACGCACAATTAATCCCCAGCATTTGAAAGGCAGAGGCAAGTGGATCTCTGTGAGGTCAGCTTTTCCTGACTGCCTTCTAATCCAGATGTAAACCTCTCAGCTCCTTCTCCGGCACCATGTCTGCCTGCACGCTGCCGTGCTTCCTGCTAGGATGATAGTGGACTAAACCTCTGAAACTGTCTATATAGTGAATTTCAGACCAGCAAGGTCTACATAGTAAGACAGGGTCTCAAATATTTTTTTTAATAAATTTAAAAGGCAGTGATCATTAGGGATGACAGTAATAATGGAAGAATTTATTGAAAATTCAAGTTGTCATATTTTGCCCCCAGAAATGAATCAGGGGGCTCTGCACTTTTACCTGGGCTGCTCTGATAGAGGAGTCTGGAGAACTCCTTGAGATCGTGGGTCACTGAGCTTTATTAAATACAGCAGAAACAGGAGTACCACTGAAGTGATATTCTGGGCCTAATGAATAGAATTCTCACATCAGAGTGCAATGCCGGGGGACGACGGCCTGAAGATCCTCCATGGACGGGTGTTACTAACATAGCTTAGGTGAGGGGTGCATGGTAGACTGTAGAACTTTCTGCCTTCCCCCTAAACTCTGTATACATGCATAAAAGGTTCACATAAACAGTTTAACTGTTGCTCTGTGGTCTACTGACATCACATGACAAAGCGGAACATGGAGGGGAAATGTCTAAGATCAATGCCATGACAGTATGGAAGACTGTCTAGGAAGAACAATCACATGTGGTCTCAAAGTGAGGCAAGGCAGGTGCTTCCTCAAGTTGACAGGAACACAGCTTCTGCATCTGTGCTTATTCCCATCAGATAAGCAGTGTGCACAGTGTGCATGTTGTACAAAGGATGGATACTTAACACAACTCTCTACTTTCCAGAAATATATGAGAACACACATAGTGTTCATTCAATCCTAATGACCATCTCAAAAAGAATTCCTCTTCAAAATCAAAAACAGGACATGGAGCTGTCGGGGTAGAGAAGATGATCTGGGAGAGTTAGGGGAGGAAGGGGGCGAATGTGATCAAAGTACATTGTACAAAATTCTTAAGTAATTAACAACAAGTTGTTTTCAATAAAAGACTAGCTCAGGGCTAGTGAAGGGCATTGGCTGCTCTTCCAGAGGCCTGGGTTTGGATTCCCAGCACCACCCAGTTACAGGTGGTGTCTCATAACCACCTGTAACCCCGGTTCCAGAGAACCTGCTGTTCCGGCTACCGCAGGCAGCAGGCACACACATGATGCACAGATCCATATGTAAGCAAGAAGCCCATACACATTACATAAAATCATAAAAAACTTTAAAGAACATAACTTTGAAAATACATAAAGGTAGGAACGTATATCAGAAAACCTTTTCCTAGTGTCCCAGAAAGGACAGAATATTTCTCAGAGTTAAGACCATCTATTAAATACACTATGTATCTAAGTATGTTACAATATTTTAACAATACACAAGTCAAAACAGTAACAGAGGCCCTCAAAACTATATATTTGTGTATATATATAAAATATAATATATATGTGCACACACACACACACACACACACACACAACTTTTCATTCCAAAGAGACATCTCACTCCTCAGTCACATCCTGACAGCTATCATTTACTAGATCTGGCATCAAACTCATTTTGCAGTTAAGCCTGTGCACGTGTTCTGCCCAGGACCTATCTCTGGCAGCACAAACTCCTACATCTGTCACTGAGTCACATGCAACGCCAGGCAGGAGTTTTGATATTTAACGATTTTATTTTGGTCTTGGGGGAGGAGGGCAAGCACGAAAGACAGCACAAGATTAAAAAGCTGCCAGGAGAGTAGACACATTCCAAAAGCCAAATAAGCTGCTTCCTAAAAACAGCGTCATTTTCTGTGTTGTTTATCTCAAGCTGAAGTAATCTGCACATTGTTAGGGAACGTGAAACTTTCCATGCATTCCCGCCATCCAAAGAGCCAATGGCTGCCCCCTCCCACTGCTGCCTTGTTACTATGGAAACGATGATGAACAGCAGGACAAGGAATGACGTCATAGGATTTAAACAGAGATAGTAACAAAGGGGTCTTCTGCCATGTACACAGAAATTACATTCCTTTTGCAAAATATTTTGAAATATATGTTTATAATATGTATAAAGATATAAATATATATATTTATCTACATTTATAATCCAACCTATAAGAATAACACCCAGTATTAAAGATAGTTTCGCCACCTTTGTTCCAAATTAATTTTTTTTCTATTTTCCATCTTGAAAATTTATTAAACAGGCAAAATGTACTGATACACATGTGTGGAAATAAAATAAAGATATCCATTATTTTGCACATTTACTAAAGGTGGATTTAAATGCTCAAATAATGATTTAGAAAAAGAAATGCATACAGATTTATAATAGAAGCTGTGGACTGTTTAAGTGAATAATGTAAGTGTCTTTAAAATAAATTTTAAAATTATTTTTAAAAGGCCAGGCAGTGGTGGCACACGCCTTTAATCCCAGCACTCGGGAGGCAGAGGCAGGTGGATTTCTGAGTTTGAGGCCAGCCTGGTCTACAGAGTTAGTTCCAGGACAGCCAGGGCTACAGAGAAACCCTGTCTGGAAAAACAAAACAAACAAACAAACAAACAATTAAAAGGGCATGAAATTAAGAGGCAGAGGCGACAGGAGAGTTGTAAAAGCTTCATCAGGGTGGCAGGATTCCTTGGATGGGAATAAAATGAATAAAAATTGTAAATTACATGTTAACCCGAATTAGAATTATTTCTTGTCCTTTCAAATATTACATGATAGCCAGCTCTTCTACTATGAAAAGAGACTGGTTTAACACTTACCAATCCAACCTGGAAAAAAATCATTTCACTTTCGTCTCAGCCTAGGAAAGTTTCTAAGACTCAAATATCAAATGCTATGGTTAGCCTGGATGACATCCTACTGCAGGCTCACGTGTGTGCACAAGACAACTATCTTGTCTCTCTAATATGGAAGATAAGAAGATGCCTCTTATCAGTTATGTATGAAGACTTGATCTAATAAAAAGTCAGCCATGTGTTAGGCATTCCATAAACGCTAGCTTGCTGGCACTGAAGCTTCGGGCACACCCCAACTTTGTGGAGGTGGGTGGCTACAGGGCTGGAAGGAAAGATCCCAGCTTGGCCTTAGGTTTGCTGTAAATGAACTGTGAAGTAGGCTATCCACACAGTAGGTAAGCAAGCCTTGGCTGTTCTTGGAAAATGACACACACACACACCTCAACAATCCACGGTAAGGTTCAAAGGGCATGGTAATTCTGGATGGGGACTGACCATGAGCACTGTCCATGTTGGCATTCCCCACAAGCTCAATTACTCTGAGCACAGAAATATCACATTCTAGTATCTGCCCTGTGGCAAAGGCAATCTGGGAGCAGTTCAGACACCTCCTTCTGCCGTCTGCCTGGGTCCAGACTGCTAAATATTTGGTGCCAGTGGTTACGCTTGATTCCATTTCCAGAAATGCAAGGCAGCTGGAAAACATTTTTTCTCATAGTGGAAAAAGTCTGTGCTGTTACATATCTTTTCAGCAAACACGGGAAAACATTATGATACATAAAGAAATTAACTCTAATGCAAGGTAAAGCATACAATTACCAAACCCCAAACGGGAAATCGAGGACATGTTAGCACTGTTGTGATTTTGCCAGTATTTCATGTTACTGTTTATGACTCCTGGCTTCGGGAAACTGATCATTTTCTTGGTGCTGTTCTGCAAATTTAGCTGAGAGAAGATTGAAATGATTTGAAATGAGGACCAGTGAAACGGTTCATCAGGGAAAAAGGACTTGCCACTCAAATCTGGCGAGCTGAGTTCAATACCCAGATCCCACAGTGGAATGTGAGAACTGAGTCCCCAAACCTTTCCTCTGACCTCCACATGCAGAGTATGTTAAGAACACCTGAACGTAGGCACACAGGTACACAAGCACACACACACACACACACACACACACACACACAAGAACACACTAATATGCACAAGAATAGTAATAAATAAAAATTTAGAAATGTTCTGAGACCATAAAATTGAAGGTAACTGTAAGTTCTGTTCACTCAATATTTTAAATTATGCTGTTGGAAGGGTAAATAAATGGAAACCTGGTTCTTACACTTGTGTTACGTCTACTTGTACATTGGTCCTAGGTACCCAGGGTCATAATAAACCCCAGTAATTCACGCAAAAGATCAAAACAAGCAGTGGTTGGCCCCATTGCATTTCTTCGTGGCTCAGTCAGAGTAAACAATATTTGGAGCCAAATCTCTGCTACAATGTGTCATGAAATAAGTCTGTATCCCATTTCACCATGATAGAACAGCCCCGGAAAGCTGTTCTAGGTCTTTAGGTATTTCACATTAGAAGACAAGGCAAAGAAAGGATGACGGATGCTGAATCAGACCAGAGAATCAAGCATTGCTAAAACCCAGATAAATCTTCTGAGTCCAGCCCAAGCGGTTTTTCTTTGAGCACCAGGACCCCAGAAACTGTCTCTAAAAGCTGGAGGTCAAATCTTACTAAAACTGTAGCTGGCATCACACTTGCTTGCCTTTGATTACAGTACATTATTTCCCGTTAGTTAACAGGCACAGCAATAGTGACACTTCCGAGGGGTTTTGTTCGTTTGTTTCTCAATACAAATGTGTAATCCTCCAGCCCAACAAGTTAGTAGAGCTGGTAGGGGAAGAGTAAGGCTCTGATTTCTCAAGTGCCCCTGGTGCCCTTAGTTTGTGCCAGGGTGGAGAATCACTAAGCTAAGAACCATCAGAAGCCACTGACTGTAACACCGTCCGTCCATGTTATCTTCCTAGTCCCAAACTCCAGCATTCACCAAAACCACATGGAAGTCCTACTTGCATGTGTTCACTGAGTGGAGTGATATTCCAGTAAGACTTTACCGTGGGTGGAAGCATTTGTGTTTGTACTTCATATAATTCATTTTCATACACAGAACGGTATGTGTATGGGTGTCTTGCCTCCATGTATGTATGTGCACTGTGTGTGTACCGTATCCACAAAACCAGAAGAAGTTATCGGATCCCCTGGAACTGGGAGTTACAGGCGTTTGTGAGTTGCCATGGGAGTACTGGAAATTAAACCCTGGTCCTCTGGAAGAGCACCAATTGCTCCTACCCATGAAGCCACCTCTCCAGACCCTTCTTGTAATTCTTACAAGATAGAAAGCGTTACTTCTTTGCCTTTGACATTTCTGAGCATGGTTAAATGCACAAAGTAGGGACAAGGGCATAACTCTGAGGAAAATTGTTTGCCTGGCATGCAGGAGGCCCTTGCTTTCATCTGCAGCTCCACAAACGTAAAAACTAATTTAAAAAAAAATCAGGAGCTGGAGGGATACTAGAGAACCCAAGTGCGGTCTCAGCACCCACATAAGCAAACAACTACCTATTACTCATGCTCAGGAGAGGGGGTCTGACAGTCTCTTCTGGTCTCCTCATGCACTGCACTCACAAGTACCCACACATCAAACCCATATTAAAACCAGAAGGTAAAAGTGTTTTTCAAAACCCTGTAAAAGTCTATCCCACGGAGATGTAACTAGTTATGCCCCAGCTCTTATCAACCCCTGTTGGGCATGTCTACTGTTCTGTCTTTACAGAGTGAAGAAAGCATCTGTGAGAGTCTGCTAACAAGGATGGCCTAGAAGTGAGGTAAGTAGGTGGAAAGGAACAGCACTGTCACTTTGATATGGTCCCTCATGCTGCAGCGACCATCAACCACAAAGTTATTTCCTGTACCCCAGAACTGTAATTTTGCTACTGTTATGAATCATAATGTAAATATTTGATATGCAGAGTGGTTGATATTTCACTCCCATGGAAGGGTTGTTTGACCTTCAAAGGGGTCACAATCCATGGGTTGAGAACCGCTGGGTCAGGAGTGCTATTTCCTGGATGCTGGACGGCACTTGGCATCTGCAGGCTTCCGATAGCCGTATGTAGAAATGTTTCCTTTTGTGCCACATCTTCTTACACGACCTCTTCAAGGAATCTCTTCCTGTCTCAAGGTCTTAACATTTTGATCTCCAAGCTTTGGTCAATGAAGTTACATTTTTGCAGTGAGCAAAAGGTACCAAAATGGAGACAATAAAATTATATATATATATGTATATATATATATTATATCACTTTTTGCCCTAAAAGTTTCTTAGTTATGATTTACATACTCAGAATTTAGTCCAATTACATGCTACTAGTCTCTCTCTCCTGAAACTCTCTCCCTCTCCTCCGCCTCTCTCTACCAACATGGTTGACAGCAGCTTACACTGAGTTGTAATTTTACTTTTGTTACATAAAAAGTCTGATGCATATATGGAACCTCTAAAATAAAGACAGTAGGGGGAAAAGGTGCCTTAAGTTTCTTCCAGAAGCACAGATGTGGAAGCCAAATTGACAGGTGACAGGGCAAGTAATAAATAATATGAGCTGATGTGATAAGATATACAAGATACATGCCTGCAACACGGGGAAAAAAATCTGCTGGAAAGCAAAACACTAAGCCTTGCCACATTTTTTAGGTGTAACTCTTTAATGATTCTAAGATAAAAATATGAGCAAACACTTGAAATAACACACACATACCACACACCATACATACACACACATACCACACAACACAACACATACACACAAAGCAGAATCGTCTTTTCAAACACAGCAGACTAGTGGCTGTAAAATTTTCCATATAAATAACAGTAGACATGTCGTAACACCCACACTGGGAGCCAAGGCTGGCTACCCCAACAGAGGACTGAGTGAGGCTGGCCACGGGTGTGGCAGTCATGACATACTGGCTGTGCTATGATAGTGGTCGGAGCCTGAAGTCCATGTGACACCAAGAAGGAGCATCACACTCTTCTCATTTCAGAGACCCTGGCTGAAAGTACAAGTCACATCTCCCACTTGACAATGCTTTGCTGTAGTTGATACAACTGCACAGATACAACATTCATTCCTCTAGTTCAAGAGAAAAGGTGGACTGTCTTCACTTTCAATCGACCAACATAGCATAAGAAAAAAATCCAGGCCACATTAATCATTCAGGATCCTTCTGTTCAGATGATATAATAGAACGGGCTGATATAATGGAATTTATTTTTCAGTTCCAAAGAAAGGATTGGCTGTCCTGACAGTGCTTGAATTACTCTTCACTTTCCTGCTATTAGCATACTGACAAAACTGGCCAATAAGTTCTCCCAGACTAAACAAGTCCCTGCCGTAGGAACAATGGCTTTCTTCTCTAGGTGATCAGGATTATGGTCTCAAGAACCTGGGCCTAGAGCTGGGTATGGTGGCACACACTGTACTCATGGCATTTGGAAGGTGGAGGCTAGACTGACACACAGTTCAAGGCCAACCTGGGCTGCTGCATAGGGAGTCTTAGGTCTTCTGGGGCTGCATAGTAAGACCTTACGTTAGGATAAGGTAGCAAAGGTACCTTAGCGACAATGGGAATGTAAGCTTCAGGGACTGAGTTGCTGAAAGGCAGGCTGGTGGGAAGCCTGGTTTATAATACCTTATCTCCAAAATATCAAGCGGGGAGTGGTGAGACAGCTCAGTGAGTAAAGATGCTTGCCACCAAGCCTGACAACTGGAAGCCAATCCTCAGAACCCACATAGAGGAAGGAGAGACCCAATTCATGCAAGTCATTCTCTGGCCCCCCACATTCATGCTAAGGCATATGCATGTACACACACACAAACACAAATAAGCACACCAAATGCAGGCATGCATACACACACACACACACACACACTCACGGAAGCATGTGTACTTCCAAAGCAGCCAAGAAATAAAACCAAAACAAAGTAAAGCAAAACCGTGGTTCTAAGCTCTAAGCTCCACCTTCTAGAAATCTCATCTCTCCAACAACATGAATAATGCTTGACTCAGGAGTGACATCCTGTTCTGCTTGCTCACATTCAGCTGCTGGATCATTTAGGAAATGAGATAAGATGACCAAAATCAATTAAAAGCATCTGTTATATTAAACAAATAAAGCATCACAGGTCTTTCCAAGGGAATCAATTAAAGCAGTTTTTCATCTCATGACATCCAGTGAGATCATCATAAGAAACAGTATCTTTCTGTCTGGCTCTTCCAACTATGCCACATGGATGCCACTGCTCAGGTTCCCTCTATTCATCTCTGCAGCCTCGGAAGGGCAGTACCACCTCCTTCTCTGCAGATCTGCATGTGTGTTTGTGAGCCTATGTGCACTCTCTATTGTGAATCCAGGAAATCCGGTTATATTCATGTACAAGGAAATAAGTCAGAGGGAAGCAGAACATTTCTGTTTCTTCTTCACTTCATGTGGACTTGCCCACTCTTGAAGCATCCTCAGTCTGAAGTGGCTGCCACAGGCATGGCACACTGCACTTGGTGCTCAGTTCGGACAGCTGACCCAGAGCTCCTAGGTTATCCATAGAAAAGTGTCTTTAAGATCAGTCCTGATGGTAATGAGCTCTTGGACTGGAACCCCAAAGCTTATATGACAGGGTAATGCAATCATTTTTCCATTCCTATATTCTTTTTTCTTT
>JADRCH010000005.1:14777058-14853507 GCA_019843965.1 Rhynchomys soricoides | reverse complement strand
AAATGAAGGAAATTGAATTGGGGGCTTTTAAAATTCCCTTCTAATCATCTAATTATGGGGACAGTATTTATGGCGGGGCAGCCTAACTCCTGGCTAATTCCTTCTCTGAATCCTAACTACCATACAGCCTGAACATCAAACCCTAAAGCCATGGCGGGCATTTTTCACTGCTTTGACACCCTTTTCCAGTTGCTCTTAGGCACTTTTTTTTTTGCCAGAAAACTGCTTTAAGGCCACCCCTGGTGGCCAGGAAAGTCTTTAGAAACCACATTCAAGCAATTACTGCTGTCGCAGCTACTTACCAAAATGTTTCTCAGTCTGTAGCTCTGGATAAAGAACTCAAATCAAAGGGACTAAAAAGGGAAAGCTGAGAAGGCACTTACAGACCCTTTTTTCAATTTCCCAAAATTCTGGCTGCCTAGCATCCTCCTCTGGCTTCCTCCACACGACAGAAAGAGCCCTTCCCAGCAACCGCACAGCTGAGAGACCGATATGAAACGCATCCCTCAGTCAGCTCACCCAGGCAGCCTCCAGATTCTCCTGCCTTTCTATCTTCTGTGGTATCTTGTAGTCTCTCCTCTCCCATCTCTGACCAGTACTCACTGGGAATCTTAACACTCCATACTATCCTTCCAGCATGCAGAAGGCTTACCAGAACCACTATCAAAGTAGCCATTGCTGATTTAGTTGAACCAGTTAAAACTTCCGGTAGCACAAGGTCTAATGCTTCATATCTGTAATCCCAGATCTCAAGTGGCAGAGAGATGAAGACCATTCCAAGCACAAGATCACCCTGGTCTAACAACAGATTTCATGCCAGCTAGCGCTACATACAAAAACCCTATCCCCCACCCCAAACAAAACAAAACAAAATCCCTGCTTACATATCACAACTCAAAGAAACTTAACGCTGTTAAGTCAGACATTAGGAGGCCTGGAGAACATTATAGATCCCTTCCTCAATATCAGATATTTGCAAAGCCAAGAGCCAAAGCATAGGACTTTGATTACCTTGAAACTAAACTGCCACAAATATCATAGATTAGTAGTATCTAGCCAGAGTATCTAGTAAAGAACAAAGATATACTATTGTCTCATCCCTTAAAATTTAATCCACTTGGGCCTGTCAATCTCCTAAACAGAAAACTGTCCTTCAAAAATCATCTTTTTTAGAGATTTAAAGAAATACTGTAATGCCTATTCTAAACTGTAGGTTGGTCCAGTGGTCTCCCTGGTTATTGTCCACTCTGACTGTTTCTCTGCAGTAGTCTCCTTGGCCACTGTCTACTCTTACCCTGTGAGTATCCTCCTTGCTAAATAAACCACCTATCTTCTACACCATGCTTTTTGCATATTGTCTAAAATTTCTTATTTATTTATTACAGTTTTTTTTTTCGAGACAGGGTTTCTCTGTGTAGCTCTGGCTATTACAGAACTCACCCTGTAGACCAGGCTGGCCTCGAACTCAAAACTCTGCCTACCTCTGCTTCCCAGGTGCTAGGATTAAAGGCAAGCACCACCACTGCCCAGCTCATCTGAAGTCTTTCCAAAGAACCTACTGGACCAGAGAGCCAAGGGGAGGTCAGAGTGAGATCCTGCTAACAAAACTCAGTGATGCAGATTTCAGGGTAGCATTAGCTTCAGGCATGGCTACATCCAGAGGCTAGATGATGTCTCAACTCCCTACTAAGTTGAGTGGGCTTATTTCTACCTTTATTCTTAGGAGTTGTTAATTGTTAGGTTTGTATGGCTGTTACAGAACACTGACCAAAAACAACTTGAAGAGAAAAGGGTTTATTTCACCTTACAATTTACAGTTCATCATGAAGGGAAGTCACAGGAAGAACTTAGGGTAAGAACCTGGAGGCAGGAACTGAAACATGGAAAAACATGGTTCCTGGTTTCTTCTTCATGGCTTGCTCAGCCTGCTTTCTTACACAACCCAAGACTACCTGCCCCGGGAGCTGGGCACTCCCCCATCATTCCTTAATCAAGAAAATTACAGATTTGCCTACAGGTCAGTCTTACGAAGACATTTTCTCCTTTGGATTCCCTCTTCCCAGAAGACTGTAGCTTGGGTCCTTTTGACAAGAGAATTAACCAAGACGGCTGGTCTAAGCCTGTTCTAGGCAGCTCAGTCTGAAGGTGTCTTTCCACAGTTCTTACTACTTAGTGAAGAAGGAGAGGCCTAGAGAATCTGGTCGGTTTGAGGTACTTCCTGAAGCCACTGAGTTACTTATTGAGTTTTGGTGCAGGATAGAGAAACATCCTGATGTTTGCCCTTCCCGTGGCATCCTGTGTCTTGTTTTACCTTTCTTTTAACAATGTATCATCATGACTTCCTTCTCCCCATCTTGATGCCCAGTCATTTTATCTTTGGCATCCTAAGTCTTCCTCCCAAATGAGCAGTTTTATCTTCAGGGAAATCACTGCACAACAGGGCCTTAGTGTCCTGACGCATAGAATGCCATTTGTTCTGTGAAGTTTTTCCCAAGTGCCAGTCTTTCCTGCATGGAACTCTTCAACAGTGCACTGGCATCCCAGATACTAGATTGACAGCTCCTAGAAAACAGAGCCCGCCTTATAATCCAGGCCAAGACAAATGAATGCAGAATATTCTGTCTACAAGTAGAGCCGATAGAGTCCTGTGGCTCCTTCAATGTTTAAAATCAGATGGTTTATCTGAACCCCAAATAAATCCAGTCAGGATTTCATTTTGACTGAAGCTACCCACTCTGTGTCCTTCCCGGCTCTGAACCAGTTCCTAAATCCAGACATTACCTTGGAGACTTTCCAGTCCCATCTTCACTCCCAATTTTCCCTCGACTTCATCACAACCTGAACTTGCCAGCACATCAATCAGCCTCACTGACAACTACCAGACCGTTTTTTTTAAGCTTGTATGATAGCAAATAGCAAAGGCCTTGCATCCATGTAAACCAAGGTTTCTCAACTTTCCTAAAGCTGCGGCTCTTTAGTATAGCTCCTCATGTTGTGGTGACCCCAACCATAAAATTATTTGTGTTTCTGTTTCATAACTATAATTTTGTTACTGTTATGAATTGTGTTTTCCAATGATCTTAGGTGACCCCTGTGAGTTGTTTGGCCCTTCCCCCAAAGGGGGTGTCGACCCACAAGTTGAGAACTGCTGATCTAGGCAGAGCCCCATATATGAAACAGGCTCATAACTGAATGGTAATAGCATTAAGATGGTGCACTCCGCCTGGCAGTGGGGGGCACGCCTTTAATCCCAGCACTGGGGAGGCAGAGGCAGGCGAATTTCTGTTCAAGGCCAGTTTGGTATACAGAGTGAGTTCCAGGACAGCCAGGGCTACACCGAGAAACCCTGTCTGGAAAAAGCAAAACAAAAAACAAACAAAAAAAAAAACAAAAAAAGATAGTGCTCGCCAATGATCAATACATACTCCAACTTCAGATGGAAGGGACAGCTCACAAACATGACAAGGAGCAGGGATTTGAAAGAACATGCTCCGCATGATCACATAATTTTACATATTTGTATTAAATTTAAAAACCACTGTTTGTTTTCAATTATTACTATTTTTAACTATAATATTTTTTACTATTAAAC
This sequence comes from Rhynchomys soricoides, assembly GCA_019843965.1. Taxonomy (NCBI): domain Eukaryota; kingdom Metazoa; phylum Chordata; class Mammalia; order Rodentia; family Muridae; genus Rhynchomys; species Rhynchomys soricoides. Next base: position 14,849,915 of record JADRCH010000005.1, on the reverse strand, counting down.
TATTTTTAACTATTGTACTCTTAACTATTAAGTAACTATTGTTACTTAAAGCACACACACAGAGGCGAGATAAGATTTGAACTGAAACCACTAATATATTGTTTCTCAGTTAGAAAGCTATCACGTGCCACAGGCCTGTGCCTTAGCTGGTTTTGTGCCTTGTGCTTGTTCCAAAGGGAGGGGCTCTGTCCTAATCTTTGAGATTAAAAGGAACCTTTGAACCAGATAAGGAGTTGAACAAGGTTTCCTCTTCAACGGTAAAATAACTGAAATAAATTCTCTAGTCACCGTGAATCCATGGGTTTTAAAATGCTACTGACCTTGCACAGGGTCAGCTGTGCTGCTAGCCTTTCCTGGCTTCCATTTTGTTTTCCTACCTTTGCTCTGGGAGGTGACTGCACTGCCAGCTCCCCCACAAGCCCAAGCTCCCTCTGAGACCTCACATGGTTGCTGCATTCTTCTTCCTCCAAAGCATGGCAGAGAGACTTCCTCTCCTTCCTTGAGTGGCTTTTTCCTCCTGGGACCCGGAAGTCCCACCTGTACCTTCCACCCAGTAACTAGCCCTCCTTCCCCCCATCCTCGCCTTCTTTACTGACAAATCAAGAACTAATTGGGGGACAAGATTTTAACATCAGGACCTCCCTCTACACGTGGGTCTATCTCCTTCGTCAATGAACTTCCCAGGTTCTTCTCTGAGTGACACAGTGATGTCTTGGTCCCCTAGCTGACCGTGTCTCAGCAGCTCAGCAGCTCCCAGGCCCATGAGAAGCCACTGGAAAGTGAGTAAATACTTTTGAACACCTCCTGTGTGCTAGGCCAGATCCAGGCTAGTGTTGCTATTCGGGTTTTCTCTACAAGAGAATTATTAGATAGCGGAAATCAGCATCCAGGGGCTTGAGATACAGCCCCATAACAGGATATTTGACCCCGGTGGCAATCGAGTAATAGCTATTTTGTTTGAATCAACAGAATCTCATCTTCCTGACCCTGGCACCGTGTCCCTGCTTTTATGGCTCTCAATCCCTGTCTCACATCACCCTAGGTTTTGTATAATGAGTTTTGAAAAGTGTCTTACATCATCCACTCCTCGATGTCAGGAATCACTTTCAAGAAAAGCACTTCGGGGTGAGATCTCACACTTGGCAATTCTAAGCACTACCGTGGAGACATAGAAAGCAGACACAAAAATAGTTTTTAGGGCAAATTAGGTCATACATTTTGGTCAGAGTCAGAACAATTTCAAAAATAAAAAAAGACCTTGCTAAGAAGGTTATAAGCAAAAGAAACTGGCACCTCCTTGGAGTGACTTTGAAAGCTGCTGTGTCCTGGATAAAGAAAGCCTGAGTGTCTTCTCAGGTTGCTCCTGTTCTGAGAGCCACAGATGGGCTTTCCAAGACATCTGCTGACAGACTTTTGTTCTCAGCGAATTCACGTTCCTGGTGCTGCATTTATCTCCTGTCTTTGTCCTTCATAGCTACTTGTCTTCCTGCATTAAAACTAGATTCTGAGGTTTACAGCTGAGCAGAGGGCAAAACTCCATGAGAGCCAATAAAATAACCATGTTTCCAAGTGACACCATTTAAAGCTCATGGTACAGACCAGGATCTTAAATCCAGACCCTGGGGCCTGCCAAAGCTTGGGCTTTTAGCACGTTCAGAAGGATTCTGTGGACCAGAAGCCTGGCTGGGAATATTAAGAGCCAAGACCTGAAGGAGTCTACACATAAAACTTACTAAGCTGACCGTGGTGAAGTGTGTCCTGGGAACTAGCACTCAGGAGGGAGAGGCTGGGGATCCGAGGACACTGTCTACTTGGGCACACAGAGAGACTCTGGATCAAAAAAGACAAACCAGAGCTGTGTTGGTTGCTTTTCTGCTGCTGTGATAAAGGTGACTTATAGAAAGAGAAGTTTATTTGGGCTTACTGTGGGCAATGGATGAGAGACTGTCATGGTGGGGAAGCCAGCATGGGAGCCAGCAGAAATGGAGATGTCACGCCTCAACAGCCAGCACAAAGAGCATGAACTAGAAGCAGGGTGAGGCTACATGCTCTCAGAGCCCACCTCCGGTGACAACTTCCTCAGCGAGGCTGTGACTCTTAAATCTCCCAAAACAGCTCCACCAACTAGAGACCAAAATGTTCCAATGCCTAAGGTTATGGGCTACACAACTCATTCCAGCCACTTCAAAAACTATCCGGAAGGGCTAAGGGGGTGGTGGTGGTGGCGGCAGTGTTGTTTTGGTTTGTTTTTTTATGTTTCTGTCAGAGAATATATTGTCCTCTTAAAGGAGAGATTATTAGACTGGCTTACTGGGTATGGTCTGCATAGTCCAACACTGCTTGCCTCACACTGTGAGGTTGAGAATCTGGTAGTTGTCTAGTCTACAGGGCTGGGTGTCTCAGCGGCCCCAATCTGGCACCGGCGTCCCAGAGGATCCCTGGAAAGCTGTTGGTCTTTTGTCTACATTAGAATCCTAAAAACGTTGGTTCTAATACCAGTGAAGAAATACGAGGACAATAAGATAGAGGAACTTGACAGCAAGACTGAAGGTGAGAGGCAAAAGTCAAGTTTTCTTCTTCTATATCCTTTGATCTGAGCTGCAACCAGAGGGTGCTGATGTTTAGGGTGAGTCTTCCCTGCTCACAATAACATGATCAAGAACATTCCCCATTGGGGCTGGAGAGATGGCTCAGCAGTTAAGAGCACTGACTGCTCCTCCAGAGGTCCTAAGTTCAAATCCCAGCAACCACATGGTGGCTCACAACCATCTATAATGGGATCTGATGCCTTCTTCTGGTGTGTCTGAAGACAGTTACAGTGTACTCCTATACATAAAATAAATAAATAATTCTTTAAAAAAAAATTCCTCACAGAAGCATCCAGTAACTAGTGTTTTAGTTGGTTCCAGATGCAATCAAGTTGATAGTCAAATTAACCATCATGAGGGTGGGGGTAGGGGTGAGACGGGACTGGGGGGTTTAAAAATCATTTCGAGAGGGAATGGTGTTAAGAAATTAGACGAGAGCCTAGTTCCCTCCTAAGCACATTGGCTCAGACCCAGAGCAGGGTATGAAGTCCCATGACACTGTCCAAGACTCCACTCTGTCACAGTATAGGACAGAAGTAGCAGTCTGAGAGAAGTATCACCCACACAAGGTTGTGACAAGGCCGCAGATCCAAAGAATCTCCTCATTAGACCAAGGAGTTTGCAGAGTGTGGGGGACTGTTTAAGGAAAGCCACACTGGAGTCTGAAAGTGCTCCCTCCCTACCCTAGGTAGTGATAGGAGAAGCCTGCCTTTGGAAGTTAAGTCACAAGGACTGAACAGTGTCCTAATCACAGGGGCCCAGGAAAGAAATCCTCACAGCCCTTCCACCATGCAAGGACACAGCAGACAAAATCAGGAAGAAAACTTTCAATTGATACCAAACCCCATGGCGCCTTTCATCCTGGGCTACCCATGCTCCAGAACCTTCTTTGGCATAAGCCACTGAGTTGGTTGCATTTTGTTAAAGCAGTCCTGGCCAGAAGAGGATGCAGGGGCAGAATTCAGAGAGACTGAGGCCAGACAGCCTTAAAGACATCTCTGAAAGTATCGACCCCAGGCTTGCAGGCTGGGGATAGCCAAACAGAGACAGATAGCATCGCCACCATCTTCCCATGAGTGAATTTAGAGGTTGCCTCCAGAAGAAGAGAAGGACAGGACTCTGCAGTGACTCCATCATTAACCAGGTCGTGCTCCTTAAGGCAGTGGGACTGAACTTTCAGCCAGCAAGGAGTCTGAGGTCTAAGAGTACGGAAGATGGTCACTGTTTTGGGGTCTATTTCTATTATGTAACTATTAAGCCAGAAAAACTATTAGCCTTCACCAAAACAATGAACAAATCTAAAATTAAGCAAAAACACAATAATAGTAACAATAATTATTTGTGCATTACAGTCCATGTCCCCTAGAATCTCATCGAGCTGAAACAGAGAATCTTTGCAGGAATTTAATGTTTCTGTCCATTAGCAGCCAGTTAGCATGGCTGCTACATTAACATGTACATGTGAATTGAGCTCATCTACCGTGCTTGACCCCTGAACCTAATTTTACTCAGACAAAAGTTATTTTAAAATCTGAATATTCTCATCTTTGGAGGAGGATCAAGGACAAATTCTTTCATGTTGTAATTAACATTTAAATTAATATATAGAGAGCTGGTCATTGGTTATTCTTTTAGAAAAAAATACATGCAAATACAACTGTATTAAATCAGAGTAATACTGATTTTTTTCCTTCCAGAAAAAGAAAGTCCATGGAATTAATCTATGTCCATGATAAAACCTTTTTCTGGGGAAAAAAGTAGCAAAAACAGAGGCTTTGGATTTTATCAGCTGACAGTTTGTCTACACTATAAACTCTACACGTTTTGTCATGCACATAAACATTGCTCTAGACTGAGGACTATCTGTAAACACCTTTCATTCCAGAAGTGCTATGCTTTCAGCAAATATAGAGACTGGAAATTTTCTTCACAGATTTCCACAAAATATGGAACCCCCTCCACACACACAAATGCTTATTCCTCATCCTCCAAAACCTCTCACATAGTAATTAAAGTCTTTATCAGTGTCCCCATGTGCTACATAGCAATCTAGTCTTCCTAAAAATAAATGCACACGGGAAATTCCTCAGTACGATCATCAAACAGCAATTATTATTCCCTGTTATTAAAATGCTCCTGGCTAATTGCACAGATACCAGCAGAGAGACTACCTTAAAAGGCTGAGTACCAAAGGGGGGGCTGTCAGAGTCTGGAGCAGACAGTTTAGAAACATTTGGTAAATATTTGTGGGGAACCATTAACAACAGGTAAACAGTGTGACTCCCGTGAAGAAAAATGTACTCGAAGAACTAAGGAAGTGTGTTCCTCAATAGTTGCTGAAAACAGATTCTAAATAGATGCTGAATAATGTCCTAAAGAAAACCACCAAGCTCCCTGACTCATCGCTCTGTGTTGTACACACTATATTGGGCTGTAATTAAGAGATGTATTTTTCTTTAGGGTGTATTATTTCACGCCAGGGATTATTTTCTGTGGAACTCAGAGACCTCAACCCTTCCCTAGCATCTTTGGCATTTTAGTCCCAAAAGAAATGGAGTTTTAGCCTTTGTCACAAGTCCTCATCATTCACATGTGTGCGCATGCACACATGCACTCGAACACACACAGGCACGCACACGCCACACTGATGCACATGCCAGTCATATGCATACACACACACACATCAGATGTGCCCAAGTGTGACAATGCTTACTATATACTTTATGGATGGTAGGGGGTGGGGCAAGCAGATGAGAGAGTTCTGAGATGCCTCATTTCCGGATGACAAAGAAAGGGCTAGTGAGGGAACATGAAATATCCCGGAAGGTACCCTGGCTCAATAAAAACTCAACTTTGATGACATATTTTGTTTAAAGAGAAAGATGGGGTCTCTTCAGTGAGAACTTTTCCTGACCGCTGCTCTGAGGGAAGCAGGTGGTTGAGTCTGCCCTGGGGGTTTCAGAAATATTAATATTTAAACCTCTCACGTTTCGTTGAAGTTCATGGCAGCTTCCTAATGCCTGGAGGAAGACAGAGCAGGAAAATCACAAGCCACAAAGTGGGGGATACCTTCTAATTTAGCCAGAGTGGGTATGTTTAGCTGAATCCATGTCTCAGTCTATCTTATTTGCTGCTAGCTCACAAAGGCAGCTTATTAGAATATCAAAGCTGGCTCCTTCCTTTCTGCTCTGCAAAGACATAACATGTCATCATCAGAAGGCAGTGTTTGCCAGGACCCTGATTTGTTTGTCTAGACTCTGGTCATTGAACTCTGTTTATTACTAAACATGGAATGAGTGGCAGCAAATCAAAGGGGGTTCCGAGAGCCCGTGAAACCCTTCTTCCCTGAGGGTTGTCAGGGTCAGTACAGACTTTCTAATTTCTCAGTTCCCACAGCTTTTAGAGGTCTACTTTTCCCAGGGCCCAGGGGCTGACCACTAGACTAACCTTTCAGCTCTTAGTGGCCCAGGACTCAACCCTGAGCCATTTGTAGCCTTCAACACCCCTCCCCCACTATTGTTCCAGTGGTCGGCACTTAATAGTTATGTTCCAGATGCTGCATGGAGAGGTCATAAGCAATGACCAGTGATTAGCATATGAAAATGGAACATGATAGCAACGTGCTGTCAATCACAGCACGAGTGTATAAAAAAGTCCTCAGACAGACAGACAGATAAACACACACTCACACACATTCTCACACAGAGGCACACATATACACATAGACAGGCACATAGACATATATTCACACATGTTTACACCCAAAGGCACACAGACATACACAGGCACACAGACATACTCTCATACATAAACACATACATACAAACACACACACCATTCAAGAAGTACTTCTCTTCAAGATAAGATTGTGATCTTTAGAAAAACTGGTCAGGCTTGCTGTAAGAGAGATGCGATTAGCAGATGGACCGTTACTATCCTTACGATAACATTAGCCTAATTTTTAATATTTAAATTCCTGACTTCAGAAAAGACTGGATCTAGAAGATAAAATAAAATGAACTCGTGCAGTTTTCCTTAGAACACAGAGCACAGCTTGAGAATTGCCTTCAAGGAAAACGGCCTCTCCTGTGGAATACTTCAGAAAAAAAATATCGCTTTTTTGAGAAAAGATCTATAAGGTCCAACCCCAGCACTGTATAACGTAGGGGAGACCTACATTCTCCACACCAGGGGTGAGAGTGAGGATTTGATGGGAAAGCTTTATGCACCAAACCCAAAGGGCCGTGCATGTTATTTGAACGGAAGAGTAGTATGTAGTCTCCCGAACTGCATGCCATTAGCCCAAAGGACTCCTAAACACCACAAAACAAAATACTTCTGGAGGAAGTTCAGCTTCTGTCTGGTAGCAATTTAGTGATCATCCATCAGACCAGAAACCAGTGGGCTCACAACCACTCAGATCCTGAAGCGATGGCCTGGATCTTCCTTTGTGGAAGTCTGAAAGTGGCCAATGGAAGCTATGGCCCGAGGCAGCCCACTGCAACCTTTCTGTCTGCACGCACAGGCTTAGACCGGTGACCCATCTAATCCCAGAAATTATCAGCCACACTCAGAATAGGTCCAGGGAGTTCCAGGAAAACAGAGTGGGGCAGGAAAGAAGTCTAGATGAGACCTTTCTGTTTTGCCCATCATTGGAGCATCAGAGCCCATCATGACAAAAGTGTTTGGGATAGCGTCCAAATGCCAGGATGATTAGGTGGTTTGTATTGTACTGTCTCTGTGAATCTGAAGGGAATGAGCTTCTAGTTGGCCTCAGCCTTTAGAAAAAAATTAATAAAGTCTAATATCCTGAATATTATCATCATCCCTGTCAACATTCCTGAATTAAGGAAATTAAAACAAACACATCCTTTATGTCTGTCAGGGAGATTTTATTTACACATCTAGACAGTGCGGACTACTCCAGATCAGGCACCCCAATCCTCTGCTTCTGATTTGATCCTGCAGCCCAGGGCCTACAAGATAGATGTCTATAAATACCAAAATGGTGATTGAATTATAGAGAATTAAAATGAGTACATATCAAAATACCAACGCACAAAAGCAAATACTCATTTTCACTAACATTCACACAAGTTGTTTCGTTTAAAGACTAGTGAATGAATATTAGATTAAAGCAGAAAATAGCAGCCAGGCATGGTGGCTCCCATCTGGAATCTCAGCATTCGAGAGGCTGAGGCAGGAGGATTGCCTCCAGGCCAACCTGAGTTATATAATGAACTCCAGGCTAGCTTGGACTACAGTGTGAGAGACTCTGTCTGAAAAATACAGGCCCAACAGAAAGGTCTCCACACTCGGACCTCAGGAACTGATTATCCTTCTTCTTTTGACTGTTAAAAGAGTCTTTGTTCAAAGGCTGAAAGTTATAATTTAACTCTCAAGTTAACTATAGGTCCCCTTGTCTTTCAAGTCATACTAACAATAAAGTCTTCAATTATTTTTTTTTTTAACTAAACAAAGAGAAAATCTCGGTATATGAAAGATCAAAACACACTGTATGCATGTATAAAATACCAAAGAATTTTTTTTAAAAAATCCTCTCTTCCTTAACACCAATTTCCTGGTTATGGAAATAAACCTGTGAGATCTTTATCCACAGGGTCCATTAGCATGGGTAACACCGGAAAGGCTTGACACACACAGGAAGGCCACTAGCCTAAAAGGTTCTGGTGATTCAGTTAAAACCTCATTTGAGTTTTTGGATAATCATTTCCCTCCTGGAAAAGGATCCTGGGGCCTAAATCGAACCTAATGCGCAAGCGCTGTCTTCCACCTCAATGAAGAAAAAGGGGGGTGATGCTGCAAACCCTGTAACAATCCAATATGGAAAGATTTTTTTTTATTAAGCCAGGCACCCCTGAGACATTCCTCTCTTACTCTCAGTTCAGGTACACAGGAGGAGCACCTACATTAAGAGCGGAAAAGGACTCCCGAGCCCCGGTGGAGACCCAACATTCCAGTTGGGTGTGTCAATCACTGGACCCTGGGGCCAGCCCTAAGAAGGCAAAGTCACCTTAAAGTGAGCAAAAGAGAGGCTTGGAAATAGAGCCTATGAGGTCCTGTGCTATCTATTCCCCATGGAACCCTGAGTACAGTAGTTTGCAGCCACGCAACTGCCCACCTTCCCGAATTAGCCAGAAAAGCATAACTTCCTTTTTTTCTTTCTGTATCTTTTAAAAGCACAATTCCTTAAGACTTTGGGTTTCCCTAAAACTGTGGCCTTTCTTACTCTTTCTGTAAAGCCTCTCGCCCTGATATATGGCTGGTCGTCTTCCAGTAAACAGGCCACTATGTCATTTTAAATGGTATGACTTTATTTCCTTCTCTCTTCCTCCAGGCAGCTGCTGAGATTGACAGCTTGCCTGCCAGAGACCAGGTGGGGGGCGGGGGGTGGTTCTTTTGTTTGTTTGGTTTTTTGATTGTTCGCTTTTGTTTTATTAACTAATAAAATTGTCTTTGATCTTCTATTTGAGTCCGTTCTTAAATTGTTCTATTAACAAGACTAATTAGCCCAAGAGGGGACCCCAACTTCCCCTGGGTCTCTTCTACACCCTTATATGTAGTTAGCTGGGCTAATCCCTCACCAACACTGAAGCCACAAATCCTCTTGGTAGACACACAATGATGTCTCATGTTGACTCCAAGATTCACAGGAGGTCTTCTGCAGAGGTATCATGTGCTTCTTGAGCCTGTTGTATTAGACCGTTCTTTCTGGTCAAGTCCATGCAAGAAAAACTCTTTTTTTAAAAAAACAGTAATTAATAAGGCATTAATAAACACCATTGGATGTAAGACTGTGGATTGTGGGGCAGTAGACCATACCAGGAAGCTTGGTGTGGCTGAGCGGTTTGGAAGCCCTGGAACCCAGAGGGGACGACAGGAGCTTTACCTGCTTCCAACCAGGTCCCTGTCACATGAACACACTTCCCACTTAGGAACGTGACCTATAGTCATGTAGATCAGAATGGAGTTCTCCATGCTAATGAGGTATCTAGATGGGCCCTAAGGGTTTAGCCAGTAAGCTTCCCTTCCTAGATATTCCTTCCTGCAAAAGGTATTTAATCTCTGGTCCACCCTGAGAAGGTGATATACACCCATTTTTCACAATGAACAGTCAATAAACAGTTTTGAATCAAGGATTGTCTCTCTCATCAAGAACTGCCATGGGGAGCACGGAGAAAGCTTTAGTCCACAGAGCCTTGTTGCCTAAGTCTCTTGCCCAAGGCCCTCTGAGCTCCCAGACAAGTGCCACTAACCTAGGGACAATCACTGATAATCTAATGAGCTAAACCGGAGTCCTCCAGCCCCAGGCTCCTCATCACAGGCCTGTGGACCCCTTCCTCTGCAACTTCCAGCAACGAATGGACGTCTGGGAGACAAGGAACCCCAGTTTCAACCTCCCAATATATTAGGCTGTGTTTTCCCACCCCCTAAGTGGTGTATTGGTGCTTCCCTCAAGCTCAGCACCCAAAAGCAGGCATAGGGTAAATGCAGTCTAGCATCTCTGGATGGGGCATTCCCACACCCCAGCGGCAGGGCAAAACACAAAACCACAATGGATAGATAATTATTTTTATTCTTTTTCATTTTTCCCAAGATTTTTACAGAGATCAACTTTTACTTTTAAAATCAGAATACATTATGCTCCTGTTTTTGTTTTTTCAGATAATGTCTTATATAGCTCAGGCTGACTTTGAACTGCCTTGTGCCTTTACTTCCCAATTCCCAATAACTGCAGGCATCTGCCACGATACCTGGCTTTATATGTACTTTTAAAGATATTATGTGTATATGTATGTGAGAGAGACATGTGCACATGAGTGCAGGTGCCCACGGGAGTTCAGAAGAGGGTGCCAAATCCTCTGGAACAGAAACTACAAGCAGTTGTGAGTTGCCCAACAAGGGCAGTAGGAACCAAGCTGAGGTCCTCTGCAAGAGCAGTACCTGTTCTTAACCACTGAACCATCTCTCCAGCCCCTTTGATGATGATGGTGGTGGTGGTGGTGGTGGTGGTGGTGGTGGTGATTATCAGCTTATAATGGAAATTCAAGTTGAAGAATTACTCAGCTCAGTCCTCTGCTTTATGTGAATTTTATATTTTTGGTTGTGAGCCTAGCCTTTAATGGCTAAAGCATCTCTCCAGCCTTTGGGTAAATTTTACAAGAAACACCTCTGTTCTGACATACTTCAAGCGGGCAGCCTGTATTTTGCCCATTCACCCCTTCCGACCAACACCACAAACTCCAGACTCCAGAAACTGGGTCCAGAATGTTCTTCTGTGATGCAGATCATTGCTACTGACAAACTGGATGGTTGCTCATTTGTGCCTGTGTAGTTGTGCGATCTGTTTCCTCTTCCTTCATCCACCTAGAACTAACATTTCACTCAAAGGTCCCAGCACTGGGAAGGCAGAGAGCAGCAGGCGGATCTCTGTGAGTTCAAGGCCATTCTGGTCTACACAGTGAGTTTCAGGCCAGCCAAAGCTTCAAGGTGAGACTTTGTCCCCCAAACTGAGTGGATGGATGGATGGATGGATGGATGGATGGATGGATGGATGGATGGTTGGATGGATGGATGGATGGATGGATGGTTGGATGGATGGATGGATGGATGAATGGTTGGATGGATGGTTGGATGGATGGATTCTTACCTAAAGAAGCCACTGCCAACAGTTATCTGGGGCAGCAATTTTATTTCTGTTGAAAGCACCCATGGGAAGGAATTCACTGAAGAAATTCAGAGAATTCTAGGGGAAGATACATAGATGGCTGGTTTCATGTCTGTGCCCACACATATAGCTTTGTTAAAACAGATCATTAATCCTTGTAGCTTGCTCCTCCTCAACCCCCAATCCAGTAGTATCTCATTTTACATTCAAGATATTATCCCAGATCTCTCATTTCAACCCTCCCCTGCCACACACCACATACACACACCACACACACACACACCACACATACACACCACACACATACATACACACACTACACACATACACATGCACCACACACACATATACCACACACCACACACCACACACACACCACACACATATACATGCACTACACACAACCACACTCATGCACCACACACACATATACCACACACAACACACACCTACACATTCGACACACACACACATACCCGCACACACATGCCCAATACACACACACACACACACACACCACAAACACTGATCTAGGTGGCCATACAAACCCTCCTGCTAAGGAAGACAGTCACTTGCAGCATTTACTCTCTGTCACAGTGTTTAGTGTTTTCTCTGGACATGCTTCTGTAGTTCACATTCTAGAATATTTTACCTCTTGCTCAAATCTGAAAAGTGTGTGTACACTCACACACCTTTCCCAAGGTGGTAAGCTTCCAAGACATCTGACAGAGGGTATGAGAGGTAAAATATCTAAGATCATCATGGGACAGCCACAACGGACATACGGAGCCCAAGGAGGGAGGGAGGCAGGGGGAATGCATGACAAGCTAGTCAGACGAAGAGCGGAGTGAAGTCTGGATATCCGAACTAGTTTTACAATTTGGAAGATCAGCTTAAAATAAAAACATGGGTCCTTTTTCCTCAAAATATTGAGAATCCCAGGATTACCACCTGAAATGTGTGTCTGAACAGATCACATTCCCTCATAACTGTCCTTCTGGTCAGTATTCGGTCACTGTCTTTGATATCTAGATAAGCAGCAGGCAGGAGGACTGGAGAGGGAAAGGAGGTGAAGAAATAAAACAAAAACTCAATGGTCAAAGGAGCTAAACTCCTGGTCCGCCTCTTACACGTGGACAGCCATAGGCAATTTCCAAATATTTTCTATTTTTATGTAGAAATGGGACATTAATGTCACATTACTGTGATGTTAGTCACTATTATTTATAAAATATTGCGATGGCTATTCTTGGTTGTCAACTTGACAACATCTGGAATTAAGTAAAACCCCAAAGCAGCTGGACGCACCTGCCTGTGAGGATTTTTTGCTTAACTGAATCATTTGAAATAGGAAAAAGCACTTCTAATCCAGAACCTTCTGGTGAGAAGACACGCCTTTCATCCACATCCTCTGAGGTCACACCTCTGACCTGGGCCACACCTTTTGCTGGATGCTATACACAGAACACGACAGAGAGCAGCTCACTTTCTTTGCCAGCTTCCCCCAACCCTCAGTAGCAAGTCCATTCCTTCACTGGCACTGGAGCCTACTTCTCCAAGATTTCATCATACACTCAAGAGCAGCTGAGACGTCCAGACTGGTGGACTGAACAACCACTGGATTCTTGGAACTTCTGCTGGTAGACAGCCACTGTTGGACTAGCTGGACACAGCGTATAAATCATTCTAATAAATTATAGATACCAAGCAATTTCCAAATAGATAGGCAGGCAGACAGACACATTGACTGACAGGCAGGTAGATAGGTAGATAGAAGTGATAGAAATAGACTCATTCTACGAAGACTGTTACTCTAGAGAACCCTAACTAATGCAAATATAATTTGTCTCAAATGATGTGAATGTTTAAACTACCCTTAGTCCAAGCCAGGAGGGCAGTTTCATTGTAACAGAGCCATAAGTTTCTCCGCTTTGTATTCAGGTTCAGCTAGAAGTTACTTGTGAATGAATTTGCAGTTTACTGAACTGCCAAATACAGCAAAGAGTGTTCTCTTCCTGGAAACCCATGCACCATGCCAGGCCCAGACTCCCAACAGGACCAGCCCTCCCACACGAGCCCAGGAGCACCTCAAGACAGCCTTCATGTGCTCCCTCCATCCCCACAATTGCCCCCTTCCAGGTTTCACAGAAATCCCAACACGTAAATTTATGTACGTGTTTTTAAAACAGTCATTTTCCTTTAATGTTCAAAAAGTGGTTGAAGCTGAGTTGTTTTTTTAAAAAAAATAAAATAAAATTCATAGGCTCCAAAATCTCTCCAAGCTAGATTTCCCATCCTTCATAAATGATTAAAGAAACAAAAAATGCCCAGGCACCAACTCTCTAGCTTGCTAAGGCCAGAAACTTCTCTGCAATGTAAATCGCTCTTTAAGGAGAAAAGAGAAAACATCAAAATTCTAAAACTGGCCCTCAAAAAGTCATGCTGTGGTGGATGAATGGTTTGTGGAGCTGTAAAAACATACCCTGGCCTTGTATGAACATATCCTTGGCTTTCAAACCTATGAGCCACATCATTATTAATGGTTCGATGTATACAGGGCTCCGTTCTCCGTACTCACTTATCAAGCCCACATACACCACAGCACCTCCTCTGGGGGACTAAGCAAACACATGGAATTCCAGAGGCCTGCAGCTGAAATAGGCATCTTCTTCATTCTGAGTAGCTCTGTGGAAGAGGCCTGCAGAGAGCTAAGATTGACTGACAGCTGAGTAGACTGAGTCCTACGTTAAGTGCCTCTGAAAGCGATAGATCATCCTTTCTTCAGGGGAAGCTCCAATTTAAACTCAGGTGACTTTTTCAGGCTCACATGGCTGATCTGCAGGACAGGTGAAATTCAAACTCATGTCACCAGGCCTCCAGACCTTCTTCTTTCTATTCCCCCACCACTGTGGCTAGTGCAGTAGCTAAGCTAGTGACACAGTCGGACAGCAAACTCTGAACTTCAGGAGATCTAACTTGACCTCCTCCACAAGTAGGGTAGCTTTGAGCAAGTTATTTAACTGTGAGCTTCAATGTCCAATGCCTCATTGAGACATGTCAAAGACTGACTGAATTAACACACATGAAGCCTTCAGAATAGCGTGTGGTACACAGAAAGTGGGTAAGTGTTCCATCCTGGGACATGCCCAGAAGCATGTCTAAAGCAAGCCTGGAACTCTGTAATGTTCTTTTGATTTTACAGAGATGGAATCCATCTTGGGAAGTGACAGAAATTGACAGCACCATATCCAATACCCTGACCCTCTGAGTTCAGAGTGATGTAAAACTCACGGGAGGGGGGGAACGGGGGGGGGGGGGGAGAAGAGTCAGCAAGTGGTCCATGACAACCCATGTGGCCTGTGACAGGACTTCCAATCCCTCCCCAGAGTATCACAGAGTCAACACTACAGCTACTGTGTCCCTTTTCCTCATCTGGTTCTTCAGAGAGAAGCCATCAAACTGGTGAAGCTGAAACCATTTGCAAATTCTAGGGGAGTGTTTCAAAAAGCACCCCATTCGTTCCCCTTTGTGATTATATAATAAAATGGTTGGGTGCCGCCAGAGGACTTACCATCTCCCAAACCAGTCGCTAGTGCTCCCCCAAGGGAAGGCCACCGGGAACCAGAAGAACGCTCCCAGCATGGAGCCTGTGACATTTTCATCAGCGACAGAACTGGTTTGCTGTTAAACTGCATCACAGAGATTAATGGTTCAATTTGCAGCTGCTTAAAGGTGATCTGGGGAGCCCTCCCTCCTGCCATTTGGCCCGGCTTGGCCTGTGAATTTGTGGTTAATGGGGCAAGTAGAGACGCTGTTTCTTTCCTCTTGATTGGGTGTGTTCTCTCTGCTCTGCTCCTCTATCCGTTGCTGCTTCTTAATCTCAGCCTGGCTCAGGTGGAATGTCCCTCCACACTTCTCTATCAATGCCAGCCATTGAATCTCTAGAAACGGATAACTTCAGCAAATGCCCAGCTGGCTGCTTCTGAGGAAACACATCCCCAAGGAGGTTGATAGCAACAAAAGGCTTAAAGCAAGAACAAAAAACAATTCTCAGGCTTCCTGGTGTAGCTATAATCTTGTACATCTATGGCCCCATTTGTTGCTTTGCTGGGGACACAAGAATCCCTAAGATCCGACAAGAAAGGGCTCTGTTTTACTAGTTAGTTCCTCTGAAGCCTCCTTTTCTCCTCCTGGGCCATACTGACACCTTTCTGTTCACTCTCTGCATAGTGTATTTCCACTTTGAAAGAAGTGGTCCCCTCGGACAAGCAGTTCTTCAGTGACCATGACATGATCCTCCTTTCGTATTTTACCAGATTCCAGAATATTTGGCACAGAAAGCCCGGGAGTGTATTCCTCAGAACACGGCTTGTTCAATGATGCAGCCCACGGCTTTGCTGAAGGTTAACCCTGAAGTCGCTCCTGGTGAGGAAGGCTCACCAACAATCTTCTCATCCATTGGCTGCCTTGGTGAGGGGCTTCTCACACTGGGTGGTAAGGAAACAGGGATTGTTGACTACTTACAAGAACTGTCAGCTGACTTTGGACTTCAGCAGGATTGGACTTCTATAGCTTTCTACAGTTCTCTATTATGGGGGTTGTTGGTTCTGGAGATGATTTGGGAGTCTTCGCCCATACTTCGCTCCTGGGATTCTATGCCAAGAAATGGTTCTCCCCATCAGGCCTGAAACAGTGCTGTGGCTTATCCTTGCAGTGAGGTGAAATTCTGCTTTGGTCACACCAACAAACACCTTTCGTGACCGGTCTACCTGAGTCATTTGCTGTAAGTTTCAGTTAGTGCTCTGTTTGGATCAGATGACAAACTTCCACATCAAATGGAGCACTAGACTGGGTTGAACCTCCGTCAAGGCGGTCATCTCTCCCAAGGTGCCAGCTTTGGGGGCTCAACCTGAGCCTTATGTTTTCTTTGTGCAAGTGCATATTCACATCTAATGTTGGTCAGTGGACTACCAACCATTTTCCCCAAAGAAAGATATTGAGGGATTTCTAACATACCTTATAATTAAGTAATCAGTCAAGACAAATTATCACTAGTTGAATTAGGACTACAGTAATGCCTCAGTATGTAAACCCAGTTAGGGCCTTTAAAAGTCTCTTACTTCTAGAGTCTCAATCCCAGTATTAACATCAACAAACTGGGATGGGGGAGCAGCCCAGAGGTAAAGCACATTCCTTGCATGTGCAAAGTTCTAGGTTTGGCTCCACCACTTGATGTGGGGTGAAGTAGGCAGGAATTCTTTAACGGAGGCATTTGGTGTTTTTAAAGACATAATTCTAAGGACACATAGCTTTCCTGGCTCTTCCTCCTTCTCTTGGGCATTCTTCACTTGCAAGAGAGTAAACACTTGGGCAGCTCTTTCTGGTTTGCAGAGCCAGAGATCTTTGGCCAATGACTTACAGATGAATTCCAGGAACAGTCTCATGTTACTTGCTTAGCTTAACACTGTAAATCCAGTTTTAAACCCCAATAACTTCCTCTTTCTCCACCCTTCGAGTTGCCTAGCTCCTTTGCTAGCCCCAGCTCTTGGCACACATTCATTTATTCAGCAAATATTTACTTAAGCACCTGTAGACAATGTGCTGACTCAAGACCCAATCTTGTAGCTCAATCTGCTTCTGTCTTTGGCCCACATAAATCCCTCCTACACAGAAGTGGAGACACAGTGGTCTTTTGTTGTGGTAGTGGTTTTTCTTTTCCTTTCTTTTAACTGATAAGTAACTAGGAAAACATTCAAGATCTTGTCCTACGGTAACCTCCAAGGTCAGTGACAGGCAAGTTATCCCAGGGTCATGAGCAGAAATACTCCAAACCAGATTAAGATCCTCACATTGCATATTGCATTAAATTCATCTCAAACTCCTGATGGGGTCAAAGGGGAACTATCTTAAGCTAGGTTAACACATTTAGGACAGTCTGAAAGCAGATAGAAAGGGCCATTCTCGAACAAGATGGTCTTGTGCCCTGTTGTGCCTTCTTTGACCCATGTGCTTTCTCTACCAGTGGTAAGGTTAATGAGGATCTGAGCTGAGATTAGAGCCAGAAGGCCCAACAGAGGGAATGTATCTCTGGAGCCAAAGATGCATGCTTTCTCTATCACAGAATGAGGAACCTAGTACTATAGCTTGCCAAGTGGGTTTCATGGATGAAACATGTAGATCCAACAAACAAAGCAGAAAATCTAGTAGAGATGCCTTATATGAAGATGTAGGTTATGAAATAGTGCATCCAATGTTCTAAGCACATGAGACTACGGAGGTACATGGGTAATAATTGGCAGGTAGTATGTAACATGGAAAAATGTGCTTAGATACAATTATCACTAGTGACTTTTGTTGCTAAACTTTCTTTGATAGTATATGTAAAATAATGAAATACTTCTAAGAATTCCAGAGCAGAGTAATTACTAGCAAAACCTGTTCTAAATTTAAAGAATTTGATAAAGTAAACTGAGATCGTGCTGAAACATATGGGTCCTAAACCATTAACATCTCTAAGAAAGAATTTGACAGGCCTGGAGAGGTGTCTGGGTGGTTAAGACTACAAACTACAAGACTGCTCTTACAAGAGACCTAGGTTCAGTTCTCAGTTTTTAGCACCTAAGTTCTGAGGCTCAAACTGCCTGTAACTCCAGCTCCAGGGGATCAGACACCTTCTTCTGGTCTCCTGGGCCACACACAAACACACACATATCCATATTTAAAAAAAAAAAAAAAACAAACAAACCTTACAGAATAAAGAGTGTTGGCAACTTAACAGCACACAGTCTACATAAAATTCATAGTAAACATTTTAGGCAATACATTTGGCTAGGTTCTTCTGCTCTGTTTACAATTACTGAACGTTTATTATAAATCCACTCAACGTTCCAATATAATACAGAGAAAGCTGAAGCTATTTCCATGTATTCTGCTGGACTTCTCTCACCTTACCTCACTCACTGAAACAAAAACTGCTACCTTGCTGCTCACCCGTGTTTATTTTCTTCGGAGTAATTGTCCTCAATCCCAATAGGCTCTCGGTTACTGTGCCATCATTTTTACCATCTAAGGTTCATATTTATACAACGTATTAGTCTCTCAAAAGAGACAGTGATAGAAAGAGGCTTAAGAACTTGCAAATGTTGAGAAATTTGGAAATTGCAACTAGATTGCAAATTGAAGAAAGGAATGTCTAGGCAAGTTTCAAGAAATAAGAGACCCTCAGTGGCTTTCTCACTCAAGATCTGCCAAACCCACTCCCAGAGCTCCCGTTTCATCAAATTGGCCCCACAGTTCAGCTTCCTAGTGTGATGACATGTATAGACAGATGTCGTTACATTTTATCTCTTGGACTTTACTGAACTGACCAAGCTGAAGAGGCTGTGAATTGAGCAAGGACAGACAGCACGAAATTTTCAAATGCCAAGGAAAATATTTGACCGTTCCTGAAGTAGATAAAGGTTATCTTTTTAAGCCACTTAAATGCTTAAGCAACGAAAAAGTCCACTAAATGCAGAATGATTGTTCAAGTGAAACTTAAACCAGCTCAGATCGAGCCCCTCTCATATTGATTACTAATAAAGCCATTGTCCCAACTGATGCTGCACACACTTGTCTTTAAACCTTCCTACTGAATTTGCTTCTAGGAAGAACTATCAACTCATCAGACTTGTGCAAACAAAAGCGTCGATTCTGATAAAATCATAATGCGTTTTTGTTTGTTCGAAGCCAATCTTTTTTAATCGCCCTGTGTGTGTATATAAAATATCATTTTAGGCTCCAACAAGATAGCTAAGCAGATTAAGGCACTTGCCTCAAGCCTGATGACCTAAATTGGATCCTCAGGGCCCATGTGGTAGAAAGAGAAAATCCACAAAGCTCCCCTCTGACCATCTCGAAGAGGCATCACAGCGTGAGGAACTCACACACATGCAAAATAAGCAAATGGGGAAAGAGCTTCGCTTTAGATATAGTTCTCACTGAGAGTTATGAAATTCATATTGAATTCAGTATGAGTTAATAAATATTGGTAACTATAGGAACAGTTTATATGAGAAAGATGGTGATAGGAGCTCTATTTAAATTTGTTAGTGGTTGTATAAGGCCATGACATGATTTACCATGAAAGATGGCTCCACCTAGGTCACTATTTCTTAAACCTATTTTAACTCTCTGTTTCAGTTGGCTTTAAGGCCATATTTTAAATATTTAGTATATATATCATATATATATGATATATATCACATATATATCATATAAATACCAAATATATTATATATGTGTGAATGTATGTATATATTCAGAGGCATCAATGTAGTTATAGGAGATTGAGAGCAGCTCAAAATGAGTGCTAGAAATTGAACTCAGGTCCTATGTAAGAGCAGTCAGTGCTCTTAACCACTGATCCATCTATCTCTCCAGCCCCCTAGGCCAGTTTTTAATGAAGAAAAGAATACCCGGATGTCATCATTGAGCATTGTTTGATCAAACACTTTCTTCACTAGCCCTGACTTCTAAAGATTTTCTATGGTTTTTGAGAATCCATTCATCTCCCAGGTACAAAGATTTATTAACAAGGAATATACTGAATATATTCAGAGAAGATGCCAGAGGGCAAGAGAAATTTTTTTTTTTTAAATCTCAGCACTATTGATTGAAAACAGTCTCGTGAATGCCAGGGAAATGTTCTGCTGAGCTATATCCCCAGCTACCTCTTTGGATATTTTTAATCCCCTTTGAGGCTACTTTGAAAGGCTCCCTTACTTGGGTTAGTACATGATAACATGGTTTCCTCTCTCTATGCTGAGAGTAAAGGAAGTGACACATTGGCACCTCCCAAGGGATACCATGCTACCACAGACAGGGGCACTGCCAGGTTCAAGCGCTTGCCATAGGAATGCTACCACTGTGGAGCTCTGGGGCCCCACCCTGCTCCAGAACAGACTTGTTGGAGTGCTGCCTACAAATGGGTCCAGCTAACAGTCCTCGACTTCTTACTCACCATGCTATTTGGACCCCCTCCTCACCCAATAGACTCAGTATCACTTGCTAGGAACCCAGGACCAATAAAATGAGGTTATTCCCTACCTGGAGGGTGGATCAAGAGTTACTGTGGATTTTGAAGAATATGTCTTTCTAACTTCAGTTAGCAATAACAACAACAAAACCTGGATAAAACCTCCCTGTGTACCCTACGCTAGGTGTCAAGGCAAGGGTCAGGAAACTAGCAGAATAGGTTTTCTTTGTTTTTAATTTACCATTATCCCTAGGACTGAGAAAGTAGGCTCATTCACAGCAGCATAAGCCACACCTCCTGGAAATCAGCCTCCTGTCTGGGATAAAGCAATTCCCAACCCACTAACCCACCAGGTGCTCACCATTGTCTTCTTGACCGTCTCTCTTATGGCGACTTAGGAAATAAGAAAGAACTTCCCCCAGAGAAGTCAAGCTCAGGTTAACACTTGCCCACTCTAAGGCTTGTCTTTTCATTCCACACCAGTCATGTAACATCCAACCCTTTGTTGTTGTTTGTTTTGTTTGTTTGTGGTGGTTGTTGAAGAGAAGCTCAGAGTTCAGGTCATTATCTAAAATAACGGATGCTGTTCTTTACAATTCAATTTTCCGGACCTAGCCTTTAAAGTGAACCCATGTCTTGTTCTAGCCCATTCCACTCGAACTACCCCCCCCCAACTCCCTCCCCCACCCTCACCCCCATCATGGTCATGTTCCTTCCTGCATGTACATGTACGTTTACTCTAAAGTCAACCTGAGTGCTTTCTGAGCCTCTTTGGTCACAAAAACCAAGGGTCTTCATGCTGGACCACAGACAGGCCCATGCCTAGGTCCATGACTCAGCCTCTTGATCCCAGGCTGGGGCAATATTCCCCAGACTCTACCACAGAAACTCTGCGGTAGAGAGTAATTGCCAGGGATTAATACTACCACTGAGCTACCTCCCACCGTCACACATTCAGCTCTCTACCCACCATCTCTCTATAAATAGTCCTTCTGTAGTTAAGGCTTCTTCCCCCACGAGTGAATTGTCAGCAGCCCAGCCAGGGGCAACTGGAACCAACTAGGGGCCACGGCTTACTCTAGTCAATAGATATCCAGTCTCCTCACCCCCACCAAGACAAGCACCTGTGTAAATCACACCTACTCTACAGTCTGTTTTAGTTCCCAAAACGTCTACTGATAAATATTTGTGGAAAAGCAAATCCCTGGATTTCCCTCCTGGCCTGACCACATACTAAGAAGCATTAGAACTAAGCTCTAACTATGGGCACATCAGTAACTCAACAAGTCACCTCATAAACATTGGGATCATATTCCCCCATTCCTCCGGTTGCCACAGAGGCCCCTTGCCACCCATTCTGATTCTTCCACTTTATATACTTGCCACAGATGTCTCATGGTGGGGATCTTAGGCTGCACACACCTTTATTCCCTGAAGCTCCCCTTCTAGAGACAGCTCCCCCTGGTTAGACAGAAATGACGGCTCCATAGTCAGGCTTGGAGCCTGCAGACTGCTGAGCATCAACTCTCAGTGTATAGCAGAAAGACCTTCAAGGCAGACTTCGGGGTCTTCTATTGTGGGATCCTGAAAAGATATCTTTGATTACCAACTTGTGGTTCTGAGAACTGCTCTTTGAGAAACTGCAAACCTCTGGTGTTAAGTACACAACGGGCTTTCAGCTTTTTGAGTGATAAAATACTATCGCAGTGACGTTTAGCATGGATCTATTTTTACACAGTGTGTGTTCCATTGACTCTCAGATATAGTGGCAACCAAGAAAAGCAAGCAATTGTCTAAGAAAGGAGAAATAAATCCTGGCGTTTAGGGAGGGTCTGAGGGTGCAGTGATGATAAATTGGTTTCTGCCACTCGCCACTGACTCCTCTAAGTAAAGCTGTGTGGTACACCCCTGTCATTAGCTTCTCTGCTGGAGCTAGTGAAATGTTAACTTGTAGATAGCCTTCCCTTGTGGGGCAGCAGGGCACATATCTACTCTCCCACTGTTTAATCTCTGTCCCCAAAGATGAACTTCTCACATTCCTCTAAAATGACCTGGCTCTTTGAAGCAGAACCACAAATTGCTAAATGCAGCTGTCCAGCTGAGGGATTTATAAGGACCACCCGAGCGCTCTCAAAGAGAGAAGGAGCTGGCCTGGTGGTGGTGGTGGGGGGACCCAGTGGCAGAGCCCTCGCCTCGTGTGCATGAGGTATTATGTTCAATCTCAGCATTGTCGTTGTTGTTGTTGTTGTTGTTGTTGTTATTATTATTATTATTATTATTATTATTATTATTATTATTAAAGGAAGCAATATGGAATCACTCCAGAGCTTCCTGGCTACGTCTGAATCCTGACCATAGAATAAATGATAAACACAATTAGACCTCCCAGGAACACTGCTGTCATTCCAGGTCCCATAGACAGGATCTGAGCAGATAAATAACCCTACCCCAGAGGTATGACTCACACCCAGAAAAATGTCCACATACGGGTATCTGGTTTTTGTTTGATCCTCCCTATCACAGATGGACATTGTGAGAGAGACGGCGTCTCTTATTGGCCTGGATCTCACCCGTTAGGCTTGGCTGGCCAGTGAGGCCCAGGGATCTATCTTTCTCTGCTTCTCCAGGATTGAAATTACAATTATATGCCAGCACCACACTGGCAGTTTTTTCATGCTGGTTCCAAGAATCAAATGCAGGTCCTCGGGCTTGTAAGGTGAACGTTTTCCCATGAGCCATCTCTCTGGGCCCTATAGTGGGACACACTAAAATGGTTTCACTACTTTTAAATAATGCCTCACATTGTAGGTAGAATTAATCTTAATGTTGGACTAATTAAGTGAGACACTGTTGTGAGCACTCTGCATGCGTGGGCTCATTAAAATAGTGCAACGTTCCTATAAGTTAGCCACCAATTGTTCCCACTCTGCAAATAAGGAAAACAAAGCTAAGAAAGGGCCACATGTGCAGGATACATTACATAGGGTCAGACTTCTGTTTGGAGCTTTGCCATCATGTCCCAGAGTACAGCAATGTAACAGGGTTCTCCATCCAAAAGCCTTTCTCAAGAGTCAAATCATGGCCAAAATTTTTACCATAAACATTGTCAAAGTCTTTGTGAAGGCAGGTTTGTTTTACATGAGCACCATGTTCTACATAGATAATGTGATTAGGTTTCTGAGTAGGACATAGGATGGACCACGATATTAAGTGATTTTCAGCATCTTTAGTCCTGGGACATCAATTATCACATGGGACTATTATACAGCCCTAAACTCTGACAACTGTCTCCTGGGGACAGACATGGCATGGAATCCTTTGGAGGGATGAATACTGAGTTTTCACTTTAGTCACATATAAGCCACATAATTTGGTTAACAACCTTCTAACGATGGGAAAGAACAGGGGACAGATCAATCATAGTTTGATAAGAGCACAGGGAAGGCAAGGATCCGCAGTAGTTACATTTGCCATTCACACGAGTGATGCAAGTGCTGGGCATTTCTATTTTAAGGTCCAGAGGAAAGACCATGAGCTCGAGGGACGTGGCACGGAATCTGGTGAAGGCTGCAATTTATCAGCATACTAGTTAACCTCTCCAAACTTCTATCTGTGGAGTGAGGCCAAAATTCCTCCCTCACAGAAAAGAAAGGAAATAGCTGAGTCAAGAAACTAGAGAGCATTGCTGAGCACAGGAAAGAGGGCTTTTGGAGTCCTCCTTGTCCCCAGCATTGACCCAAAGTCAAAGACGTGAGTTTTAGTCCCACCTTGCTACGTGACCCTGATCTCTTCCCATCTCTGGACCTCCAGTTTTTTTGCTTGTAAGAACAAACATAACCAAACTGACTTTTAGGAAACTTGCCATCTCGTACTATCAACTAGATGTTGGGAACAGGTGGTAAGGACCAGGAACAGATGCAGGAAGACAGAAACATGGGAAAGCAAGAGGCTATCGTGGGCAGACGCAATCCAGTTCACTTGGCTGCAGCAATCCCAAAGAACACGCTCCTGAGGTAACTACAGGAAGTGAAGCCAGAAGCCTGAGGAGATGTCTACCTTCCTTTTCCCGAATCAACTCCTGCCGAGGTCCCACATCCTCACCTGGGCAACCACTGTTCTTTCTCAAGGCTTCTTTACTTTCTGTGGTCTTTCAGATCAGAAAGTACCTCTTCCTCCTCTACACTGCCCTCCTCCCCTTAGCACAGCCAGTGCCTTCTGAGGCTACTGAAAGGGCTCAGTACTGTGAAATGCTTAACTCTGTGGTGGACACAGTGAACACACATAGGTTGCCGCTTTCTGAGAAGCTGCCCTGCCCATGCAGGAGGCTCTCACAAGCTCTCTCCTTGTTTGGAGATGTCTTAACAAATCAGAAAGGCTCAGGGCCATGGGGCTCAGGAATGTGTCTCTGGTCTAGTCCTGTCCCCAAATGCAGTCAATTCATTAATGCAATATGACAGCTAAGAATGCATTTCTCTCAGCAACATCCCCCACAACTGTAGTGGCTGCACCAGGCTGAAGTCAGACTCCGTGGCAGGAGAACACCTCACTGTCAGTCACTCTGTCATCATGCCCTGTGTGACTACAGACTCTGCGCTGGTCAGGAAACTTCCCGCCATGAAAGCAGTTGTCTGTCTTGTTGGAGGGGAAGGCAGTGCGTACCAGAGAGGTGAGATGGCTTCTCCAGCATTACCCAGAGTTAGTGAGAAAGATCTCCAGACCCAAGCCCTGCACCGCCACTCAGAGCACCTCCTCCAGTCTCCCTGTGCTAGCCCAGTCTCTGTGGCAAAAACAGGGAACATGCTCTCAGGTCTTCAGGTTCCTGACGTATGAAGAAAGGCAGGCTGGGAGCAGGTGCTTTACTGTGCCTACTTCCTTTCTAAAGAGAAACGCTACCTGTGAGCACACTCCCTTGTGTTCCTCAGGTTATTCACCATTTTCAGAGGAATCCCCCTCCCCCCATAGAAAATGCTAACCAAGCCTGTTTGAGGGTGGCAGATCATTGTCTTCTGTGGTCTGATGACAAGATGGAAGAGGAGGGGAACAACAAGGAGGATGGAGAGCTGACAGCACTTCCATGTCCCATAGGCTTTGCAGCTGCTACTTCATTTCATCCTTAGAAGTCTATGAGGGAGATGTTAGCAACCTCCATTGGATGACAATACTGGGACACAGGCAAGTACATGTAGCTTGGCCAAGTGGTTCTATTGGGTGCACCTGATTATAAATGAAATTCTGGCAGGCTACTTAACATTCCAATGGACACTTATATTTACTTACACAGCCCATTTCGGGGAGCTTCGGCATTCATCTTCAGCAAAAGAAACCAACTAAACTGATTTTAATCTCGAAGAGCAAACTATTGATGCCTAATTCGCAACCCACTCTCACGTTGCCCAGTGACTGCCCCACAAGCAGCTACCGGAGAAAACCTTTTCTTCTGTTCCTACTGCTCCGAAGGCATTGCTAAAACATGAGCCCTTTCCACCCTAATCAAAGCTAACAGGAAACTTTCAGCCACTATCTTAGTAAAGCAAAGTCCCCTTCTGAGCCTCTGGGGCATTTAGTGGTTCATTAATTGCTTCTTGAACATTTGAAGAAGATACTAAGTATAAGATTTTTAAGAAGAAAATCCAGAGAGTCCAAAAGGGAAAATGTTTCTTTGTTAGTTTTCTTTATATGAACCATCTATAAATAATGGGTACTGGTGCTGGGTACTGGGTCTCTTCAAAAGCACTTCTGAATTTACTACCCAAAAACCAAGGCCACAGGGAGGATTTTTAACTTTTACCCTGAAACACAAACTACAGTGTTAAAAGAACCCACTGCTCAGTTAGGACTCTGATTTGGAACCCTGTTGTGTTTTCAGACCATCTAGAAAGAGAAGCTGCCTCTCCTGGTCCCCCAGTCTCTGGCCCAGTCAGCTATACACACCACCATGCCTCTGCTTCTCCATCAGAGGGATGCCTGCAGAATTGGAAACTCATTTCTGATAAGAGAACCTGTCACAGACAAAGAAAAGAGAATGTGGTTTTGATGTCCCCCCATGAGCAAGACACAAAAGATCATTAATTATAAACCTTCTTCTGTCAAAACACACACACATACACGCACACACACGCACACACACGCGCACACACACACACACACAGAGTTGCATATGCAAACCACTATATTTCAGGCCTTTGCAAAGCCCTACCTTGGTGTTTTCTCGTGCAGGAAGGACATCACTGCACCTGAAGGTAGCACTGGAGTTCATTTTCACTGCAGAAGCTTCACAAGCTCCTAAGCCCAGGATTTGAGAAAAGTTAACAGTAGAATTAGCGCTATCTTGGTTCTCACCCCTTGAAAACAAGTATCAACCTAAAAGACAGGAGGCGGCATCCACGTGAACGGTGACATTCCTGCCTTGTGGGCCTCTGTGTTCTGCTAAGGATATAATGTTTGTGGACGTGGACCACTGACAATCAAAAGGAAATGTTCTGTTTCCAGTACCCTGCTATCCCTGGGAAATGTGTGTTCACTTGTCAATATAAAACGACTCAGGAAGCTGCTTCTTCACCAGGGCTTAGCTCACAGAGCCCGCTCTCCCCTCCTGTTTGTATTTGGCAGGACCTGAAGTCTTAATTGATTGTTTCAAAAGAGCCACCTGGGCAGACTTGTCCTTCCTGGGCGAGCCATGGTCTAAGAGGCTGGAGAATGCTCTACTCATGCTTAGGAAAAGGGAAAGGGCAGGTGGGAGACATCTAAAAAACAAAACAAAACAAGAAACAAACAAGGCTTCAGCACATTAGTTTGTTCTGAATGTTACTCTCCCACCTTTAACTTTTAGACATTTTATAGTATGTACTGTGATGACCAACAAGATAGCAATGCTGTCATTGATGACCCTCATTAGATGATGGGTGTGTGCTATCCTGCATAGCCAGGCATGGCTGCCATCCATGGTGAGGTGCTACAGGACTTTCCCTGCTCCAGTCTGGAATTAATGACAGGAAGCCCAGGCCTCACCTCGGGTGCACATTTCCCTATTCCTTAATGAGAAGTGTGTACCAGCAGAGTCAGAAACCTTCTCTTTCAAGTTCTGATCACCCATTTGTGTTATCTAGTGTGCAAGGGCCAAGCTTCCCGAACCATTGCTTTACAGGAGTCTTGATGTGAAATGCACCCAGTTGTGGCTTGATCTTAGCATCAGCAGAGTAATATTTGCACATTAAGTCTTGAACAAAAAGCAGACAGATCTGATGAAGCCATAGAGCAGAGCCTGGTATACAGTGGGTGGTAAATTAACCGCTGTGGAAAAGGAGGGGGGACAAATTTGCACCTAATGACTCTCTGTACTTTTAGAATGGATGGAAAAGGATTGACAAAAGTTCAAACAGGAGCTGGTCTTCCTGGGACTATGACAGCCATAGTAGTGGATGCAAATGTTCATGGCTGCAGCCATCTTGGGAAAAAACAACAGGGAGGACTGCCTCAGATTCCATATAACTGAGGTGCTTAAGGGAAGTTCATCCATAAAGACAGTAGCACATAAAGCTACTGAGATATTAGCGCAGGATTTACATTAGTTGCTGCAGACACTAGAACAAATCTCTGAACCATCTCAGGTTCCAGGCTTCTCAGGTTCTAGGCTATGACAGGTTAGGTGAGATGGCCTGCTAACAAATACTGAATAAACGTGAGCTCTCCCTCATCATGATACTGCAACACCATCATGATCAGCAACCGCCGGGGTGTGCGATGGATCTCTTCCTCATTTTAGCACGTAGGTACGATACTGTGAGAGGTAGCCTGGTCCTCTGTTAGCCAAGGCTAGGAACCCCAAAGACCTTGAAAGGATGGTAGGAGCTTTGCCTTCCCTGGGCACCAGGCCCCTGTCACTAGTCACAGCCCCCCCAGATTTGTGGCCATCAGTCATGTAGAGGATGTGACCTCTGGTCACATAGGCTCAAGACAGATCTCCATTTTAACGAGGTACCTAAAGGCCTGGAGGGCTTAGCCAATAAGCTTTCCTTCCCAGACATTTCTCCATGCAAAAGGTGTTTAACCTCAGGCCCACCCTGGGAAGTGAGATATGGTTTTACTCATCCACTTTCTGCCATGACAATAAATGTCTTAAAACCATGGACTGCCTCTTATCATTGGGATCCACCATGGGGAACCATGGAGAAGACCTTTGCCTACAGAGCGTGTTGGGAGCCGCCTGAGCACCCACATCCGCCATTACAAGATGGCGCCTACATTCGGCCGAGGACAAGTTGTAAACAGGCTAGTGCGCATGCACCTGGTAATTTTCCACCTCAGAGTCTCAGCCTCTCTCGTGGCGGTATCTGGCCTGGTGTGCGGGAGCCAATGGGGAAGCTCCATGTCCCAGGCAAGCGCTGTGACCCATATAAAGGGCGAGTGTTCTATTGTTCTGAGTCTCCACTCATGGCAAGCTTATGCTCTCCCTCTCAAGATGCATTAAAGCTGTTAGTGCAGAAGGATCCTATGTGTGCCGCGTCGTTCTTGCTGGCGAGACCGTAGCACGGGACAAGAGCGGCCATCTAATCTCCTGTAGAAGCCCTTTGCACTTCCAGCCACAACTAAGCCCAAGCCCAAGACTGCTGCCCATCGAGCCAAGAACTCTCCCTGCGGGACCAGCCAGAGCTCCCCTTTACCACACACCCATCCCCGCCCCAGACTAGATCTAGCCCTCGGGCCCCCACTCTGTTCTCAGCTCTTCCTCCGCTTCCAGTGGCACCTGGGTGTCTGAGAGCCTGGAGACCAGACAACGGCTTTGACCAGCTCTGGTTGTCCCACACCCCAGACTTGCATCCCCACACCCAAAGCAGTGTCCCAAAACCTTCCTACAGCCCAACATCTTCCCAGCAACTGAGTGAGGTAAGCGTAGTCAACTCCTTTGTGCCACTTGCCCAAGAGGCTGAGCCCTGTGGCAGAGCAGACTTGGGACCCACAAGCCTGCACTCAGGAAGTCCTCACTCTTTTTGAAAGATGAATTCATTTACAGAACTTGCCATCTGCCTATTTACTCACATGAATGCAGAGCATCTCATCTCTCCTAATAACTCCTGAAGGAGACGTTACTAATAACCAAATCTGGGACTTGCTTACTAGCTAGAAAGCTAGGAAGAGAAGCAGCAAACAGGTGGACAGGAGTGATAGAGAACTAGTAAAGGAGAAGAAGAAAAAATGAAAAGCCTGAACTGTACTCAAACAGTAAAAGGGCTTATGTTAATAGCAAGCATACTTACCAGTGATCACACACATCCTTAATGCTAATGAATTTTAAGGGGTTTCTGGACATTGGGCCAAAGGCAGGTGAAAAGTACAGATATGTTAGCTCTCCACTGTAGTAGGATCCCTTCCCTTTCAATGGATAGGCAATGGCCTTCCTGAAACAGGAAGGAAGAATGAGCAAAGGCATGGACTGGGGATGCAGTTCAATTTGTAGGAAGCTTGCCTAGCTGAAGGAAGCCCTGGCTTTGGTCCCTAGCACCACATTAACCAGGCATTGTTGTATACACCTGTAATACCAGCACTCAAAAGGCACAGGCACAAGGTTCAAATGCTCAGGGTAATCCTCAGCTACAAACAGAGTTCAAGGCAAACCTAGGCTCCATGAGACCCTGTCTCAAAACAAAATCATTCACATTTAATTCACAAAAGATGAATTTTCATTGGGCATTAGGCTCTAGGCTCAACCATAGAAAGCTAGAAATGAATAAAATTGAGATCATGTCTGTAAGAAATTCTTAATCTAGGGAATGATATAAGTGATTAGCAGATCGTTTTCGATGTGTTCAACACGTTCTTGTGTGATGGAAAGCCCAAAGAGGAATTTATTTGGAGAACACACCCCCCCCCGGTAGATCACATTGTCCCACTTTAAACTCACCTCTGCCGTCTGACCTGTCAACAACCACTCTGTGCTTCTCCTAGATATTTGGCTTTGTATATTTTGTGTTACTACAACAGAATCTCTGAGACGGGGAAATTCATAAAGAAAAGACATTTACTTCGCAACATTCTAGGGTATGGAAGGTTCAAGCTGAAGGGGCGCATCTTGTGAGGGTCTTTTTGCTGTGTCATGACATGTGACGGTTCGTGTGACGAGATCGTACACAGGAAGCAGGAAGGTGAGACAAGAGGAAACTCTCTTTTCCAGAAAAGCACTGCGCCGTAACATCAGTGACCTGTTACCCTCTACTCTCCTCTGAGGCCTGACCCTCAATACTGTCACAGTACGGGACAATAAGAGAAATCAGACATCATTAAAGCCCCAGCAGCACATAAGCCAAGTCACAGAAACAACAACAACCATCCTTAGTTGTCAACTTGACGTCATCTGAAATCAACTAAAACCCAAATGACTAGGCACACCTGTTAGGAATTTGTTTTTTCTTAATTAAATCGTTTGTAGGGGGAAGACCCACACGAATCCAGATCTATAAGGTGGGAAGATACACCTTTAATCCAGATCCTTTGAGCCGTTAGACACACCTTTAATCTGGGCCGCACCTTCAGCTGGAAGCCTATATTAAACAGCCAGGAAGAAGGAGCTCTCTCTTTGCCTGCTAGCTCTTCATCAAGTCCATTCCTTCACTGGTATTAGAACACTGGTTCTCAGCCTCCCTAACACTGTGACCCTTCAGTCCAGTTCCTCACGTTGTTGTGACCGCCAGCCATAAAATTATTTCCATTGCTACTCCATAACTGTAATTGTGCTACTGTTATGAATCGTAATGTAAATAGTTTTGGAAATAGAAGTTTGTTGAAGGGGTTGCGACCCACGGGTTAAGAACTACTGCATTAGAGCCTACTTCTTCAGGATTCTGGTGTATACCAAAGACCAGCTGAGCCATCCAGCCATGTGGACTGAACAACTACTGGATTCGTGGACCTTCTGTTCATAGGCAGTCATTGTTTGGGTAGCTGGACCACAGCCTGTAAACCATTCTAATAAATTTCCTTTATAGTTAGATAGACAGACAGACAGACAGACTCATTTTATACATTCTGTTTCTCTAGAGAACCCTCACTAATACAAGGGACAACACTTCCTTCTGCCTCTCGGGAAACGTGAAAAAGGACCATACTGGAATGATAAAATGATTCTGCTTCTAGAATGCCTTATTCTGTAAACTTGAGTTTTGTCAGAAAGCCACTTTGCCAGAGTGTGAGGTGATCTCAGATTGGGAGGTCCGTCAAGGTGGGGAAGCCTGGACACTCCATCTGGGGCCTCAGACCATCTTGGCACCAAGCCATTTGTTTATCAAGCTCCAACAAGAAGCTTCTCTGCAGTTCTATTTCCAAGCCCTATTTCTGTCACCAAGAAAGCCCCACTCATTTTGCATGGGCCCAAGTCCAATCCCAATTCCAAACCACTCTTAGCATTGTCATGGGAACCTTTCCAGGAGCCACTGGAAGAAATCTTGGTGTGGCAACAGATGTGGACAGGGGAAAGCGAACAAGACAAAAGAACAAGACATGCTAGCTCTGGGGTCTACTGGGGCAGGATAGGGTAAAGGATCAGGATCAGAGGAAACAGCATGTATATTGGCAAAATGCCTGGCTTCTTAGACCTGGACTTCTTGGAGCTACCACTGGCCCACCATCGCATGCCCACTTGTCTCTTCTTGAGGCTCCCAGATCTGTGCTTCCAGAATCCCAAAGCGGGATGAGGCACACAGAGACCATGGATAGTCAACAGGGAGGTCCTCATTGCTGCTGCAGGAAACGAGAAGATTCTGGTCCAAAGTCAGGACTGCATGTGAGCTTTCCAGCTACCGTACACACGTGCACCTATATTCCTTACCTACGCAGTGGCATCGGTGTCCTGTGAGTTGCCTACACCACACTCATTTCTCTCCGTTCCTCCTCCATCTGGGCACTACAGCTCTTAACCAGTAAAGACCTCATCGGTACTTGCTGAGACTACGCAACTCTCCGTGCGCTCTCCCTGCCCACCCATCCTTCCCCAAAGAGCTCCATCAGAGCGGCCCTCAAAGTAGTCTCATTCTGCTTATGCTTAAAACTAGCCCCGCACTGTGGGGAGCAGAGGTTAAAATGCTGCTGCATACCAAATGTTGGGCTTGACTCCGAACTGCATGCCAGCAGACCGGTGTGTTGGAATCGCAGCTGGTGGAACTACTTTAGGAGGCAGAGGAATCTATGGAACGTAGGGCCTATCTTATCTGGATGACTGAGGCTGCTTAGGAGTGGGCCTCACTTCTAGGTGAGGTCTCAGCTCTCTGATTCTCCATCTGCCAACATGGAAGCAAGCTGTGCAGCCAGCTCCCACTGGCGGCTTTTGCCACCATGGATGGAATTCCCTACCACCGTGGTGGAGCATAGCTTCTAATCTGTGAGCCAAAATAAACCTTGTCTCCTTTAAGTTGCCTCTGTTGGGCATTTTGGTTTCAGCTATGAGGAGAGTAACTGATGGATCAAATGAGATGCTTTCTAATCCACACGTCTCTAGACCTGTGGGCTACTATCTCCCACCGCCCCGCACCGCAGTAACCCACACATGCTAAACTTCTTCTCTCCCCACTAAAGGCAATGGTTTAGTCAGTCACAGCAAAATCAAAGTTACTGACAGGATGTAATATTTGAGACAGAGAGACAGGAAGCATGGATATTAGGGAAGTGACCGAAAGTAAAAGGAGACGTGGCAGTTCAGCAGGTATGTCTCCACTGTGGTGAACTTCCTCCATATCTGCTGTCCACTCTTGGGTTCAGAGACAAGCTCCAGGAAAAACACCTCAATGGTGAACTGCAACGTGGGCCATGGCTATACCAACTTCAGGTTGAACGTGACTCATTCAGTTCCCTACTGGGAGGAAGAGCAAAAGATAGTTTATCCTGTCATTATTACAATTGGGGGGCTAGCAGGTACAAACTGAGGTGTTCCCCCGAAGAAGTCAACATAACATAAGGAAGAAGGACAGAAAGGGTCACATGAAAGCTAAGAGTCTTGACCACCATCTTTCTTCACACTACCCCTCCGTCTCCCTTCCCCCGTTCCCCCTCCCCCCCCACATATACACACTCACCCAGCTCTACCACCCTTCCTGCTGCACCCCGACTTTTCCATGTGGACTTAACTGTGATAGTACCTCCTCTGATGAGCCTTCTTTGACTCCATAGGTAGTGTTTAGACCCTTCATTTGCATCTCTTCATTAATGCTCACATGAAACTAAATTCGTTTATTTATTTTTTCTTTCACAATTGTGTGTTAAACGGCCACTAGGGAACCAATAGAGGAACTGGCTCACCGTGGGTAAATGTGGAAGAAAATGGTAAGGAGCGTCAAAAAAGTTCCTTTAAATAGTCACTGGTTAAAAATAATTTCTGGACTGCTGTATGAATCCATTTTCAATAATGGAAATGGACGCTTCTCCGGCAATGTCTAATCTATTCTGCCTGATCCATCTATCTTTATACCATATTTCATTTTCATACTGCACTGCAGAACCAAATTTCCACCCCCATGCCTACGTCATCCCTGCTGTAACTCAGCACCCTGCCTTAGCGACTCTCCCAGAACCAGAACAAATAAATCACTAAAGGTTTCACTGAAAGTCTTAACCTGTAAGACGTTATTACTATTTACCTCATGTCTGCAAAGAATTTCAATTTAATCTGTAGCCAGGTAGGAACATAGTCTATCTCTACAGCCACCTTGTGTGCTTTTGAGAACTAGCCCCCTATTTTAAGCATGTTCTTTCCTAGGTTGGCCTGGCTCCTGCCCAGATCCATTTCTTCAGAGGATATTACGAATTTATTACAAAAGCACTTTCTAAGTGGATCATTGATAGTCTTAATAACATCCTTTAGGAGACGACTAATTGATAACGAGTGGGCTTTGTTAGGCATGGAGCCATCTTGGGAGAACAACATGTAACACAGGAAACTCAGGAGAAAATCCGCCTAGCAGAAGCAGTAATGGGCGATGTCTCAGAAAAGTATCTTGGATCTATTGCTGTTTTTAATCCCCAAAACTAGAGCCTGGAGATCATGGTGCCATCGTGAACTCATGCTTTGACATTCTTCCCTGCAGTCTGAACACAGTGAACACAGGAAATATTTTAAGAGTAAATTTAAAACATAATTTAAAAAAAAAAAAAAGAGTCATATGTATATCTAAAGAAGAAACTAATATCCATGCATCAGAAGCTGAACGGAGAGAACACTCAGGTTACTAAGGTTATGAGGTAGGTGCTGGAGGAGGCCAGAGATGCAGAGTCGCCCAAATGGGGTGAGCCTGGAGGCGGCCAGAGATGCAGAGTCGCCCAAATGGGGTGAGCCTGAATCTAGATTTATTGCCTGAACCTGAATAGGTAAGAATTCCTGCCTTCAAGGAGCTGCAGCTGCAACTGAGACTGGGCCTTATATGAAAATGAACCTCCAAAGTCAGGAAAAGAGGTATGACAAGGAATTGGGCTAACTGGGCAACTGGCTCAGTGACTAAGTCTGGGATATTTCTATATCATCGCAAGATGGACATCCAGACCCACCAGCATAAGGCCAAGCTATGACCTGGAACCCTAAGACCTAAATGGGAACTGTTTTAAAAACTGCTGGACAGAACAAAATACTCAGGGAGGAAAATACAGATGAGAAAAGCGAAAGAGTGCATGACATCACCTCAAGTAGATACTGTGTAATCAAAACTCTAAAACTAAGAAATGGAACTGAAGAAATCGTGACTTGGGATAAATGAAAGTAATAGTCGATCATGAAAGTGGATTTAAAACAGGAATAGTTGGGATCCTCAAAAAGAAAACAAAAAGCTTATCCAGGAAGAGACAAGTAAAACTGACACAAGAACAGTAGATACACCAAGAAAACAGCCGGAAATCCTGGCAATGAAAAGTGTAGTGTTTCTGTGACTCTTAGGAGGTGGAGGCAAAAGAATCCTTCCATTTGAGGCCGGCCTCAAGTGCATAGTGAGAACCTATCACAGGGAGGGAGGGAGGGAGGGAGGGCGGGCACAAAGAAAGAGAAGTTTGAATTAAAAAGCATAGTAGGTAAAACTCATTCTGTCTTCAATATAACAATTTCAGTAATTAAAAGACAATACTAAAGAATTTACTTAGGCACAAAAATCGAAGAAACCAATCAAACATATACGCAATAGCAGTTAAGAGGTCTTGATATGTGTCTCAGGAGTTGAAGAATGAGATAAACACCTATGAATGTTCGAAGACACTGAGAACTTCTTAGAGGACTGGGAGTGGTGGCTCATGCCTCTAATCCCAGCACTCTGGAGACAGATACAGGTAGATCTCTGTGAGGTCCAGGTCAGCCTGGTTTACAGAGTGAGTTCCAGGACAGCCAGAACTACATAGTGAGACCCTGCCTCAAAAAAAATATATATATATTTATATGGAGTCTCAAAGTTACTTTGAGTACCAAAGAAAATATGCAATAGTAAACATATAACAACAACAACAACAACAAAAACATTTTGTAGAAAAATAATGTTGCAAAGAGGGAACGTTAAAGGCTACCAAAGACAGGTAAGCTCCAAAGGAAACAAGTAACTTGTACCTGCAGTGATTAGAAAACAGCAGACTTATCTTTTTACCACACTGAAGTAAAACAGCTGTCAACCAGGACTTCTATACCCAGATAAACTATCATTTATGGCATAACATAATTTTCAGGCAAAAAATTACTACTCACATGGCCAAAGGTAAAAATGCCAATAGTTCTTTGTTACTGAGAAGAATTTTAAGCCTGGGGGAGGGAGTCATAAACTTTATTTTATTTTATATTTTGCTTGTTGAGAAAGTAAAGTATTTGAAAGAGAAACTTCAAATGTCCCAAATTCTCAGTTGTGAGATATACCATTTATTTATAACACTTTTTTCATATTATTAATTTATTATGTGGCCCCACCTGGCCTACAAAAATAAAGTTGGGCCAATTGGAGTGATTCTCAGGGTATACAGAATTTTTCTGGGGAAGACTATTAAAAATCAGATCTTGAGTAGCATCTGAAGTTTCTGCTTCTGAAGGTTAAAAAAGGCTAGGAGACCGTATTTCTGATAATTCTGATGAAGGTGATAGATTGCAGATGTCTGCCATGCTGGCTAGGAAGAAAGAAGAACAAAATAAAGTGAGCCAGGTAACCCTGGAGGATCAGACCACCAGACAATGACAGATCTAATTAATGAGTAAATGCTTGTTGACTATGAGTCTCACGATGCAAAATGTTGCAGTCTAGTTCTGGGGGACTTGGAGGTGACTGGAGATTATTTTCTTTTCCTGGTCTCAGTTTCCTCAACTATAATGCAAGGTTGTTACAATCCCATTCGACTACTTTAAGGTCTGTTGTCCTTCTGAGTTAAATAATGGGGGCATGGACGCTTAATTAATTTCATCGTTATGCTTGATTGGAAGAAAGAACTATCCTTATCCCTCTGGGAGGAACAGGGTAAGTACTGCCTAAGGAGACACCGAGTTGGGGCTCTGTTGGGGGCCTGCCTTGATGTAGCAACGCTGCAGACCCAGGGTTAAAACAAACCACCGCTCTCTAACCAGTCTCCACCTTCCTGGTTCAGCACTTGTGAGGAACTTATCAAATACAGCAATGGGTGAGTTAAGGTAGAGTTTCTCCCATGCAAACGACTGTTCACGATTGCACCAGTGATGTCAAAACACTTTGAGACCAAGGAGAAGAGTAAAACTCTTGACTCCCAAGCTGAAAAACAAAACTCTTGGACTCAGCCCCAAACTACAAATCTGGGGAGATGCCAGTCCTTGTAAAAGCTGACTTCCGGCAAGCATGGATGCCTCCAGCAGAGAATGAAGCTGAGCTCTCAGCCCCAGTGCCCGAACCACTTGCAGCATTTCTGTAGGCATCTTTATTTGTTCTGACATTCCTTTTATCAACACTTGGGTTACCCCTGCACTGCAGACTCCAGGCTGTCTAGTTTAAAAAGCTATCTGTAAGAACCCAAGTAACTAACCTCCAAAATGGGCGTTGATTGGGCCTTTGTTGATTCTGAACCCAAACATGATAAACCATAGAACTTCTTTTTGTTTAACTATTGACATTTCACCCTCATTGCCAGTCCAAAGTCTGGGGACCTTCTTGCTTAGCTTGAGTTTTTGTTTTGTTTTGTTTTCCTGTCCTTTTCCAGCTTGTGTTTGGGACAAAGAGAAAGCACAGAGCCAGAGGTACACTGGGTCTTTCTCTCACTTTAACTGACAGTAATTACAGGGTGTTTCACCCAGAGTAAACCAGACTGTACAGTGTCTTCAGGAAGAGAAGACTTAAGAAGGAAGCTTCTCTGTCGCTCCTGAACTCTTCCTCCTCAGCACAAAATTGTTTCCATTAGCTAATAAATGCTCCTACTGCCTCTGGCCCAAAACCTAGTTAACTGTGGCCCAGTTTCCCTGGGTGTTGGCTGAGTGCTTACCTGGGGCTGAGAGCCAAGCAACAAATGACTGACACTAATTCTTTTCATTATCTTTGTTCTCATCTGCCGTTTCTGTCCTACAACCAGATCACATCGTCTGTCCAGATTCTACAAGGTTCCCTACCACTGAACAAGATATTTCTGGCTATAAGTGAACCAGCATGACTTCAGAATGGGATAAGAGCTCATGGAGCTAGCCCAGAACCCACCATGCAGGGACACACGACCCCTGGGTTCCACTCCTGATCCTTGGACCTGCCACCACTACCACCATTTGACAAAAATGGGTTTTGGTTTAGAGGCAAAGGATTGTATTTATGGGCAAGATTTAGTGGATGGCCTCAGACCCTGGCACTGGCAACATAGCCTAGACTGGCCTGAAACTCAGAGACCTGCCTGTTTCTGCTTTCTGGGTGCTGGAATTAGAAGCACATACCACCACACCTGCAGTTCAGTGCAATTTCTAGTGCCCCTTTCAATTCTTATCCTTTATTCAGAGCCCTTTATAAAGACGAATTTGAAGAAAGGATTTTGCTAAATGGTGGAGTTTTTTTCCTTCGGCTTTCTGTGATAGACATGGTATTAATTTAACATGTACTCCTGAGACCTTCTGAGGCTGCCTCTACTTCCTTATGGGCCTGCCTTGCCTGCCAGCCTGCAAAGTTGCCTCTGATAGGACTGGCCTGGGGCCTCTAGAACAGGAGTCAGGAGACAGGAAGTAAGGGTTATGTCACTGTCTGAACTGGAAGCAGAGACATCTGCCTCATACTGGGAACCAGAAGCTCAGACATCACTACAGCATCACAGAGTGATGCAGAGGCGCTTGCTGTGACTTTTGCCAGACAACTTGACATTTGTTTCCCAGTCCTTGTGATATTCTTGTCACTAGGCCAAAGGCTTCATCAAAAGAATAAAACAAAGATTCTACCCAGGCCATTTTTTGTTATTAATAGTAATATTATAGACTTCCTCTAACCGACTATTGAGCCGAAGCCATAAAACAAGCAGAGATTGGCCCAGCCTTTCTAATGGTTCATCTCCTTAAAGATCATTTTAAGTATTCAGCATTAATCACTCGATAAATTCTCATGGAACCGTTTCTATGGGCGTGGAAATAAGCGGTGCATTTGGTTTGTTGGGGATGACGAATTCATCGCATCCCTGCCCTCAAGGACTTTGCCAGGATAGATACAGGCATTTTTTAAAATAATGGATGTTCCTAAGTACTGTCAGGGAGGACCAAGAGGAGATAGGAAGCTGGTCAGCTTTCAGCTATGAAGGGTAAGAAGAAATGGCACTGTGGTCTCTTATCTTTGTGGGTGTCCTATGCTCATGAATGAGAACTCTGTCTCTATCCCTGAAACTCACTGAGCCTGGTAGTGTCATGGCCTCCATACCATTTAGAACTATGTGTTTTATGCAAGGCCCCGTTGGTCTACTGTCCATACCATTTTTGCTATGAAAGGGGAAAAGAGAGAGCAGAGACCCCTGAAATAGTGGAGAATAGCCTCCTACCTTGAGTCAGAAATGCTCTCTACAGGTCTATGTTTTGAGCACTTAATTCCCTGGCTTGGGGGTGCTATCCTGAAGACTAAGTCCTTTTTGGAGTCCTGACTAGAAACATTAGGTGACTAAAGGCCAGGGTTTAAAGGCTGTACTGTCCCTGGTTCTGGCTTGTTTTTTCTGCCTCCTGGTCTGCCACTGTGTGAATGAGCCATGGCCGAATGCTCCTGCCAGCACAGACTGGATCCTGAGACACTAGGTTTTGCTTCTCCTACCACAAGTGACTGGGGCCCAACCTTCAGTTTACTTTTCTGCTACAACAAAACACTGACCAAAAGCAAGTTGGGGAAGACAGGGTTTATTTGACTTATACCTCCACGTCTTAGTCTATTATCTAGGGAGGAAGGGGCAGGAGCTCAATCAAGGTAGGTAATAAAGTAGAGAGCGTGGAGGGACACTGCTTACTTGATTGCTTTCCCGACTGGCCAGGGAGGGCAGTCAGGGGTCCTGGAGTTAGCCTTTTAACTAGAGGACACTAACAAAGAAAACACTTAGTGGGGCTAGAGATGTAGCTCAGTTAGTAGTGTGCTTGCTCAGCACGCACAAAGCCCTGAGTTCAATCCCCATCACCAAATAATCGGTGGTGTGTGTTTATAATCCCAGTGCTCAGAATGTGAAATCTCTAGGAGTGGAAGCTCGAAATCATCCTTGGATACATAGCAGGAAGAGGAAGAGGAGGTAAGACAGACACACAGAGAGAGACAGACAGACAGAGATAGCCACACAGAGAGAACAGAAGGAGAGACAAGAGACAAAACATTGCGTGATAGAACCTACAAGCTTCCACGGCTTCCTCAGTTCAACACAGCCCCTGCGCCACCCCACAGACCCTGGAGTTGGTAGCCTAAGCCTCTAAGCATCTTCAGTCTTAGACAACCCCCCATTAGTCTGAAACACACAGAAAGCAGCAGGGTTGGCTGGCTCAGGGAGACTGGGAAATACAGTGGCGTTCTTTGTTAATCAGCAGGAAACACAAGCTCCTGTTTGGGGCAAGAGGGGAAAAGGCACTGAAAGTAATTTATATCTGAAACTGTTTAGCTGCCCGTGGGAAACGTACCAGTGACGTCATCCTAATTCACATCAGACCCCGATGTTTTGGTTTTTTTTTTTTTTAATCAGCCTCGTTCTGTTTCCTGTTAGCAAAAAACCATTTTTTTTTTTTTTCAATCCATTAGATTCTCCCAAGGGATTTTAAAGCTTGGAATCCTACATATCTTATGAGAAGTAATCAAAACTCCTAATTAAAGTTTTGTTCTCACAGTGAAGCCTTGAACTTGTGCCCTTTGGCTCCATGCTAATTCATTTTGATCTCCAGCCAAAGGATAAACTGGTGTGTGGGAGGAGCTAGTATCAGAATGTATTAGCCATCACTTCTGCTTTGGAAAGGGAAAGGCTCCTGCTGTAACTGAACAGTTCAGAGTCCGTTGTGCATCCCTGCATCCCTGACACCCAGCTCAGAGTCACATCACAGCTGGCAGTCGGTGTGAGATGACTGAAGTCTTGCCTGGGTCCATCACCAGTGGCCCATCAGTCTCTCTGGCAAAGGAGACAGGAACAGCTTGCCAAACAGGTCACCGAACCTAGTGATGGGAAACTGGAAGTGGGCCTGACATGGACAGCTTGGTCATTTTCCTAATTTTAAGCAGATAATCCATATTCTGAGGTTTGGAGGGCTGCCTAGGATCTGTTCTCCACAAAGGCAAAATGGATAGCACAAATGAAGGCGGAGATGAGCCACCTGCTCATTCCCCAAGGCAGGCTTCATCTTCTTCCTAAGTCAAAATACTTTTCCAACCACAGGTCTAAATATTTGGAATTGGAAGCAAGGCTGGAACATGCCGTTGGACCCAGATGTGCACGTGCATCTGTCATCTCACGCTCAACTCTGGCACAACTGAGACCACCCCTTCATCTAACATAACTGGGAAGGACAAACGTTTTCTAAAACCTTTAGATTTGCTTTCATTTTATTTTACATTATTTTACTGTATTGCCAGA
Organism: Rhynchomys soricoides; assembly: GCA_019843965.1. Taxonomy (NCBI): domain Eukaryota; kingdom Metazoa; phylum Chordata; class Mammalia; order Rodentia; family Muridae; genus Rhynchomys; species Rhynchomys soricoides. Next base: position 14,808,625 of record JADRCH010000005.1, on the reverse strand, counting down.
AGGTCTCTATCTCCTGGGTTCAACTCACCCTCCTATCTTGGTCTTCTCCATAGTTGCTGCTACAAGCCTGTACCAGCCAGGAGAATATATTCTAAAGACTTTCAGTATTACAAAGTGTCACTAGAACATGTAAGCCATGGTAGTATCTGACGGCTCCCGAGGTTGGCCTAATTGTAACTTAGAGGAAGAGATGCTGCAAATTCAAACTTCAATGCAGCACATGTCTCAGCTCCTCTCTTTTTTAGCAATAATGAAAGCACCACTTTGGAGATCTTCAGAGACCACTTGGAAATTTCTGGAAAGTAAATGACATGTAAATGTTTCCTTTCTGCAACCAAGTGTCGTCATTATGCAAAATTAGTTTTTGCTTGCTAAACATCTTTTGTGTTCATAAAGAGGTTTGTGTGTATGTGGGGTATAAATAGCTGAAAGGAAACTCTAAGGTAAGAGCAGCAGCCACTGAGAGACTAAGACGAGTCTGCCCAAGGGGTGACCTCACATCATTCTCTGGGCTTTCAAGAAGGTCCCTCCATCTTGGGACTAGTGGTTTCCTAACACAAGAGGGAAAGTTAATGTCACATGGGTATCATTATTAATCAAGATGAAGCTCACCTGTGGGTCATCTCTCGCCATCACCCATGAGTAGCTTCCCCAGCTCCTGGCATGTCCTCTGCCCAATAACCCTATCAGAAAATAGACTGTAGGGAGATCGAAGGGAATCAAACTTGAATAGACCAGGTGGCCATTCATTGATCTTCATATTCTGTTCTGCAGCATACCAACCATTTGTTTCGAAGCTGAGTCTTAAGTATCCAGGCTGGTCTGGAACTCACTATGTAGCTAAGGATGATGTTGAACGTTTGATCCTCCTGCTTCCACCTCACACATGCTAGTATTATAGTTGTGGTGGTTTGAATATGCTTGGCCCACGGGAAGTGGCATTATTAGGAGATGTGACCTTATTGGAGAAGGAGTGTGACAGAGGATATGTGTAGATGTGGAGGCGGGGCTCTGAGGTCTCATATATGCTCAAGCGTTGCCCAGTGTGGAATTCTGTGTCTTTCTGGCTGCCTTCAGATCAGGATGTAGAACTCTCAGTACGACGTTTGCCTAAGATGTTAGAGATGCCAAAGTTGTGGGATGCCTGCCAAGGGGAGCTGCTCATAGGGAGTAGAACCACCCCAAGAGAAAGAAGTGTGTTGTAGTCACCAAAGCCTTGGAGATCTGAGGAGCACTTTGACATGAGACACAGAGATGCAGAGTTTGGAGTTTGACCAGTTTGTTTTCTGTCTTGCTTTAGTCCAGTATTTCCTTACTGTGCTCCCTTCCCTACGTTTTGGAATGGTAATGTATATCCTGTGATGTTGGAAGCGTGTGAACTGCTTTATTATTTTGATTTTATAGGGAATTACAGTTAAGAGATTTTGTGAATCTCAGAAGAGACTTTGAACTTTGGACTTTTAACACCGTTGAGACTGCTATAGATGATGGGGACTTTCGAAGTTGGACTAAATGCATTTTGGATTATGCTATAGGTAGATATGGCCCCCATACACTTGTGTGTTTGAACAAGCCCGTGGAGGCCAGGGAGTGGAATGTGGTGGTTTGAACACGCTTGGCCCATGGGTAGTGATGTTATTAGGAGGAGTGGCCTTGTTAAAGGAAGTGTGTCACTGTGGAAGCAGGGCTTTGAAGCCTCATATATATGCTCAAGCTCAATCAAGTGTGAAAAATTAGTCTCTTCCTGGCTGCCTTTGAATCAAGATGTACAACTCTTAGCTCATCCAGCATCATGTCTACCTGGATGCTGCTATGCTTCCTGCCATGATGATAATGGACTCAGCTTCTGAACTGTAAGCCACAATTAAATGCTTGCTTTTATAGAAGTTCCCTTGACCATGGTATCTCTTCACAGTAATAAAGCCCTAAGACAACAGCCACAAACCCCCATGCCTGGAATGTATAGTTCTGGGAATCAAATCAAGGCTTCACATGTGCTAGACAAACACCATCCCAACTGAATCACACCTCTGACCCCATTTATATATTTTAAATGCCTAGTTTGAACATAAGTAGAATGATCTTGTCAAAGAATAGCATCGTTTTAGAGCTATTCCCCAACAATCCTCATCATATGACCTGGGTTCTTTCCACCTGAGTTACAGGTATGACTAGATAACTCTCCAGGCAATGCTCTGATGAAGAGGGCACCCCAATAAGACACAGAAAAGTGCAGAAGTTGAGACTTCTCTGGGTGATAAAATCACCACCCTCCATCAAATCTACAGCCTCCTCTTCCTCCTTTACCTCCCTTCCTCCTCCTCCTCCTCCTCCTCCTCCTCTTCCTCCCCCTTCTCTTTCTCCTCCCCTTCATCTTCCTCCCCGTCCCCTTCCTTCTCCTCTCTGTAGGTAGAGGCACTGAGTTCACAGACTCCTATGGACATAGAGCTGAACCCAGCCTTCTCCCAGAGATGCCCCACACACTTTATGTATCCTTTCTGCCTCAAATTCACCTCTAAGGTTCTATGAGGAAGGATATGCATTATTACTTCACTGTCAGGAGACTCTAATTGGCTGCTTTCTAGGGCGTCTCAATTCTCTGGATCTCAGTGAAGGCAGAAGGTCCTGTCTTCCTCTAGTTCACTATTCTCCCCTTAGCACCCCACCCCAAGGTCTCTGGCACCCCTGCTGAGAGAAATAGATGAAGACCAAATAACTGTAGGGTTAGTGTCATAAAGCTCTCATTAGTTTCCCTGGAAATTCTCCACCTTTGAGCAAATGAGCCATGGGAAAGTTTTAGAAAACCTCTGGGCCAGCAAGAAGGCTGAGCAGGTAAAGGCATTTACCTTTCAGACAGATGATCTGAGTTAGAGCCCCAGAATCACATGGTGGAAAAAAGAATTTACTCTTGCAACTTACACACACACATACGCACACACCTCCTAATCAGTGAGTCAACTGATTAACATTTTTTTAAAAAAGAAAGCTACCAAGAACGGTGGTGCACACCTTTAACCTCAGTACTCAGGGAACTAGAAGGTGACAGCCAGGATTCCAGCCCTGTTTCCATCTGCCCCCCAAACATTGGCCCACTGCTACCAGAACAGGAATCTAGGAGCCCTGCATCTCTTTCCCTTAGCACCTGTATCCCAAGATGCTACAGACACCTACCCATCCCTCTAAAGATGATGATGACCATGACATGGCATTTTCTGCAAAAAGGCACAGTACAGGAGAGATTGGGATGGTCAAAAAGATCGAGACCAGGACTGGTTTATCTCCCTGACACAGAGCAGGGTGCTAGGTAGAACTGGTTAAATGTGCTTGATAATGACAGAGAGTTCCTTAGATACAGAATCAGGGCAGTGATGAGTGTCACAAAAGCACCCCAGAGAGCTGAAGGAGGTACCATGAGAGGCAAGGAGGCTGCAGACCAACCCAGCACAATTCTGCATAGGAGAGGCTATTATCCAAATGGCTAAGAGATGGAAGAGGCTCAGAAAGGCAAAAAGAATCCCCTTGCTATGGACTCTGGTCTCTTGTCACTTCTCAGGTCCCTTCTCCCACACAAGCCATGCAGTGCCGGAATCTAATGAAAGAGCTTAACAAACCGTAGCAGCTAGTTGGGAAACTCTTGCTTTCTGTCTCTTTGATGTCTCTGCTCTTAGTTCTCTTGCCGACCAAATCTATTTCTTTATCTCAATATGTACCTAAGGCTTTGTTCTAGTTCTGTGAGGGGTACAAGACATATCAGTTATGGCCCCTGAAGCTGTGACTCCTGACCTGTTGTTTCCTTGCCAGTCTGGAAAGCAAGAAATGTCCAGATCAAAATATATCAGTGGAGATACTTCAGATACCACGCCCACATGGGAATCTCATAGACACTGTAAACTTGAACATGTCTACAATGGCTCCTCCATTTCCTCAGGCATTTGACACACCCAATTCTCTCTTCTCCAAATCCTCCTTCCAAGCATGGCTCCCCCAGCACCTCCAACAAGCCAACCTGCCTTGCTTTCTCTTGTCTGAAGCACTTGAGCCCATGCCTTTCAGGTCTCTTTTCCTATCCTTAGTGAACCACCATTGTCTCAGGCTGAGATCAAGACTCTACCCTCACTTCTCCGTTATATCACTGTCTCAGCTACTGCTGCCATCTTCCAAGGAGACACCAAATTCCCTCCCTGTACCCTTCTCTCTCTGCTTCTGTCACCCTTACCCTCTCTCTGACTACTGTAATGGCCTCCTACACCCTCTGCTTCTGCCTGGATGCTTCCCTATTGTCCACACTGAAGACACAGTCTGTTTTGTTTTGTATTTTTCAGATTTATTCTTTGTTTATGTCTATGAGTGTTTTATCTGCATATGTATGTGTGTACCACATGCATGTCTGGTGCCTACAGAAGTCAGAAGAGGACATCAGGTCTTCTGGAACTGGAGTCACAGATGATTGTGAGCCACCACATGGGTGCTGGAACTGAACCCATATCCTCTGCAAAAGCAGTGAGTGCTCTTAACAGCTGAGCCATCTCTCTAGCCCTCTGAGTGATCTCTTTAAAACAAGTCGGAGTGTGCCACTGCTTAGTTTAAAATCCTCAAAGGTCTTTCATTCTGGCCCACCTAAATTTTTACCTGAAGTTACAAGTCCAACCTATGTGCTCTGTGTCCATGTCTCTCAGACCCTCCTCCCTTTGCTAGTGGATAATAGCATTCTGTTTCTTCCCATGAGGGCTTTGTTCTAATGCTCCTCACAGACCTTCTGTGTCCTTTGTGCACATTTAACCAGGCAACTACTTAGCACCCTGCTGTGTGCCAGGGAGCTGGCTGGTCCTCACCTCAAGCTTTCTGACCATTCTGAATCCAGATAACATTTGCCTTGCTCCATTTTCAGGACAGTCAGCTTGCTAGGATCGTCACCTAAAAAATGTTTACCCAAGACCTTCTCGTGGTTGACATTTCTTATGACAGATCTCAGTTTAAATGTCACCTCTTAAGAAAACCCATTACTCAGCAGCCAATTCAAACTAGCCCATCAACCTCTCTCAGAACCATTGCCACTGAATTTTTTCGTTTTGATTTTATATGTGTTTTGCTTGTGTGTATGTATGTGCACCACACGTCCCACTGGTGAGAGCATCAGATCCCCTGGAATTGGAGTTATAAAGGTTCTTGAGCTACATGTGGGCGCAGGAGGAACCCATGTCCCCAGAACAACAAGTGCTCCTGAGTGCTAAGCCATCTCTTCAGCAGTACCACCTAATTTTCTTTTTATTGATTCTTTCTGAATTTTACCCCAGGCACCCCAAACCCATTCACCTCCCTGTTCCTTCATATCTGCCCTTGCAACTTCTTCTGCAAAATAAAAAATAAACAATAAAAGCCAAAACAAAATAAACCAAAAACATCTCATCCTGTTCTCATGTCCAGGGAGTAGGCAGGGAGGGGTGACTCGCCCACCCCATACCACCTGGGAGTGGGCAGGGAGGGGTGACTCACCGACCCCATACCACCAGGGCCAGCTCTGCTGAATGCTGCATCTGGTGGGGGGCAGGGACAGTTCTCCTGCTCTCATGACCTGGGGGTCAGCTCTCCCACCTGCCACAGATGACAATGGAGGGGCATCTCTCCCTCACCCATGCCACAACAGACAAGCAGCAGGGCTAGCTATCCTGACCTCACACCACCAGAGCCAGCTTTCCAATGCTGCTCAGGGGAGGGGCAGGGCCGACTCTCCCAAGTGTGGCATCTGGAAAGGGGAGGGGTAAGCTCAGCACAATGCTTGGACATCAACATGGCCTTGGGTGGCAGCCCAGACTAGGGACATCTACATGGTTTTTTGTGGTAACACAGGCCTTGGACATTGACACAGACCTCATCTGCAGCAGTGACCCAGACCCAGACATGGCCTTCAGTGGCAACCTGGGCCAAGATGTCAACAGGGCCTCATGAGGCAGCATAGACCACTCAGATCAGTTTGGTCCCTGGCATCAGTATGGCTTCCAGACATCAACGTGGTCTCAGGCAGCAGCTGAGACCACTGACATCCAGATGGCCTTTGGTGGCAACTCAGGCCACAGATATCATCACAGACCTCTCCTGTGGTAGAGCCATGGACCCAGATATGGTCCTTGGCGGCAGCCTGGGCCAGACTTTAGCATGGCCTTAGGTGATTGCTCAGATCCTCATATCCGTCTGTTCCTCACCACAGTCAAGCTCCAGTTCCACCTTTCTCTACAATGTACACTCTCCTCGGCTACACTTTCTCTCCCATCTCTCCATCCCAGAGCACTCGGCATAGTGGTATCTTCAGTGGGATGCTTGAGGGTATTTCTTTTGGCTGCCCCAGGCTAGCCTGGCCAGGACAGGCATTTACAACCACTGAGTTTTCATTGGGGCACTTGTCAATAGAAATCCTCTGCATTGCTGAGATATCTGATTGCTTTCTGCTTACACCCACACCCACATACACACATACACACACACACACACACACACACACACACACACACACTATAGAACGTAAGGTTCAATTTTTTTTTCAAGACAAGGTTTCTCTGTGTATCCCTGGCTGTCCTGGAACTCACTCTGTAGACCAGGCTGGCCTCAAACTCAGAAATCCACCTGCTTCTGTCTCCCAACTGCCTGGCTCATTCCATTCATTATTCCACTCTATTTCCTCCTGCCTAAGACGGAGCTTAGTAAATCTTTTCTGTTTCCCAACTAGGAAGGAAATGGTAAGTGCTAAAGTGTTTCAAAGGAGAAAGAAACCCTCGGTGAATCAGCTGGGCCAGAGAGGCTTCATGGAGGCCACGAGACACACTGAGCCATTAAGGGGAATTAGGACTTGAGCAAAGAAAGGGGGACCATCCACACTTCTGACCATGAATTGGTACAAGGACAAGCCACTTGAGCCACAGATAAGCCAGACAGCCCAGCTCCAAATGTAGACAAAAGCCCCCAAGCTCTACTGGGGCCAGTGGGATATTGTATTCGTTAACTGGAAAGTAATTACCCTCATTAGGACAGAAAAGAGGTGGGGGTAAAAAGGATGGACCCGTGAAGAGCGTGATGGAGAGGAGAGTGAGCAAGCATCCCAGTGTAACTAAAGTGAGGCAGAAGAACGTAGACAGGAAGTAGACGGTGGATTGTCCAAGAAAAGGACAAATCGGGGAAACTCATGGTGTAACTCAATGGTTCTCAACCTTCCCAATGCTGTGACCCTTCAATACAGTTAGTATGGTGTAGTGACCCCCACCCATTGAATTATTTTTGTTGCTACTTCATAACTATAATTTTTCTACAGTTATGAATCATAATGTAAATATTTGTTTTCTGATGGTCTTTTGGGGTCTCAATCCACAGGTCGGGAACCACTGGTTACAACCAATTATGAGAAAGGCAGTCGGGTTCTAGGCAAAAGTGGATCAGACTTCAGTACAGTTGGTTCTGAGAAGGTGGGAGGGCCTAGTGTCTAAGATTAAAGTCAGTGATGAGAGTCCATAAGTGATGTACACAGAGACCACTGAAGGCATCTCATAGACTCCAGAGACGGGAGTGAGGAAAGAACCTCTGCCCACAGCTTCAGGAGTAGGAGAGCCACACAGGCTAAAGATATAGGAAGAGCTCAAGTACTAAGAATATAGACAGCAATCTGGTTGCTGGTACCCAAAGCATGACACATATGTTGCAGAGGGTAAAGCCCAGTAGAGACTGGGTTAGGAGAAGTGGAGCTTTGACCCACTGGTATTGATAAATAGAAGAAGGAAGGAAGTCTGTGAGGATGTATGGTCACATGTGGTTGACAACCCAGGGAGATCAGAGTCAATCTACCAAAGGATGAAACTTCAGGGTTGCAGAGCTCACCAGAAAGCCTTCTATTGCAAACATATGAAGAAGAATACAGTTTTTAAGAGGTCCTCAGGATTTCCAGCCAGTGATTCACAGCAGTGTTTGGGAATAACTTCAGTGGTGGGGCTGAAGCCAGGAGGCCTGGGCTTAAAGGTATTTTACAGACACTAAAGAATAGCTTAGCGAGTGGGAAATGTGGTAACTAGCTTCGTCCTCTGTGTTCTCTAAGGCAGTGCACAGAAGGAAACAGAAGTGGAGATTAGAGAGCAGAAGGGTGTTCGCGGAGTTGCTATGGAGACCGGGCTGGAGAATAAACTATCAGGCAAGGTGGCAATTTGAAAAAATAAAAAAGTGCTATACAGATATCCAACCATTTGTTCATTAAGCAAATCCTCGCTGAGCATTTTCTTTGCTCCAGGCTCTGTCCTAGGCAGAGAGATATGGCCTTGACCAAAAGCCAGCTGCCGTCCTTGTATAGCTCGTAGAGGTGGCCAGGATGCAAGGCTACCAGTTGCCCTTTCCTTTCCAGGATCCTTTCTGATTGGCAAAGTGCTTTCACGGTCATCATCCCACTCCCACGACAATGTCAGGAGGGTGAAGAACTCACCAAAGCCATACTGAAGCTGAGAGATTTACAAGATGTGTCAAAGATTCAACAGCTGGTCACCATGAGGGCAGAAACTAAAATCCTCACGTCTAGGCTCAGGTGCAGACATCACCCACTGCAAGGGAATGACTGGCTGGACACAAGGTCTCTATTTTGGGCATCTCTTCTCTTGGTCTTGGCTCAACCCTATCACTGAAATAACAGTACAAGTCAAAGACTTTTCTCAGTTGTGGATTTAAGCTTAGCCAAAGATGGTAGCCACAGATAAATGGCTGCAAAGTAATCGAAGTCGTCCATTGTTTAGTTGCATTGACTCTAATCCTGATGAACTTGGCAGTCAGGTAGATTTCCATGTCCCTTGAGCTCTAAGAAACCTGACTTAATCTTTCTAACCTGACAAAGGAGTGGAGATTGGGAGGGGCAGGAGAGGGAAAAAGGAGCAGAGTACCAGAAAGGGGTGAAGGGAAGGGAGAACATGGGAAGAGGAGAGAGAAAGAAAATGAAGGAGAGGAGGAAGAAATGAGGGGGAGGGGAAGAAGAGAGTAAGGACAGGGAGGGAGGAGAGGGGATGGGGGCGGGGCTGCAAATCCAAAGTCCTCTCCACTACTACCAGTTCCCAGAGGAGGAGAACCAGCCTCCTGGCATCGGTGTCACCATTCACCTATGCTGCCTTCTCAGTAGCTTTCATTTGTTTCTTCACTCATTTGGTGAGTTTACTCAGATTAGTTGGTGGGGATGAGCGGTGTTTGGGAACACGCAGAAAGACCCTAGCAACCAGCACAACAACCTCCACCATCAGTCTGTCTGCTACCCCCCTTCTCCCACCTTCCCTACCCTCTAAGTGAAATCACCTCTTATCAGTAAATTAGCCACAGGTTGCTACACCGGCCACACTTGTGTCTTTGGCTCACTCTCGAATGTGCCCTTTATCCAACTATTTCTTCCACAGAAGAATTATCAAATAGTCCCTCTAAGGGAAATGGAAGCAGATAAAAGCATTTCCCCATTTCCTGCAACTCAGGAGATATGTTTTATAATGTGATGGCAAGATGTGGTGGGAGGGCTTGCCTTAGCAGGCCCATGTTAATGCACCCCAGGTACCAGCCATACGACAACGGTCTAGTATAAAATGAAGTTTATTTGGGGGGAAGAGAAGGGGTGAGAAGGGAGTGGAGGGAGAGAAATAAAGGGGACAGAGAGGGCCAGAAAGAGAGAGAGAAGACAGAGAGAAGGACAGGAGGAGAAAGGGGTCAGAGACAGAGAAAGGGAGGCCAAACAGTCCTTTTAGAGCAAGCCAGGCTCCTACCTGGCTATTGCTAGGTAACTGTTGGGTGGAGCCTAGGAGAAATGCTAACAATGAGAACCCTCTGAAGTAGATCACAATGTTATGTATATAAAAAAGAAGTATCTCCACTTTATAGACAAAGAAGCATAATATATACAGTTAAGTGGCAGGCCAGGATTTTAATTGGGACCTAACTGACTCCAAAATCCATGATTTGAGCAAAGCACCTTGGTCTTCAGGCTGTCTCAGGAATTAATTAGGTGAAAGGTCAATCTTGCGGGGGTGGGGGGGACTGGGAAAAAGGTTCCCATTCTTCTATAGTGAAAAGAAATTGCCAAGCAGTGAGTTGTGTTTTTAAAAAGATAATTCTTTTTGTATAGCTGTGGTGGTTTGGATGAGAATGGCCCTGTACATTCATATGTTTAAATGTTTGGGCTCCAGTAGATGGAACTGTTTGGGGAGGATTGGGGGTGTGGCCTAGTTGGAAGAGTTGAGTCAATGGCAGTGGGCTTCAAGGTTTCAAAGCCCATGATATTTATTCCCAGTGCCTCTATCTGCTTCCAACTTTTGAATGCAACTTCTGATATTGCTCTAGTGCCTACCTGCCAGCTTGCTGCCATGTTCACCACCATGATGGTCATGGACTCAAAACCTCTGAAAATTGTAAGCCCCAATAAACTCTTTTGTGAGTTGCTTTAGTCATCGTGTCCCTTCATAGCAGTAGAAAAGCAACTAAGACAATGGCCTAATGAGAGAAATGCCTGAAAAAACAACTTTTGAGGTGGCTTGATATAATCTGTCTATAATTCCAAGTGTGCAGAGAATCTCTTGGCATGACCCCTTTCATACCAGGAATTCTTACACTTTAATAGCACAACTCTTAAAAACTTTATGCTTCAGAAAGTTCCTGCAGAGTTTCATAGGTCGAGTCTACATCCCTATTCATAATGAGGAAGCTTCAGGAAATGGAATTTCAGTCTTTAAGATTCGCTGATTGAATCTCAGAGGCACAATGAACAAGGAGAGACAGGCAAGGAAAATTAAGAAAACATGGGAAGGAGAGAAACCCCAAACCCCCACTGCTTAGAAAGAGGAGAATCTCACAAAATTATGAGCTATGTTTACAGTCAAAACATACATCTTAACTTCCTTGTGACATATGTATTGGAAGGACTCCTTTGATTTATTTTTTGACCTATGCTTTCTCTTTGGCGCCATTAACCCATACAATGCACTATAAACCACCTGTGATCTCATCTACTAAAGAAAAGTTCTTTAAATAAAAATAAATATACCACAGCATTTTCACTTAATCTTTTAAACCCTCTGAACAATATAACCTTAGAAGTCACTGAAATCATATAAATTCCTATTTTAAGACACATTAATGCATCTCTCTCTCTCTCTCTCTCTCTCTCTCTCTCTCTCTCTCTCTCCCTCGAAGTCCATACCCACACTCAGGTGTATACAATTGTACTTTTCTTAAGTACTTCCACCTTTTCCTTAATACCTATGATTAAATCCATAATATTTTTTCTTAATAAATTCCAACTTTACAAACCAAAAATAAAAATAAAATACTTCAGAGACAGGCCCTTAAGGAAAATGAAATCCTTATAAAAGGAGCATCAGTCTCAAGATCTGGAGCTAGCTAGAATGATAATGGATGGGTGGATTTAACTTGGGAAATGAACAAAGAAGCCCAAGGGCTCTCTTCCCTCTGATGCTGTGAACCTAATAGTATGTGAGATCTATCTCACATAACTCACACAGCAGAAGCCTGTAAGACAGCATGGAGCCTAGAAATAAAGCCTGCATCAATAGGATGAACTATGGCTTCTGACTTCTGGGTATTTATACACACACATACACACATATTTAGAAGCAACTCCTAAAAAGATGGCCCTTATTACCCGATAGGCTTTATAAGAAGGCATCCTTAGCATGGATTGCCAGGCACCATGGTGAGCACAGAGCCATAGAAAAGCAGAAGCAGAGATGTCACCTCCACAGAACCTTCTAGTCCAGTAGGGAAAGAAGTTGCTTTTAAAAATCAGAAACATACATATTTCATTCACAAAGTCTAAATTCTTGACTAGGATTGGCTTCCCATGCTTCTAAAAGGTATGGACAGTAAACTGGGACTCAAAGAGTTAAGTAAACAGGAGACTGGACTTTGACCCAGGTCAGGGTCAGTTCAATGTCCCACCTCAGTAGTGCTGCACAGCTGGAGAGAAGGACCTCCACTGAGCATCCTGATGAGGGCGATATGACATGTGAAGTCATGCTTCCATGTTAAGGGGATGATGCCAGACAGGAAGATGATTATCTGTTGCATCCATGGAGCTTCTTGGGCCACTGGCATCTCCGCTGTCACATTCCACCCAGTAATGAATATGAAGACCTTCTCCTTGAGTATTTTCTCTTGAGCCTCCTCTTTAGCTGCTCCCTTATACCCGGCAGAAAATGGCTAAGAGTCTTAATAGGACCTGGCCTTCCTTGCCCCTTGACACACCCCTCACACAAGCATTAAATTGTTTGAATGTGAGCCAAAATAAGCCCTCTGTCAGGATGCTTTTTGTCATGTTTTCGGTCCCAGGGAGGGGTAAAGTACCCAGCATAAATGCTTTACGTCTTTTTGTCTTGTTTTTATTGTGGTTCAAAGTGCCAATAAAATTTTCCATTTTATCTATTTTTAGATATAGACTTCAATGCCATAAAGGGCATCCATGCTGTCCCAGAGCTGACACCACCTGCCTCCAGAACTTTCTCACCCTTACCAACTGAAACCTTGTAGCTATTAAATATCAACTCGCATCCCTTCCCCTCCTCCTGTCAACCATGGCTCTACCTTCTGTCTCTGCACATGTTAATTCTTGAGGGACCTCTCACTCCTAAGTGGACTCATAAAGCAGCTGTCCTTCCATGATTGTCATTTCAGTTAGCGCAATAGCTTCAAGGTCCATCCACACTGTGGTGTGTGTTGGAATTTCCTTCATTTTGGAGGTTGAATAATATCCTATTGTACACACACTTGGTCCATTCATCTGAACATGAATTGGGGTTTTTTCCATCATTTATCTACTGTGAATGACAGGGCTCTGGGCACTAAGGTATCTCTTTCAAAGAGCTTGCCACAAGTATCATTGGATTACTACTCTACTCCTTGGATACCTCAGACAGTAGAAAGTGTAAGAAAAGAAACCTACCTGGGCACCTTTGGCATCCCAACTAATCTATTTCCCAAATAAAAGGCATGAGGAGGGTGGTATTGGGCAGGCAATTAGCAGAGGTAGTATCACTCTGTTGATAAGTTTGAGTCTCCCCAGAATACTTCCTTATTCCTAAACACCTCTGCTCCTGGGTCAGAACTTTTTGCCAACACAGTGTATGGGCAAAGCACTTCTGCGTATCAAGCCCCTTCCCTTAATTGGCTGGCATGCTCTGACTGAGCACCAAATTTGCACTGTGCTGAGTACATTTTCATCCAGTTACACGCTCATCTCCAGCCCTACGTTTGCAGTGCTTAATATATTCACTTGGAGAGTCACTGGTACTGTAACTGGTAGGTCAAAGGGGCCATCATCTCCTGTGCTCCCCATCCAAAATTAGCTCTTCTTCTGACTGCCCTATTTGCAGTCAGACAAGTTTTCTTCCCATAACCGTAAAGAGTTCAGCATGAGTGTTTCTGTTGTGAAATTCCAAAGGCCAGTACATCTGGCACACTCATCAGTGTGTCTTGCCTATGGCTCCTTTTCCTTCTTTAATGGATCAGCTCTTGGGACCAGTGTGCTGAGCGCGTACAAGGGGAGACAGCTGTCAAGCTCGGAACCCACAGGAATCTTCAAGCTCTCCTCTGCCTTCCCTCTTCTCCTTTCTATTTCCATGGCCAACATTCCACATTTGCCAGAATGGATTCTTCCCTTAGATGGAGTATTTATTTCACATTCAAACACTGTCTACGAAGGATTTCAGTGACTGTGCTGAGCCCTAAGGAAGAGATAGTGACAGAGGAACCATGGTTCCTGTCCGCAGGTTTCCATTGTCTATATGTGCAAACACACAAGGCAAAACTGGTATACATCACTTAACCCTACAATCGCTATAAAAATTGCAGATGTGACCGGTATTTCAAAGAGGAGGACCAGGGTGCCAAGTAGATGTCTGGCCAAGGCCCTGATATTTCTTAGTTTTTCTTTGATGTGTCTAAAGCATCTGACGTAGACCACAGAAGAAGGATCTACTTTAGCTCTTAGCTCACGGTTCATCTGGCGATAAGGGCATGGAAGTCATTGAAGTTCTTCACATCTCAAAGAACCAGAAAGCAAAGAGCTTGAGCCAGAATCTAGACCACACCAGTAGAACAATGCATGAGAGTTCATCATTGGATTATCTGTGGACTGTTCTCATTCTTGCCAGGAGCTGCTGAGTTCCTATTATATTAACTTTATAATATAGGAGATGAACATTCTGTTCAATGACGATACTGCCCCAGGATTAGACAAGTAACAAGTCCACAAAGTCCAATATGGCAAACCCATCCATTTATTTGGTTACTTTCAGAAGCTTGGGTGATTCAAAAGCAGCTCACCCCTTTTGCTGCTGCTTCCAAAGCCATGAGTAGGCTCAGGCTGCAGAGGAGGCTTGCCTCTAGTGTCCTCCGCTGTGGTAAAAACAAGGTCTGGTTGGACCCCAATGAGACCAATGAAATCGCCAATGCCAATTCCTGTCAGGAGATCAGGAAGCTGATAAAAATGGGCTGATCATCCAGAAGCCTGTGACTGTCCATTCCCGGGCTCACTGCCGGAAGAACACCTTGGCCTGACGGAAGGGAAAAGGGAAGAGGAAGGGTACAGCCAATGCTCAGATACTCGAGAAGGTGATCTGGATGAGAAGGGTGAGGATCCTGTGCCGACTTCTCAGGAGACACCGGGAATCTAAGAAGATTGACCACCATGTGTATCCCAGCCTGTACCTGAAGGTCAAAGGGAATGTATTAAAAGACAAGAGGATTCTCATGGAGCACATCCACAAGCTGAAGGCAGACAAGACCCTAAGAAGCTCCTGGCTGACCAGGCAGAGGCTCGCAGTCTAAGACCAAGGAAGCACGGAAGCACAGGGAAGAGTGCCTCCAGGCCAAGAGGAAAGAGATCATCAAGACTCTGTCCAAAGAGGAAGAGACCAAGAAATAAAGCTTCCCTCGTGTCTGTACAGAGTGGCCTGGCTGTGGCCTCACATGGATCAGTCATTAAAATAAGACAATCCTTTAAAAAAAAAAAAAAAAGCAGCCCAACCCAGCACTGTGAGGACTCTTGGAGCTTCCTGTACAACCTGCAGGCAGCTCAGCAGACAGGTCAGAGTCTCCAGGAGTTCCTGCTAATGGGAGTTTCTTCTAGGCAGCAATTGTTAACTGATTCTACGACCCCTGGGAAGGGCCTTGAGGGTCTTGCAGATTTTATTTCTGGGTTTATGAGGCTATCCACTTCCTGAGTTTCGTGAGTCAGAGGAAATTGTTATGCAATCCCTTAAAGATAAAAGTTGTGCTTTGCTTCTTTTTTGGCTTCTTACACCCAGTTACAGATCTTGCATTTGGTTGGAGACAGGGGGATGGTTAGGTTTGTTGAGTTGACTTGAGTTAAATGTTTGCACATAGAAAGCAAAAATGTGGGAAATCCAATACAACTCAGAATAAAAAACGATATAAGAAGCAATTAGCTGAGTGAAAGCACTTGCCACTAACCCAGCACGGGGAAGCAGAGGCAAGAGATCAGGAGTTCAGGCAGCTCACTGAATAATTTTAGCTCAGCTCGTTTCAAGTGTAAGGAGATAACGTGGTAGAAGATTAGCCTCAAAAATGATGACAAGATGGAGAGATTCTGTGCTATAAATCAAACCCCGGACTGATACCTCCCAAGACACACTATCAAGCGAAAGTCACGAAGGAGGTCATCTCACAGTATCTTAAAAGATATCCATGGCAACAAATAAACAATTCCTATACAAATATGAGGAAAATAAGGAGCCCCAGGCAGTTAAATGAGTTAAGGAAGGCCACACAGGATCTTAAAGGACGGTAGACAGAAACCATGGAGGGCATGAGAAGCTATACTGGTCAGATAGAGAAGTTAGGTCACAGCCTCAGAAACAAACTAGGTCAAGCAGAAAGAAAGAAAGAAAGAAAGAAAGAAAGAAAGAAAGAAAGAAAGAAAGAAAGACAACAACAACAACAAAAAAGAGCTTGAAGACAGACCCTTTAAATTGTTAGTGTCAGACAGAAAGAACAAAAATAAAAACAAAACAAACAGAAACCATGAGGAGAAAATGCACGTGCTTTGAAGTGCCCTTGAAGAATTAAGTACCCTGATCCATAGCACACCTGAGGGAGAAGAGCTACAGGTTAGAGGCACAGAAAACCTATTCAGTAGAACAAGAGCAGAAAACTTTGCAACTTTTGGGAAAGATGGCCATCCAGATGCAGGAAGCATTTATACTCTCCAATGCACATGACCATCGAAGTATTTCATCACAGCATATTACAAATAGATTGCTAAAGTACAAGACAAGGAAAGAACACTGCAATCTGCAGGAGAGAAATGAAATGTCAAATAACCTTAAAGGCAAATATGATACCCCGTGGTTCTCGGCCTTCCTAATGCTGCTACCCTTGAATACAGTTCCTTGTGTTGCGGTGATCCCCAACCATAACATTATTTTGTTGCTATGTCATAACTGTAATTTTGCAACTGTTATGAATTATAATGCAAATATCTGATATGCAGGGTATTTGATATGCAACCCCGTAGGGGTTGTGACCCACAGACTGAGGACCGCTGCGTTAGAGTAACAGCAGATCAGTTAGAAGAAATTCTAAATGCCAGGAGGGCATGGAATGATGTATTTTGGGTCCTAAAAGAAAATAGTTTCCAACCAAGATTGTAGTGCCCAGCAAGGTTCTCCTTTACAGTGGAAGAAAAAATATATATTCCAGAATAAGAATAAATCAAAGGAGCATATGACCACTAGACCAGAATTACGAAAGATGCTTAAGTGAATCCCATACCCAGAACAGAGAGAATTTAGTAAATATCATCACTGAGAATGTGAACAAACCCACTAGAAAAGAGCTCCAACAACGAGAAGCAAGAAATATTAATACAATAAACCATAAATTTAAATGTATTGGATAAGTAGAAAAATAAGCAAAATATATTCAAATCTACTTGAGAAAAGTCATAATAAGATATGAATTTATATGCCAAATGTTGGAACAGCATCTAGTTTTCTAAAAACGAAACACCACTGGACATAAACTAGAGATTAAGGCTGCAATGTTACAGTGGGAGACTTTCAATAGCAAGAATAATTTTGTGTAACTGGAGAGAAACATTCCCAAATATATATGAGAGCAAAACAGAGTTCAAGTAGCCAAGGAAACCTAAACAAAATCATATCAAAACCAAAATAAGAGGTACAGAAAACATTTCGGGACACTGGCACAGGCAGCTCTCCTGGCTAAGACTTAAAAGTAGAGAAACAAGAATCACCACCTGGATTCACACCACCAGATGGGCTTCACCCCACTGAATGGCATGATCTGTGGTAGTTACAAGACTGGCTCCCATAGACTCACATGTTTGAATACAGATGTGGTCCCCAGCTGGTGAAACTGTTCGGAAGGATTAGGAGGTGGGCCCATGACAGAGGAGATGTGCTGTCACCACACAGGGTGAGTTTGAGGTTTCAAAAGACCCATGCCTTTCCCAATGTGCTCTCTGCCTCCTATTTGAGGTTCAAGATGTAAGCTCTCAGCTCTTTCTGCTGCCATGGCTTTGCTCTGCCATCATGGTTGCTAATGCTCTGGTTCGGTTAGCCCAATGAAATACTTTCTTTTTAAAAAAGACCAGGAGTTCAAATTAGCTACACAGTAGGCTACTGTGGTCTACATAAGACCTTATCGAAAATGAAAGAACAGAGAGAGCAGGGGTGTTCCACCCTGCCAGACAGTCCCAGGAGGAGGCAGATTGGTGCCATTGAGAAACATTCTGTCCTAGCTTGAGAACAGGAAGGTAACTCTGTTTCTTAGGCACCTTCCATCTGATGACACCAGGGCAGAACCACTGCACTAGGAATGTCACTGAATGCTTATTCTTTCAGTGGATTGGGTAGAGATGAAGAACCCCTAATTGAGCCTAAGATATCCTACAAAACCAGAGACAGGTGTCTCTCTTAAGGAGACACATGGCTTCACCTGTAGAGACAGGTGAAGAGTCTGTGAGAGTCTGTGGTGGCTTGAATAACAATGGCCCCCATAGGCTCATCGATTTGAATGCTTGGCCACCATGAACTGTTATCAGGAGATGTGGCCTGGCTGGGGTGAGTGTAGCTTCCTTGGAGAAAGTGTGTCACTGTCAGGGTGGGCTTTGAGCCAAGCCCAGTGTCTCCCTCTTCCTGCTGCCTATGGATGCAGACCACTCTTTATTTCTTGAGTTCTGTGTCTGCCTGCACACTGCCATGCTTCCTGCCATGCTGACAATGGATTAAACCTCTGAAAATGTGTGCTAGGTCACTTCCTGTCACAATTATTACTGATAGTTATTAGTGGCTAGGCCAAAGTTTGGAGAAAATACAAATGAACCTAAACCAATGCTCTAAAAGGTTTAGATTAACTAATTTAGTTCAATATTTCATGTGGCCCCAGGCACAAGACTGAGTAGCTTCTGTCTGAAAAGCTGGAAAAAAATGTGAAGAAGCTCTTGTCTCAAGGGTCCATCTCAGCCATCTTCCCAGAATGCTGTGCTAAAGTGCTTCACCAGGGGGACAAAGGCCTCCTTGTCCTCGATGTCCCCTCCTTCACTCTCAGCCTTAGTGACCTCCCCAAATCTCTGTGACTAACACCACTCCGTAATTACTATCCAATCTGAACATTTCCCAGAATACCATGAATCCCACCCAGGTGGAGTGCCCAGGAATAAGAAAAGATTTTCTCTGAACACAACAAATGGTGCCCACAGAAGCTGTGAGCAGGAAGTTGCAGGCTGGCCCATAGTGTGGTGTTGTACAGTCCTAGCCCACCCAGGGTAAGATCGGGCACGGATCATGCCCGAGGAGATTCCCCTAAGCCAGGAAGTCTGGGATTTTTCCCTCCCTTTGGCTTTGCATTTTCATTAGTTGCTATGTGAGGGTCTGCAAAGGTCATAGTCTAATTATACCTCTGGACACCAGACAGAAGCAGTGTGGACAGGGTATCCAATGACCTGCTGTGCCGCCCACCCTTCCCCCAGCCTGAAAATTCCCCAACCAGTCAATCCAAAGAGTGTATTAACAGCATTGAGGAACAAATAGTGGGATTTTTAGGTGCTGTAGTGATATTGTAGATGTGTGAGAAAGAGACAGAGAGGCAGAGAGAAAGAGAGAGACAGAGTCAGAGACAGAGAGACAGAGGCAGAGAGAGACAGAGACAGCGAGAGAGGAAAGCCATACTTTTTCCACCGATTCACACTGACTGACCTATTTACAGATAAAAAATTATATCTGGTATGTCTAGCAAGATAACCCACTTGAGAGAGACTGGTGGAGAATATTCAAAGCACCCTCTCCTTGTGCTGATACTGAGTGGGTAACAAAAGGCCACAGTTAAAGTGTGTGTGTGTGTGTGTGTGTTTAAAAATTTCCATGATGAAAGGTTTTCAAATTCCACAAATATTTTCCACTTTTCCAGGGACCCTTACAATGCCAGATAGACAGATAGCTGCCTCTTTGATCTAAGAAACCACCCCTTGTGTACTATTGTCACATGCTCTTTATGTGCCTCTTCTTTGTTTTTTCGTTATTGTTGCTATTTGGGGTTTGTGTGGAGTTTTTGTTTGTTTGTTGTTTTTTTTAAAGTTTATATTTTTAAGTATGTGTGCATATGTATGCCTGAGTGTTAGTCTGTGAGTTTGCATACATTGTCCTCAGAGGCCAGAGGGCTTCAGATTCCCTGGACCTAGAGCTACAGGCAGTTGTGAGCTACTGGATGTGGGGGCTGGAAACCAAACTCGTGTTCTCAGTAAGAGCAGTATAGAATCTCAATTGCTGAGCCATCTCTCCAGTCTCTGGTGTTTTCTTTGGTTTAGATGGTCTTGCCATATAGCCCTGCCTGACAGAACAATGTAACCCAGGCTGGCTAGAATTCAGGGCAGTCTTCCTGTCTCAGCCTTTCCAGTGGGGACCATGGTGGTACACGCCTGTAATCCCAGTACCTATGAGGTAGAGGCAGAAAGATCAGAAAGAAGTTCAAGGTCATTCTTAGCTACAAAGTGAGTTCAAAGCCAACCTAGGATATGAGAGAGAGGAAGGAGGCAGAGAAAGATCGGCCACTTCAGTCAGACACGAAAACACTTTCCTGCCACATACTAATACAGAGCTT
This sequence comes from Rhynchomys soricoides, assembly GCA_019843965.1. Lineage (NCBI taxonomy): Eukaryota > Metazoa > Chordata > Mammalia > Rodentia > Muridae > Rhynchomys > Rhynchomys soricoides. Next base: position 14,788,480 of record JADRCH010000005.1, on the reverse strand, counting down.
TCAAGAGGGAAAGAACTAAGCCATTTTCTGTGATTTTTCTCTTCCTTTTCTTCATCCTTCCTTTTGAGTGGAGAAAGCTATTTCTGAGGTCACATGGTTTGGATCCTTCAGTAGAGGCAGCAACTTTGCTGATGGTTGAATCCACTCAGCAGACGATAGCTGGAAAATCCTTTGTAAAGTCAGCGGGGTTCATTTGTCTACCTTCGTGCCAAAAGGAAGCTTTGTGGCCACTTCCCATCCCTCAGAAAGTTCTCACAAGACTCTGATTTATCAAGGAAAAACAAACAAACAAACAAACAAACATCACCTGGCAAAGTTCTCACTAACCAAAGAAAGATCCGGGTGTCAGCTTGAACAAATGCATCTGTGTCTCTTTCATTTTCATAGTGTGTAGTGACAAGCCTCGGGCGTGACTTCCTTGTTGATTGGATACGCAGCGGAGTCACCGGAAGCAGGCAGAAATTATAGGACAATTTAAACCATAATAGATTTCACTTGGCACACCCTGTTGGGAAGCTGAAATCAAAGACGGTAGCAAAGTCATCTGTCAAGGGTGACCTGTCCTGATGTCCAGGAGAACCTCCTTAAAAACCTATACGTCAGTAAAGTCAAGAACAAATGATGTTTCCATCCCTTCCATTCTTCATGTCTTGGGGGTACGCACTCTAAGGAGCGAGACTGGGGTTGTAAATCACTGTGCCTTGCTGGGGAGACAGCAAGCCCTCAGGTTAGTCTGCAGCTTGCACTAGGCATCTCCAGTTTTCTCCCCTCCCACTCAACTCACCTCCTGACTGCACGGCCCCTGGAGATCCAGTATCCACCTTCATTTATCTCAGTGAGGATGACTTAATGGGAATCGTTAAGTCTTGAAGGAATCACAAAGAAAGGATCAGTTAAGAGATTAAAGTGGCCTTTTTAGACCTGTCATAAACTTATGATAAATGAGGGAAGGGGGAAAGAATTGATTTAAGCCAGCCAGTCTCTTTCCCATTCTAAACAATAAATAAATAACTAAATAAGCAAACAGAGAAAGAGAGAGACAGACAGACAGACAAACTCCCACAAACCTATGTTCAGTTGCTTGGCTTGTTTTATAAAAGTATTATAATCACAGCATCTGTTTGAAAGCTCTTTGATTTGATAGCACCACAGAGACATTAAATTCCACTCTGTTTATGGCCTCTGCACCTAAAAGAAACCAGGCTCATAAATGAAAGAAAAAACAAGTGCCTTTGCTTAACAAGAACTGCACAAAAGTACCTTGGAGTCTTATTTAGAGAAATGTGTACAGATAAGCATATGTGTATACATACATGTACATTTGTGTGAGAGCATGCCTCTGTGAGGGGTGTGTGTGTGTGTGTGTGTGTGCATGCGTGCACGCATGTGCACACCATTTTACACAGGGTTCACAGCCTCCCCACACCCAGTTCCAGAGTGTGTGCTCCAGAGATTGCCACCAAGTGTCTCATCTCTGTTTGAACCTGGGTGTAGTCAAGGGCAGTATCAGAAGGGACTATGCCGGGTATGGGAATCTTTATGGCTTCCTACAGCGTCAGAGGGCACATTGTGATTCCACCAGCCTGGAGCACAAAGCAAATGTGGCTGAAAAATCTCTTCACAGAAGAGGGAAAATGTTATTTCAGTCAAGAAACTGACACTTTGATTTGTATTCATTCTGGCAGGAAAATGGTAGGAGAGTAAGCTTAACAAATGAACAGGGGATGTTGTGGCCTGTATGATGGCCCGAGGCCATCAGTCCCTTACAGCTGGTACATCTGAATATAGCACCCATGAGAAGGGACTCTGCAGAAACGTAACGTTTTTATGTATGACCGGGTGTTCCGAGGCTAGCCAGTGGCCTGAGGGAATTGAGCAATATGTAAGATATACATACGTATTAGAGATAGAAAGACAGTACAGCACGTAGAAAAGAAGAGAAATAAAGCTTACACTGGAAACCATAGCACCCACTGGTCCATGTGCACAGGGTCCCTCCCCAAGTCTAGTCTACCAAGCAAGAGTGGCCAGTTGCCCCCACAGAAACAAACCCCCCACCCCCCCGGGCCCAGAGACAGCCAGTTCTTTCCTCAAGGACTGGAAGGTATTTGTCTTAAGGCTACTCACTGTTCTATGTCTCAGGCAATGGGGAAAATGTCTTCTTTCTCTCTGTGCTCTGCTTTCAACAGTGGACATAATGATTCAGAGTAAGACATGATGGCCAAGGTCACTGCATCTCATGTTCACATGATGGAGCCTTCTTTCCTCCAGCAGGAAAACCAACCCAGTGATACTTTGTTGGTGAAGAGTTGTTGCCATGAGTGTATAACTTGAGGGAGATTTTTTATCAAGACATTGCAGCTTAGAAAATCCTCTTTTTCCTCTAAAGGAATTTGCCTAACATGTGGACCAGAGCTGGCTTTCTTTCTGTCATGTTGACTATCTAGAGACCTTCAGATACCCACCAAGATCATCATGATCACAAGAGATGGGTGCTTGGGGCTACAGTCCACGTAGGGGAAAACTGTCTCTCAGAACAAGCAAAGCCAAGTATAGGGAACCACCACCGCGGGTACAGTTGAGAGGCCAATCTTTAGAAGCAAGCCAAGCCCACCACATGTCAACTGTCTGACCTGGATCTGGCTAAATAGCTTCTGTGAGTATAAATTGCTTTGCCTTACGGAGAGCCGTACCCATGGCATGTGATCAGTGCATTTGAGCATTGAATGTTTGTTGTGTCTGCCTTGGCTTTGCTGTTTCCATCTTAGATTCTTTCTGGCTTCCTTTAGATTTTTCTCTTATGCAATGATTTCTCCATTTGAAAAGGTAAATCCCACTGATTCCTTACAAGATCAAAAGTCTCCTCATCTATGGCAAAATAATTTAGTCATATGGAAGTAGAGAAAGGGTGTACCCATTTTTGGAAGGAAGACCTATGACATCCTGCCCCCAAGGCTGGTGCCAGGAGACTTGGATATTGAAGCCATGGTGTAGAGTCACAGATAACTGTCCTCTGAGGTGAATTTCCATCCATTGCCTGGTCATCATCCTCTGCCAACTCCAAACAGGGAGAACGAAGCCTTCATCGGGCCCAAGGTCATGTCACAGGAAGAAACCCTTCATCTGGGAATCTGTGTGTTGTTTGCTGTGTTTACTGTTTCGTGTTCAACACTCTCACCCACATGCTCCTGGGATAGGATTATTTTGAGTAATGACATATTCTTCGGCATCAGATGACTATAAATACAGCCTTGAATGAGCCTCAGGAGGAAACCATTATGAGAACAGAAACCAGAATCTGTCTTTATCACAAACAAAAGAGATACACCTTGGCCAACATGCAACTTATTACTACCTTTCCCTTGGCCCCATAAAATAAAATTATCCATCGCATAGCACCTCATAAAATGTACAATTTTTATGCTCTTGTTTATCAGCTAAAACAATAAATTTACATTTTAGACATAGAAATCTTCATATATTTCTGCCCAAAACTTCTGCTTGCAAATTTAGAATGTGTGTGACCATCTGGTTAAAGTACTATATGCCTACATTTTAGAATACTACCTGATAGTTTAAAATACGATGTATATTCTTACAGAATGATTTGAGAGGACCCCGAAAATAGCTTCAAGGGAAACAAAATTAAAAGGAAAAAAGGGAAGCAAATAAAACTATATTTATGTTAAAGTAGATACCATGTATACCAGACCAAAATATATACTTTTCCTTAAGTACATAAATACCTATGTGTGCACAGACACAAAAATAGGAACTGGGGAAACTGGGATGGGTTTGCAGAAGCATTTTTTCCTGTATTATTTGACTATTTTTAAAGGAGAATGCAGCATGCATTATGGACTATTTAAATGGAGATTTATTTTTTCTTTAAAGGAATGACTAGAAAGTCTCACAGAATGTGTCCTCCTAATTAGATAAGAGTAATGTATCTAGCAACAAGGTCACTGATAGCAATAGAATTCTCTTAGCATTTACCAGCCATTTCAACAATGAAGAGACCATCATATTTATGGGGGAGGGGAAGCCTGGAAGGCAGCAATTTCAGTGAGTCAGCGGACTGCATGTTTTAATGAAATTGGGTGTACCTGTCTGGTCAAATTAATTATAACTCATCATCTGTTTGAGGGTCACGAACTATTACTAAATATGAACCTACCTACCAGGCAGGCAAAGTGAATCAGCCCAAATCATTGCCCATCCCAAACAGCGGTCTCTTTAACAGCTAATTTTCTAGTTCTCTTATGTCACCTCCCACCGCAGGGTAGCGAGAGAGCAACAGGGAGAGAGAACAGCTCCTGTAAGATTCTCATAAGCTCACAACTTTGTGTATAATATCCTGTCATGGGGCATAATGGAAGTGTGAGCCAAGCTTCAAGAAGCACAGAGATAACTGAGAGATTACGAAGATTATAGTGATCAGTTTATTTTTCAACCGTCCAAGCTGTGAACTGACATTTTGGCAGAGGAAACACTTCTTGATAAATAAGATGGTAAGAAGGCGTTTTGTAACAAGTTCTTGGTGACCCTCAATGGACACACTCGGAAGCTTTGCAACCTCATCATCCTCCCCGTTACCCCACCCCAAAGAGCAGAGCTGTGAGGACCCATCAACACCTATGCAGGGCAGAGGACAAGAAAGTTGGAATAGAGCCAACCATGGTGAGGCACGCCTGAAATCCCAGCACTCAGAAGGTTAAGGCAGGAGGATTTTTTGAGTTTGAGGGCACCCTTGGTCACAAAGGTGACAACATCTGAAAAATATTTCTCAGTCTGAGAAATGCAGCAGTCATATTGCTACCATTGCATCTAAACATTTTAACGTCCCATGTGGTTGTTATGACCACCTTGCAGAATGAGCTGGCAAATGACAGTGTTGTCATCACAGGAATGCATCAATGAGGAGGTACTGAGCCCAAGTGTAAGGCCGAATAGCTAATCGTTGTCAGAGTCAAGAAGAGAATCCAAGTACTGGCCAACTCCCAAGCTAGGAATTGCTTAAGTAAAATATCAGTTTCTTAATCAGAAAAGACTATCTAATTTTCTTATTTAAACAAATCTTAGAGAAACCACTCCTTGCTTAATGTGGGCCTTCACAGTCACTTAGGGGCGAGAGACCAATCATCCCCCTGTGGGCTGAGCACTCATGGGTTTTCGATCAGCCTTACTATGCATTCCGATATTTCTGGCAAGCCACTGTCACACACACCACTGTCATGCCATGTCGCCATGCAGATCATGTGAAATGGAAACCTGTAGGAGTCAGAAGCACATCAGAGAACAGGCACTGTCTGCCCTTAAGATCCTGGGACAACAGTAAGAGTGCTCAATCAATAAAGTGCTTGCCACCCAAGTGGAAGGACCTGAGTCCCAACCTCAGAAGCCACAGAAAAAGCCAGGTGTATCAGTGCAGGCTTTTGACCCCAGCACCAGAGACACAGAGCCAGCTTGGCCTACCTAGGGGCACTCCAGGCCAATTGAGTGACTCTCAAAAAAACAAGATGGATGCTCCTGAGGAACGACACTCAAGGTTGACCTTTGACCCCATGTGGTGGTTTAAACAGGTTTGGTCCCCATAAACTTATGTGTTTGAATGCTTGGCCCACAGGGCATGGCACTATTAGGAGGTGTGGCCTTATTCGAGTAGGTGTGGCTTTGTTGGAGGAAGTGTGTCACTGGGGGGGTGTTCCTGGCTGCCTGTCAAAAATAGTCCTCTTCTGCTGCCTGCAAATCAAGATGTTGAACTCTTGGCTCCTCCAGCACCATGTCTGCCTGCATGCTCCTATGCTTTCCACCAGGATAATGAACTGAACCTCTGAAACTGTAAGCCAGCCCCAATTAAATGTTTTCCTTTATAAGAGTGGCCTTGGTCATGGTGTCTCTTCACAGCAATGAAACCCTAACTAAGACACTTCCATATGCATAGTCACACACACAGAGAGGCAGACAGACAGAGAGACACACACACAGAAAGAGAGGGAGGGAGGGAGAGAGAGAACGCCTTCAGTAAACCTCTGGGTAATTAGTAACTCGCTTGATTGATTAGTCTTTCAGACTTTCCCACCGAGATAATCATCTGCATGCCTATTGGTGATGCTTTTTCAAGTCTCCTAGACACTGGAAGTGAGAGCTTCCTGTCCTCAGAGAAAGAGGTAGTTGTCTGGTGACATCACCCTACATCCCATTCAGCTGCCTCTCCTTCTCAAGAGAAACAACTCCCACAGATGACTTGAGGCTGTTATTTCGGGATCAATGACCTGAAGATCTGGGAGTAAAACTTCCCTAGAGAATTTAATTCAGGAGGCCTACAGCTTCCCAGGCATCTGAAAGCCACCGCATTTGGGTTTTCATGGCCCACTAGAGCCAGTGAAAAAAGGTCAGAAATAAAAGCTTATTGGCCCAGGAGAGCTTCTTAGGAGGAGAGCCACTCCCCTGCAGCCCTTGGGTCCCTCCAACCCAGAGGTCATGAGGGAGCTTACAGGTCACTGACTTCAGAGAAAACAAAAGTGGTGATGGCTAGAAAATCTACTCTGCATTTTATTGGAGTTTTATTGAAGCAAGTTGCTAAGCATTCTCACTGTCAGAAAGAACATACAATTTGTATCTATTAGTCTTGGATTTTATATCCTAAATTTATATTCCTTTAATGATGCCTACCCTGCGACCTTTGACACCCCACCCCACCCCCAGTTCAGTTCCTTCCTGGTCTCCAAGTAAGAAAGCACTGTGTGTCTAGCTGTTCCACAGGGTATCACAGGGGAAAACCTTACCCAAGTGGCTTTTAACCAGAAAACAGTGAACATAAAACCCTCCTTAGCTTTGATGAAGACAGAATGCCAGTCATCTGAGACTGTGTTTGACAGAGTGCACAGGCAAGAGGAAGTGAACTAGGAAACTGGACCATGAAATTGGAGAAAAGGGGCGGCATGGGGGTCGGGGAGTTCACTGAACAGAAAGCCAACAGTCACTAAAATTAACCTAACTGTCTCCAGATTCAACACTGGACACCCTTCGGGGAAGATTAGCCTGGCGGAAGGGCGGTCACGCATTTCTTAGGCATGTTAGGAAGCCGACTCAGGGTAATCAGGAGGCCTTCCCTGAGAGCCTGCCACCTGCAAATATAGCCTGTTCTTGGCAGCTCATTACACTCAGCCTGCACAGGAACACACAGAATCACTGGTTGAACTTGTTTTGCTGGTCCCCTGAGGCAAAAAAAAAAAAAAAAAAAAGCAATAGCCAAGAGTAATCACACCTCTTAAAATGTCCTTCCCAAACTTCTTCCCCCAGTCAGAGTGCAGTACCTGAGCTTGTATTCAGCACAGAAAGGACATTGGACACAGCTCAGCAGCCAGCCCTTCACCATGGAATAAAGGGGCTGTTGGTCATGGACAGGTGACCACCAATGGTTGACCTGGGTGCAGAGAACGGCTGTGTACAAGCCTCTCAAATGCCATTAGGTGGGAATGAGTCCAGGCTCAGGTAGACCTGAATCATGGGACTCCTTTGGGCATCTTGGTCTGCTAAGCTCCAGCCTATGTTCCCTTGGCTTTTGGTGATTTGTGTTCAGTTCCTCATGTCCAGATTTAAGGTTCTTCCCTGGTACACTAGAACCACTGGCGGGGACGATGTCAACATTGCTTTAAAGATACAAAAGTCATGAAGGTCCCACATCCACAGCAGCTTCTTTTTCTTTTTTTTTTTTTTTTTTTTTTTGGTTTTTCGAGACAGGGTTTCCCTGGCTGTCCTGGAACTTACTCTGTAGACCAGGCTGGCCTCAAACTCAGAAATCCACCTGCCTCTGCATCCCAAGTGCTGGGATTAAATGCGTGTGCCACCAATGCCCGGCCACAGCTGCCTCTTTTCATGTTATGAGACAAAAGTCACTAGTATGTGTTCATGCCACCTCTTTTTCCTATAAGCCTACAAAGAGGTGGATTTTTAGGTAGACAGGATGACACACAGCTACAGTGTGAGCTTTGTGGGACGGGGAAACAAGAGAGTCACTGTTTGAAGCCAGTCTGGCAACAGAAAGAACTAGACACATCTCTTTTTTAAAAAAAAAAAAATTTAAGTGGTCTTTGCTCATTCAACTCCAGTCTCTGACCCTGCATGATTTGCACCGGAAGGGATAGGAAACAAGGAGTGGAGAGGACTGGAGCACCTGGTTGGATGGGCAGCGCTTGCCTGTTAGGGCTTGAGATTGTCTATTGACTAGGATTTTGAAAGAGCAGTGGAGAGGAGCAACAGAGGGGGGCAGCTCTTTCCTGCAGCAAACACCCTAAGAACATCTCAAATAGGAAGACAGGAAGCACACTTCCTTTTCTCTTCAAGTTGTTTGTCTAGACTTTAGTTTAAAAATGAGCACCAGGTGGTGTGGCTTCCATCTATGTCATCAGCACTCCAGAGACTGAGGCAGGGGAATTGCCAAGCGTTTGAAGCCAGCCTGGGTAGGCTACATAGTGAGTTCCAGGCCAGCCTGGGCTAAAGGATGAATATCAAATAAAAGAAAACACTGAAGCCAGGTTTGGTAACCTGTAATCCCAACACTCAGGAGGCTAAGACAGGAGGTTCGTGAGCTCAAGGCTAGCCTGTGTTATGTATTGATGCCCTATCTGCAAAAACATTACAGTTACATGTTTTTGTTGGTTAAAAGTTTCTTTAAACTACCACAAGACTGGACCACATGGGCCCCCAGTTATAACTAGGCTATCTTTGAAACCTGTGGTGCTCAAAGGAAGTTTACCCAGGATCCTATAATCATGGCCGAGTAGAGTCTTAATGAAAGAGAAAGGTGCCGGGCAGTGGTGGCTCAAGCTTTTAATCCCAGCACTCAGGAGGCAGAAGCAGGCAGATTTCTGAGTTCGAGGCCAGCCTGGTCTACAGAGTGAGTTCCAGGAAAGCTAGGGCTACACACACACACACACACAGACACACACACACAAAGAAGAAAAGAAAAAAAGAAAGAAAGAGAAAGGTATACCAGACTGCCATTGGTGCTATAAAACTGATAAAAGCATTCAATCAACCTTTGAGGATCCAACGATACATGGGGGTTTTGTTCCATCCTAACACCTCCTGACAGAAAAATACAGTCATTGATTCTTTCCAGTATCAAAAAATTTCTAGTCAGGGTATGAGGAGATGGCTCTGTTTGCCCTACCAGCATGACAACCTGAGTTTGATCCCTGGCATATAAAAAGCCAGACTTAGTGTTTTGCTTTTGTGATCTAGGCCCTGGGAAGGCAGAGACAGATGGACCTGGGGCTTCCAGCCAACCTAGACTAATCAGCGTAAGCCTCAGGTTCCAGTGAGAGACTGGATAGGGTAGTTATTTCTCTATTTCTGGGATAAAACACCATGACTAAGGCAACTTTCAGAAGCAAAAATTTACTTAGGGGCTTATAACATAGAGCCCTGCTAGTGACAGGGCACAAATCCAAACTTTAAATCTTGTTAAGAGACAGAATCTTAAAGTGTTTGAATTTGTAAAGACTGTGGTATTTTAAAGCTTGTAAAATCTTTAGTATTATGATGTTGATGTTAATGAGTAATCTTGGGGATAAACAAGAAAGGAAAGGTTATGATTTAACAGTGATATGTTTGCGTATCAAGCTGAAAGGGGGGGTCAGTTGTCCTGGCTACTATTATATCAATTTGACACATGATAGAGTTATCTGAAAGGAGGGAATCTCAATTGAGAAAATGCCTCCATAAGACCTGTCTGTAAGGCATTTTCTTAATTAAGGATCATTGGGTGAGTGCACAGTCCTTTGTGGATGGTGCCTTCCCTGGGCTAGTGGTTCTGGGTTCTAAAAGAGAGCAAGACTGAGCAAGCCTAGGTAAACAAGCCAGTAAGCAGTACCCCCTCCATGGCCTCTGCATCACCTCTTGCCTCCAGGTTATTGTCCTGTTTGAGTTCCTGTCCTGACTTCCTTTAAAGATGAAGAGTGATATGGAAATGTAAGTGAAATAAACCCTTCGCCTCCCATCCCCCCAAAAAGAATCCATCACCAGCTTAGAGAAGTACAGCAGCAGACAGGCATGGTGACTACAGCCAGTCAAGAGCCTGCATCTGAAACCACAAGCGTGAAGCAGGGAGTAGACCAGGAAACACACAGGCTTTTGAAATCTCAAATCTGGATCCAGTGACACACTTCCAGCAAGGTCTCAGCTCCTATGCCTCCCCAAACATTGCCATCTACTGGAGATCAAGTAGTCAAATGAAAGAGCCTAAGGGGGACATTCTCATTAAAACCACCATGGGTTTGGTTTTTAGTTTGTTTTTTTTTTTTTTTTGGTTTGGTTTGTTTTTTTTAAATCACAGTTAGGCCTAGAAAGACAGGTCAGTAGTTAACAGTACTGGCTGCTCTTGCAGGAGTTGTGAGTTCAGTTCCCAGTACCCACATAGTGGCTCACAACCACCTGTAACACCAGTTCCAGAGGTTATAGGAATTCCAGTTCCACGAAAACAAAACAGCCATACACATAAAAAAGCAAAAGCAATAAGTAATCAAACAAATATAAATAAATAAATAAATACGCATAATGAGGCTGTCTCAAAAAACAAGGTGACTGGTTCCTAACAAAAACATCTCAGGATGACCTCAACGTGCATGGGCACGTGCTTGAGCACACACACACACACACATACACAGGAGAACACACACAAACACACTTTATTTTTGTTTTTTGTTTTTTTTTGGTTTTTGTTTGTTTGTTTTTTGTTTTTGTTTTTTTGAGACAGAGTTTCTCTGTGTAGCCCTGGCTGTCCTGGAACTCACTCTGTAGACCAGGCTAGCCTCGAACTCAGAAATCTGCCTGCCTCTGCTTCCCGATTAAAGGCGTGTGCCATCACTGCCCGGCACAAACACACTTTAAAAATGTTAAACTTTAGTAGGGACATTTAGCTTCCTGTAGTACACTGAGGAGACTGAGGCAGAAACATCAGGAATTAAAGACCAGCCTGGGGCTCCATATAAATCCAACCCCTCCGTTTTGGCACAAGGCATGCTGGTATCAAAGCAGAGAAATAAGCTAAGAATCAGAGAAGTAACAAATACACATGGTCGTGATGGGTTTGGGACACAGCAGCTCAGCATGAGAGACCACAGTAGATGGAGGGAACTTCATTTGGAAGCTGTGAGTCCTGTTTCCAGACGAAAGGAACATCTTTGTCTCTGAAGAAGCAGAGAAGAGTCTGAACAAGCAGGTCGCTCTACTCCCCATTTATATCCTGGCTTCTCACCCAGTCACATTACACCCTGTGCTTCTCACCCAATCACATTACATGCTGTGCTTCTCATCCAATCACATTACATGCTGTGCTTCTCACCCAATCACATTACATCCTATGCTTCTCACCCAATCACATTACACTCTATGCTTCTCACCCAATCACATTACA
>JADRCH010000005.1:14758872-14777048 GCA_019843965.1 Rhynchomys soricoides | reverse complement strand
TCACCCAATCACATTACACCCTGTGCTTCTCACCCAATCACATTACATCCTGTGCTTCTCATCCAATCACACTCCTGCTCAGCTGTCCACTTCATGAGGAGACATGGTTTCCCTGTCACTTTGGTCTCCATTCTTTGAAGTCTTTTGGACAACTTAAAATGAGGGTGTGTATGTATGGTTTTTCCCTTACTGGGCTATCTTCTACTGCAGCGGTGTTTTAGTTTGCATGGGGAATGTTTTCCAAAACCCCACAGCTACAGCTTCTACCTTGGTCCCCAAGGTAAGGCTCTTTGTAGGCAGTGGAACATTTGAGAACTGGGACCTTATGAAAAGTCTTTAGATCACTGGGCATGTACTCTTAACACCCCAAGTCTTTCCCTCTTTTTTCTTAAACTTGCTTCTTGCCCACAAAGTGAGCAATTTTGCTTCCTTGCATGTTCCCCACTACGATGTACTACCTTACCCACAAGACCAATGCAAACACAGAACGGAAGCTCCAAAACTGTGAGCCAAAATTAACCTTTTATATTTACAACCTAGTTATCTCGAGTATTTTGTTATAGTGACGGAAATCTAGCTGACATCAGTGGGTTGACCATGAGCATAGCTATGGAAAAAAGACCTTTCCCTTATACTAGAGAAGGTTCTTGGTCTGTGGTTTAGATCCTAGTGTTCACGTATTGGGAGAAGCTCAGACTCAGTATTGCACCCAGAGTGTACACCTTAAGTAAATTAACATTGTCCTCTCCATAGGGCAAAATTGTTTTTAGTAATAATCATGAAACAAACCAAATAAATAAATCATGACAAAAAAAGAGATGGACATGAAATTTTTCACTCATTAAACTGCAAGCACGTGATCTGGCCTGTGAATGTAAAGTCAGAATATATAGGACTGGGGGAACAGTTTAATGGTACAATACTCCCAAAAGTAAAATATATATATTAAAAATAGAAAAGGAACATTATATTGCTAGTTTTTCTCTTTTAAAAAAGTACCTATGTATTGTTGACCTCTTATAGGAATGAACCCACAGTTCCTGGTCAGTCTCGCTGTTAAAAATTTTAGCCCCAAATAAAAACTCCAAGTGATCATGATTATTCATGTTTATAATTGTCGTATTGGCTTTTACCTTGAACTTACTGTTTAATGGATGTAATCTATGGTTTATAAGAGCAAATATGCTAACTTGTGTCTTAAATGAGTTTGGATGATTGCAGACAGCTACAAACACGCTCCTGAGTCTACCTGTGATGAGGTAACTGAGTGAGGAGTCATTAGGATTAAATTCAGGAAAAGAACAGTGGTAAAAAACAAATACTCACTTGGGAAAGAGACCAAAATTGTTTTTAACTACATTGGCTTGAGGTTTACTCTTAAACTTGTTATAATTGGTTAGAAACCAATTGCTTAGGATTTAGACCAGCAAGTTTGTTCATTTGTGGAGATGTTGCAGTGCCAACTTTGTTTACGATCCCAGCATCTGGTGATAATCTAAGACTGATCAAGCTCGAGGTCCTTGCACTCATCTCTTGTCTGTAAAATCTAGCTGTCTAGGTCCAGCCAGATGGCTCACAGGGTAAAAGTCTCTGTCACACAAGACTGACAACCAGAGTTCAAAACCCAAAACCCCTGTGGCGTGAGGGGCACCCACACTCACACATCACGTGCACACTCAAGTATAAACGTACACGCACTCACAATGAATGTTTAAATGCAGATACCCAGTCCTCTTCTGGGCTCAAGTTATCTAGAGAGCAGAGCAACAGAAGTCTCCAAGTAGCTTTAAAATGAGAGGAACAGAGTCCACATCAGAAACTGGATGTTCACAGTGGGAGTCAGGCTACAGCTCAGTGGGCACCAAAGGCTCACTCTAGGCCTTGCCTGCTCATAAGAATTCGATATTTAACTTTCAGTCCTTTGGTCCTGACAGATCAGGACCTATGAGGTGGGACAGGCTTCTTTTGACAGCTCTTTGATCTGTGCAATTAAGTAGGGCAGAAACAAACAGGCGCCAGCTTGGGGTGTCCTTCAGGAAGGGCTGAATCAATACAAGATGGTGCCTGAAAACCTACTAAAAGCTTTTCTACCCCAGTGCATATAGCACATTAATACTGTCCCCAAATTATGCCTACTTGTGAAGCATATGTAAATTTAAGGTGGCAGTCTGTCTTTTTGATGATGATGATGATGGCGGCGGCAAAGTAGTTAATCTACTAGATGCCTTTCTGAGTTTCAGATATGGCCACTTTTGAAAATCTTTCACAGATTTCCCAAGTTATGATGTAACTACAGTGCTTCAAAAATTACCTGCTCAGCAGGCATTCGGGCAGACCTAGATTTTTAATTGTCATAGCCACCATTTATAGGGCATTAAACATATCCCAGAACTGCGTTGAGCTACATCTATAAAAGTAATAATAATAATAATTTGTCTTTGGGGTGAGCTTTACAAAGAGATAGTTCCCCGGCACAAATAAGAACAACATGCAGACAGGGGATAGCTTGAAGGAATTAGTCACCATCCCAGCTGATAGCTATAATCACGCCAAGTATGCAAGAGTCAGGAAATAGATCACAAAGGACAGAGATGACTGTAATTAGTTGCCTTTGAGCAACTAGTATAATGCAATCACATAATTCATTTCCATCACTGAAGTTCTGGCTTTAGTCTCTTTGAGAACTGTAAGTCAGAGATGAGTCCCTCCTCCCATCCCCCCACCCCCGTCAAGATCAGCAGAGAGCCACAGGGCGTGGCTGACGGTGTGGCCAACCTAAGGCTGTCTTGCCACCTGCTATCTGAGTACTCTACAGTACTGCAAACCGTAGTAGCACATCTATGGAATTTGAAGGGCTTTAAGAAATAACTAAGAAAGACAACTTTACAATGATAAACCTAAACATGACTCTGTCACGGGACGCACACAGGATTTGGTGACCAGAAATAGGATTTTTTTAAAAATACCTTATTTTGTGTTTATTACTTGACAATTTCATACATATAAACAATGGTATCTTGATCATATCTACCCCAACTTAACCCTGACATTTCTCCCAGGCACCCCAACACGTCACTCCACCCTTCATGTCCTCCCTGGTTTTGAATATTCTGACCTACTAAGTCCAATTTGTGCTGACTGTCGGGATGCCGACTGGTGTCATTGGATTGATCTTGTGCAGGTCTGGACGTGAGCTTGTGAGTGCAAAGGCTGTGTCCAGTCCAGAAAGCAGCATTTCATGGGATTCCTCCCTATCTCTGGCTCTTACATCCCACCATATACACAATGTTAACCTGAGCCTTGGGAAGCAGGGACAGTTAATAGCCTGTTAGGTGGCTGTAAGGTGAGGCAACACTGCCCTCCCTGCCTGCCTTGTGATAGAAAATCAGGCACCTCAGATTCAGAACTTAAACTAGACATTTGTGGTGGTACTCGCCTACAATCCCAGCCACCTGGGAGTCAAGTCAAAGAAGATGGAATGTTGCTTTGGAGACATCAGGCAATTCTAGCTCCAAATAAAATATGTTTAAAAATCTGGAGTCAAAAATGGGCTTTATGATTGGCGTTGTAACTTAGTCATGGAAAACTCGCCACACATGCACAGGGTTCAATTCTACTACCAGGAAAGAAAATGCTTCTCAAACTCAAAGTCTTGTTACAACTACTTCAAGTAAAGCGATCTCTTTGACTTCTGGAAAATTGTGTTGCATGAGAAACTGGCTTGGTTATTTTTGCTGTCCATTGATGTCATGTTCCACTGGACTAGCCTCAGAAACTGGGAGGGCAATGGCAAACGAGAAAGCTGGACCAGACTCTCACGATGTCTCAGTGCCACAGAGCAGCCTGAGAATGATGCAGGGTTAGATGTGGGAGCCAAAGAGAGCAAGGGAGAAGAGCAAGGCTAAGAAAATATCCTAGCCAGGAACCAACCTTAGGCCTTGGGATCCCAGAAAAACATCTGTTCAGGGCCATCGGGACAACCCCTTTAGGCATAGGACTTGGCAAGCTTCGGGACAGCCCTCAGTCTGGGGCGCAAAATCAACATCAGAAGCTGCGTTTACTTAGGCTGTGGGGAGAGGCTTCACGGGGAGTCCATATTTGCTCAGGCCTCATAGTTTATTAGACAGATTAAGAAGCAATTTGCTTACCCGGTCAACCACTCTAGCTTTCTCTGTGTTTGGGATTCATACGCACTGTGTCTGGGGCCATTAGTTTGTGTGGCAGGAGGGAGAGAATTGTAGTGCATGAGCGTGGGAAGGTGAAATGGAAACCTACGGGTTTGGAAAGTCAGTTGTGTTGGATAGAGTTTTGTTGGGGCAAAAATGAAGGTGTGTTTCATTGATGTGGACACAGGTGAGAGACTAAGGCTGACTTGTGAAGGGATGTTTCGCTGAAGCAGACACAGGAGAAAGGCTGTTCTGCTAAAGCAAACACGTGAGAGGACACCTGATGAAGGAGTCTTGGCTAACAAACGACACGCGTGTGTTGGTCCGCCTTACATTGCGTAGTTGAGCTTCATTTGTTGGGACTCCGTAGAGAGAAACGCACCAAAAAAATTCTGGTGGTGTGCTGGAGTTTCTTGCCGCTTCCAAGGACTTGAGCTGATTGGCAGAGTGATGTCAGCTGAGACAGACGCATGTGCTGAGGCAAGACCCTTGGTGGACACGGGATGTTTGGGGGGAGTACAGAAAGGACTCGACGGACAGGGACTGAGACGGAGCTAGGCTTGCTTATAGAGCTAGCTGTGCAGTGCTCTTGTAAGACGCTGATCTTTGCTTTGCTGAGAGAGGCACAGCGCAGAACTTCTCCGGGTGTTCCTCCTGGTCCCTCCTGCTGACTTGAGCGGAGGCTGAAGCCCGGCTGTCTCTGCTAGGTAGTGCTGCTGCTGCTGATTTGTGTTTGCTGGTGTATCTGTGCTTTCGAGTGGATCGAACTGCCACTGCTGACTCCTGTTTACTGAACTGCTGATTTCCTGACCATGTAGATGGGATTTACTCCAACGAACCATTTCTAAGCAGGTTCACTTCCCCTGTATCCTTTCTTTCCCACTCCCTCTGGTGAGTGGTGGGTGGGCCAGAAGGGAGGTTAAAGGGTTTAAGAACAGTCATTAAAAGTAGACCTTGAGCCAGGCAATGGGGGTGCACGCCTTTAACCCCAGCACTCGGGAGGCAGAAGCAGGTGGATTTCTGAGTTCAAGGCCAGTCTGGTCTACAGAGTGAGTTCCAGGACAGCCAGGGCTATACAGAGAAACCTGTCTCGAGAAAAAACAAACAAACCAAAAACAACAACAAAAGTAGACTTTGAAAAAATTAAAGTTGCAGGAGGGTCTCCCAACAGACTATTTCAATTAATCTAGGGGTTCCCACACACGTTACCTAAATAATCCAGTCTTAAGATGAAAGGAGTCGGTCATCATCTTAAACTCATTCCTGGACTTCGCTTGTAGGACTCTGGATCTCATTCTCACTTCCTGAATTTGATTTCATAAAAATTATCTTGACCTGGAAAATAAGTGACTACATCCGCAGACACTGACTCTCTGGTTATCTGTGCTGCTCACTACCACATCCTCGCCCTTAGGCAGGTTCTCAGCTTCTTGTCACCCCAACCCTCCACCTGTGAGTCGGGTCTCTCAGGACACCTGTTCTACGGTGTGCTTCTGTGGAGCTACTAAACTCCTAACCCTCCATTGCTATGACAAAGCACTTGACATAAATAACTTCTAAAGAAGAATTTGTTATGGCTCATGCGGTCCTTCGTTGCTGAGGCCTTGTGCTTGGGCAGAACATCATTGCTGGGTAGGCACAGCGTGAGAACAATTCACTTCATAACCAACCAGGAAACAGCGAGAAACATCATCGCTCTGGGATCGTTCTCAGTGATCACTTCCGCGATCTAGACTTCATCACCTGGAGGTTCCACAGTCTCCCCAGATAGTCCTCATTACAGACCTGTAACAGCTACTGGCTAGGTGTATATGAAGTAATTAACACAGAGCCTAGGTAAATAGTAACCATAATCTATTATCATTCATAAAATACAATACTCTGGGCTGAGTACAGCTCAGGGACAGAGAGCTTGTTTAGCATGTGTTAGACCCTCAGACCATCACTATCATCACCATCATCACCATCACCACCATCACCATCATCACCACCATCATCATCATCATAAATGATAGTAAAAACCACTACTAGATAACTATTTCTTAAAAATCTTTTTCTCTCCTAATCCGCAGCTGGTGGATGAACCCACCTGTAGTAAACACAGGAAAACAAGATTTTTTTGGTTTTTTGGTTTATTTTGCTTTTAGGAACATTCTACATGTTTGCCAGATCTCCCAACTCTTGAAAACAGAAGTAAAACTAGCAAGAATCTAGTCAAACAGATTCTACAAAGGAGAAATGCTTGCCCAAATTTTCCCACTCTGAGCTCTGATATTGATTTTCAACTTCTTGGAGAGTCTAGACACTTGGAGAGCATACAATGTAAGAATTCTTTAACGTCTGCCCTTCTGAGGACAGCAAATGATTTCCTCAGGAACTAAAGAACTACTCTGTGTTACAATTAGTTTAGCTTACCTTACATGGTGAGTGTGTGTGTGTGTGATGTGTGTGTGTGTGTGTGGTGTGTATGTGTGTGTGTGGTGTGTGTGTGTGTGTGGTGTGTGTGTGTGTATACACATATATACACATACATGGTGTGTGTGCGTGTGTGAGGTGTGTGTGTGGTGTGTGTGTGTGTATACACATATATACGCATACATGGTGTGTGTGCATGTATGTGGTGTTTATGTCAGTGTTGTGTGTGTGTGTATGTGTTGTGTGTGTGTATGTGTTGTGTGTGTGTATGTGTTGTGTGTGTGGTGTATGTGTGTGTTGTGTGTGTGTTGTGTGTGTGGTGTGTGTGTGTGAGTGTGAGTGTATGTGTGTGTGGTGTGTGTGTATACACATATATACACATACATGGTGTGTGTGTGCATGTATGTGGTGTTTATGTCAGTGTTGTGTGTGTGTGTATGTGTTGTGTGTGTGGTGTGTGTGACTGTGAGTATGTGTGTATTTGTGTGTTGTTTAGTGAGTGGTGTGTGTGTTATTGTGGTGTGTGTGTGTGGTGTGTGTATATGTGTGTTTATGTATGGTATGTGTATGTGTGTGCATGTATGTTGTGTGCATGTGTATATGTGTGGTGTGTGTGTGTATGTGGTGTTTATTTGAGTCTTGTGTGAGTGTGTATTGTTGTGTGTATGTGTTGTGTGTGAGTGTATGGATTTAGCACATTTCCTGCTACAGACCAACTTTTGAGCCCCACCCTTGAGTCTGAGGTCCCAAGCCTAAAGGCCCGCTCTGCCCTCCTCTGTCTTTTGGGATCCATTTACACGTTCTTGTATAAATGATCCCCATAAAGCCTCTCTGACAGAAATGTGGATAAACTAATAGATTTTAGTACAGAGGCTAACCTAAGGTATTTAAAGCAACAGGCCCATTCTCTCAAAAATAAAAATAAAAACTATATCCAACAGAAACTTGGGTGAAATTTTGGAAAACTGAGTACCTACCATGCCTAGCTTTCTATGGAACACCAGTATACCTGTGGGACCTGAATCAAAGGTGAAAATCAGGGCTGGAGACAAAGCATTTATTCTGTAAGGGAAAATGGAGGCTGGGCCCACCTCTTCCTCCTATACTCCAAGGAAGGTCTGTCAATCCATCTTCTGTACTTAATTGAATCTTCTTGGACACCAACAATGGAAGACCTAAGTTCAAGTAGCAATGGGTTTAGGGGCCCAGGAGTTTGGAGAAACACTGCAGCCAAATCTGTTCTAATCTAGCTCTTTCTCAGGGTGTTTTATTGAGATACTGGAGCTCCAGCTGCCCTCTGCCCATAGGGAAAGCTTAAGTGAGTACCTCAGAAAGTTTTACTCTCAGACTACTAATCAATTGCATTCTTAGGAAGCACATATTCAACACACTAGTGTGAAACTAGCTTCAGTGGACCATTTCCCCAGAATGTGTAAGACAAAGGTCTCTAATCTAAGTAGTAGATTAAAATCCCCTTGGTTGCTATAAAACACACACACACACATTGTGTTAAAAACTGCAAGTGAAACTGTGTAGTTAGAGGTCTGTTGTGGTCCACATCCAGAATGTGTTTTCCAGGTGAGTTTGATGTGTGAACGTGAAGTGCTGGAGGGGAGAGGGAGGTTGCGGGGGGGAGGGGTATCAGGGGGGAGCACCGTCGGGCTTCCTTTATGCTCCTTCTAACTGCTGTTCTCAAAGAGCACTTTCTTCTGCTCCACCTCCACCTTACTCGTCTGCACCTCTCAAATATTGTCTTAGCAACCGTTTACTGATTAACTCTACCCAGGTGAACAGGCCAGCATCAAGGCCGCTGCCGCCGGAATTCAGACTTCTGCCATAGCCTCACAAAGTACCCAGGTCAGAAAGGATTTACAGGTCAACTAGTCCAAACTTCCATTGCTAGGACGGGACAGCTGAGGACTCGTGCGCCAGCACACTTCCTGAGAAGGTTATTGTGGTGGTTGCATGCATCTGGTCGAAAGAAGCAATCTTGAAGAACTAGCGTTGAGAAGAAGTGGTCGGGAGACAAAGCACACTGGGACAATCTCCCCGCCTGCCTAACACCCGTCACCTCTGAGATTTGAGCCACCCCCCTGACAAACTGTGTGACCATTGATCGAACTTTACCTCAACCCAACCCAAACATTAGAAGGGCAGCCGTACTGTAGCTAAGAGTCAAAGCTATAGTCAGTGTGGCAGGTGTCTGTACTCGGGCTAGCTCCAGCCCAGAACTTCATGACAAGGACAAGACTGGTTCTTCCTTCTGTACAACACGCAAGCCCAGCCTATCAACTTATAGCTCCACAATTAAGTGTACTGGCTGTTCTTCCAGAGGCCCTGGGTTTGATTCCCAGAACCCACATTATGGCACATACCCACCTATAACTCCAGTTCTAGAGGATCTGATGCCGTCTTCAGGCCCCTATGGGCATCAGACATGCAAGCAAACATTCATATAAATGAAACAAAAATACTTTAAAAAAAAAACAGGATGACTAAGCCACCTCCTTCCCCAACCTCCTCAGGGTTCTGTCTAGAAAAATCCGTCCATTCATGAGAAGGGCAGTGACGATGCCAATTCCATTGGAAAACAGTTTTGTAATGGTCCATGTGAAGCCAAAGGCAAGCACTGTGCTAAATCCACACAAGGTATCTTCACTCCTATGAAGTGCCTTCTCCCAGGGAGTAAAAACAATGTCAGAGATCAGAGATCTAGAGGTGGTGTCCGATTCTGTGAAAGGAGAAAAGCTCGTGCTGGATTTTGATATTGATGTTTACATGGAAAAAAGAAAGAGCTATGAGGAGACATTACCAGCAGGACAGAGAGTTGTTGTCACAGTCTAGAGGTGCTTCAAAGAGAGATGCCGTGCTGGGCGTGGTGGCACACACCTTTAATCCCAGGACTCTGAGTGCAGAAGCAGGTGGATCTCTGACTTCAAGGCCAGCCTAGCTATAGAGTTTCCAGGCCAAGCAGGGCTACATGGTAAACCATGTAAAACAAGCAAAAAGAATACAATGTACTGTCAGGGACAAGAGACTAAGGAAGGGAGAGACCGGAATGTAGCAATTTCATCCGAGTTGACCTTGGCAGAAGTAATCCCGTGTGAGATTTCTGGGAAAGGAAGAGATTGCAGAAGTTGGGCAGAACAGAGGGCGGGAAGATCCTTCCAGGTGAGAAGGTCTAGTGTTTCTTCACAGGGCCAGAGCCTGTCCTGGGATAATGAAGGGGAGGTGTTGAGGGTGGTAGAAGAGAGGAAATTTGGTCCAGCTAAGAAGGAAGAAAGGGAGAAACAAAATGTCCTCAACATAGACAACTATCCATTTCCCATCTCCTAGGCAAGGGTTTGTATTTTAAGATCTATTTTTATTTTTATTGGAATGTGTGTATGTGTGTGTGTGTTTGTGTTTGTCTCTGTGTATGTATATGTGTGAGTTTTTGTGTGTATGTGTTTGTCTGTGTGTGTGTGTATCTGTTTGTGTTGTCTGTCTGTGCATTCTGACACCCTCAGAGGCCAGAAGAGACAGTTAAATCCCTTGCAGCTAGAGTTACAGACAGTTGTAAGCATCCTGGTGTGGGTGCCAGGAACCAAACTCAGATCCTCTACAAGAGTAGCAAGTACTCTTAAATGCTGAACCATCTCTGGAACCCTGATTGTTTTATTTATTTTTAATTGTTATATTTATTTTCATTGTATGTGGATTGGTGCTTTGCTGGCGTGCATATCTGTGTGAGGGTATCAGAACATGTGCTGCCATGTGGGTGCTGGGAATTGAACCTGTATCCTTTGGAAAAGCAGCCAGGGCTTGTATCTGATGAGCCTTCTCTTCAGCCTCCCTGGCCCTGATTATTGTTTTAATAGACTATCTTTTAGAGCAGTTTTAAGATCACAAATGGAATGAATGGTAGATGTTTTCTGCACGCCCTGGTCCTCACTTGCACGGTCCCTCCCATTATCAACGACCTCACTGGTGTACTCTGCTACTGAAGAGGAACCTATGCTAACATAGTCTTCTTATTCCAAGTTCACTTCCTACCAGGGAATGGCATAACACGGAAATATGTATAAGGTAGATGATATATAGTGTAAAACATCTCCCTTCGAGTCCATGTGTATGAACACAGTCTCCAGGCTTGCTGCTCCCTGCTTCCCTGAGATATGGAGGGCCCCAGGTGAATGTTCCCACCTCCATGAGCTCGCTGTGCTTTCTCCACCATGATAGGCTGTACTCATTCAAAATGAAGTTGTATGCAGGGACAGTAGGCACACAAAGGTGCTCCAAACTGGCCATTTGTGCTTTAGGAGCTTAGAGGAGGGGCCCAAGGGAAGCGTGTGACAAACAGTGATACACTCTTGCAATCCCAGCGCTCAGGAGGCTAAGGAGGGAGAACCTGGCACAAAAGGCCAACCAGGACTAAGTAGAAAGATACTGTTTCAAAAGGTAGAGTCAGGGTTGGGTGGGAGAGAGGGAAGGAAATCAAGCAAACAGTGCGCGATATGAGTTTCAGACTTGCCATAGGAGTCTGTTGGGTCTCAGAAAATGAAACACCCAAGTACAGCCCTGGGACACGCTGAGCATTTTATTAAAGGCAGCTGGAAGGCCTCACTAACCTCCTCTTGTCTCTCCCTGATCCCCAAGCTCAGCAAGGGGGTCCCCCCCCCAAAATTACTTTACCAGACTCAGTAAAAGGGCAAGGTTGCCTTCTGCCTCCTCCCAGGATCCAACAGCCTGGAAAAAAACTAAACTCAAAAGACAAAGTGAAGGCCGGCTCCACTTCTGGACAGCCATTGTCACAAGCCACTGTCTGCTCTTCAGCTTCTTGAATCATTTACAAATCATTACCTGTTCTCTATGTCCATTCAACTTGGAAATCATCCATTACTCCCCTAATTTGCCCCTAGCCTAGTTTGATGTCTATTGTGATAAACACCACATCCAAAAGCAAGTTTATTTCATTTTACACTTTTATCCCACAATCCGACATCATGGAGAGAAGTCCGGGCAGGGACTCAAGGAAGGAGTGTGGAGGCAGAAATGAGAGAGGTGAAAGCTGCTTACGGACTCGCTTATCCACAGGCTGGTGCTCAACCACCCTTCTTATGCAGCCTAAGCCCACCTGCCTAAGAACGGAGCCTCCCGCAGTGGGCTAGGCCCTTCGACATCCATCAACAAGCAAGAAAGTGCAATCCAATGGAAGCAAGTGTTTAATTGAGATTACCTCTTTCCAGATGGATGTCACCAGATTGTGTCAAGCTAAGAGCTGAGTAGCATAAACTTCATTTCTCTGCTTCCTGTCCCTATGGGAATATACATGTCTGGGTCTCTCTCATCCGATTGTTGAATCTCCCTTCTGAGGTGCCTTCCTGCATGTTCATGAGTTCGTATCTCCTCTCTGCTTTACTCAAGCTACTGTCCGTTTGCTTCAGCGAAGCTCCAGAGGGGAGAGGGAAGGACTGGCCCCTCCATGTTCATTGGGCAAATAAGGGAAGCAGGAGTTTGAAGAAAAACAAATAAAGAGTGGAATGCAGAGCAACGTGAAACAACATGGAGGTCTGATGAACTTTCCAGAAGCCGATGTGACGCAGAACATGATGCAAGAAAGGAAAAGTCAGACATAGAAGGCCGACCAGCTGAGCTAAGGGAAGTGAGTTGTCTCCCAGCAGCAGCAGCAGGAAGGTGGTAGGAAGCCTCCTGACCTAATGATTTTAAAGGCTGCTCTGGTGTCTAGTGGGGAAAGCCTCATCTTGAGCAGGGCTCAGAGAAGGAAGTAGTGAGGGAGTTAATGGGAGTCAGTGCTCACAAGGCTAGGGCTGGTCAGGCAAAGACAACAGGGAGCACAGAGCTATTTCCCCAGGCTCTTTTGAAATGGACAAGACAATTAAATGGGAAAAGTCTGAGAGTGAGAAAGAAGAAGCTGATTTGCAAGGTTGGCCTGAATTAGCAAGCTACAGTGTAAGCAGCTATCAGGACTGCAGAGGTAAGAAAGGGGGGACACGGTTCAAAATTACACAGCAAGGAGGGAGCTGGGACACCACACTCCTCATCTCTCCTCAGGGGCACAGCCACCAGTCCCGTCACAGAGGACAGGCTCACCAAAGAGAGGCATGAGGAATTTAATCAATGACATGGGGGCTTTTGAAAACGAAGGCTCAGAGACCCAGTGAGCCGTTTCTGTTTTGTGTATAGATTCCATGGAGAATGGACAATCATAAAGACGTGATGGGACAAAAGGTCCTAGTGGTAACAAGCCTCCCTCCAGATTCTTCTTGGCCTCCTTGTATGATATTGCCTCTTCCTGAAGATGTAGAGGATACCTCTAGAGAGAGACACTTAGGTGCTACAAGATAGATCAGAGACGTTTGTTCACTGAAAGCTCCCACAGGAGGTGGGAGGAGGTTAGAACTTACTCCAGGGTCTGTTACAGAGAAGGGGCTTGCACCACTACTACCCAGCAATAATTGATATTTTTAAAGTATCTTTCTTGAGACCCTTGCCCTTCAGATCAAAATAGTCAGTGTGCCAGGGCACCATAATTTGGGGTGGGTAATCCGAGCCTCAGCAGTATTGATGAGTCTCTGGTCCCTTGGGGCATCCTGGAATAGCTGTACACACTGACTTGGAGCCCAGAAAGAAAGCTGGCGAACTGTGCTCCGAAAAGGCATGGTAAGGGGGTATGAAAAAGAATAGAAGTCTTCATCAGGCGCCTTTGATCCCAGCACTCGGATAGAAGTCTTCATCGGGCGCCTTTGATCCCAGCACTCGGGAGGCAGAGGCAGGCAGATTTCTGAGTTCAAGGCCAGCCTGGTCTACAGAGTAAGTTCCAGGACAGCCAGGGCTACACAGAGAAACCCTGTCTGAAAAAAAAGAAGAAGTCTTCATCAGGGATCACCCCAGCTGACAAAAGGGGGGAGTAATTTCTTCTTTAAAAAAAAGGAGTGGTCATTTTCAAATGTATTTCTCTCCCTACAATGGAACCATCCAAGGTCTTGTTGCAAGCCCAAACAAAAACAGAGGAAAGGAGCTTTTTATATGAATGAAGTGAGTAATTCATGAGGCTCTGAGAAATGCAGGTACAGTTTTACCAATCATTTTCCAGAGCACGTGTAAACACTACCTTGATCTCTGAAGCATGAACTCTTTAGAAAGGAACTGTGAATTGGCAGTACGTGGTCACCAAACAATGTGTGCAGCCTCTGTGTTCTTCCTGGGTAAGGTCACAGCCTTCAAGCCCAGTATCTGAAGGGTCCGTTCCTAAGTGGAAGCTGAGAGTGGTTTACTCTACAGGAGAACCCTGTGAGGGACATGTAAGGTCTCGGTGGCCCATTCCTATAGCTGTGTGGTGCAAGAAAGGCCAGCTCAGCAACAGAGCTCTCACTGTACGGTTTCCTGAGCTTGAGGACCATTTTGATCTCCAATAAAAAGGTGAGCAGAAAAAGTATGGTTTTTATCAAGCAAGTTGAGAGTGCTGAATGCTAATCCCCCACTTCTAGAATCACTGTA
The DNA here is from genome assembly GCA_019843965.1 of Rhynchomys soricoides. Taxonomy (NCBI): domain Eukaryota; kingdom Metazoa; phylum Chordata; class Mammalia; order Rodentia; family Muridae; genus Rhynchomys; species Rhynchomys soricoides. The sequence goes on along the minus strand of JADRCH010000005.1, from coordinate 14,762,967 downwards.
GGGAGCCAAGTGCTGCTGTCTGCGGCAGGCAAAATGCCTTTAATACCAGCATTTGTGAGGCAGAGGCAGGCAGATTGTTGTGAGGCCAGCCTGGACTACAAAGCGAGTTCCAGCACAACCAAGGCTACACAGAGAGAAACCTTGTCTCAAAAAACAAAACAAAACAAAACAACCTAACAACAACAAAAACAAGAATCACTATAGGAAAAGAATTTGTCTAAGGCCTTAGGAAACACCAAGATGCCCTTTGCCCACAGTTTCCTGGCCTTTTCCCTCCTGGGCTCTTTTTCCCCAGTAGCCTCCAGCACCCACTAGGCACACCTGTCAGGGCCAGAGGGAGATGGCACACTGTCCCTTCCCAGGAACCCAGTGACAGCAGCCTTTTTTAATTTAAATACTGAATTTGAGTAGTGGGGAGGGCTGCCCTCTCCTTCCCCCAGCCTGCTCACTGCTGGAGGACTTCCCACCAAAGAGGAAATCGGCTGCTTTCTGCCAAGAGTCCAAAATCCCAAGGAAGTCTTGTTGATAGCAGACCTTTGACCTGCTAGACTTGGCTCTGCTTGTGGATTGTTTCCAGGGCAAAGGGGAAACTCCTCTTAGGAGAGGCTCTTTATCCTTGAGGAAGACACCTCTAGGGAAACTCCAAAATGAGTGGTCAGCTTTTCATGGTCTCATTTTCTACTCTGTTCTGTGTATTAGGTCAATGGAAAGTTCTCTCTCTCTCTCTCTCTCTCTCTCTCTCTCTCTCTCTCTCGCTCTGTTTCTGTCTGTGTGTCTCTGTGTGTGTGTCTCTGTCTCTGACTCTCTGTCTCTGTGTGTGTGTCTCCCTGTGTGTCTCTCTGTCTCTGTCTCTGACTCTCTGTCTCTGTCTGTTGCTGTCTCTCTCTGTCTCTGCCTCTGTCTCTCCCTGCCTCTGTCCCTCCCTCCCTCCCTCCCTCCCTGGTTCCCCCCATTCTCTGGCCTCCCCTCAAACAAAATCCAGTTCAGGAGAAATAAAGATGTTTTGGCAACTTTTTCTTTGTGCTCTTCTCTTCTGTTTTGCATCAGGAAATACAGCATCGGCATCTGCTCTTAGGGATCCCCTCTTCATTTCCTTGTCACCAGAGATTCTCATTCACAGCTGAAATGTCCGACACTCTTAAGTTTGCATGTGCCTTCTAGAGCTTATAGTGGACCTTTAAGCTAGTACTGTAGAAAATGAGACCTCTGGTGCTGAGGCGGAGTTCTCAGGAAAAATGGAGAGATGGGAGGAACTGATGGGGCATGAATCGGCATCATTGGTCAACCATGACAATAGTAATAAATAATCAACTGTTTCACGGAGAAGCAGGGCAAAAGAAGTACCAGGAGAAACGAGTGTAAGAATGGGATCATGGCCGGGCAGGGGTGGCACACACCTTTAATCCCAGCACTCGGGAGGCAGAGACAGGCGGATTTCTGAGTTAGAGGCCAGCCTGATCTACAAAGTGAGTTCCAGGACAGCCAGGGATACATAGTGAAACCCTGTCTTGAAAAACCAAAAAAAAAAAAAAAAAGAAGGGATAGTGAGAGGTTCGTCACGTCCTCTAAAAGGGAAAAGTCGACTTTTCATTTGTTGTTTTAGCATGGAATCACTGAAATGGAGCATTCCTGATGTACCAATTCCCTCTTGGAAGCACTAAAGAATCTCTCATCCTTCTCCTTAAATCTTTGGTTTAGTCAGTGAATACCACACCAACCAGCACGTGCTAAGACCCGGCAGCATCTTCCAGGCCTTCATGGATAACACAACCCAGGGAGAACCCAGATGCTATGGTTGCAGAAGCGTAGTTCGCAAGCTGTGAGGCCTCCTCAGGTCCTTCTCAAGGCTGGCGTGAGTACAACATTCCAATGGTGTTCGTGAGGGACTAGTTCCAAAGCTGCAGGTCTTCAGAGCCCTTGTGTGGGATGGTATAGTCATTGAATATAACCTGTGTATGTATCTCCATACATTGCCTATAACCTACATACACCTGGAGTATTTCACCTCCAGATGACTTATAATGCCTGATATCCTCTAGGTGTGATGTCACCAGTTATTTTATTACTGTTTGGGGAAGAATGACAAGGAAAAGAAGTGTGTGCTCCCGCACACAGTCTCTCATTTTCTGCTGCTTATTTCAGATCCATGGTTGATTGAATTTGTGAATCAAAAACCTGAGAGTTGGCAGGTGATTGTCAGCACTGCTCTTAGTGGCCATGACCGTGGCTAAAATAACAAAGAAGAAACCTAGAGCAAGACAGCATTGACGCCAGTTCAGGACTTGGTATCTGCAGGTTTTATAACCTTGCCTTGACAGTCCTAGGACATCACAGCTACACAAAATCTTTCTCCTTGAGTCAAGAAGGAAGTGGGTCTGACAATTCCTCTTCCAATTTACTAGGATAAAAGCATTTTCCAGAAACCACTAGTGACCTTTGACTTAACACTCTGGATGAAACCGTGTGATACAGGCATGATTGTATTCAGGAGACTAAAACAGAAGAAGCTTTCTTTGTTTTTTTTTTTAAAAGATTTATTTATTTCATGTATGTGAGTACACTGTCGCTGTCTTCATACCCAGGAGAAGAGGGCATCGGATCCCATTAAAGATGGCTGTGAGCTGCCATGTGGTTGCTGGGAATTGAACTCAGGACCTCTAGAAGAGAAGTCAGTTCACTAAGTACTAAGCCCCAGAAGAAGCTTTCTAGCCTTCAACATGGAGACATCAAGAAAAATCAGTAGATATCGTGGTTGGTCTCCATCTGGATTTTGACTGGTGTAGGAGACTGAGATACAATCTGCTTCTGTTTCTGTTACTGTGCATGTGGTCCCTATCTCAATGTATTGTTCCAAGACCCAAGAACCTGGAGATCTCAGTATGGGTACCCCAAAGCTCCGGGGACCCATCCACCAGTATCAGCCTCTCTCTGGTTCTTGAGTAGGTACAATGTAACCAGTCATCTCAGATACCACCACCACCACCTCATACTTCTGCACATGCCTACCCTCCTAAGATGAGCTGGAGCTCTCAAACTGAGACCAGACAAACCCTTCCTCCCTTAAGTTGCTTTCTGTCAGATGTTTGGTTACAAGCAATGGTCAAAGTAACTAATACTGCAGATCTGTTGACTTAGTCAAAGCCAAAGGTTGGCTAGAGAATTACCGTTTAGGGATAAGCAACCTTGCAGGAGTGAGGTCGGGAGCCCCATCACAGAACTGGAGTTCTGGTCATTACATCACTTGGCCACTTACTGCAGAACTCAGCAGCCAGTCAGATTATGACCCACAACAACTTTGTTCCCATTTAGATTAGCTCGATTCCCCCCACCCCCACCCTGGATCTTTTTCAGGTCTCCCAATATGCCTCAAGTTTCTTTGGTTTACATATAAGTCCTATCTAATTTGCTCCCAAGGGGAGACCTACCACAAAAGTAAAGTTGTACCTTTCCACAGGGATTTCCCCTAAACTGTTAATGAGTTGTGACTTCCCTGTATGTATAGGAACACAAAACTACGGCACTCCAAGCAGGTAGACAGAATTTGAACCAGATGGTCCAAGGCAGGGAGACGGGCTTAGCAGATCATTTCAAACACCTCCGTGTGTTGACTGAAATCCGTAAGGGGGTGGCAAAACATGGCCCTTATTTTCTCAACAAACTGTGCACCATATTGAATATTATACAAGAAGCTGAACATAGGAGAGCAGGCTCTGGTGTTTTTTTCCTTGTCATTAGAACCGTAAACCTAGTGCTAGTTTCACCGCATTGATGGGGAAAGAGAGAGAGAGAGAGAGAGAGAGAGAGAGAGAGAGACCTACTCCTAAGTCACTGAAGGACTTTCTGATAATGCCACTACTACACCCTGAATAAGTCAGAAGCCGCAGGGCTGTGCAGTTTCCATGAGTTCCTTTATGGAAAGTGAATCCCATTTTGCCCGATTTTCCAGTTTCAACAATAAATTATCCAAGCCTCTGATCCTCCCTGTGAAGCCAGCACCATTAAAGCCAGAGCTAATGCAAACTGAGGCATTTTCTAGCACTCAACACACATCACACACACACACACACACACACACACACACACACACACACACAC
>JADRCH010000005.1:14743738-14758862 GCA_019843965.1 Rhynchomys soricoides | reverse complement strand
CACACACACACATCCAGTTTAATTAAAGCCAAACCTGGTTAAGGAGTAAACTGGTATTTACAGGCCAGGAAAAAAAATCTGGTTCCAGTAATTAAAAGGATTTTGTAAATCTTGTCCTCTATGTTAAAACACTAGGGTTTTAATAGTTAATTAAAGATGTCTTAATCATCCTTTGAAAGAAACTTGGGGAAAAAAAGATTAGGGACCAGCCATAAAGATACCACTGACTAGAAGTTCTGAAATTCCTGTCAGAGGAGCCATGGTCTCTCTTTACTTTATTGGGCGTGTAGACTTTTTCTTTTCTTTCCTTTTCTTTGAACAAAAGGGTAGTCCTGTACTTTCACAGCTGTTCCGCAAGCACAGGCCAGCTTGCAAGTCACCCACACACCACTGCCCTTGGAGCTAAGGGCACAGATGTCTGATTCCTATGGCTTTCCAAGCTGTGACTGAAGACAAAGTCAAACTCTTTGGGCAGGCAAACAGACAGATGGACAGATGGAGAGACAGATGGGGCGCATGCACCACACACACACACACACACACACACACACACACACACACACACATGACAGCCAAGGGCTGTAATGTAGGACAGGGACTGAGGAAGAATGCACACACCATACATCTCAAGTCTGTCTCCCCCTTGAGAGTGAGTCTGGCTGGTTTTGGCTGGAAAGCAGAAGCAGACGTCTGGAGACCAGTAATTCCAGACACTGAGCAAGACACACAGCGGGAAAAACCGATGCCTGCCTTTAGGAATGAGTCTGTCCAGTGGCCAGAGCCCAGGGCTTGGCAAGGGTGAGATCTAGAGGAAGGGAAGAAAGCCTGGCCTGGTCAGCCAAGGCTATGGCTGAGCTGTGACCAGATAGCCCAAGTGAGCCACGAGGCCACTCCTGTTGTATTTGATAACACGGTAATCCCGTGCGGAAGGAAGGAGAACCTTAGCAGACCCTGCCAAGGTGTCCCCCTGAGGAATCAGCCATGCTACATACATAAAGAAGGTTTGTTGGTGGGATGGAAAGGGGGCCTGGGAAAGGAGTAGAGGCAGAGAAAGGAAGGGAGACAGAGAAGAACAGAGAACGGGATGAGGAAGGACAAAGGAGGGGAAGAGACCCGGTGGGGACATGGGGAAGAGGAAGAAAGAGAGGGAGGAAGACAGAGAGGAAGGGAGGAGGAGGTGTAAGGGGGGAGGGGAGGGAGAGGTAACCAGTGGTCTTCCTGGCTTGTACCTGGAGGGTGGAGATGCAAGCTGTTGCTAGGTAACGGTTGGGGGGTACCTAGGGGAATTACTAACAGCTCTCCCAGGGCATCTGCATGGGTATTTGTGCCCGAGAAGACACACACTGAGTTGGTCATTTCTTCATGGCGATCGACTGCCAGATCCTCAACTTCTATATATATAGCTATTTTTCTAAAATATCCTAATGGGTCAGCAAAATGTCTTGATGAATTAAGGCACTTGGCAGGCAAGCTTGGTGACCTGAGTTAGACTCTAGACCCCATGTAAAGATGGAGAGAGAACAAATTCCACAAATCTTCTGACCTTCACACAAGGGCCATATGTCCTCTACCCTTTCCAAGATTACCTATTGGCAGACTGAACCTCTCCATCTTCCACAGTGTCTGACTTCCTTGGTGTCTGACGATGAGACATGTCATTGTGAAAAACAGGAGAACCATCTGGCAAGAACTTATATAGGCCAGGAAGACCTCTGGGGTCCTTAAAAGCCTTGCTATTCAGTATGAGCTCTCCTGAATGCTACAGAGCTGAGCTTCTCCAGCACAAATGCCCAGCAGCCTCGCCTAGCTCCTGTCTCTGCCATGCCTCCTCTCTGCAATGATGAGTCGTTCTGACACCGCCTTCCATTGCCCCAAGAGTAGAGGATTTGGAGAATGTTCTTTCCTGGTATATGAACGCATCATTTAGAAATGAACTGGGATTCCATTGTCAAATGCAATGTTCCCTTTGTTGTAGCTCATATGGTGTTAGTTTGTTGTGACAGTTTCCAAGTCACTGCCTCTTTTCTTGACCTGGCCTTTCTCAAGGGTGTTCATGCCCTGTGTATGTCTTAACTGCTTATTTCCCATGGCCCTCAGTAAATGCTTGCTACATGTCTGAGTGAAATGCTGAATGAACAAATTCAAGACCCGGATTTGTCTTTTGGATGCAGAGGCTTGACAGTCAGAGAAACATGCTAACAGTATCTGTTGGTTACCATGACTGATCTGTCCGACAGCATCATAGACAGCTGCTGACAGTTCTAGGACTCAGACATGTTCACTGTCCTGCACTAATAACTTGACTAAAATGTCCATTCCAGCTCATTGGTAACTTTTATACTTTGGTATTTAACTTCTGTGTTTTCTACACACTAAACACTCTGTCTGATGATGATGATGATGATGATGATGATGGTGGTGGTGGTGGCGGCCCCTACGTCTTCCCACTATTTTTCTTTCCTGCTATTTTTAAAACCAAATGGTAGAGGACAGGAGATGGTCCAGTGGGTCAAGTGCCCACTGTGTAACGACCTGAGTTCAGACTTTCAACACCTACATAAAAGCTGGGGTGGTGCTGTGCCTGTAACCCCATTTTGGGAGAGTCAAAGACAGGCAGACCTGGAGCTTGCTGGCTAACTACTCTAGTGGAAATAGTGAGTTTCAGATTCAGTGAGAGTTCCCATCTGGAAAAATAAGGTAGAAAAACAACAGAGCAAGACACTAAAAATAAACACTGGCCTCTACATATGCAAACACAATTGAGTGTATGTAACACACACACACACACACACACACACACACATGCATGCACCAGTAATTCCTGCCTTTACTCTCTGATATTGCTCTGATTAAATTTCTTCCTTGGCAAAAAAAGAGGGAGAGAGAGAGAAGATGTTTTGTGTTTTGCTAATTTTTTTTCTATTCTTAACCCACAAAGTCTTGGGTCTACAGCCCTTCTGGCCCTTGAACTAACCGTGAGTTACTACGGCCTCTTCCTCAGCTGCTGCCCAGTGCTATCTTGTGAGCCATCTCTAGCTCTTTGCTAAGGTCTAACCCTGGACAGACTCCTCCACCACCGCTAGCCTTGACTTCTGATTTCTCTACACAAGGTCTCCCAGCTCCACAAAGAGGTCTGCAGATGAAAACCCTGAGTACCAGGCTCTCTCTGGGTCCTTGTTCTCCCTCTGGGGGGCTGTGGGGACCCTCTATGTTACTGTAGTCATTTCATCAGTGCCTAGGACCACACATGGAGACTTGTGCTTTATTGGGGTTTTATCTTTTTTACTTTGGTTCTGATACTGATGTGCTAAAACATTGGAGTTGAGGTATTGAACTTGTCTCTGTGACTATAAAGCAGGGATTTCAAACTTTTGGCATACATTGCCACCTTGGGGAACAGCTCCAAGGATGAAAGTCTGTAACCCTAATAAACAGTTTATTCTGCAGATCTCTATTGGCAGTGGCAGTGCCTTTGTTGAGACAGGAATTTTCTGTATAGCCCTGGCTGTCCTAGAACTTGCTCTGTAGACCAGACTGGTCTCGAACTCAGAGATCCACCTGCTGGGATTAAAACCATGCACCGCCCAGCCTCTTAGCAGTGCTTTACATGTTTGGTTTATTTTGCTTGATATCCTTTTCTTTGTTCTTCTTTTCCTTTTATTGAAAATGGTTTTTTTCCCTCACATACCATATCTTGATTCCAGTTTCTCTCCCTCTACTCCTCCCAATTCCTCCCTCCTCCCCTCCCATCCAGATCTACTCCTTTTCTGTTTCTCATTAGAAAACAAACAGGCTTTTAATGGAGAATAATAATAATAATAATAATAATAATAATAATAATAATAATATAATAATATCTAATACATCAGAACTGGACAAAACAAACAGAACGGGAAGAAACCAACTGAGTGCTTTAATCTTACTGATGTATAGGAAACTTGGGTTGCCTTTGAGACTGAGCCTTTCTTGGCTCCTGGTGAACCAGGGTTCTAGGACACTTGACAGCCATCACCAAAGCCACTCTGGAGCCAGTAGCCTTTAGCTTCTTGTCTTGCAAATTTGAAGAATGAAATTCACACGCCACAGAGAGTATGTTTTAAACAGAATTTTATGATAGGTAGACCGAAGCTTACCAGAGAGAAAGGGCAGAGCTTCTACAGGGCAGGCGTGGATGCCAAGAAGTAGAATATCATTGCGCTGCTCATCTGGGAGCTTTTGAAAAGACTTGGAAAGAAAATGTGGTGAGATGTGGAGGTACCCAGGTGCCTGTCTGTCACATCCTCATGTGCACCTTCCAAGCAAGGGCTAGTGATAGCAGGAAGCCAGGAGCCAGGACTCTATTCTGGTGTTGCTAACCCCTCAGCAAGGTCATTCTCAGAACTGTGGCTTTGCAATCCCCGATGAAGGTTTAATAACCAAAAAGCCTCAATTAGACTGAGAAACTCAGGACAGAAAAACTGATGCTAACACCTGTGGACGGTTAAGTTCTATAATGCTTCCGATAAAAGGGATCAACGTGTGCCTTTGAGTGATACCTTCCACTTTGAGACTGCAGGGGAACTGACAGGCAGAGGGTATCTTCCATCCGTAAAGTCTCTTTTAAAGTCCTATAAATCCCTTCAAGCCTCCTGTGCTCTGGGTCCACTCTTGTGCAGAGATTGCAACCCTTCAGCTGTCCCAATTCAAAGAACAATTCTGCTTCTAGAGATACCACGGGGCCTCTGTCATTCCCAATCTAAGACCAGCCCCATCTCACCATTTTCTGTCCCCTGTTCCCATCATCGATGAAAGTCATGAGGCACACACTAAGGAACATGTAGCAACCTGAGAAACTCAGAAGGACCATGACATCACCTGTGTTCTCTCCCATCGCTAAACACCCTGGACCCAAAAGACCACTCCGTGGTTAAGTGCAATGGCTGCTCCTCCAGATGACCTGGGCTCATCTCTGAGCACCCACATGGTGGCTCACAACCATCTGCAACTCCAGTCCTAGGGGATTCAATGCCTTCTTCTGTGCTGTAAGAGCACCAGGCACATGCATGGTAGAAACACATACACGCAGACAAAATACCCATAAGCATAAAATAAACAACAAAACAAAACAAAAGCATTGCTGGATTGTTTTGTTTTTAGAAAACTGTCTTGAGGTTACTCAGTTGCATTGCTTTTGTGGGCTGCCTTTGCCCTTGGTGAGGCCCAGAGAACCACAGCCAGAGAGGGCTTCATCTCGCACTGTGCTCTGCAGTACTGTGAGACTGTAAAATTTGTGAGACTCTGGAAATTTTTAAAAAACTGCTGCCTTCCTTGAGAACCTAAACTCCTGACCTTGGGGGATTGCCAGATGTTCTGAACATGCAAACATTTCTGAGAAGTCCCCTCCCTAACTATTCCAAAGATGACCACCTGCCTGCTATCACCCTGAGCCCTCCCTAACGATTCCAAGGATGACCGCCAGCCTGCTATCACCCCGAGACACCTGGCCCGAGCCAATTAAACTCCACCACTAATGGAAAGTTCCTAACCTCTAGACCCCCACCCCGCTTGCGGTTTTTGAGCTTAAAAGCTGAGCATTTCTGCTGTTCGGGGTTCCACACGACTCTCCTGCGTGAGGACAGCGTTGAGCCCCAGCGCGTTGGTATCCGGAATAAAGCCCTATGCTAATTGCATCAAGCCGAGTCTTGGATGGTCATTGGGGTTGCGCATTACCCGGGGAGCCTATCAGTACCAAGTATCACCTGGAGGATGGGTCTCACAGAAAGCACGAAAGAAAGAATGAAAAGAGCTCTGTGTAACAGCTTTGTGGTAGTTCTTTCGTCGTAGTGAATAAGTGATGGTTTAGAACTTTTGAGGCAGTGGTGGCACACACCTTTAATCCCAGCACTTGGGAGGCAGAGGCAGGCGGATTTCTGAGTTCGAGGCCAGCCTGGTCTACAGAGTGAGTTCCAGGACAGCCAGGGCTACACAGAGAAACCCTGTCTCTAAAAACCAAAAAAAAAAAAAAAAAAGACATTTTCTGGTTTGATATTTAACTATTTAAAAATTATTGAGAGAGAGCATGTGATATGAGAGTGTGTGTGTGTGTGTGTGCATGTGTGTGTGATGTGAGTGTGTGTGCATGCATGCCGTGGAGCACGTGTGCACCATGTCAACCTTTGGGAGTCAGTTCTCACCTTTGACTTGTTGGGCTCTGGCATTCACAAACACAAGCTCTTTCACTCACTGAACCACTTTCCCAATCCGATTCTTGCACTCTTAACAAGACTGCAAAGGTGAAATCCCACTTATTTCAACGACTTCTGGAAAAGAACTTGCTCCAAACTTTCTCAAAGCCCTGGCCCACCAGTGTCTATGCACTTGCTGAGCCTCCTAGCACAGCTGTCCGTATTGTGGATCTCCAGCTTCACGGGAAAGATGGCCACCCGGCTTTCCTGACTGCATTCTGCACCCTGCCACTTACTCTTTTTTGTAGGTCAAACTGCAAAAGCCAGGTCTACCAGAGACAATTGATTCCGTAGAGACGGAAGTACTCCACCCCTGCATACTGCACTACTGGTTTCTCTGCTGCGGAAAGAAGAGAAACTCACCCTCAGTAAATATCTTCTCTTTCTGTCCCTGGTCTAGCAATAGGTGGCCCTGCCGATATGTCCAACCTTTTAACTTTGTCGAACAGCATAGCTATCTACAAAGTTCACACTTGAGAATTTTGCAACTGAGTTACAAAAAAAAAAAGGCAACAAAAAAATTCTCATAATGTCTTAAATACGTTTATGATTTTGCATTTGGAGCTTCACTCAGGATTATTCCGTTGCGCACGGGGGCCACAAACTGCAGGGGGGACCTGCCTGAAAAGGGGTGCAGGGGGACCTATCAAGGAGTGCTTCCTCCAGATCATTTTCCTCTCCTTTTCCTCCCTCCTTTCTCTCCACCTCCCCATTAAAGACAGGTTTAGGGAAGTGACCTGCAGAAGGAGTCTTCCAGGGGCTGACGTCATAAGAACCACCATGGCAGATCTGAGGCTGTGGGCACCAAAGAGATGGTAAGCTTTGTGTGTGTTCCTCCGCAAACAGGGCATCAGCTCTTATCTGCGGAGACAGAGCACCTCGAAATACTCTTCCTGCAAAGTTCCATAAAGGGCAGGTGATGTGTTTATAAAAAGATAAAGAGATAATATGTGTTCTATAGGGGTGTGGTGAGGTGTGGGGGAAGGGGTGTCTCAGCGGGCCCATGCCAAGGCATCCCTTCCCCTGAGGGACCAGCCACACCACAGTATAGTATAGAACAGAGTTTATTCAGGGCATGGGGAGAGGAGCTAAGAGGGTAGTAGAGGCAGAGAAAGGCAGAGAGAGGAAAGAGTAGAGAAGTAGAAAGGCCGGCCATGACCACGTGGAGAGGAGGGAGGAAAGGAACGGGGGGGGGGGGGGGGGGGGGGGGGAGGGAGAGGCAAGAAGCCAAGAGAAGTCAGAGAGGAAACGAGAGAGGAGAGGGTAAGCAGCCCCTTTTATAGTGGGTCAGGCCCACCTGGCTGTAGCCAGATAAATGTGGGGTGGAGTTTGGACAGAATGCTAATAGTAGGCACACATTTGGCTGTTTCTTCTCTTCTTGTTTCTTTTCTTTTCTTTTTTTGTTTGGTTGTTTTTTAATTTATTTATTTTATGTAAGTACATTGTCAGTGTCTTCAGACACACCAGAAGAGGGCATCAGATCCCATTACAGATGGTTGTGAGCCACCATATGGTTGCTGGGAATTGAACTCAGGACCTCTGGAAGAGCAGTCAGTGCTTTTAACTGCTGAGCCATCTCTCCAGCCCATCTCTTTTATTTTTCTTCTTCTTCTTTTTTTCCATCTTAATCTCTCTTTTAAATTTCCATTGTCCTCCTTGTTGTATTTGGAAGACCAATCCGTTAGCCCTCTGCTACTCACGCTCATTACAGAAGAAAGACTTCCGCAGCTTCTGAGAAGATTCCCTCCCGCTTCCTCATTTAAACAATGTACAGTCGTTGTTCATGAAAGGTTCCCCATAAAGATAGATAGATGATAGATAGATAGATAGATAGATAGATAGATAGTTGGTGCCTTAAGACTAACCAGGCCAAGGACTTCCTCACAACGGCCAGAAGTCCCAACTAGACCTTGAGCTAATCATCCTGTAAATTCCCTTTGCTCCCTCGGAGTGCAAGTGCAATCTCGTTTGAAAGATTAAAATCTCTATGTGTTTCCACTAAAGTCAGCTCCACAGCCACATGCTCAGTAGATGTTAAGTGCAAAGAACTGCAAGGTGTTTTGCACCTCTAAATTGAATTCCAAGAATGTTGAGTTTACAAAAGGCAAGGAAGTGGGGAAGGCAGAATGACAGATATGCTAAGTGGGAGCATTGATTAGGAACCTCAGGAAACAGAGCCTTGGGGAGGGGGACAGATTCCTCCAGAATGCTGACAGGCCTTGCAGGCGTTTCTTAGCGTGTGCTAACCCGTGTTTACAGGAAAGCTCCATTTGCATGTATTTGGTTTTCTAAGGGGCTTTAAAGGGTGCTTAGTTGGGGGTTTCAAGTGTCTGCCTAAAGGGAAGCATGTTTTCATCACTCAGGCCAAGTACAATCTTCTTGAACTTAGTGCTAAAGAAATCAAAGAACATGCACCTGTACCTGTAGGATTTGTGTGCGTACGTGCATGCGAGTGAAACTGGAATGAAAAATTTAAAGGAAAGATAATTTTAAAAGTTCTTTTCTTTTTCTTTCTTTTTAAATTATTATTATTACTATTACTATTACTATTATTATTATTATTATTATTATGACAATGTCTCACCATATAACCCAGCTTGCCCTCAACTCAAAAAGATTGGACTGTCTCTGTCTCCCAAGTGTTGGGATTAAAGACTGTGCCACCACACCCAGCCTATTTTCTTTTTAATAAAAGTGACTGTTCCACACACAATTCCGAATGCTGATTTCCCTCCATTTAACCTTCTGTCATCCCACTCTCTACCCAGTGACATGTGGGTAAATGAACCAGGGCGCAGCACCCCCCCCCCAAAGGGACCACACTGATCAGTGGGACTTTGAAGGAGCCAGGCAGCTCCCTTTCATCCAGAAGCGTCTTCAGTTGCTGAGATGAGTTCTACAGGAGAGATCCTGGAAGCTGCGCCACTGGGTTAAATTATAACCCTTTAAAGATTTCTGAGGCTTACCGGCCTGTCTGCTTTACAACAGACATCAACTCATGCTCCCTTGACAATGTACAAGAGCCCTGTGTGGTCACACCCTTGTCCTTGTCGGGGCATGGTATTGCATGTTCACAGCCCTTCCTAATTTGTTAAGCAAAAAGGGGAAAGAAAGATGGTATCTTGTCCTAATTTGCATTCTGAGCTGCTGATCATTCTCCTGTATCCATTGTTTTTATTTCCTTTTTGACGTGCATGCTTTTCCATTCTTAGTTAGACATCTTTTATACCTTTAAAATTCTCTCTGCTGTAACCCCAGCACTCAGGAGGCAGAGGTCAACAGATCTCTGTGAGTTCAAGGCCAGCCTGGTCTACATAGCAAGCTTAAGGTCAACCAAGATAACAGTAAGACCTTGCCAATATATATATACATATATATATACACACACATATATATATGTATGTATATATATATATTTAATTTTGTCTTAAGTTTTTATGTACAGAATCACTCATCCTATGTCAATTCTGATCTGTGATCTTACCACCAGTGGTATAACTTTCATTTGAGATAGTCTTGAGATAAAACACAATTCATTTTTATTTCAAAATAATTCCTATGAGATATTCCTTATAGATGGACTCTATAAGATACATTATTATTATTGTTGTTGTTATTATTTATTTTATTATTATTTAGACTGGCTGGCCTGAAACTTACTATGTAGAACACACTGGCCTTGAATTCAGAGCTACATCTACCTCTGCTTCCTGACAGTTAGCATTAAAGGCCTTTGAAGCCATAACCAGCTGCCTCTTTAAGTTTAGATACATGGACTATATGTTTATATGTGAGAATACACACACACACAAACAGAAATAGAGAGGATAAAAATGATTTCTTTTATCTAGTCACCAGATCAACAGAAATATTTGGTTGAGTTGTAGGTTTCAAATACTCATAGAGGGTTCAAATGCTGCCCACAGAAACACACACACACACAAAATAAGAAATTAATGTAGAATAAATATACTAAGTAATGAGAACGTTTTACTTTTAAAAAAGATTTATTTCTTTTCAGATCTGTGTCTGCATGTCTGCTTGCAAATATGTATGTGCACTGCATGCAGGTCTGCGGCTCTTAGAGGTCCAAAGAAACCATCAGGTCCCCTGGAAATGACAGTCGTGAGCTGTCGTATGGGGGTTGAAAGGTGAACTGGACCCTCTGGAAGAGCAGCAGTGTTAAGGGCTAAGTTTGTCTCTCCAGCCCAAGAACATTAAAAAAAAAAAAAAAAGGCAAATATGTATCTTTTTTTTTTACTATTTAAACACCTGTGCTTTGATTTTACTGAAGCATCTTTGAGTTCTCATTTGCAATTGCCTTCAGAATTAGTTTCTGAGTCTTCTTTGTTTTTGTCCCAACTTACCTTACCCAGGTTCAGGGTGGTTTTAGTCACCTGTTTTGACTTGAACTACTCTGGGAAGGTTTCAGTGGTGAATGTCCCTTCTTTCCAGGCCCAGAGAATTGCCATGATGTGTGGGATGTATCTGCATTTGCCCATGTTCTCAAAACCTTACGCACGGATCTAAAGCTGTCTGTTCAAAGGACGTTTTGGAAAAAGTGCGACTGTCCTTTGATGTCCTCAGGGCACTGGCTCTTGGAAACCACAAGGATACAACCTCTCAGATGCTCAAGCCCATGTGCAAACTGGCATTGCAGCTGCCTAGAGACCATGGACAGCATAGGACAGCACCTCGGAATCACTTATCATACCTAGTGCAGGCCAGCAAGATAGCTTAGGGTAAAGGCACCTGCCACCAAGCCTGACAATCCGAGTTCGATCTTCAGAACTCTTATGCTGGAATTGAGAGACTCAGATCCCACAAGCTACCCTTTGACCTCCACACCAACATCAGTGAGTGCTCACACATACGCACACAAATAAACAAACAAACAAACAAACAAATAAATGTAAAGATCTATATACTTTGTACTTAGGACCTTAGATACTCTCTCAAGTTCCACATGTTAAGAGTCTTTGTGTCTAGCCTATGGAGCCAGTGTGTGTGTGTGTTTGTGTGTGTGTGTGTGTGTGTGTGTGTGTTTGCATGCATGCACTTTCAGCAAGTGGCCTTTAGTTGTTAGACATTATATAATTGCAGATGTCCCTTTGAAGGAGTTATTGGAACCTCCAAGCCTCTCTTAGAGCTTTGCTTCCCAGCTACTGTGAGGGTTTTTGCCACAGGTTCTCACCATGATGAACAGTGAACAGAAACCTTCACTTCCGAGGAGCCAGCTCAACCTTCCTTCTGTGCTCTCCTTTTCTTCCTCTCATTCCTGGGGCGAGGAGATCAATCCCAAGCTTGCCGTGTGTTTGGCAAGTGCTCTGCCACGGAGCTTGGTACCCAGCTCTCTTTTCTGTTCCTGAGTTGAGTTCAGGACTTTGCAAAGCTTATGACGTGCCAAGTTAATAGCTGCTGTAACGTGCTCTTTAGGGAATAATGGTAAGGAAGTCGCCCACCCGTGCAGCGTACAGGCAAAAACGTTCTTTCTTAAATATTTCAACCCCTTGGTTGGATCTGCAGGTGCTGATTACAGGGCCGAGCTCATAGAGCATCTGAAGGGACAAACAAGACCGGGCTCACCTGCCTATGTCTGTCGTTGACAGTATGATGGGCACCCCAAAATGAAAGCTCTGATATCCCAAGAGGAGTCAGAGGAATCTACTTTGAATCCTTGGCCATAGCTCCAATGGTTTGATTTGGTTTTATTTTTTCAGAGACTTGGAAAAATTGAACAACATGAAATCGAAACTGGTTTCAGTTTTGAAGCTGGGATGAGTGGTTATGGGGGGGGGGGTTGTTTGTTTGTTTTGTTTCAATTTGTCCATGCTTGTACTCTTATACATGGCTGAGCATCACTTTTTTGGTGGATAGAGAAAAACCTGCAAAAGTAATACTACAAATGAGGACATTACTATAGTGTGTCCCTTTCTGACTAAAAGGTTCCCTTGTCGTCAATACACATGTAGATAAATTCCTAAGATGCTTGTCCGAGAAAGTAGACCCAGCAATGGGATTGATTATTCGATTGCAAACCATTCTTGGGCATCTCAGGAACAGCAAGCTATTGTCTTCGGAGGATCAATAACCTCTCTCTCTAATCATCAGAAGGAACCCTGGGCAGTAGGAAAACATCAGCAAAAACATGAAAAGCTATGCAGGCCATTCATAACAATCTATAAGAAGGAACAGAGCAAAACAAAAAGAAATGTTGGCCATATGCTGGGAGATGGGCAGAAATGGAAACCCACCGGCACTGAGCCTGACAGAGGTCTGTCTGGGATTCAGGTGTGCAAACAGCGCACTCCCATCTCCTTCGTATTAACTCTCGGGAATGCAAATTACTCCAGGGCTGGAGCAGCCATCCCTGGAGTCCCACAACTCCTTATGCAGACAATTTGCCTGCACCAAAGCTCTAAGATCAAACCGTAAGCTATGAATTAGCATAAAATATTCTATGTGAAGTCAATTTGTATTAGAAGATGGGGGTTTTGCTATTTTGTTTTGGTTTTGGGCTAGGTTTCAAATTGGTGAGACTGTCTTATATTTCAAATCTGCTTAGCAATTAATCTCTCCCCTTCTCAAACTCCACTCCCTTGGACTTGATGCTGCTCCCCACCATTCTATGCTTGAGGTTGCTTTCCCTGTGTTTGGGGAAAATGAAGGAAGACACAGGCCCTGTTCCTCCTGTGTGGCTCACGAGAAACTCACCACTTCCCCTGCTTATGTTTAAGCATGTTTCATAGGCTCATGTCTCCCTGAAGTCTTCATCTCCCCTGACATGTGTTAGTCAGGTGTGTAGATAAACAGACCCAGCCTTTTAACATCAGCTTGTCTGAATGCAAATTGCTCAGAATATAGAAGCTGAATAAGCCTTTCGGGAGCAAGAAGCAGAGAGCAGGCAGCATACAATCCAAACCTAAAGCTACTTAGTCATCAGGAGAGCCCTTTGTGGACCAAACGAGGTCCAACACTGGAGAGCTACATCCCCAGGCCTTATGGGAAAGCCAGCCAGGCTTACACTCAAAACTGTGGGTCCCAGATGGTGCTTCATTCCTAACCATGTAGCCTCATGGGCTCCTTGTGGTCTCAAAACTCTGTTGAAACCATGACCTTCTAGAAGTTACCACACTAACTGCTTCAAAAACTCTGGAGAAAATAATATTGTTTCAAAGAAGATTTAAGTAGAAAGGGAGGGTTATTTACCTCAGGTCTCAAAGGGAAGGGAATTGGCCAAGAAAGAGAGAGAGAGAGAGAGAGAGAGAGAGAGAGAGAGAGAGAGAGAGATCTGTGGGAGTTATTTTGAATGCTCAGGTTGGGAGGCACTATTAGAAGCTAATGGGGGGCCGGGCAATGGTGGCGCATGCCTTTAATCCCAGCACTTGGGAGGCAAAGGCAGGTGGATTTCTGAGTTCGAGGCCAGCCTGTCCTACAGAGTGAGTTCCAGGACAGCCAGGGCTACACAGAGAAACCCTGTCTCGAAAAACCAAAAAGAAGAGGAAGGAGGAAGAGGAGGAGGAGGAAGAGGAGGAGGAGGAGGAGGAGGAGGAGGAGGAGGAGGAAGAAGAAGAAGAAGAAGAAGAAGAAGAAGAAGAAGAAGAAGAAGAAGAAGAAGCAGCAGCAGCAGCAGCAGCAGCAGCAGCAGAAGAAGAAGAAGAAGCAGCAGCAGCAGCAGCAGCAGCAGCAGCAGCAGCAGCAGCAGCAGCTAATGGGTAGAGCCAGAAACAGTAAACACCCAGTAAAGTTCAGTCCAGTCTCAGAACTCCCTCACTCTGCCCAGGCAAACGTGCTGAAAAGAGGGTGCATGGGTCTGGGTTAACGTCTCACAGGCACTAAGTACCTTCCCACCACTATAGATGCTGAGACATGCATACTTGTTTGTAGCCACTGGGTGTAAATACTTCCCTTTGGAATTTTAGCAAGAGCAGACCACAGTCCTCACTCATGTTGTTAGTCATTTTGTCAAGAATCACCACCATGGCCGCTGAGAAACCTCTGATGACAGTGCGCATCTACCTGCATAGAAAGAACCAGCCTTGTCATGCACTGACAGAAATGTATTTACCTAGCCATTGCTTCAAAATGTCACATATAGTATTGGCAGCATTCAGTGGAAGGGTCTTGCTTCTTGAAAGCCCAAACTAATTCATTATAAATAGTTGTGTCACAAGACTTCACAGAGATAGCTTAGTCATGTCAAACACACACATGCTTGGAGTGAGAATCTCTTCCCTTTTGTTTTCTCTTTCAATTTTCTCTAAGCCTACATCACACAGATCCCTACTTTCCCCGGCTGCTGAGAGTGTGCACCTCAGAGGGCCGCTGTGTGAGCCACTTTCTCCTCCCAAATGGCTCTTGTCTCAAGAGGGATGCTTGTCCAAGGTCTTGCCCCCATCTCTGCCCTAGGAGCAGTCGTCATCCGCTGATGGCTCACTGGGGAATCATAAAGCTCCAATTAGACAAGACTCTACATGATCACCCATCTCTAGACCTCTGGGTCAATCGATGGAATCAGCTGAGTCGCTCGCAGGATCACGGGGCAGCATAGCCCACTTGCTCCAGCCTGGTCTTTTTCCCTTCTGCAGGTGTTGATCCTGACAGCGCATCCCCTAATCCCATCTCAGGTTTCTGGCTCTGAAGATCCTAACGTGTGACATGGATAAAATAGTTAGGATGTATGTATGTATGTATGTATGTATGTATATATATATATATGTATGTATATATATGTATGTATGTATGTATGTATATGTATGTATGTATGCATATGTATGTATGTATATGTATGTATGTGTGTATATATGTATGTATGTATATATATGTATGTATGTATGTGTATATATATGTATGTATGTATATGTATGTATGTATATGTATGTATATGTATGTATGTATAT
>JADRCH010000005.1:14645918-14743728 GCA_019843965.1 Rhynchomys soricoides | reverse complement strand
TATGTATATGTATGTATGTATATGTATGTATATGTATGTATGTATATATGTATGTATGTATATATGTATGTATGTATGTATATATGTATGTATATGTATGTATGTATATATGTATGTATATATGTATGTATATGTATGTATGTATATGTATGTATGTATATATATGTATGTATGCATGTATGTATGTATGTATACTTGTAAATGATTTATACGACAATTTTAATTTAGAGTAATAACGGGAGAAATTACAAAAGCTATGCAACAATATCAAAAGAACCAGCCTTTATGGGGCATCAAGAACCACAGGACCAGATACACCAGTGCTTCTCAACCTTCCTAGTGCTGCAACCCTCTAATACAGTTCTTCATGTCTTGATAGGCCCCCCACCCTGACCATAAAATTGTTTCTGTTGCTACTTCATAACTGTAATTTGCTACTGTTATGAATCACAATGTAAATCCTGATATGCAGGATATCTATAAGTGACCCCAAAGAGTGAGCACCTCTGAGCTAAATACTTTAGGGTCCCTTTACCCTAAGATCCTCTCCTTTACTGTAAGAACAGGTTTCTGCTAGATGCTGACATCAGCCAAGACTCAAAATAATACCTTATGTAACTGTTTTTGCAAGAACTTGCATAAAATAAGTGGTCCTGGACAGCTTCAGAGCACAACAGCAGTTTTCTCCCCAAATTATCCACCCATGTGCAATGCATCTTGAAGGAAGTAATTGCTGAGTGTGATACAGCCAGCAGAAGCCAGTGCATATGCCCAAAGAGTGATGTACCTCTGTAAAACCTGAGCATCAAAGCAAAAGATCTGCATGGATCTCTAACTCTCAGAGAGTTATTAAATGCCAAAGAAGAAATAAGCTGGATTGACGACAGCTATTTGGGGTCTTTGAAAATTTTAGATAATGTAGAGTTTTATTCATAATATCACAGATAAAAATATTCCTTAACCTGGAAAAGATCCACAAAGCCAGGGTATTGCCGGGCAGTAGTGGCGCATGCCTTTAATCCCAGCACTTGGGAGGCAGAGGCAGGTAGATTTCTGAGTTCGAGGCCAGCCTGGTCTACAGAGTGAGTTCCAGGACAGTCAGAGCTACAAGAGAAACCCTGTCTCCAAAAACCAAAAAAAAAAAGCCAGGGTGTGGCTGAAGAGTGTGGGAGCACACACACACATCTGAATAGGTGTATATGTTTCTGCATGTGTGTAAGCTGGGCTCTATGTAAGAGAGCTTATTGGTTGAGCCAAAGAACAGTAGAAGTGCATCCAAAAGCAAGGCCATACCTGACAAGAACTGACGGGAGGGAGGAGGGGCTTGTTTGGGCTTCCAATTTAAAAATACACTATGGAGGGGAAGGCATGGTAACAACAGCATAGACACATCACTTGAGCACTCGGGAAGTAATGAGAAGACAGAAAATAGAAGGGCCATCATTCTGGATTCATTTTTCTTTTTTAAAACAATAGCACAGGAAACACAGGGGATGAAAAGGCTCACTTGGCTTACAGTGTCCTGCCATCGTTTCAGGGAAGTCAAAGCAGAAACTCAAGCAGCTGGTCAAGAGCAGAGAGAAAGGATGTGCCCATGCTGCACGTGTGCTTGTTGTTACACTAAGCTAGCTCTCTTCACTCTTACACACTTATATCGGTTACTTTCCTATTGCTGTGATGATAAAAACACTAGGAACAGAAGTCGATTTATGGAAGAAAGACTTTAATTTGTGTACTGGCTAGTTTTGTGTGTCAACTTGACACAGCTGGAATTATGACAGAGAAAGGAGTTTCAGTTGAGAAAATGCCTCCATGAGATCCAGCGGTAAGGCATTTTCTCAATTAGTGATCAAGGGGGGAGGGCCCCTTGTGAGTGGTACCATCCCTGGGCTGGTAGTCTTGGGCTTTATAAGAAAGCCAGCTGAGCAAGCCAGGAGAAGCAAGCAAGCCAGTAAGCAGCATTCCTCCATGGCCTCTGCATCAGCGCCTGAGTTCCAGTCCTGACTTCCTTTGGTGATGAACAGCAGCATGAAAGTGTAAGCTCAATAAACCCTTTCTTCCCCAACTTGCATCTTGGTCATGATGTTTGTGCAGAAATAGAAACCCTGACTAACACAATTTGGCTTGTGGTTCAAAGGGTAAGAGTCTATCCTGGCAGGTGAGCTATGACAGCACGGTGCAGCTATAGTGGCAGAGGCAGGAAGGTGGGCAAGTACATCTTCAACCACAAACATAGAGATGAAAAATTAAACTGGAAATAGGACAAGGCTAGTCCCCAGTGCTTCCTCCAGCAGGATCAAACCAGTTCATGACCTCCCCAGCAATGCCACCAAATGGTGCCAAGGGTTCAAATACTTGAGCTTGGTGGGGAACAAGCTCAGACAAACCACCACAGCATTTCAAGACCCAGTCTAGGGAATGGTTCCAGCCACAAGGGGCTGAGTCTTCCTACATCAATCAACAATCAAGACATCCCCCACAGACATGAGGACTAGCCAACCTGACTTAGACAATGTCTCGTTCAAACTCTCTTACCAGGCGTTCCTGGGTTGTATTAAGTTAACTTTTAAAACTAAATGTTGCAGCTTTCACGTCTCAAAGCCAGGCCCTCAGTGACTCACTTTCTCCAGTAAGACTCTACCGGGTTGTTCCACGACCCTCCCAATCAGCCCTACAAGCTAGGGATCAAGTGTTCAACTACATGAGCCTATAAAGGGTATTTCATATTCAAGCCACAGCATGCAATGAGTAATGCTCCAGCTTTCTGACCAGGCTGCTCTAGTCCAGCACTTCGAAAGCCTTTGAAGGCACTTCCGTTTCCCTTCACACCATCAAAGTGCCTTTTTATACTCAATAAAGCTGGGCTGGGGTTTACTCACCTGACTTTGTGTCTCCATTCAACCTGTTTGTACAACACTTGAGTGTGCTATGTCACCAAACACTTTAGCCACCGGACATTCAACACAGCTGAGTGTCTGAAATTAAGCCCAACTCCTTAGCACTGCTCAGCTGCCTCCAGATTGTCTGAGTATTCCATAGTCTTCCTTAATGTCTGCTGTACAGGGATGATAGTCCGAGTTCTCACTTGTAGCTCCTCCCAGGAGTGTGGTGAGGGCCAAAGCCATAAAGCTTCTCAAGTACAGAGACATTTATAGACTGTCTATGGAACTGAGCACACTCTGCTCTCAACAGCATAGGTGTATGGAATTAAACATTAGGACAATGAGCACAGGAAAGTGTCCCCACTACAGCAGCAATGTCATCTGCCTCGTTCTTAGTGTCTCCTAGATTTAAGAGGAAGTCCTGTATACTGAGCAAGCAAGGCTGGGATCGGGCGGGAACACTCTCGTCACTCAGCTTCCCTACTGTCAGCAAACAACGTCTGCAATCTCTTCCATAGTCACAGAGTCCATGGCTGAGAATAGATTCAAGAATAAATAGTACATTTACTTGTTCATCTTGTCTTTTGTAGTTCGAGGAGAGTTTTTATGAAAATCATCATGCTTTTAAAGACAAGAAGGCTGTGTGCGGTGCCTCAGCCAACCAGAGGAAGTGCTGGGCATGGTATTTTCTCACTGAGAAAAGTGGGTCACCTTCTCTTCCACGTGCAGCTGGCATACTGTCTGGTCACCTACCTGCTTTGACACCTATTGCAACAGCAGTCTAATGGCTGCTTTACCATGTTGACTGCTATGAGAAATTCAGCAGAACCAAGTGTATAAACTACAGTCATATGTCCAACTTGATGCAGTGACATGGCTTGGAGGGCTGAACAATTTGCCAACAGACTCCACTTCTATAAAATCTGCTCCCAAAAGATTGTATGAAAGTCCTGTTCACAGCTAAACCACTGAATATAATGGTGGCTCCACTCAAATATGGGTGGAGTCCCTGGTCGGGACTAAAAAACCTAAGAAGCCAGTTTGAGGTAAGTCCAGTGTGTACTGGACAGCTTGGAGGGAGGAAGACAAGTGATTTGTCATCAGCAAAGAAGGGAGTCTCTATTTGTATGTATCTGGTGAGCACATGAAAGAAACCCTTGGCTGGGGTGCATATTTTTCTCTAATATTTACAATACATGTATACTCTTCCTTCAGAAGAAAAAGAAACTATGTGAAAAGTGGTCACACAGAAAGAATTCAGCACCTTACTATTTAAAGGGGACAAATGCAGGTGAATACACATGGTATAACTGATTCTCCTTGCCCTACCCATAATCAAAGTCATGCTCAGAAACGAAGCAAGTATGGCTTTGTCCATGAGTTCCACTGGAGCCGTGAAACTCTGGGAGCAGTTATAGGAATTTTACCGTTTAACATCTTCTCTGTGGAAAGTGGTATCTCGAGTTTCAGATCATTTTTACGTATCAGACTTAACACGGAAGCCTATTTTCCCACAATACTTTACGCATGCTAGGCAAGTGCTTTACCATCGAGCTACATCCCCAGGCTCATACACTGTTTCTAAAAGTGGACACCAAAAGTATGATCATGATTTCTTTTTAAAACATATTCCTATATTTATTTATTTTAAATGCATGACTATTTCGCCTACATGTATGTCCTTACACCACATATGTGACTACAGATCAAGAAGAGGAAGTCAAAGCCCCTGGAATTTGTGTTTATACAGATCACTGTGAGCCACTATGTGGGTTCTGAGAATTGAATCCCGGTCCTCTGGAAGAGCAGCCATCTCTTCAGCTCCACACTCATAATGTCTGTCCTGGTTCACTTTCTTTTGCTGTGAAAAACACACTTGGGGAAGAAAGGCTTTATTTGGCTTACAAATTACAGTCCAACTTGGTGTGAAGTGGATAAAGTCCTGAGTTAATGTGTACTACTGATATGGGCATGGCCATGCCAAGGACCCCCATTGCCTCAGATCCATGGGAATGGCAAGGCCTCCCCCTGGTCAAGTTCAGAGGAATGACTAAACCTTGCTGTCTTAGAGTTTCCTTTGCTACGAAGAGACACCATGACCAATGCAACTTTTATAAAGGACAGCATTTAATTGGGGCTGGCTTACAGTTTCTGAGGTTCAGTCCATTATCATCATGGCGGAAAGCATAGCAGCATTCAGGCAGGCATGGCAGTGTGCAGGCTGGAGGAGTAGAGAGTTCTTCATCTTAATCTGAAGGCAGCCAGAAGAAGGCTGACTCTTTCACATTGAATGGAGCTTAAGCATAAGACCTTAAAGCCCACCCCCACAGTGACATACTTCCTCCAACAAGGCCACACCTAATAGTGTCACTTCCCATGGGTCAAGCATATTCAAACCACCACACTTCTCTGAATGTTTCGCCTTTAGCTAAAGCCAGTGTGTGCAGAAACTGTCAGCCACAGTTCCCTTCTCTCAGATAGCTTCAACCCATCTATTCCCCTACAGAGATTATCTGACCCATCTCCTCCTCATTCCTCATCTCCCCAGTTAAGTCAACTCCTAAACTGTGCAGGGAGAGGCATCAAGACAGAAACCCTGAGGCAGGAACTGAAGCAGAACCCACAGATGAAGGCTACTTACTGGTAGCTACCTCTGGGTTGCTCAGCTCCTTTTCTTACACAGCTCACAGTAGGCTGGACACTACTAAATCTATTGGGGATCAAGAAAAAGACTCACAGATATTCCCAGGTGAATCTGATTGAGGCAATTCCTCAACTGAGGTTCCCTCTTCCTGGGTGACTCTAAAGTTTATATCAAGTTGACAGCGGAAGCTAACTATTGAAGTGGAAATTTCTGGTTTCTTTGGAGACTCAGTTGTGTCCTTTGATGTTTTTTTCTGGAAGCTCTCCTAGGAGAAGATGTTTTGCTGCGAACAGACACGTGGTGTTTTTCTAGAAGTTGTCTTGTGAAGGGGAATGTGATGTTTTTCTGGAGCGCATGCTTGAAATAGTATGTGGTGTTTAGAGAGAATATAAATATAACCCCACAGACAGTGAGAGGATGTTCTTGCATTGGTTCACCTTGCAAACACTTTGCTGGTCTTTGCTGATGGTGCTCTTTCATTGGTATGCTTTGCAACACTTGGCTGATCTTCAGTGATCTTCATTTGTTGTGACTTGGTAGAGACTAACTCCCCAAAGAATTTCTCATGGTATTCTGGCTTCTTCTTGCCACTCTTGCCACTTCAGACTCCTGCCAATCCAGCAGAGCCTCATGGTTTCTTCTGGATTGAGCTGCTGCTGCTGATGCATAGTTCGTGACACTATTGATCTGAACTTCTGGTATCCTGATTGAACTGGACTGCTGATATCCTGACAACAAAGATTGGAATTGCCCCCAAACTCCTTCTAAACAGGTCTACATCCCCTTGTCAGATTAACCATCTTCCTCCCCCTACCTTTGGTCGGTTGGCTAGAAGGGAGGTTGAAGCATTAAAGAACACCAATTAAAGTAGGTTTTGGAAAATCTAAGCCTACAAACTATGACAACTACTTTGTGCATGTGAAGACTACAGATCTAGTGTTCTATAGTTTGAATAAATGGCCCCCTCCCAAATGCCCATGTCCTAAAGGGTCTGCATCTAGCCTGTGGTCACTGGGCACCTATCCTTGAAGAGGACAATGGGGCCTCACTCATTTATTGTCTTCTTTGTTTACCTCCCTGCTGCTGGATCAGCCACTTTTCTCCCAATAGGACAGAATACCAGAAATGAGCAACTGAAAGAAGGACTCCTCTTACCTCACGGTTGAGAGGGAACAGTTCAGAGTGGTGGGAAGGCAAGATGGTGGGAAAGGCCGGTGGTGGGAAACCACGGTGGTGGGGATGCTGGGGACCAGAAGTAATGGGCACATGAGGTTCCTGGTTACCTGACAGCAGAAGTCAGGAAGCAGAGATCTCAGGCCAAAAGCAAAGTTGACCTATAATGTACTATAGCCCTCCCAGTAACCCACTTCCTCAGCTGGGCTCTACCCCTAAAGAATCCACAAGCTCCCCAAACAGTGCACCATGTGTTACGTCTCATCACAGGCCTGAAGGCACAGAAGCCATATCAAGTGGCACACCCTAGTCATTTAAGCATTTGGAATATGGAGGCAAGGGGCCTACAAATTTGAGGCCAGTCTATGTGATATAGTAAAGCCCTGTCTAAAACCATACATTAAATCCAAATAACCATGGACTGACATATGGAATTGTGAGCCATAATGACTCCTTTTAAGTTGGCTATCTCGGGTATTTGTTACATCAGCAGAAAGCTAACAAACACACAGTCCTGTGCTCGATTTATGTTGTTAGTAATAACAAAGAGTTCTCCTTCCCTCAAATAAGAGGCAGACAGGCAGACTTAAAACAAACAAAACTTAGAACAACAACAAAAAAAGCTCACTTCTAGTTCTGTCTTGGTCTGGAACGGGGAGAACAGAAGGATAGAATATCATTACTAAAATACTTTAATGACATACTTAAGTCAGGACTCCACAGTCTTTGGACCATGAACAGATAGCCTAAAACTCCAGTCCAAGTTCAGGAGTATAAAGGAAAAACCAAAACAAAACCCACAAAGAGCAACCACAAAAAAACAAACCTCCAACCCCAGCCCCCAGCTGTCTGAGAGAAGACTTTAATCTCTAAAGAATTGAGGCACTCTTCAGCGCTACTCACTGTACACACATTCATGTGCACAAACGTGAACTGTCCGATCATGAACGCAGGACAGCAGCAGTCTCTGGCAGAGGTACGTCTAGAAGAGAAATTCCATCTCCTTACTCCTCTTTGAGGAACTGGGGACACCTGCCTGTCCTGCTCAGCAAAGCCCTTCTGCTGCAAAAGTATACATGCTGCAAGGAAGTCAGGATTGGATGGTGACTGAAGGAGACTTCAAGAGTCTAAAGGCAGGCATCAACAATTTTCAAAGTCCTTAGATGATTCCAGCAGACACTGTGCAGCTGAGAACTCTCTATGTTGAGAATTCTTGGTGACACAGAAAATAGGTCCAGCTCTGTTGACCTAGTCTAGGTCTTTGCCAATGTGAGAGGAACAGTGCTTTCTGCAGTAACCAATGAATCCATCTTTCCAATCAGCTGAAGTAACACTTCTCAAGAGCATAAAGACTTCCAAAGTGTGATTAGACATAAAGGCTTAGCAAAGGTTTTGCCTTTGTTTAAAACGGGGTCTTGATCTGTAGCCCATGTTGGCTTGGAAGTTACCATCCTCCTGCTGCAGCCTCTTGATCTATAGGATTACAGGTGATTTTTATTTTTAAAAGTCTCAGTGGCTTAAGAAAAAAATGACTTCCTATGGACTTGAGAGAAGGCTCGGAGGTTAGGAGTGCTTAGCAGTTCTGAAGAGCCGAGTTCAGATCTCAGTGCTCAC
The DNA here is from genome assembly GCA_019843965.1 of Rhynchomys soricoides. NCBI lineage: Eukaryota > Metazoa > Chordata > Mammalia > Rodentia > Muridae > Rhynchomys > Rhynchomys soricoides. The sequence continues at coordinate 14,735,415 of JADRCH010000005.1, read as the reverse complement.
TGACCAGCCTGGCGTTCCACAAATGCCTAGAGTCCGGGGAAACGCCCTTCTCTAGCCTACCTCAAATGCCCAGGTGTGCACTCCTGCATCACACGTGTGTACATACTCAGACAACTGCACAGACAAAAATGAATAAAATAAATCTTTGAAAAAGGAGGAAGAAAAGGAGGAAAAGGAGGAAGAAAAGGAAGAGGAGGGGAAAGAAGGAGAGAAGAAGAGAGGAAGAAGGAGAAGAAGGAGAAAGAATGACCTTCCATTTGGTCTTTTAATTCATCTTTGTGAGCCTTCAGGCCTTAGATGGTATGTAAAGGCAAAACCTCTCCACCAAAAAAGCATCTCCAGTTTCTGGGGAAATATTCCCGTTTGGAACTTCAGCTGTCAAGTGAGGTGGCAGGTTGAGTGAGTGCCTATTACTATTTAAATCAATGTAGTTTTATGCACCTCATTATAAAGGGAACAGCCCAAGTTTCTAAGTTTAATTTTGGTTTAAAAAAAAAAAGAAAAGAAAAGAAGAAGAAAGTTGAAACTATATTTATCGGGTTGAAACATGAAAAGGATCCAGTCAACTTTTTTGGGTTCAAATAACTTTCTCTTCTTCATCTGTCACTCCTCCGTCAGTTAAATTCTGGGGATAAGTATGCACCAAAGTACGGGCTGTCTGTGGTTCTCTGCTGTTCCTGGGGAATAGATCATCTGGGCGAAGACCAGCAGATTGGTCATTTTTAACTTCATCTCTTTCTCACATTTCTTTCTCTTTTTTAAAAAAGATGTTTATATTTTATGTATATGAGTACGCTGTCAATCTCTTCAGACACACCAAAACAGAGCATTGGATCCCTTCCATTACAGATGGCTGTGAGCCACTATGTGGTTGCTGGGAATTGAACTCAGGACCTCTGGAAGAGCAGCCAGTGTTCTTAACCACTGAGCCATCTCTCCACCCCCCCCCCCACACACACACACATACACACACACACACATACACACATTTCAATAGGAGGGACAGGTACATGGTAAAAGTTATTTAATAAGTCTCAGGTTACATTAGGTTTGTGAGAAAAGGGGGGTGGCCCAAACTTGATTCTGCTTCTATGGCTAATGCAGTTTCTTCTCCTTGCTTAGGCCTTGTATGTGAATCATCAGCTCAAAGCTGCAGACAGTGTATTGGTGTTTTAAAGAACTTTGTCATCACAGAAAATTAAGCACCAGGATTAAGAGTCAGGATTCAAGGTCAACTATAAACACCTGACACCTGCCGGTCTTACCACGTACAGGGGGCTTTGTGTTTGAAGTAAACAGAGGTTTGGGGGAAAAAAAACACAAAACAACTCAGAGAACTGAAGCAGAAGTCAGCCGAGGGCAGGGTTCCTCCTCAGACCAGGCCAGGCCTGATTCACACTGTTCTCAGTCAGTTCATGTTCCAGACAAAACAGGCACCACAGGCTTTGGGGCCAGGGGTCACTCCTACGGTCCGACCACATGGAATCAGAGTGGGACCCCTGGACATCGCCCTTTAGGCATCTTTAGAAACAGGGTTCGCTTTAGTTTGCCTTGGCTTAGTATAGCCCAGACTTGCTTTGAGCTTCTGATCTTTCTGCCTCCCAAATTAGAAACTATATGTAAGAATGAGAAAACTGGAGCAGGTAAGATGGCTTGATTGGTAAAAATGCTGGCCCTGCAAAGCCTAAGGATCCCTGAGGCTCACTACCAGCCAGCCTAGCCTACCTGTCAACTTCCAGGTGAGTGAAAGATAGCGCAAAAATTAAAGTGGACAGCCCCCGAGAGACAAGGAACAACGCCGGAGGGTATAAACATACACACACACACACACACACACACACACACACACACACACACATGCACGGGAGAGAGGGAAAGAGAGCTGACTATGAAGAAGACTCTTGGCAGGGGTTAACACATATGGGAAAATGAAGGCGATGGATGGAAGTTTCGATGGCCTCCGGAGCAGAAGATCCCTGCAAATGCATTTTTGCAAAATTCCTTTCCATCAGCATGTTTTTCATGGGTAACATAATAGCCGTTTTACATGGGAAAAGAGAAGCTGCGGCAGGGTACACCTGTAATCCTAAGACTCAGGATGCTGAGGCAAAGGGATCAGCAGCTTTAAACTGCTCAAACCACACAGCGAGACTCCGTCTTAAAGAAATAAAATAAATGGGAAGAGAAAAAGAGCAGAAATTCTGTGTATTCTCTCACAACATTCTTTAAAGGTCTTCATGGGAAAATCGTAAACAGACACAATAGGCAGAAGGCACCACTATGATACGGTAAAGAGCCACGGTATGTTTAAAGCACAGTAAATGACTACCAAATCCTTTTATTGAAAACCCCCAGACAAAAAAAGAGTTTTCTCTCAAAGTAACAAAGACCAGTTCCTCCTCGGTGATTAGCCTGTTAGAGCTGGCAAGACATTACTAGCAAAGAGCCAAGCTTGGCCATATACACACACACACACACACACACACACACACAGAGAGAGAGAGAGAGAGAGAGAGAGAGAGAGAGAGAGAGAGAGAGGTTTGATCCTGTTAACATGGAGAATGGCAATACCTTTTCAGCTTTGTCATGGGTTGTCATTGAAATGACTGCTACTGCTTTTCACCATGTTCTAATTGGATATTAGCTCATTTATGGGGCCGAGTTAGGAAGAGCCTTTGCCCAGGTGACTTGTAACAAAATGAAATAAGCAGATGTCATGCATTCTAAAATTCTTGCCAGGTCTTTATGAGCTGTTAGAGGCTGGGGCGCTCTGAAAACCCTGCCTGGATCGCAGCTCAGTCGTGAACAGGGCAATCACATCACTCTACTCAAGCAGACAGCGCCAAGTGCTACAGGTTTCTTTTCTTAAACATTTAGTCACTCTAAGCCTGCAGAGATGGCTCGGTGAGTAAGGCACTTGCTGCACAGTGTGAGGACCTGTTCCAGATTCCCAGAACCCACATAAGGCCAGATGCAGTAGTGCCCATCTGAGACCTCTTACTCCTACTACAAGATGGATGGAGGAGAACGGAGAATCCCAAGGTTATCAGGCCAGGTGGCTTGTCCAGTGCAATAGTGAAGAAGAGCTGAGTTTCAAATGAGGTAGAAGGCAAAGACTAATGCCCAAGGTTGGCTTCCGACCTCTACATGCACAGTGACATGTGTACACACACTTGCATGCAAACACATACACCAAACAAATAAACAAATAACCTTTAGTCACCTCCCCCACGCACACACAAATATAAAAGAGAAAACAGAATCCCTGTAGAAGAGAAATGCTCACACTGGGTTGTGGAGGGTCCAATCCCCTCTACAACTCTTCCTTACACAACCTACACACACCCCACCCAATAAGAAATCTCAAGGCCCCAAACTGAGGGCATAAGGTGCTGTGATTTCAACTTTAGTCTTCAGTTGTAGCCCTTCAGAGTTGCCGCCCACCATGAGACAGTTGGCAAGATGTGGGACCGTGAAAGGCAGCCTTGGTTTCTGGTTGAGCTAAGGTTTAAAACCCCAGGACCCAGTTGGGAATAACCCTACAAGGGACAGTAGGCCTTTTGCCATGCTCCTGGGCCCCAGGCTCCTGATATGAGACAGAAGCTCTCCATAGGTCTATGACCATCAGTCACATAAGGGCAACGCCCAATCCCCTTCACAGGTAGAGGTGTGGTCATGTAACCTCAAGACATTCCCATTTTAATGAGGCACCTAGAGGCTTAGCCAATTACCTCCCCTTCCCCTTCCCAGCCACTCCTCCCTGCAAAAGGTATTTAAATCTCAGGCCCAACCTGAGATTGTTGGGTATGGATTCACTCCTCGCCACTCTCCGCCATGACAATAAATGCCCTAAAATCATGGACTGTCTCTCTTCTTCGGGATCTACCGTGGGAAGCAATGGAACAGGCCTTCTTCTAAAGAGACACGTCTAGTCTCCCGCAGAAGGCCTCTCAGCTCTCCCAGCCACGGTCTCTACCAAACCAACCCAGCTAGCCCCCAACAAGCCAAAAACTCAGCCCCCAGTGGGACCCAGACTCACTCCTCCCTGCTTTTCCCCCCTTGGCCCAGGCTAGATCCAGCCCGAGGGCTCTCACTCCATTCTGCAGCATCCAGCAGCACCTGGGATGCCTAAGAGCCTGAGAACCAGATGGAGCTGGCTCCGTGCAGTCCCCAGGACCCCCAGGCCATGCTCCCCCACCCCTGAGCAGCAGCTTCTTACAGCTTGACACCCACCCGAGTTGCTGTGGGGTGAGTGCAGTCAAACTGCTCTCATCCTGCTCCTCCCAGAGGCCCAAGCCCCGGGGTGGATGAGGGACTTTCCCACTTAGTACCTTAACCCAACAGAAAGACACAGATGGCATAGGAAGATATTTAAATGAAGACACAGTCAGGCATGGGGTTACACCCATGTCACCCAGCACTTAGGAGGCAGAAGCAGGAGGAGCCAGAACTCAAGTTGATGTGTCTTACTTTAGGTTTTATTGCTGTGAAGAGACACCATGACCAAGGCAACTCTTATAAAGGCAATCATTTAATTGGGTCTGGCCTACAGTTTCAAATGATTGGTTCATTATCATCATGGTGGGAAGCATCGCCAGCGTGCAGGCAGACATGGTGCTAGAGAAGCAGAGTTCTACATCTTGATATGAAAGCAGCCAGAAACGGACTCTAATTCCACACTGGGAAGATCTTGAGCATACAAGACCTCAATGCCCACCTACACAGTGCAGCATTTTCTCCAATAAGCCCACACCTACTGCAATGAAGCCACACCTCCTAACAGTGCCACTCCCTATGGCTAAGCATTCAAATACATGAATCTATGTGGGCCAAGTCTATCCAAACCACTAAGAGATACTTGGCTATACTGAGGCCAGCCTGGGCTCCAGGATGCAATCACAAAAAATAAACAAAAACAACATGTGAAGAAGAGGGAAAGAGTACCAGGAACCCAAGGAGAGCTTGTGGAATGTTGCACTTGTCTGAGCTCTGTGAAGTAGGCTGAAGACAAAAAAAACAGTGGTGAGAATGCCAATGTTTCTCCTAAAGGGGCAGTGCTGGGCAGGAACAGCTGCATTTACTTCTCTGCTTCTTTTGTTCTGGAAGCTCTATCCTGTGAGCTTCCCTGAATAGACTCTACAAGTTCTAGTGTACCTGAGAGCAGAATTATCTAAACCTTTCTAAACATGAAGAGAGGAGATGGCCAAGTCTCCCTTTTTCCTCATCTCCCCCCCCCCTTTTTGGTCTGCCACAGACGGTGTTATGGTTAGAATCTGGTATGTTCCTTACAGGCTTATTTTGAGAACTTGGTTCCCAGCTAATGGCACTGTTTGGGGAGGCTGCGGAACCAAAGGTGGGGCCTGGCTGGTAGGCAAAGGTCACTGGGGTGGAGTTTGAAGGTTTTAACTAGGCCCTCCTTCGAGTACTGTCTCTGCCTCCTGATCCACCAAGATGTCACCCACTGTCTCCCTTCTCATGCTCTGCTAACAGGGGTGAGGCAGCCTGCATGCCTTCACCACTATGATGGGTTGTACCTCCTGACAGCCATTTCAAAAGGATGCTGTCATTCACAAAGACTCATGCAATCGAGTTACAAAAAAAGAAAAAAAACATTTTTTAATCTTATGTTTTAAGTAAGTTTGCTCTTTTCTTTCTTTTTTTTTTTTTTTTTTTGGTTTTTTTTGGTTTTTTTGAGACACGGTTTCTCTGAATAGCCCTGGCTGTCCTGGAACTCACTCTGTAGACCAGGCTGGCCTTGAACTCAGAAATCCACCTGCCTCTGCCTCCCAAGTGCTGGGATTAAAGGCATGCACCAGCCACCACTGCCCGGCTAAGTTTGCAGTTTTCTATTGAGCTGTACATATGTCTGTGAGCCAAAAATAAATCTTCTAAGTTCATTTCATTACACTGTTGGGAAAGTAATACAGGAAGTCAAATGCCCGGTCCCCATGGTCCAGGTGCAGTTACAGCTGCCCTGCCTCACCTCAGGCTGCTGCCTTCTGCTCTGACCCTGAGCTATCAACTACAAGTATCTTCAGAAGACCCCTGCTTCTCAGCAGGGGATGGTCCTCTGAGGCTGGAGACACTCACTGGATGGCAGCTAGCAAACAGTAGCCACCCAGGAACTTCAGATCACCTCTGCCTTTGGACTTGGCTCAGAGAAGTGTAGAGAAGCTATCAGTGCCACTGAAGTATTGCATAGGCCCTCATACCTTGAGCCCAACCTGCCCACGGCCTTCTCTCTCTCTCTCTCTTTCTCCAGTTTGCTGGATGCAAAGGGCCCAGGTACCTGTACCCTGTCACTGTGCCTTGGTAAGCCACCCCATCCCCTCTCTCCCCTGCAGAGCCTGTCTTAGATACTTTTCTATTGCTGCGATGGAAACACCATAACCAGGGAGGAAAGGGTTTAACTGCAGAATACAGTTCTAGCCCACTGTGAAGACTTCCTAGCTGTAACTCAAGACAGGAGGCAAGTCCTGAGCAGGGTGCATGAAAGACTGCCGCTGCTGCTTACTGGTTTGTCCTTGCAGGCTTGCTCAGTCTAGTGTTTTACACAACCCAAGACAACCTTTCCAGGGGTGGTACCACCCACAATGGACGAAGGAGCCCTTCCACATCGGAAATTGCCTCACAGACTTGCCTATGGACAAACCTAATGGAGCAACTTCCTTGATTGTAGTCCCCTCTTCCCAGAGATGTCAAGTTGACAGACAGACAAGCAAACAAACAATCAACACAGAGCCCAAGGCTGAAAAGGGGCCTCCTCACTGAATGTTGGAGCAGCCCTGGCCAGCACGGTCCAAGAGAGCTAACTGCTCTGCTTTCTCCAGCAGTTTTAGTCAACTGGAGCAGAACTCCTGGAAAGAGCCTGTTCTGCCCAGGTGGCACCAGCAGGTTCCCTCATTGTTCAGGCTGTGTTCTCCTATTAACCAACCAAATGAAGAAATGGATCTCTAAGGCACATATGAACGGCTGCACAAATCATGGCATTTATGACCCTGAGGAAACAAAGAGGAACGTCAAAGCATATTGCAATAACTGAACGTTGAATGCTAGATATGATAAGAGGAGGGTAACGCAGGACTATTCTAGATCACACTCGAGCTGGCATGCAGATGCTCCCACACAGGCGATGCACCGCCGTAGGTTGTGAGTGGGTTCTGACACTGAGCTGTTCTGGCTGCTGGCTGGACTCTTCCTTAGCCATCCGGACTTGCTGTCCATTTTCTTTTCCTCCAGTGTTAAACCCAGGGATTTGCACATGCTAGGCAAACACCACACCCCTCACCTACACCTCAGCTTTCCATGGTGCTGACCTGATTTAAGTTCCTGAAGCCCTTCTGAACCCAGTGTTTTGGGTTTTTATGAGGCTTTTTTTTTTTTTTTTTTTTTTATGGATGTGATTGATGACATGTTGGCCATTGCTACTCAACCTCACCTACGGCACTGTTTCTTTCCCAGATATCAAGTGAATGGGTATAGACCTCACATCCCGCCTTGGCTGGGACCAGACTCTGTTCTTGAAACTACACAGGGGCTTCCAGCTCCCAAGAGGCCCTCTAGCATGCAAAAGAGCCTCATTCCACACCTAGGATTCCAGACACTTAGGTGGAAGACCAACTATGTGTTTCATAAAGTCACAGGGAAAGTTTTCTCTTTCTAGGATGTGATGTGCATGATGTTTTGCAATGTGGTGGTAAGATGCAGTGGGGGGGGGTGCCCTAGGGGGCCCATGCTGAGGCATCCCCCCCCGGGTACCAGTTACATGGCGGACCTAGTATAAAATGAAGTTTATTTTGGAGTATGAGGAGCAGGGTGAGAAGAGAGTGTGGGAAAGGAGACAGAGAAGGACAGAAAGACAGAAGAGAGAGAGAAGGGAAGAGACCAGCTAGGAATGGGGGAGGCCAAAGAGAGGGAGAGAGAGGCCAAAGAGTCCTTTTATAGCAAGCCGGGCTCATACCTGACTGTTACCAGGTAGCTGATGGGCGGGGCCTAGAGGAAATGTTAACAGTGCGCACAAGGTAATAGATAAACACATCATGCTTTAGTGGATCAAATGATTTATGCCAAATCTCTACAAGACTCCTTCTACTTCCATGTTTTCATAATATTTTGGCTTGAGCTATTTATCTGTCTATCTATTTGGGATGCTTAACAGATTTTTCTTCAGAATAGTTAGGTTTTCGGCAACATGAAGTAAAAGTAAAGAGTTCACCCTCAGCCAGTTTCCACCTTGCTCCCCTCTCTAAGGACACCTGGTCCCACAGTGATACATTTGTTACAATCTACATTTGTAACAACCCAGGCATATCACTATCACCCACAGGCCTCAGGGTATGCCAGGCCTAGCTCTCGGTGTTCTGTGGCCTATAGGTTCCGACCATGCATCCACCCACCAGTGTGTATCATTCAGAATAGTTCTACTTCCCCAACGACCCTAGTCTCCTTCTCAAGTCACAACATATCAAGTACAATTTTGTCTTTCTTGTTCTCTCCCTCACCTGCAAGTCTTCACGCTATGCTTCTCTATGCTAGTCTTGGTGCCTGAATCTGCTTTCGTCCCTTTTAACCTTCAGAGTAGCCTGATTCATAGACACTTCATTTCTGCGAACCCTTTTATTGAGATATTATAATGAGAAAATATTGTGTGTAGATTGACTGGTAGACCTCATCCACAGCATAGCTAATTTCCATTTTGAACAATGGCCCTCTGTCTCTTGATTACATGGACTCTCAGGAAACCCCAGAAAAGGCTCTCAAGAGGACTGCCACCCACAGACACACACCCCCAAGCTTTCTTCCGCTCTTTCTCTATACCCTTCAAAATCCCTAGGTTCTCTCAAAGTGGTTCCCTTTGCCAGCATGTCCGTGAGTGGCTAATGGACAGGGTATTTAAAGCTTGCCGTGCATCCGGGGCAGTCTCAGAGGGAGCAGAGACTGGTTTAAGCACTTTGCTTGATCATGTCTACTAAGAGCCTGGGCTCACCTTTGTGGTCATAATATTAGCCCGGCTCCCAGGTTGGGGAAGGGCAAGTCTCAGCTAGCTAGTCCACCGTCCAACACTCCCTCACCAGTAGTTGTAAAATAACTTAGGGGTAAAACAAGTGATCTGATAAGCCAACAAAGGATTGGTAAAAGGCTTGCTGAAATTTCAACTGCGTCTCCCCGACCGGAGCCACCCATCTTTGCCCAGATAAAGGTTATGGTTGCCAAGGAAACCGGGCTAAAGAGCTAGACAGAAACTTTGTCTCCTTTGGTTTCTCAAGACTCACAAAGCAATCCCGGCTACAAGCAGAGCTGGACATGGCTCTGATAGATTTATGGTAGATTTATCATTTACTTAGCAAAATTGCTTTTGATTCAGTCACGCTGCAGTGTACAATTCTCCCCTCCTCTAAAAGTTAGGTCTTGAACCTAGAGCTTTCCAATGTCTGACAAATGGCAAGAGCTTTGAAATTCATTGTCTCTGATTAAATTCAAGTGTGGGACAGATGGCTAAGTCTGAGTACGTGTCAGACAGGCAAGGCACTTAAGATTTGCAATAGGCAAGACCAGGAATTAGCTGTTAAGTTTTTGCATGTATTCATACGTTCATGTGCACCATGAATGTGGCCGCAAACCTTATTGGTGTTTGCATTTTATTCCCAAACAAAGCAACTGCCCTCCCTGTGCCAGGCCCAGATGCCCTCCTCTCTCATTAACTCAAAATCCATTTTCCTCATGCCGTACGGATGACGTGGACTTTCTATACGCAGACATTCAGGACAACCTTCTGAACTCCTTAGCTAGTCCAGAACCCACGATTTGATCCTCACTCCTTTTCTGGGAACCCGGCTATTGAGATATTTACTTATTTTAATGAACAAACATTTGTCTATAGAAAAAAAGAAAGAAAAAGGCAGCCTAAAGCAAGTGCAGCTCATTCAGAGAGAGCTGTCACACACAGCGAGGGGACAGGCCACTGCCACTGGCAGGAACTCAAAGGAAGCCAAGTGGGAAGGCTTCATTGTAGGGGAGGGGGGAGGAGAAGGCTGGGGTTGAATGGAGCCCCGCAGCTTTGGGAGACAGCAGGTGGGCCCACTAGATGCCAGCCAGCATCCTGCAGTGGTGATTGGTTGGAACATACATTTAGATTTTTTGGGTTTTTTTGGGTTTTTTGTTTTGTTTTTTTGTTTTGTTTTGTTTTGTTTTGTTTTCTGAGGGATGAAAACTTAGGTCAGTTATTAATCAAGAACTGGCCATCTGAGGCTGTGTGTGTGTGCACACACACCAGAGCGCACCAGAGACTAACCATGGGTGCAATTCCTCGAGAGTATTCATCTATGGTTTTTAAGATACATCTCTAACCGGCCTGGTGTTAGGCTGATGAGCCACAAGCCCCAGGGATCCTCCTGCCTCCAGCTCCCCACACCCTTCCCCCTTCCTGAGTCCCCACAGCAAACATTGTATCAACTAAGCTCTCTCTCTGCAGCCCAATTAGAAGCTACTTTTTACCGGGAATTTGGCTTTCTGGACCAGTTGTTAGACACTCTTCTTCGAAGACTGCTTGGAAATAGGCTAGCTTTCTGGTTGGTAACTGGGTTTGAGTCTTAAGGCATTATCAACCTCCTGGGGGTCCCATTTTCTCAATCTGCCCCTCCCTCCAAGCCTCCCTCCCTCCCTCTCTCTTTCTCTGTCTCCTCTCTGCAACCTTATCTTTGGGCATCCATTGTCAGGATTCTTTTAAGACATGGCAAAGACACTTTACACTTTCTTCTTTATCTTTATACCAGGCAAGACTCAAGAGCTGCTGGCTTCTTTAGTCACCTCCCCGAGCCCAGGCTTCTGGACACAGCAGCACAAGCCAGCCTTGAGTTCCCATTGTTGATCTCATCCCCTTAAGTCATCTCCCTCCACATTCCTGGGCCTATAGGACAGTCCAGAGAGCTTGCCTGGAAATCCAGTGCCTGTAGTCCTTTGGACAGGTTATATAATCTTTTAAAACTGGCTTCCTGTTCTACAGGATGCGGGCAATCCTGCTCTGGAGGGTAGCGGTGAGAATGAATCAGGGCAGCAGGAGTGTGCAGCTTCACACCCACGAGCTAGGGCAAATAGTTGAGATACACTCATGTATTTCTGGAAAGGTGTCATGTTATACAGTGACATCTGTATATTATTGAGAACCTACTATGTGCCAGGCATGAACTTGGTGCTTTCCTTATTCATTACATTGTTCAGCTTTGCTGTTTGCAACTGTTGGAGGTGCCTTAGGATGGAGGAACCAAGGCTGAGGGATGTTGAGAAAGGTTTCTTCGTGTATCTATGTCAGTGACTGTCAAGCTCATTGCTAGCAGTATCCCCAGTTCATCATGGCACCCACACATGTCAACAGAACTGTGGTTTACAGTGGCTCTGCTTATTCACTCTGAAAGCCATCCCCACCCACCATAGTGGATAACCTGGGCTCATCAGTCATCAGTTCACTTTTTTCTACTTACTGGTGAAATCAGTGCAACTGGCTCATGGGGAAGGAAGGGTTTCTCTCCCTAGCCATTCATCCATCTTGGTGAAAGTTCATGTGACCTAGTTCTTACCAAGAGATCAAAAGTAAGTGCTCCTTATGAGCCTATTAAGCAAAGAGTATCCTAAGAAAAACATAACACTTCCTGGGGAATACACCTTTTCACCTTCAACCCCTCTGACTCCCCAGAAAGCAGATAGCGTTCTGTGAGGCACAGCTAAGGTCCAAGCCCAGGAGAACAAAATCTAGAGAATCGCATCAGACTCCTGACAGCCCACCCTGGTCATGTGCCAGGCATCACCAGTTTTACCACTGTAGGCAGATTGCTGCTATGTAGACATGTCATTGAAACTTTTGTGTTTGAGCTGATTCTGGTGTCTGAAGGTGAGAGATTAATACCAAACACCTTTACATGTCCACAAGTCCCAGCTGACACACACACACACACACACACACACACACACACACATACACACACCTGTCCAGGGCTGGGGACATGGTTCTGTTGGCAAAGTGTCACTCAAGCCTAGGGGCCTGAGTTCTATCCCCAGAATCTACCCTGAAGGCCAGGTACAGTAGCACATGGTTGTAATCCCAGAACTGGGTTAACAGCAACAGGAAGATCTCTGGAGCTCACTGGTCAGCCAGCCTAACCTAGTAAGCCAGCCCCAGGCCAGTCAGAGACCATCTGAAAAAGCAAAGTGGGTGCCACCTTTAGATAAACAACACCAAGGTTGTCCCCTGGCTTCCCAACGCATGCATACACAGGTGCATACTGCAGTCTCATGTGCACATACACTCATACAGTTTGAAGAGTTCTGTGCGTAACGATCTCCATAAGCAATTATGCTCCACTCTTCTGAGTTTCACTTACGAACTTGTGCCAACTTCTGCTCTTCCCTGTCATGTTGTCCTACTTGTGTGAACCACTGGGTTTTCTATGGGTCATACATACCGTGCTTACGGAATCTGAAGGCTCCGACATTTGTTCCCAAATGCTTGGCTCTACCCCAGCTTCACCCAGCATGGAATCAACTAAGCCTTCTGTCAACTCAAGGCCTCTGCTGGCACCTTGGTCAAGGTCCAGCAGTTGTAACTGTATTGTGCCTGCTCACGAGACTGATTCTTAAAGAGTCCCTATTAGGTAGCATTTAGTTTCTGGCCAGGGAAGACTGTGCACACAGGAACAATCAGGAGCCTGGCCCAAGGGATAAAGGGACATCAATGTGACATGAAGCCACTGTGAAGAGAACAGGAGGCTTCATCTGGCTCCACACACAGCCAGCTGTCAGCTCAGAAGCAGCAAGGGGGTCTGCAGATCACACGGTGCATTCAGTCCCCTTACAGAGTATGGCTGACACAATCTTCAAACTTCAGTGTCATTGGACGGGAAGGATGAGGCTCCACCCCTTCCTCTGATAGCTCTCCAACGAAGTACATCCCACCAAGGGGCAGTCAAGATTCTAATACAAGGACTACACAGCACACTTCAGGTTACAAGTGACACAGAAATGAAGCATGCTGCTTTGCTTAAAGAGATTCTACTCTCACGATGCCAGAACTCAGGGGCAGAGACAGAAGGAACAGAGTTCAGGGTCAGCCTTGTCTGCATGTGAGAATTTATAAGCCAGCTAGGGCTAGACAGTGAGAGGAAGGAGGAGAGGAGAAGGGAGGGAGGAAGAGAAAGGAGAAAGAGAGCCAAATGAACATTTTTATGTGCAAAACTCCTTTCATAAAATAGGTGCTAAATGGTTAAATGAAACATTCAGAAAACACTTGAAGTAACCTTGATTTTGATTAAACGAGAAAACACTTTTCCAATGCTTAAAACTCCATTGCTGTCAAATAAAAACTCACACATACAATGAAGAGAAAATCTCTAATAATTTATTGACCTTCAGTTTCACATCGTGAAAAAAAATAACAGTTTTACAAAACCTCAAAAATGTAGAAGCAAACAGGAACATACAGACGTGACCATTTCTAACTTCTACAGGGTTTGGAATGTGAACCACATATTCAATAGCCAAGAGAGGGATATTATGCGGCTCTAATCACTCTTATTCAGACAGGTGTCAAGCCTGAGAAAAGAGGCTCCCCCATTATACCAGAAGTGGAAGGCTGCCCTTTGTTATCCGTTTCCAGGGCAACTGGCTCACAAAATAAGAAGAACCTCCCCTGTCTTATGCCAGGGTTTTTGTGTATACTGTGCTGTGAATTGTATTTGCTTCAAAGTGTAGGACATTTCACAGGGCGAGAATGGTCAAGTAGCAAGCCCAAATGCCTAGATCAATTGAAGAGCGGGAGTCTAGAAAATTCCCCCTGCCGGCTGGGGCCCACCCTTGTGGTGCAGCTCCCTCTGTCTCACACAATAATTAATAGGGGATTCAAGGCCAGGCCACAACTTTGAAACAGCTGCAGAGAATTCTCCCTGCTCCCAGCAGCAGTGACGAGAAGTTCTTGAGACAGACAGATCTGCATTGTAAACTATGGAGCGGGTACAGCTACACGATCATGCCACCAGGGTACAATCAGACACTTACACTGCTCAGGATACATCTAAGGACCAGAAACTGACTGCCCAAATGGTCCAACGGCTCATTTGTTTTCTTTCGGTCCGACTACAGTTCACTTACTCATGGCACAGACAGACATGTATAATTAGTCTAACGTACTAAGGCAGAGAGAAATGTTAAGGAATTATCTGGCATTAGACAAGGCAAACACACTCACAATGTAAAGGTGGTTATCTGTCTTAAATCCTATTTTTTTTTTTTTTAATACAGCACGGTGAGAAATATGGATTAAAGCAGGCAGAGTTGCAAGCTCTGTTCTTCCCCAGATCCCTGGGGAAGTGCTCACTGTGGTCTAGCACTAATACCTACCACTGCACATGTTTAGTAAAACGAGCACTTAAGAGGAGCAAAGAATGTATTCACAAATGATCCCAATAGGACCGGAAGACCTCCACAGGCCACCTCTCAACTTTGGCCTGGTGTGACCAAAGATGTCACTTCCGTATACCAAAGAGCTCTTTCACCATGTACCCAAGGGTGAACAATAACATTTACATTGTGTCAAAATGGATGTTTTCCTGGGAGAATTTCTAGCCTTTCTAAATCAAGGTCCAAGAGCCACATGCGAGCCACATGCAGGCCATGGTCAGCGAGTTTGTTTACACTCAACACATTTTAGTTTCCCCCCCTGGTGTGGTTACTCACCCAGGGTAAATAAATAGATAAATAAATAAGCTTTGGACAAGGTCTTCACCTGTGCCCTATATACAGAACTATTCTGGAACCTCGCCAAGGTGTCAGGATATTACACCAATGGGGGAAATACTATAATTTGGTCCTTTCCAAGAGTCAGCAGCCGAGACCAAAGTTAGGTAAATCAGACAGACAGGAGAAAGAAGGGCAGAGCAATATCCTGCTCTTGTGTGTCCTGCCATCCGCGTGACATGACCACGGAACCTCAGTAAAGGGTGGTCTGGGAACGGTGACTTCATGGTTTCTCTGCCTCTGGGATGTAATTTAAGTTTCCGTCCTGGAATCTCTGTCCTGACATTTCAAAAATGAACCCCACCCCCACCCACCCTCTACTTACCCTCCAGATTACAGCCCCAAAGTCGTCTTTGTGTGTGTGCGCGCGCGCGCGGCAAAGCACACCAACAGCTACAAAATGTGCAAAACATACGACCATCCACACAGGCCCATACACGTGGAGACAACGTAAGCACTGTTTTAGCATGCAGGCCGCAAACAATAAATAGCTAAATCTAGAACACATTTCTTAACAGCCAAGAGAAGGTTTAAAGTCACTTATAAATAGCAAAGAGCATCTACCAAACATCTAGCAACAATGTCCCTATTGTTTTGAGATGTTCCTAGGGGACCACAACCCTTGAGAGGACTGGAGAGTCCTGGGATTCCCATTCTTCAGTCAGCCAGGCCAGTTTCCCTCCTGACCCCTGCTTGGCTTTGAGTCTCCAACAGCAGCTGGCATGGAGGCTTCAAGCTCAGTCTTCAGAGGAAGCTGACAACCATTGCAAATCTTGCACATAAATGGTGGGGCCATGGAAATCAAAAGCTGAATGAGGTACAGCAAGGGAAAAGCCCAGCTTTTCTCTCCCTTTGAGGGGCTGATTAACGCTGACATTAATCCACAATTACCAGACAAGGACTAGATCACAAGTTCAGTCATTCATATTTAAACCATGTGCTACTTATATTGAAAAAAAAAACCCGCCCCCTCCCCTACCCCTTCCTTCATGTCCACTTAAGAGTGTTCACAAGGTGCAGCTGATGGTATTCAAGGAGTCTAGTAGCAACTGCTCCTGTTTTTCTTTCTCTTCATTACACTTCCTTCTCCAAAGTAGAAACGTTAACTCATCTCACCGTGTGTCAGAGTGAGCTAAAACAGGAAGAAAAAAAAGAAAAAAACAAAAAGGTAAGAAGGATTTGTAATACAACATGGTTTAAGCCATCTGCTAATAAGCCCACAATTTAGAAAAATTTTGACTCAGGGCAGAGCTGGGTAACACCACTCCTAAAGGCCTGAAGGTCTGAATTCACTAGAATTCAACTGTGTGCAAATGTGCATGCACAGCAGGTTGGTATCATGATGGTGGTCAGCCCACAAAACCATGGTGTCCAAAGCCCGCCCTTTCCTAGACATGAGTGTGTTCAAATTCAAGCCTACACATGCTGATGCTATTACAAGCTGCCATCTTCTGTTTCCAACGTTTGGAAAGAAAGCTACTGTGACATAATCACTGGGGGGGGGGGGGTGAGCCAAGAAAAGGAGACAACCCCCAAGCCCACTGATCATAAAGAATCCAAGTGAGGTTTTTCAGAGACAGACGGCAGCCATAGTTTAAAATGCACCTCCACCACTCACTGCCTTGATATCTCCAAACAATGACAAATGGAGTCTTTGCAGGACCATTCATTAATTGCATCAAATTCTTCTCTTTGGCTTGTGTGTGTTTAGAAGTGAGAATCAGTTCTTAGTTGTTTCTCTTGGCTGTTGTCTAAGTGATTCAAGCCAGCAAGACATTCCTTAGCCTTTGGTGTCATCCCTTAGCCCCACCCCCACCCCAACCTGTATATCCACTTCAGGCCAAAAGAATGTGTCTTGTAAGGCATAACATCTCAAGATGTGGCCCACTCAGAAAGAAAGGGGAAAATTTCTAAAAGACACAAAGCAAACAGAAGTCCACATCCTGTCAGGTGGAGGCCATAAGATGCCTCAAAATTACTAGAAAATCAGAGCAGTTTCCCTTCTGTGTTTTGACCCACTGATGTGGCAACAGGGGTGAGTTCATGGTGGGGAGGTTTCTGACCTGGAAAGTTGTCTGCTAACCCTGGATGCATTCAGCTTGCGCCAGCATTTGGAAATCAGAGGACTCAGGCTGGAGGGCAGTGCTGACACCCAAGGGGCATGTCTGAATGTCATTCCACCCAGCTCTAAGTGTTTTTAACAGCATCTTGCGTATAGTAAACTTTAGAAATTTGAACCATTGTTCTTCCTGTCGGAATCGGAAAAACTGGCTTTGATCAGGGACTCAGGCCACCCTTTAAAAGCAGCAAGCTGGCCCTATCAAGATCAATTTTTATGTGCTTGACTCTTCCGTCGGGATACAGGGTGAAGAATGCTGTTTTACATGTAACACAACATTTCGTTTGCTCTGTTTCCCAGGGACCGGAAGCAAGTGATTAGGTTCAAATACCTTAACGCTTTCACTCTGGGCTGGAAAGGGGAACCAAAACTGAATAGAAATCACAAACAGCTGATAATCAAAGGAACGGAATGTCCCCAGGACACAGAGTGAGCTCCAGCCAGAGCAAGGTCTCACTGCTGGAGAAGACCGTTAATATTCAGCTGGCTCAGGGCTAGATGGAGCTAGGTGTTCTCACCACCTACCCATTTGAACTGGGACAGTTTTCTGCACATTGTGGTTGAAATCACTGGACAAAAGCTGTCTTGAGTCCAGAAAGATCTAAAATGAGGACCAGAGAACACTGACAACCTCTTTGTTTGCCTCGCCTTCCTGTCCTTACTTCCCATTCTCCCAGTGGCCATTTCTGACCTACTGCCACCATCCCCGGCAAGTTTTCCAGCTCCACTGCACACAATCAGTTCTGGGCTAACTCCTCATGTTGAGTCTGTTAATTAGCGCTTTTCACCTAAGATGTTCTTTAGACCTTACTTGAGAGTTGAGTCATGCACCCATATCTCAAATGAAATAACCACTTGCAGAACATTTGTTTATTCTGGATTACTGAGATGCCAGCAAGGCTGCACAAACCAGTTTGGTGTGGGCTGCTGTCAGTAGATCGCTCCTCGGAGGAGGTTTCTGACTATTGCTACTCCTCTGGAGAAATCTCATGCCCAGGGAACATGGCTGGGCTGGCTGGGGCAGGCTGGGGGAGACAGCCAAAGGGTTGAAAACAATCATGACCCAATGTGAAAGGGAAACCAATCTTGGTGCTTGTGAGCCAGCTACTGAATGTGGGGGAGAAAGCTTTTCAAGATGAAACCCCTCTGGTTAGCTTATAACCATTTTTCCTTTCAAAGGCCCCATTAAAGGTGTACCACCCTAAGGAAAGCAGAGCCAAAGTTCTCTGGTAATGAGTCTGTACTCTGGTTCCTCCACAGTGACATAATTTTCTTCTCTTACAGTTAGCAGTGAGCCAGGAATCAGCACGCCCCTAGGCCCTCTGTTAAGCCAGTTTGGGTTTTGTTGTCTGTCAACTTGACAAAGCTCTAGAGTCATTTGAGAGGAAGGAGGGAACCTCAGTCAATATCACCTGTATACATGTCTTTGGACAGCTTCTAGATTACTGATTGATGCTTGAGGAGCCAGGCCTCTGGAGGGGATGCTATCTCTGGGCAGGAGGTCTTGGGATGTGTAAGAAAGCAGTCTGGGTTTGCTAAGGGAACAAGCCAATAGTGAGTCGTCTTCTACAGCTTCTCCTTCAGTCCCTGCCTTCAGGGACTTGACCTTCCTCACCAATGAGCTGTGGCCTGGTAACACGTAAGAGGAAATGAGCCCATCTCTCCCCCGTACTGCTTTTGGTCATGGTGTTTAGCACAGCAATAGGAACCTCACAGACACACATGCTGCAGCAATTCCTGGGCCAGTCCTAAAGATGCTCCGCAGGAGCTAAGCAGCCACACGGGACACCTAGCTGTGCATTAATTAATTAATTATGTGATGATTAACTACTGGATCCAAGAGAATAATATATTTTTATATACACGAGACAGCCATTAGGTACTCAGATACATGACACAGGATACAACTTTTGTTGGCGCCAACCACTGGGTCAGGCTGACTGATTAACTCTTTAAAGGATGAAGTTAGGGCTGAACATGTCTATGTCTACAAGACATCACCTAGATCATCCTTCAAAATTAATACACGCTCTGAAGGGGTGGGTATACTTTGAGGGGGACATTTTAAATAAGTGAATATACAACTGTGTAGTCCATAAACTAGGAAACGTGAGCGGTGTTTTTATAACTGCTATGAAGTACAGAAAGAGCTGAAGCTGTGACACTGGAATAGTAACCCCGTATCCCTGGGATGATACCAAGATCAAGTTCAAGCTTATCAGGTAGCAGCTCAATTGCACACTCAAGTGTTTGTGCTCTGGAGTCAGGCTCCCTGGATGGATACCTTACTAACCTTTACCACTTTTGGAGGCCTATGACTTTGGGCAATTTACAAGTCAGGCTCCACAGGTATCACTGTTGTTCATCTGCATAGGGGGATTAGTAATAACATCTCAGGGGTTGTTCTGAGCATCAGAAAGACGTCTGAGTGAAGCATGGAAGCACAGGGTCCTGTGCTCCTGTGTGAGGAACACAGTGAGCATGTTACAACCACCGGCTGGAATCACTAACGGAAGTCTTGGGTTCCCAACCTGGCTGGACACTTGTACATTGGGAAACTTTCTTTAAAATACTGATAGCGTAGGTTCCAACCTAAACCCAATAAAAATGTCTCTAGGACAGGCAGTTTCTGAAAATCTCTTTGGGAGATTCTGAGGTTCCGTGATAGCCAAGAACCACTGGTTTCTGTTAAAGAGGGGTTACAGTGGTGGCCAACCCAAGCAGTAACGTTGTAGGAGTACAAAGCCTTTCTTTTTTGCATGTGTGACTCCAGATAGATAATAAGCAGTACATCTCAGCCCACATCCTCTGAACTCAAGCTACCGGGTTTACAGCTGCACCTCCAGCTATAGTTTCTTACCTCATGCTTTCTTTCGGATGCTCTGCATTAGGAAGGCAGGTGTTTCCAGGTGCTGACAAACGCAGTAGGGATCAGAGAGTAGGGAACTGTGGTTATGCTGTTCCACACATCTAAAGTTGGATCGTAACAGTCCAAAGTCTTGCAGCGCTGAATGCCAAAGTAGCCTCCGACCACGTAAAGCTTGTTCCCGGAGGCCACGGCATGGCAGCTCATGCGCTTGGCTGTCACATCTCCCACCTTGGTCCACTGGTAAGTTTCACTATTGAATTTGTAGGCAGAGCAGGCAGAGAACTCTGTATCTCCACCCATAATAAAAATCTGGTTCCCCAGCACTGCTGCTGCTGTGTAACGCCAGGGCTGGGGACAGGTGGCCGGCACCGTCCATCTGTTTTCACATTGGTCGTAACACTGAACCTTGGGAAGCTTGTCGTGGCTTACACTGGTACCCCCGAAAGCAAACAGCTTGAGTTTGGCACTCACTACGGCAGCATTGCTGACGCCTTCTCGGAGTGGGGCTACCATGGTCCATTTGTTGGTGGTGGGGTCATACTGTTCTACTTGCTTTAGAGAGACAGAGGGGGAGGCTGGGAGGCAGCCAGTTGCAGCTGTGTGTCCACCAACCACATATAGGCAGTGCTTCAGTTCCGCTGATCCATGGCCAAACCTGGCCACCAGCATGGGGGCAGCCTTGGACCATTCCTCATGCAGGGTATCATAAACCCAGACATCTTTTGAGACTCCGTTCTCTGATCCCCGCCCCCCAGTAATATATACTTTGCAGCCAATTGCACATGCGCTGAACTCTTTCCTCGGGCTGGGAATGTCAGCCTTGGGAATGATTTCTTTAGCCTTCTGGTCTACCAAGTACAGCTTGTCACACATGAAAGTCTGCCCTCCCAGGAGGAACAGGGCATGGCCAGTTTTCCGAGGACGAGCACAGAGGCTGGTGACCACGCCATCATTCTGCAAGATTTTTAGTTTGCATCTTATGGCCTCTTCCACGATCTCCTTACTCTTTCTCTGCTTGGTGATGAGCTCTTCCATCGCCACGTTCTCCATGAGATAGATGGCAGGGAGGAGGGCCAGCCTCACTGTCTGCAAAAGTTCCGGGAGGTAACAGTAGCGTTTCTTCAGGTCATAGCTAATCCAGTTCATCGCAGACTCATATACTAGTCTTTCATCTTCTGTCTCCAGTTCTTCACTGGACAGGAGCTGCACAACCATGTCCTGGGGCAACTGCAGGAAATCTTCATTCTTCCGAATGGTTTGGAAGTTGCTGAGACACATTCTCCAGGAGAGTTCGTACAACTTGGTGCACTGATGGGCATCAGAGAGCAGCAGCATCCCCAGGCAGTTGGTGGGATGCAGGTTCTTCTCCAGAAATTCTGCACATGCATCTCTGATATCCTGAAACTCCAGCATGTCACCAGCCTCTAGGAGCGACTCAGCATTTTCTTCATTGATGATGACCCGGGAGGAGTATGCATAGTCTAGAAGCAGCTCTAAGACTTCTGGGTGGATGGAATTGTCGAAGTTCACTTCACTGTCTTGGCTTTCTTTCAGGCCACCACTGAACATGGCTTCAAAGTAGCGGCTGCACGCAGCCAGCACTGCCCGGTGACAAGGGAAGGTCCTGTTTCCCGCATGGAGAAGGACATCTGTGAAGAGCCGCTGCTGACGCAGAAGGTTCAAGTGAGTGAGAACACTGTCCGCATAGGAAGACTTATGAAACAGGTAGATGTTGATGGAGCCACTGCTGGCCCTGGACTTGCGGTTCTCATGCACACTGACTGACATTTTGTTTCAACTCCTAAAAGAAAACAAAACAAACCCATTGAAGCCGATGCTCCCGGTGTTCCCAGCTGTAGCACAAAAGCAACAATCACTTAGACAAAGAAAACAGAGCCTTGTTGTTGTTGTTAGTCCTGCTGCCTCCTGTTCAGAGGAGGTATGGCCACTCCAGAACAAAGCAAGAGAGAACAACCTGCAAGGAGAGACACTCATGGCAATGCTGTTGAGCTTATCTGAGCCATTCATGGTTGGGGGGTAGGGAGGGGATAGCAGGTAGGAGAGGCTTATAAAAGCAGGTTTATTCTGGAAGACCCGAGGGAGACTGCCAACTTTTGGGATAGGGAAGTTCTTGAGACTGTAAGTCAGCAGAAGCTGAGGGAGGCAGGTCTCAGTCTCTCACGTTCCCAGGGCCAGGCCAGCTGATTCACTACAGGCCACTGAAAATGCCAAGCTTCCTGTCCTCATAATGCCAAGAACATCAGGAGGCCACCGGCTTTAAAGCCCTGTGCAACATAAAGTCATGTGTAAACCAAACACCTACTAATTAGCAATTCTATTAAGAATTCCTTTGGCCAGATCCAAACTCTGCATACATAGAACGACTCAACTCCTGAAGTGGTCAAGCTTTTACTCTGAGGTAAAAGAGACAGTTTCTAACTAGACAGCCCTACCCTGATAGAGCTCTAAATGCACTAGAATGTAAACATTTCCGCACATTGATCAGCAGGCTGCAGTGAAAGCACAGGATAGATTCTGGCCACAATTACCTCCCATCTTCCTGAACCTGGACAGCTTCCAAAATGAGACTTTGGCACATAAAAGGAAGAATATTTTGAACAGGCAGCTTCGTGCTGTTTTTCTGTTCTTCCTGCTCTCCTCCAATTCTTGGAAAACCATCACAAGAACAAAGGATGCTTCTCCCCACCTCTTTGATTAAACACTCCATCACCGGGACTGTTAGGTACCTGCAGATGCTGCACCTGCATATTGGGAATTCAAACTGCAAACACTGCTTTATGTAAATTTAAAAGCATACGTGTGTGTGTGTGTGTGTGTGTGTGTGAGATTCATGTGCCTGTGTATTTTAACAGCCATTGTTCATGGAGGGCTACTGTAGAATTTATTGGCTAGCTATAGTGCCTTTTCTTTTTCTTTTTCTTTTTTTTTTATTTTCTGGTTTTTGGAGACAGGGTTTCTCTGTGTAGCCCTGGCTGTCTATAGTGCCTTTCCAAATACCAAAATTAGCACCAGTGGAATCTAATGCTATCTTTTTGGGTATCTGCTGTAAGAAAACTAAGAGCCAATAATATGGACAATGTCCACTGTCCATCTTGAAAATGGAACTAATTCCCTCTTCTGACAACACTCTTCTCCGGCTTTAAAGAGAGATAAAGCCTTAAGAACCTGCCCCTTGCAGGATTCCAGAGGAGACTGTTAAAGCCAGGAGGACAGACTCTGTAGTTAGCTATTGTATCTTTTCTGATGCAAACAGCCAGAACTTACAGCACCGCTGAAATCCACTGCTTTTCCTTCAGTCATTCAGTTTTTATTTATACTCCAAGAATTATTAATAAATATAAATGACTTACCAGATTCATGAGCTATGGCTGCAATTCCCCCCAACAACTGTGAAAGTAGGCACAGAAAAAAGTAACAAAGGTGTCTGATGAGACACTCCCCCTATCTTTAGGTGAGGTAACTTGTTTTCCTCTGGTTTTGGAATGTTACTTTTCATGATGGGTAAACAAGGCCAAAGAGAACCAAGTAAGCATCAAAGTTACAAAGCTTCAGTGTTACAAAGCCTGTGCAAAGCACCCAGAAATTTTCAGTGGTTAGGAAAATGAGGACCCAACGTCACCTTTACCTCAAAAGTAGTCTCTATCTTCTAGTCCAGTTTAACCCAATGTGGAAAGTTCTGGAGAAATTAGCCATTTGAGGCATCCTCTGGGAATACACTGAGCTTAGGAAGTGTTCAGACTCCCATGCACTTGATACCTGCTTGCTTTACCACTGTGGATGCCATTTAAATGAAGGCGTTCAGTCTGAGTTATTTTGAGGAAGACTTTAAGCCTAAACCTCTAAATGATTGTCTAGTCTAAGGAAGCTGTCTTCTCTCGGGCTAAGAGCCAAGAAAGGAACTCGAGCTAGCAGGCTGAGCTGGAATCCCACAGGGCTGGAGAGTCGGGAACGTTCACAACCAGGTGTATACTTAAGAAAACAGTTTGTCTAGAAGACCTACAAGATGTGCAACACTCTGCATCCTGTGTTTATGCTGCTGTGTTTTCTCAGTCTCCCCCCAGAAAACCAGAAGGTAGAGTCTACCCTGTCACCTTGGATCCCATCCCACTGAAAGGGATTGTCACTGTCAACAATCTCTCATCTTGCAACCACCGTATGATTAAAACAAAAGGTGCCCTTGAAGACCCAAGGGAGACAACTTGCTTTCTGGTTTAGAATCATGCAAACATCAAAATATCCACAGACATAATTTATACAGTTACTAAAAACACCTTCAACATAAAATGAATCATTCTTTCCAACATTTTTTAAAGCCCCCAGAGACATAAATCTGCATGCTAAGTAAACGGCCCCCCAAATGCACACATATACTTAACTTGAGTCTACAAAGAAGGCGGAGAGAGAGACTGCTATTACCGTGAACATCAAAAGGGCACCTAGTTCAGTAACTTCGGTTCACTTACTGCTGCTTACACACAGGGTGTATGCCTCCAACACCGGGAGCACCTCGTCTCTCTCCTGGTTTTAAGCCTGATCTCAATCCCACGAGAAAAGAAACCAGGCAGATGTTCTCAAGCACTCACATCATTGACAACAATGGAACCACATAAAGATGTTTACCAAAATAGCTCTTCGCCACACAGCCCAGCAACACTTGCAAAGCTATTTAACACGCTGGACATGCCAGTGAGGGCGACACCAAATTACAAGTCCAAGTTCACTGTTTCATCTCCACCCCGCCCACCAATTCCTAGCCTTTGAAATTAATAATGTCACTCTAAAAGGCCAAAAGCTTGCAGGAGAAGAAACTGGTTTTTCAGGAACCAGTTTTCATTCATTCGGCTGCAGTCAAGTGCCCGCATGAGGAGGTCTGCGCGTGGCCCCCACCGCCCTCCGGAGCCGGCTTCGAGGCACCCTGGGGAACCGATCCCACGCGCTGGGCTGCCTGGAGGCTGCTGGGGGCCGGATAACCTGGCTCCTCGCACTCACAGAGACTTGCCCAGGCGTTACACCGCAGAGGGGAGGCAGGTTGCTCTCCCAGTGCTGTCCCATCCCAGCGACTGTTCTGCCTCGAGAGCACCTCCTGGGCTTAAGCCACAGCCAGGGTGGCCAGCGCCGACTCGGTGCTCGCAAGCACAGCCGGCGGCAGATCCCCAGCCTCCGAAACCCGGGCGCCCGCAACAGGTTTGGGGTTGCAAGGCAAACTTACTGTAGTGGCGACTGGCCTCCGTACACAACCTCCTGGGGTTTTCGCCTCGGTCACCCGCAGGGAACCGAAGAAGGGAGTCTCTGCTCCAGGAAGCGGTGGCGATCGCCGGGGAGAAAAGAGAGCCAGGAAGAGAGGCGATGGCGTCCCGGGTAGTGGCTCCCGGGCCGGCTTCGGCCGCCCTGACCTCGGACTCCGGATCTGCAGCTACGGACCTGGCGCCCCGGCCGGGCCAAGCGTCCGCCGGCGCGCGCCTAGCCAGGGGAGAGTGAGCCTGCGGCGGCCGCGCCGCGGAGGAAGGCGGGCTGCACGCAGGGGGAGGGAACGGGGCTGCGGCGTGAGCGCTGGCGGCCGCCTGGCGTCGGCTCTGGGTCTCTGCAGCGCCTCCGTCGCGCCGCCGGCTCTGAGGCTACCAGAGCTGACTGCGCCCGGCCACCGTGCGCTGGGCTATAAGTTGCGCCCGGGAGGGGGCGCGTATGCAAAGAGACTCTCTAGGGGGAGGAGGGAGGAGCACGTCCACGATGCGGGCTGGAGAGGGAGGAGCTGGGGGGTGGGGAGATCGTGGGGAGTTAGCGGGAGAGGAACCAGGGGAGTGGGGAGGGGAACGAGCGGAGACAAAGCGGACGCCCTCGCTCAACTATGGGCAGCTGCAGCCCCTGGGGACCGCTAAGAAAATAAGTTTGAGGGGCTCCGAGGGTCTTCGCCTGTCCGGGTCAACCCCATTCAAGGCTAGGTCGAGGGCTGGGGCGCCCACCCCAAGGGGAACGCAGTCCTGGGCGCTTTCCTGCGCTCAAGGGTGCCAGGATCCTAAGAATGCTCAGTGGAGTAGCCAAGGCCAAGCCGGGGATCCACCGCACTGGCATGCACAGACACTCACTGGGTTAGACACCCTAGCGGCAGCAGAGCCTAGTTCCCGCTGGAGCCAGGGAAGAAGCCCAGGTTTGGACCTTGAGGACACTGCAGGTTGCGCAAGTGGACATTGGGTTACTTGCTGGCAAGGGGCCAGACTCCTGCTCCAGGCTCTTGCCGGGCGTCTTCCTTCTCCACCCCAAATTAGTGAGGAATCTCGCTCGGAGCTGGAGCCGCAGCAACCCCTGCTCGGTCCTGCGGGTCCACGTGTTTCGCAACCAATCGCCAGGGCCGCTAGATTCAAAGCAAACTCCACCAAGAAGCAGTCACGCTGCCTCCTCCTGGTAGGAAAGAAGTCTCAGTCACCTTCGAGACTTAGCCTTTCCTGGGTTTTGTTGGTTGGTGGAGTTTGGAGTTCAGTCAAGAAAGAGCGCCCCTTCCCCCCACACACCGCTAAAGCTTCGAGAGCCTAGAAAAAGAAGGAACTCTATTCGGAAAAAATAAATAAATAAATAAACTCATAAGGCCATAACTGTTTGACTCTGATTTTTGACTCTTTGTGCCAGAGCTTTTGGCTGGGAGCTAAAACGCCACTTTGAGTTGGCTCTTATTCCACATTTGAGACACGTAAGAACCTATTGTATAGACTATTGGTCCAAACCCTTTTTGGGCTGTGTGAATTGCCTGGCTGAAGACCTGCACCCCCTCAATAGTGGCCGGTGAAATCGACTTTACCGCGCCCTCTTTATTTTTTCCCCAGCGCTTCGCCCCCCAGTCATTTTTTCTTAAAACACCAGGCGTAACAATGGTTTAAACCGGCTCAGGAGGCTCCACATGGCGCTTCCTGAGACCACAGACTGCTGAAACCAGTACGGTCGGTTCTTTATTCCAGCTCCCTTTCTGGCTTGCTCTGCTATTATTCAGGCTGATAAATTTCGCTCATCGCAAAGAAAGACAGTGCCCTCTTAAGTCCTTTCTTGGCATTAACTCCTCAGCCTTGCTACAGCCTTTTCAAATCTGTTTCCTATTTTAATTTTTGATAGCGTCTTGGCTCCATTTTGTTTTACAAAGCCAGAAAAGCTCTAGGGATTCAAAGTAAGAACCAGGTGCGGAGGGCCCGGGGCAGCAAGGAGCCAGGCAGGGAGAATTTAGTTCCCAAGGAGAGAAAGGTACAACCAATAAAAAGCAAACGGATGGAAACAGGATTCCAAGCAGAGATAGGCTCTGACGAGAGGAAGATGGGAATGGATCTCAGCTACACACACTTAAAACACACTTCTGTGTCCTGTGGCTAGGTATGAGAGGCATCAGGGCCGACTACTGCACATTTCCTGGCCCCTTTCCTTTCTGTTTTCATCTGTCTGGGTTTGGGTTGAACACAAATACATTGGTTTAGGGCACTAACAGTTAACGGGTACCAGTGGAGCAGTATTCCATTAAGAAGTTAACACATTGTCTCTTTTGACAAAATATATCTTTTTTTCTCCCAAAGCCACCTTGAACTGCTGCTGCTGCCTAGAAGCAGTATATGTACATACGTCAGCTGGCTGGCTGGGGATTTTGCCAGGAGAAGCCACCTGGCAAAGGACGGATAATCGTTTCTATTGCATCTACCACCTGGATGTTGCATTGTCCACAATGAAGCAAACAGTGAAGTTTGCTTCTCTTTGTAGAGAGCTTGGCTGAGCAAGCCAGGCTGAAAGAATGCTAAGTCCAGCTGTTATCCGCTACTGTATCTTTTCTACCTAATGTTACAACTTCCAGTGCTTCAAATCAAGAAAACAAAATTGCAGCCTGGAAACTGCTGAAATGAATTTAGTGACCTTATATATTCCTTCATCTGCTACTGGGTGATAAGCAACTCGGGGTGATGGAATTTGTTTATGTAGATTATACAAACCAGAAAATGCTGAAGGACACAGGATCTGAACTTACATTTTAGAAAAGTGTGTGTTTCCGATGACCCTCAGACTACAGTGGTTGACTACAGAGTATGAACATTCTTTAGACTGTTGGGCAGTTTCTAATGCCTTTCTCAAGGCTGAGAATGATTTGCAAGTTAGTGGATTTATGATCATAGAAACTCAAACTATGTCATTTTTATGGCATCTCCTGGCCAATGGTAAAAGCCATTCTTATCACCTTGTTCACAGGAAGCAAAGGTGAGTCATGTCTCCAAAGGATTGTGATTGCCCCGGACTACAACAGACAGGGCCGGATACCTCAGGGAGACCTCAGTAGGGGAGGCCACTCCTTTGCTTTGTACAACAGCCTCAGCTTGATTCAGGATGTTAGTTAGCCTGGTCCTGTGGGCTGCTGGGAAACTGTCTTTGCCTGGCCTTGGGACACTAAACCAAGGTTGTTTTGAATGCTGGTAAGAAACTGTGCCCAAGGCTTTGGCCTTGTTATCTTCCTTAACGATATTATTTTGCTAGGCTGCAAAATCAGCAGTGTGGGGTTAAATGTATTAGCTGCCTTCAAACCTAATCTGTCTTCATTCATTCCTAATTATTCTTGGGCTGAATTAATGAGAGTGATTTAATTAACACCGTACAATCGCAGTACCCTGGACTGGACAGCTCAGGGGATTAGACCAAACTGGGTCAGGCAGCTGCCACCCTGCCACTTGCAGGTTCCCAAAGCCTTATCCAGACATGTCCCCTGCTGGGATTCCAGAAGGGCCCCTTTTGTTCTTTGAGTCACTTCCTCAATCTGTGTGAGGAAGCCGGTACCTGGCCCTCCTACCTAGGCTTTGAGAACCAGGCCCAGTAGTGTGAACATGGCAGAGGGCCAAATGCCCATCCAAGGTGCGATGACTAATCTTTATTGTCAACTGAATTTAGAATCACCTAGGAGAGACATACCTCAAGGCATGTGTCAGAGAGGGCATTTTTAGAGTTTCCATTGAGGAGGAAGAGGCCCCCAACCCTGAATGGAGACAGTACCATCCCATGGGGTTGTGGTTTCAGGCTGAATACATTTGGGGGAAAGTAGAAAATGAACTGACCACTGGCATTCACCTCTCTCTGCTCACTGAAGAGGCGGTGTGACCAGCCATCTCGCATTCCTATATTCCTAACCCCCCATTACCCGCAGTGGACTGTATTTCTTTAAATGATGAGCCCAAATAAATCGTTTTTCTCCTTACGTTGTTTATTTTCCAATACTTAGTAACAACAACAACAACAAAAGTAAGAAACGCACGGGATCTGTGCTGTGCTTTTCATCAGATTGAATTCGTGCTAGGAAGTGGACATCCAGCCGGGGATGCTATCTCCTGGTCACACAAGTGTGAAAGGAAAGGAGGAAAAGGAAGTTTGCAATACTCCAACCTCAGCCAGCCAGGGACGATGACCTCACCCTCTCTGGGCAGCTCTCCGTGTACGCATGCGTGTGAGCATGCGCATGCCCGTGTTCTGGTAAGAAGAGAAGACCAACCTCGCATCAACCTTGCGATGTCTACCTCAGGCCCATATTAAAGGTAGTCAGCCTAGAAAAGGGACTATGGCTCTTGCAAGGCGACAGTTTCTTACCAGAAGCTCTAAAGGAGGACCAGAGCCACTAGCAAATGTGGTGACCTTCATTCTCAAAGGAGGACCTGATGGGCTCAGCACAACCCCCTTCAACACCTCACCTACAGATAGACAACCCAGAAGAGAGCCCCTAGAACCTGTCAGCAGCCCTCTAAGGTCAAAAAACGAGAACGAGGAGCTAATTGGGCTATTTATTAACAGGAAAGAAAAGTTGAGTAGTCAACACTGAGTAGGTCTCAGCACAGTAGGTTAAGTGATCACAAGGCTAGCCCAGAAGAACAAGAGGGCTCAGTTGGCAGTCTTGTCTTTGTTATTTGTGTGTGTGTGTGTGTGTGTGTGTGTGTGTGTGTGTTTTCATCTGAACTTACGCTCTTTAAAAAATTATTATTTGTGTTAAGGACTTATGCTAAAAATCTAGAGAGTATTGGGACTGTTGACATTGGTTTGGTCACATTTTAACACTTCAGTTGTTTCTTAAGGTGCATTGTGCATGCTAATTTTATATCTCGTGAATTAAATTGGTTAGGGTATTTTATTTTGTTTTTATTTGTTGTTTTTATTTCAAATGCCTGTTGCCCATTGCTACTGTACATGAACCCAGTTGCCTTTTGTCTTACGGTTTTCAGTGAAGCGCTTCATGAGAAAGTTTGCCTTTGTTCATATTAACCTCTTTTATTGGGGTGGTTATTGGTGGGAACCCTTTCAGACTGCCTCACCTTAACCAGCTTCCTGTGACATTTCAGGGGCAAGTGATTTGTTGGCTGTTCACAAAGACTGAGGACGACTCATGAGTCATCTTTTCTTAGTAGAATTCTGATCTAGTCCAGTTCTGTTATTTCTGCTCCAGGGTCCTTCAAGACAATGGTCTGCACAGAACGGTGTAGGCTTCAAGTTTTAGGGGGCAAGATTTTAAAGCAAATGTTTTCCCTGTTTTCTCTGATTACAAAAGCAATGCATGAGCCAGGCAGTGGTGGCACATGCCTTTAATCCCAGCACTTGGGAGGCAGAGGCAGACGGATTTCTGAGTTCAAGGCCAGCCTGGTCTACAGAGTGAGTTTCAGGACAGCCAGGGCTACACAGAGAAACCCTGTCTTGGAAAACCAAAATTCAAAAAACAAAAAACAAACAAACAAACCAAAACCCCAACCAAACAAACAAAGCAATGCATGATTAAAATGGGGAGTATACAGAAAGGAAAAAGAAAACCATCCACCACTCAGAGATAACGCCGCTCTGAACTTCCGTTCCACTGGTGCGTTGTGAGGTGGCTAAGGGCAGAAGCTTGAGAACGAAGCTTCAATTGTGTGCTCACATGTACTGGTGGGCGTTGCGGGGACGGGTACTGTAAACTCATAGTGGTTCCCTTTCCTTCCTGATGAGAGGACCTGGCTAGAAGATTGTCTACAGATTAAACAAACTGGTATGTATACAATATGAACCACAACATGCTAGCACTGAATGTTCCATGAGCTGCTTGTGTGGATTGGCCAGGCGGCTGCTCATGGAGAATGGATTTCCTGTAATCTTACAACACATCCTTAAGCAACTCCTTTCAAATAAAAGGCAAAGGACTGTGATCCTACATCTTCACCTAGTGAAGGAACACGTCAGGCGTTCAATGTACTCACTTATGCCGTGAGGACGGAATGATTTTTGGTCTTTTAGTACTAGACATTGAAGTTAGGACCCAGTTTAGTGCGTACTAAAGTCACAGTACCTGAAGCTGTGCTATCAGAGCTCTGGAGCATTGGTTTCAGGCTTTCTTGTCAGGAAAGAAAGTGACATCTGCTATACATTCAAATCCACAAGATCTTCCAGTCTGTTGTCTTTTACTAATGCTGTCTTCCTGTTTTGTTCTGGAGCCATTGGCCTATAACTGATGATGGAGAAATAATTCTTTTCTCTCACTTTAAAAAAAGAAACCAATGCAAAGAAGATTATTTTTAAAATATTCTTTAAAATGAAGCAGATATCCTTATTTAAAAGAAAGTAGCCTAGTCAAATAGAGCAAAAATGAGGTGCAGGGGCCTCTTTTCCCTCCTTCCCCATGCTTTTTCGGGGTGTGTGTGTGAGATAAGAGTTCCCTGGCACCTATCAGAATCACACCAGGCATCTGTAGGGTGTGGCCTTACACAGCCTAGGGGAATCTTGAACCATTTTCCCTCCTGTTTTCCATAATCTTTTCAGTGCCTCAAGGCTCCTGGACTAAACTCCTAATTTGTTCTA
Source organism: Rhynchomys soricoides (assembly GCA_019843965.1). Classification (NCBI taxonomy): domain Eukaryota; kingdom Metazoa; phylum Chordata; class Mammalia; order Rodentia; family Muridae; genus Rhynchomys; species Rhynchomys soricoides. Next base: position 14,703,811 of record JADRCH010000005.1, on the reverse strand, counting down.
AGTAATTACATTCAAGAATCGACCGTTGTTCCAAGCAATGAAAAATGAAGGTTTTGTTTGGCCTGGATGTTGTGCTTCCAGGGCGGGATGCCAAGTGTCTGAGCAGGTCTCAGCATGAAGAAGGGACCAGAAGAAGGGACCTTTGTGGTCCAAGAGCTTGCACCTCTGAATGAATATTTAAATGATTTTATAGCAGGCTGTGAGCACAGACTTAACTCAATGGCTCAGCTCAGCCTCAGACAGGAGGTTGCAGTTACCATAAATTCAATGAAAAATGAGAGATGTTGATGAGTGTGCTGTGTTCTTGTGAAGTTAAAAGCACAGCCTAAGCAAAGATTTGAGCTCATATGTGTATGTATACGGGTGCATACATGTATCAACATAAGCAGGCGTCAATCTCTGAGCATCATTGGATTGTTTTCAATATAAAATTAGCTTTATAAACGTAGGTATTTCAAATAGTTAAGGTAGCCGTTCATACCACAACTGTATGAGAAGATTCCTTAACAAAGTCTTATGCTCATTGTGATAGAGAACAGAGCCCAGGCTTTTCCCCCAAACACCAGTGATTCGTTTTACATCTTTTCCGGGACACCACAGATGCTGAGAAATTGAAGAAACACCAACATTCATTCTGATTTTTAGATAGTGCTTTTCTAGGTAGAACTTTAATATATTTCAATCTAAATGCATTTTCTTTGACAAGTTTTTTTTTTTTAATTTCATATATCAGTTTCCACAGCTCAATAAAATTCAATTTGTCGCATCCCAAATTTTTAGGTAAATTTTACTACAAACGAAAAACCCTCCTCCTCATACCCACTAAGACATGACACAGTCACCCCAACAAAGCCAGGTAAGAGGGCTTGCCTGGGAGCCCAGGGGGGATTAAATAAAGCAAGAGTGCCCTCTGCTGGCTGCAGTGAAGATCAAGTACCATCTGACAACGTTCAAAACCATCCTACAGAAAAAAGAGAACGAACATGCGCGAACGAACACGCTCGCTCTACAAATTCTTAGGGGTTACTTTGAGCCCCAGGTGTTCAGTGTTTGGATGAGCAAAGGAAGTTGTAAGCCGGGATCCGGCCGGTCGGCAAGAACGGCCAGGCACATGGTGATCTGGTGGCCTACAGTCAGGAGAGCAGCGGACGAAACCGGGTCATTTAGCCAGGCCCCAGCCAGTTCCTGCTACTTCTCCTTCTAAAAACAGCGCTAAGTTCATTGTCCCGAGGCCCATGCACAGGAACTTGTTTGTCTACAGAGCCAGAGTTGGAATTAATAACAATGTTGAACCTCTCTCGATTTTATACTTCTTGTGTGTACTTCCCTATCTCATTTAACCCCCACAGCGACCCAAAAGGACTAAGATTTCGTGGGGTGATCTAGAGCTGATGTGGTTTTGCCACACCAGAGTTGAGTTCTTAACCACTGAACTACACTGCCTCCTCTACCTTCCTGCCACTCATGGTGCCTACTTTCCTGCCCCTGGAGTGCTAGTTTTGCCCCTCCCATCTCCTTCGCTCTCTCTTTCTGTCTCTCTCTGTCTCTGTCTCTCTGTCTATGCCTCTGTGTGTGTTTCTCTGTCTCTCTGTCTCTTTGTGTGTCTCTGTCTCTGTCTCTCTCTCTCTCACACACACACACACACACTCACTCACACACTGGATTTATAGGAAGAGAAGACATGAATTGTTTGATTTACTTTGTCCCATGTTGACAGATCTGATAACAGTGTGACAGACGAGAAGCTGGAATCAATTGACTAAAATTATACTCTTTTTTTTTTTGTTTTTTTTTAAATCCACTTTACCCTTTCTCCACAGTTGGTTACCAGATCATGTTTTCCTTCTGGTACACTGTGCCCAATAGAGATCGGTGCACCAACTCAGAAGCCAAGGCACGTCTTCCTCAAATTGCTCTTTCAAACTTAGTTAGACAGTTTCTCAGCTGTGGACTGAGGCACCGTTTCCCCTGTTATGATCAAGCCCCAAGTAGTAAGAGAAACATCTTCCCACTTCGATGTCTGCAGCCCAAAGGCCTGGGGGAGCTCGTGTGTCCTCTTGGAAGAATCTTGAGAGAAAATGCAATAGAAAACAAAGGAAGATGTTAACTTCTTGGCTGAACCCAGCAATTGTGACATGTTTTAAATCTAACATATACAGACTATGCAAAAGTTTGAAAGCCTTATATGGGACAATGGTTTACAGATGTGAAGGACTTGTCAGTGGGTAGGCACAGGTCCCCTGAGCACACTGCGTTCCATTCTTTGAAGATGCCAATTGTCTAGAAGCCAACCCTCTAGAAGGATTAGTAAAACAGTGTTCCCACACTAACCTTTTAGAGAATCTAGTCCCTGTTGGAGCTTCCTTCAAAAAGCAAATGATATCTACCTAAGCAATGAACCAACAAGTAGTCTCTCAGGCTGGAGAATTAGGAGGAGCAGAACAACACTGATACAAATGCCGAAGCATAGAACACAGGACATGTCTGTCAGCCATGGCACCAAAAGTGCTGGAGAGGGAGAAGGGGGGGGGGGAGGGACAGCTGCTTTCTTTGTGTTTCTCTGAACTGTCAGATATGTACATGTAAACATTAAGCCTGGAGAGGTGACTAGGTGGTTAAGAGCATTGGTGCTCTTACAGAGGACCAAGATTTGGTTCCCAGCTCCCACAGGGAAACTTACAGCCAAGTGTAAACCCAGTTCCAGGTGATCTGGTGCCGACTTCTGAATTCTTTGGATAACGTAAACACTTTCATACCTGAAAGCAAATATTTATACACATAAAATAATGTTAAGCTGGGTGTGATGGCACACGCCTTTAGACCAAGCACTCAGGAGGCAGAGGCAAGCAGATCTCTGTGAGTTCGAGGCCAGCCTGAACTACAGAATGAGTTCTGGGACAGTCAGGGCTACACAGAGAAACCTTGTCTCAAAAAACTCAAATCAACACTGAACAAAAAGATGGAAATGTCAATTACAAAAATCTGACCTGTCTCCTGATAGGGTCCACGTAGGAGCAGTGTCCTCTCTTACAGTGACATAACACTTGGGCCTTTTGTACCCATTCCAAAAAAGCAGTGTGTGTTTCTCAGGCACAGCATCAAGTAGCTATTACAGAAAGTTTATAGTGTTTCCATATCTTGTAATCCTCAAATCCTTGGAAAGTTAGATATAATCTCGACTGGGTTCCATTTCACAGCCAGAAACTAAGGTTGAGGAATCCAGTGTCCTACCTCGGACCACGTATTTGCCAAGCGGATTTGTTGCAGTCGGAGCCATCCGTTTCTTGCTTTGTTTTGTCTCCATTCAGTATCTTCGTTCCCTCCACTGTGTCCAGGCCTCAGACCAGCACACAGTAGCAATACGACAGATAAGGGCAGATTTGTGGATGAGGACTTTCACAAAGGACCGGTCCTTCTTTTGGCCTTGCAGACAGATATTGAAACTGCACCGCTTGCTTGCTAAGGCAAGAGAGTCAACTTTCAGGTTTGGCTAAACATCAACAATTTGCCTTGTGTTCTTTGGGAAAACATCATTCCCAGCATATGTCCCCTTAATCAGAGCTTCACTCTTAGGCTCACACTCAGAGAAATCAATTCAAGGAAATCCCCATAAGTCTCCAAAGGAGAACAATTGCTGACGTTTGATTTAATAAACCTGAGTAAATAACCCAGGTCTGCTTTGCAGCACAAGCCATGCCAAACTCAAACGAACCAACAGCTCCATGATAAGGTGTGTTAAATCACCGAAGCAGCAAGTCTCCAGGAGCCTGGGGTAATTTACTTCTGCTCCTTGGTGATTAATTGGTCTGTATCCCTTGCTGCAAGAAATGATAAAGCTTAGGTAATGGAAAGCGGAGTATATCTCCCAGGTGGAGAGGTCCACAGTCAGGGGGTTATGGGTATTAGCTCTAATGCTCCAGCACCGATCCTGCCTGCCCAGGGCTGGGGAGCTGAGTCTACGAAGAACTGCATAACGCTACCCTTATGCCAAGCAAACTAGGATATAGCTAAAAATCAGTTTGACCCTGATTCTTGACTGTGGGTAGAGTCTTCACAGTAGTTAAATAGCAAATAGCCAGTATGGCACATGCCTGTGATCCAGCAACAAAGGGTAAGACATAGGAGTTTTGAGTTGACAGCCAGCCTAGATTATGTAGGGAGACACTGTATCTGTCCTGGTGATGAAGAAATAGAGGTAAGCATGTTTCTTTGATCTTGCCAAAAAAACCAAGAGAAGGCAGAATCCACACTGCAGGCTTCTTTGTTGTTCTCTGAGGGCAGGTTCACATGCTTGCGCATATGGAGGTCAGAGGTCAACATTCTAATCTCTATCTCTATTGTACTCCACCCTGTTTTTTAAGACAGGGCCTCTCATGGAACCTGGATCTCATTGACTTGGCCATGCTGTCTGGGTAATGAGCTCCAGGGATCTCCATCCTGCTCCCTAACCGATAACCACAGGGCTGGGGTTGCAGATTCTCCACTGCACCTCGCCTTCACACAGATTCTGGAGACCCCAATTCAGGTCCTCCTGTTTGTGCAGAGAGCACTCTACCCATGGAGTTACCCCCCGACTTACGTAGTTTTGGAGTCAGGGCCTCTATATCCCAGGCAGGCCTAGCCTTCCAAGTGCTGGGTTTTTAGGCATAGACCACCAGGCCCAGCTCAGATTCCGGGCATCCTGATCTAGAAGCTGTGTTCTAGTCTGTGGGCCTCTAGTCTACTTGTTCTAAAAGCAAGCATATCCTCTTGGGTACATGATGAACTGTCGCTTTCATGAACATTTTCAGGAAATGCACACTAAAATAGTATCTATTGGGGTTTTTTTTTGGGGGGGGAGGGGCTGTTGTTGTTGTTTTGATTTTTTTTCTTACATTCTACAAACGCTTTTATATTGTGAGAGATCCTGGTAGTTGAGTAGTATGTAATTGTGACACTTAGCACACGAACTATGAAGAATTAGAATTTTTTAATTTTCCTTTTTTTTTAAATTTTTTAGAAAATTTTATTTTTCTACAACAGAACATAACTACTGTTATAAACCCCAAATCTACTGGCTGGATTTGAGCCCCTTAGGGGATTCCATCCTTCGTCCCTACTCTGCCTCCCATGTTTGCTCGGCATTGGGTCTGAGTTCCAGCGTACTTTTGAAGATGTCTGGCTGCAGCTGCAGGCTGAAACTGGTGCTGCTGTGACCATTCTCACACCAAGATCTTAGGACAATTAATTTCTTTTTAATGAGACAATGGCAACAAATAGTACCTTCCAAAACAAACAAGCAGTAAATAAAAACATGTCCCTCATTTTACCCTCCTGGATAATTTAGGAAAAATTAAAACTCTGCAAAATTACTGTGTAAAAAAACTTTTCAAGTAAATGAGACAGCTTTCCAAGCTATGCAAGGTGACACAATAGGGATATTGTCTTACCAAGCAGAGCTCTTAAAGACAGACCGAGTGAATTAAACAGCTGCACCATCAGGTAACAGAGAGTCAAAGTTTTAGGGCCTGTAAAGGCCTACCTTCAAAGCACCACAATTTTAAAATAGTCAATAGGGGGACTGGGGAGACGGCTCATTGGTTAGGAGCACTGGCTGCTCTTCTAGAGGGCCCAGGATCAATTACCAGCACCCACATGGTAGCTCACAACTGCATGTAACTCCAGTTTGAAGGAATTGCATGACCTTTTCTGGCCTCCAAGGGCACCAAGAAAGCATATGGTACACAGATACCCATGCAGGCAAAATACCCCTCCACACAGTACAGTCGCTGTGGACACTCTGCTTGAATGAGCACACTTGAATAGGTTTTTGCTATAGCTGTCGTGAGGCTAAGGTAGGTAATTTGGGCCGAAAGTGATTCCTTCAAGCTGTGGTAATTATAAACGGATCACATTTTAATTACTTCCATTACGGTGGTGGAATTATACACCATGTTGATAATGAACACCACGAAAGCCAAAAGCCAATGAATGTGACACATTCACTGAATGACTGTGCGTCTGGTTGGGGAGGTCAGCCACAGGTCAGACCTGGAAAGTACTTGCAGACATGTTCTAGTCCATTACCTTCTTGTTGATGAAAAAACACAGCTCCATCTTAAAGAGACTGAGAGATATTTTTTTATGGAGCCATTTTGAGTGACCATGGCTCGGGAACGCAGATTTAGGTCACTCTGAATCCCATGTTTCAACATGAAAGCTGTTCTGTTAAATTTTATGGTTTTACAAAACAAAAAGAAAGTCATAAATCAAGGCGAGATTAAAATACACCAGTGGGTGGGTACATCAGAAAGGAAGGTACAGCAAGATGGAGGAATCTTATCGAATGGCCTCAGATGCTATCTGATGATACTCTTAGCTTTTAGGTAGGGGGAAGAGAGTTGCCTATTGGTCATAGGATGTTAGTTGTGACACAGCAGGGCGAGGGATGGCTATTCTGGGGCTTAGCCTAAAATTAGGTAATTAGCCCTGGACTGGCAACATTCCAACTTCCCCACATTATTGCAGTGCTAATCAGTCAGTCTCAGCAGACATATTGTTTTTTTCCAGGAATTATTGTTCACATTCTAAACAACTCTCAAAGCCATTCTTGTTCCCAAAATCTCAATTTTCTGTGTATCAGAAAATAACTCCAAGCCAGGAGGTGGTGGCACAGGCATTGAATCCCAGCACTTGGGAGGCAGAGGCAGGTGGATCTCTGAGTTCGGGGCCAGCCTGGTCTACAGAGTGAGCTCCAGGACAGTCGGGACTACACTCTGCCTTGGATAAACCATAAGAAAAAAGATAACTCCGACCCTGACCCTATGGAGGCCAAGGTTGTGTGGCTCCAGGACACAGACAGTGAGTCTTCCCTGTCCTCCCAAGCGAGGCTGCCCTCACTCCATTTGCCCCACTCAGACACAAGCATGTGGACCCAGGAGTAGCCAGTCCAAACAAGGTCCCAAGACACGAATGTGGGGAGCAACAGGGTTCTAGAATGTGGTTCACGGAAACCATTTGTCTCTAGAGTGAGCAGGTATCTCTTTATGCCTCAGTTTCTCAAACTCTCCCACTGATCACCGGGGAACTTGTTCAGCTCAGATTCTGATGATTCAGGAGATCTGGGGTGGAGAAAGACAGTTTGCATTTATACCAAGCTCCCAGTGGTTGTCAGGGATGCTGGTCTTCGGACCACCCCGAACATGGAGGCATGGTAGTGTACAATATCACGGAAACCAGCTGAACCACAGAACCAGACTAGGACATTGCTTAACCCTTCAAACCTGAGACTCTGCCTCCTTAGAAAGGAGGAAGGCTCTCCTCAATCGACACAGTCCACACTTTGTAAAGGTCTGGTGGATTGTCAGGGAAGAACTTCCTAGGGAAGTTGTTGATTTGTGAGCTGGGTATAAAAGACAGGAGTTTAATGTGCAGGAGAGGACCAGGCACACACAGCATGAAACTATGTGAGCCTCAGATAAGTTAAACAGAAGACATGAAAGAATATGTATAGGCTGTAAGCAAGAGAGGAGTTCAATCAGGCCCCAGAGGCTGCCTCTGAATCCAAGGAGAGAGATGAGGACAGTCTGAGCTGGCAGTCGGCTGAGGACCAGGAACCTCACAAACCTGCAGGTGCAGGAGCTGTGGGCTGTGGCCTGAACAGCTGAGAACCAGTTTAGCAACACAGGGTCTGACAGTGCTAAATGAGCCCAGGTCAACTCCAGGGGTCTGGAGCCGGCTGTCTGGCCTGCAGCTCAAACCTGGATCCCACATGCTCAGAAGCAGTGTGGTTAGAGGACGGGGCTCTAAGTCCTCCTGGGGACTGAGGCAAGGCACTGGGAAGGAAGCATAAATGGCTCTTTGATCCCAAGTGCCCTTTCCCATCATCTGTCTGTTAAGATAAAGATACAAAATGACAGACGTGGTTGGTTGTGGCAGGCCCCAATAATGTCTGAGATAAGAAAATCCAGCTTTTAAGAATTTTCTGGTACCAGGATGAACTTGAGGATAACTCTTTTTTTTTTTTTTTTTTTTTTTTTTTTATGGTTTTTTGAGACAGGGATTCTCTGTGTAGCCCTGGCTGTCCTGGAACTCACTCTGTAGACCAGGCTGGCCTCGAACTCAGAAACCCACCTGCCTCTGCCTCCCAGTGCTGGGATTAAGGCGTGCGCCACCACTGCCCGGCGAGGATAACCCTTAAAGAGTTAAACTCCCACCCCCTTTCATTTTGAAGAGAGTTAGACTGTCTATCATGCATCTCTCGGAGCCTATAAAATTTTGCCAGAATTATTGTGAAGCAAAGCCAGTTAGAACAATCAGCTAAGACACTGAGCTATTATTAAATGCAAGGAACTTAAAGCAGCGGAAAAGCAATACACTGTATTTTAAAGTATTTTAAAGAAACCAATTCCCCTTTATACAACAAAGCCAACATTGTAACCGTGATTATTGTTATTGCTTTATATGTAATTACCTAAAACAATCTCTACATAACAGAAAGCCTTTTATGGATATGTGTGCCTTGCTGGTATATATTTTTGAGTTAGATCTTTAATAAACACTAGGTGATTGTTATAATTTAGGAAGATCATTGTGATAATTGATAGGAGGAATTTCTTCCCAAAGCCTATCTGAAATACGAAAGGACTTCAGAAAGGACACTAGTATTTGATCGAATTACTCCACTCTAAGGCTCCCATGTTGTCTTTTCCAATTAGAAGGACCTACCATGGGCAGCTAGACTAAGAGTTCAGGGGTTAAGACTGATGGCTAACAGTATTTAAAAAGGAGCGAGAAGCAGTACATGAGAGGGATTGGGGAGGAGAAAAGGGAAAGGGGAGAGGAAGAGGTTGCATTATGATCTCAAAAGCAAGAGAAATTATCAAAAACCGAAGAAAATGCTTGCTGAGCCATCTTGAGGAGGGCTGTTTGGATCCCACATAACAAACTGAGAGTCCTACTAAGAACTGCGACTCTTATCCAGTACCCTCCTCTGGCCTCTGCACACATAGATGAGCACATAAACTAACTCTCTCTGTGTCTCTCCCTGTTTCTCTGTCTCCCTGTCTCTTTATCTGTCTCTGTCTCTCTCTGTCTCTCTGTATCTCTCTGTCTCTGTCTCTCTCTCTCTCTGCCTCTCTCTACTTCTTTCATACACACACAAATAAATAATTTTAAAAGGAACTACTACTCACATGTGTGCCCAACTAATGTGATATTGTACAGAATTATTCATTTTAATGCTTCCTAAGACTGGTGAGATGGCTCAGCTGGTAAAGACTGTTGCCACTAAACCTGACCAGGTTTGACCCCCTACCAAGTCCCAAGGGTTGGCCTCTGATTTTCATCATGGCACACACACAAAATAAATAAGTGTCATTAAAAATATAGCTTCCTAAATTTCTTCTGCAAGTACTTAGTCAGCATGTTATTGTCCTAACGGGCAATTGTTTCACCTCCATTAAACTAGTGACTCTCATTTGTATTATTTTTCACATGTACAATATCCTTTAATCTCAAAAAAATTGCAAAGTTTTCTCAAAATGATCTCCTTTTAAGGATAAGAACACCAGTGTTTAGAAAGACCCGGTGGTGTGCCTGAGCTCTCCCAGCTGTCAACAGCAAATCCGAGACTCCGGCTGAAGTTACCTGTTACATAAATATTCTAAGTAAAAAAGGAAACCAGGGCATTCTGAAAAATTCTTCAAGGAAAAGAAAATATTCAGAGTTACCTAGAAAAGGCTATCCAATAACCAGTTCATCAATCACGGCAAGGACACTTAACAGAAAGGAAACCTGAAGAAGTGGGGCCACCTTGGGGCTGGTCTCAGCAGATCCAAAAGAAACACACTCAGCCCCATAAAAGCCCACAGCTTAACCGAAGCAGCCTCCTGGGGAAGCTGCACAAGGGGAGGCATGCACACCCTCAGCACAACATCTACCACCTTCCCCCAAGCTGGTGCTACTGGCCAACCCCATGCGATCGCCCTCCGATTTCATTCCTTCCCTTGGCCACCGCCTAACCTTCCTACTGTGAATCTTTTTAGGCTTTCAGCTGCCCCTGAACAGTTACTTCTGTCAACACCGGGACAGGAAGCAGAAAAGACTTTCAAAGGTTGAGGATAAAACGGAGCCAGTGAGTGTGTGCGTAAGTTCGTTCGTGCTTGCGTGCTTTTCTTGTTCCTGTCTCAATAAACTAACAAGTCACTCCTGCCCCCCAGGGCCTACGTAGATAGCCTCATCATCACCTCTGGACACACTGCTGTCTTGGTTGGTCCTAAATACCAAACACTGTGGTCTGGAGACCTGTCTGTGTTCATGCTTTTCCAAAATCATCACCACATGACTAGGCTCGTTCTCTCTCTCTCTCTCTCTACACACACATACACACGCACACGCACATGCACACCTGTAAGTCTCTCCTTCGATGTCCTCTGATCCATCTAGGCTTTAAGCTAATAAGTCCCTTCCTCCTGTCTCGCTCGGCCTCATTTTTCTCCAGAACTCCACCTCGTGAGGAGAATCCTGACCCTCTAGCCTCCATCTCCCAAGTGCTAGGATTACAAGAATGTGTCACCATTTCAGCTTTATGTTAGTGCTAGGTATCACCCCCAGGGCGTTGTGCATTCTAAGCAAGCCCTCCAACAACTCCACTACACTCCATCTTTACCATCAGTTGCATTTTGTAATAAATCCCTGATGTTGTGTAATGACTCTGCACTCTATACACTCTTTTGACTGCTCACTATTAACTGGGCCTCCCAGGTTGTCAGGCATCCTTTGCCCCCCTTCCCCAGGCTCCCCCTTTTCTCTGTGTACAAAGCCCAGGCTTCCCTGTTCAGTTTCAAATCAAGCTACACAGTCTCTGACTCTGATACACTGGTGTTCCCCAAACCTCCAGGGCAGGTGTTCACACATCTGGTCCATGGCAGATAAGTGACTTCCAGAGACGTAGGCTGTCTTTAGGCCCCAGAATAAGGGGCTCCAGAACCTTTGGTTGGGGAACATTCTGGTGTCTGTGAGCTGAGAGCCACAGCACTGGGGACTTTATCAGACATAGCTGGAAGCATCCTCCGAACATGTCTGGAAACATAGAGAATGGAACCCAAGAGACCTGAATTTGAAGACCAGCACCCTCTGGCAAATTGCCAGCTCCCAGAGGTCTCTGATGCTTCTCAGTGAGCACTCTCCTGGAGGACCACCCTCCATGTCAATTAGGAAAGGGGCCTGTGCCGTTAAGAAGTCGATGTTGCTCAGAGAGAGTCCTGGCCCTTGCCTTTAGCTTCTGTCTTCATTTAGAGGCAGGGCCCAGACCCACCACATTGAAAGGTGGGAGTTGCCCAGTGAGAGAAATCGACCAAGTGATTTAAGGTGCTGGCTTTAGCATCACATCTGGGTTATCCTGGATGCTGAGATGGACCAGATTCAAAATCAATCAAGCCTATAAAATGAGGCCTTGATAAAACCTCTGAACACCAAGGTTTAGGTGGAGTTTCCTGTTTGATAATAGTCCTTGTGTACTGTCAAACAATACACAATGTCACACAGAGCATTAATGACAGATGTAGCCTGAACGTGGTAAAAGTTTGCTTCAGAACCTCTGGCTTCTGCCCATGGCAGCTCCTCTCTTCTGGCTGACTGTGTCTTTATGGCTATGAGCTTAGGATGGGTGCCTGAAGGTTCAGACAATTAACAAATTGAGGGTAGACCCCAAGCTTGGAGTTGGCATCAGAAGTGAGAGAAATCTCAGATGCAAAGTCCTCTGAGCTTACAATTTTAGCTAATTCCGAAGACACCCCAATATCAAGGGAAGATAAGGGGTTATTTCACTTTAAGTTATTTCAATTTAATGCTATTAGGTAGCTCCTTTTTTCCAGTTTACTTTGATTTTAACATTCTTTATATCTCCTTTAAAAGCTGATGTCGGGGAAAGGAGACCTTTAGAGCAGGAGAGCACATGCCTGTGGTATTTATGTGACATTTGCACCAGTAAATCCTAATATACTTTAAGAATATTTCCCAGTGAGAATGTCATGTTTCAGTGAAATCAAGTCACCTGCCTAAGGCCTCAGAAGGTTCATATCAAATCTGGGAACAGAGCACCCGATGCTGGATTCTCAGGCAGCCCAGCAGACCATGGTCAGATCCGGGTACACATTAACCTTGACACATACAATTCCAGTGCAGGATGAGTGGAAGGCTCATCTTGGAGGAGACTGTGAAACATCTGCCTGAGGACTCTCTCAGAAATGGCTGTAGGGAAGCACTAGGCAATTCTGAATTCAAAGGGATCACAAAGTGAAGTGAGGTTCCTGGTCAAGAAAGGCTGGGCATGAAGCACTAACAGTCACTAAGCTCTGTCACCTGGATCACTGCCTGTGTGGCCTGGCTGTGACCTACCCCACCAAAGTCTTATTTATCTTTGAGGACAGAATTCCTAGAGGTTAAAAGACTCTCTTCAGGTGGGCTGGCTAAAACTGGTTGGATCTAAGATGGCTGCCAGAGTGACCCCAGACAACTTCTGACTTCATTTAGATCCCTCCTGTATACTAAATGATATACTGTCCAGTGCCATATCAGTTGACAGTTTTCATGGTGTTGACTGAATATAACCATAAAGAGGACTGAAAAGATATATCTCACAAGTTGCAGGAAAACTCTGCTTGGTCCCAGAACTATATAACATTCATTGTCCCTTCCCTCCCTCTTTCTTTAAAAATTATATCTGTCTGTCTGTCTGTCTGTCTGTCTGCCTGTCTATCCACCAGGCCAGCCACCCCACCCATCTAGCTATGTATCTATTATCTATTCGTGTGTGTGTGTGTGTGTGTGTGTGTGTGTGTGTGTGTGTGTGTTTTGACTTGAATGAGAAGTCTCCTCTGCAGTCTTGGACATTTGAATACTTGATCTTCAGTTGGTGGCTCGGTTTCGGGAGGTTTAGATAGCTTGCTGGAGGAAGTCATTACTGAGTGCAGGGTCTGAGAGTAAATAACATTGCCTACTTCTAGGGGGGGGGCTCTCTCTCACTGCTTCATGTTCTTGGTTGAGGTGTGAACTTGCAGCTTCCTACTGCTGCCAATGAGCCTGCTGCTTGCTTCTATGCCTCTGCTCTCTCATGGTGGACTCTGATCAAACTGGAACCATAAGCCAAAATAAACTCTCTCGTTCTAAAGTTGTCTTGGTCATGGTATTTTAACACAGCAACAGAAAAGTAAGTAGCACAGCTGAGGGGCAGTGGGTTCTTGTGCAGAGTGTGATTGTCGAGGTCAGAGGACAACTTGCAGGACTTGGCTCTCTCTTTTGCCCAGGGGTGGAACTTAGGTTGCTGGTCACCAAAGCATCTTTTCCTGCTGAGCCATCTCTCTGGCCTCCATTTCTTTTAGCCTCCAGTCATAAAATTTTATTTATTTATTATATGCAAGTACACTGTAGCTGTCTTCAGACACCCCAGAAGGGGGCATCAGATCTCATTACAGACGGTTGTGAGCCACCATGTGGATGCTGGGATTTGAACTCAGTACCTTCTGAAGAACAGTCAGCTCTCTTAACCACTGAGCAGTGTCTCCAGCCCCTAGCCTCCAACCTCTTAAGGGCAGACAATGAGAAAGGCAAGTTTCTCTCTCACTCTTCCGTCATCTTCATCATGACTAATCCTTGTAGGTATTGATCTCATGATTCCAAGAGAGGAGAAAGCTAGGGACCGCAAATTGGTAACAGATTGGAGTATAGAGAGAATGTAGAACATCTAAGGGGCGGGGGTGAGCACCAGAGCTGGGAGATCACCCCAGCTCCTCCTTGTGTAGGAGGAGACCAACATCTAGCTAAATTCTTTCTCTTATTTCAGTCAGCTAAACTGAAGGAGCCTCCAGCAGAAGCCAACCTCACCCTATCGTCAACTAAACACAAATATTTTCTCCTTGACCCAGGAAATTGAATTTTAGTGAGACTAAATGAAATTAAACTTTAAATTTTTGATCAAGACCTGGAATTTGATATCATATTTCTGAAGCCTCGGCAAGCTTTTTTATGTTCTTTTTCTACTTTGTGGATGGGGGTGGGTACGGACAAGATTGTTGAGAACTGAAGGGCTAGAGATAGCAGGAGCCCAAAGGAATAACTAAATACCATTTATTCTGCAAGAGACAAAGGGAAGAGACCTTAATCTTTGTTTAAAAAGAAACACAGGAGTTTTGGTGAAAGGAGTTGAAGCCCTAGTGTCAGGTCAGCAGCTTTCCTTTCTGAGAGCCACAATTCCTTCAGCCTGAAGTAGTGAATTGTGATTGGTCTTCTAAACCATTGGTGATCCGAATGATCTGTTACTATGTAGTTGCTTTCCAGCCTCCCCTTTTGCTAAGAGTAGCAGTAGAGCCAAGCTTGATCTTGGGAATGAAGTGAAGAAAAGCCTGCAGAGACATTCAAAGGACCCCATGAGGCTGGTATGGCTGGCTCATTATTGTCCTTCCCACCGCAGGTACGCACTGGTTTGTAATACTGTAGCAACTAGCTATAGCTACGAAGAACAAGGAATCACAGAGACGCTAGCTATGAGGTCATTAAGCCACTCAACCTAGCCAGCAACTGTCTATCTCCAGACTTAGTAGGAGAGGGAGGGAAAAAGCAAACCGTTGTTTACTTAAGCTGTCATGGACTGTGTCTGTGCTTCCCAAAAGCAGCTGATGGAGTCCCCAAGACAGAACTCAGATAACAAGAAAATGTCTTTCCGTTCTGAATAATTGAGTTGCGAGGGGCCTGATGCTGTCCCCGACACAGTCTTTACATATTGGGGATTAATTAGGGATATAGTCGAAGCTGCATTGTCCGATCCAGACAAACAACAGTTACTGTCAGTTGCAGAGTATTGTCTCCACCCTCTTTCCCATACAAAATCTTCAGTCTCCCTCCCGGATAAACAATCCGACACCCAGTCCCCGCCAAGTCTCCCTCTGTAATTATAGATATGTCCAGGTCCTCAGATTCAGACATCCCTTCCTTGGAGTCCAAGCCTCTGGGGGCAGAGGCCCCCCTTCCAAGACCTCTTTATCCATCCCTCCCAAAAAACAACCTTCCTCCCCCTGCTCCCCCTTTTGCTTTGTGGTTTTTCCCTATGAATACCCCTAACTTCAGCTGCTCAGGGTCAATCTCCTCTGCCCCATGTGGGTTATAAGCTCGGCCCAGTGCACTGCTTCCCCCGAATAAACCTTGTGCGCTTGCAGCAAGTTCGGTTTCTCGTGAGTCATTGGGGGGTTGTGTCTTCCCGTGGCTTGAGTGAGGGTCTCCCCAATTCGGGGGTCTTTCACAATGTGGTACCTACACATATACACACAAACTAATTAATTAATTAATTTCAAAAAGAAAGGTAATGAAGTAGGCTTGGGGCAAAAGCTAATGAATTAGTGGATTTGTTTCTATATCGGATGGAGGGTAATGGGGGCCAAGGGCTTCAAAGATACACAGAGCTATGGTAGGCAACCAGTGAAAAATAAATAAAATTCAGTATTCCAGCATAGGAAGTGGACTAAGAAATGGTGAAATTAGATTCTTCTTGCTGCCTGTGATGGGCCAAAATAAGTTCTGCAAAATGACGAGTAAATATAAAAATAAGTCAGCAAAAAAGAATTCTGGGGAAAAATCAATGATGTTTTCTCAGGCTGGGTTGGCTTAAATGCAAAAGGGCCAGCAAGATGTTTCGGAGGGTAAAGGGGCTGCCACCAAGCCTGGTGACCCACGTGTGGAAGGAGACAGGTAGAAAGAGAGGTTGAAAGGAAGGACAGAAACTTGGGCAAAAGAAGTAAAATGTTCCAGACCATCACGCAAGTTCAAAGGGAAATATCAAACCAGGAGAACAAAGTGATTCATCAAACGAAGACTCTTTCTACCACACTGATACGGAGAGGAAGGCTTGGAGCGCCTGCAGGAGAGCACGGTCTTGCACCCTCGATGTGGAAGGATGGTACGAGTCGTTACACCCTCTGAAGAACACCCACAGAGTGCGGTGTGCCTGAACGTGAAGCCCCAACTGTCAGAGCCAACACCTTTGATCCAGTGGCCTGACTTGCAGAAAAGAATCAGAGAGCTACCCAAAAGCTGCTCTCACAGACCAGAGAGCCGAAACCTTCTGCAGTTTAAAAACATGGTAAACTGAAGAGGTGAGCAAGAAATATGAGCCCACTCAGACTCAGATGTTAAAGGACTGTTTCACAAAAGGGGAAATGGTCATGGGCTCTAAGTGTGAGAGCGGGTGACTTGGCTCTCGTTCCTGAAAGAAAGGCTGACATTTTATAAAGGGAGAACACATTTGTACATATGTGTGTGTGTGTGTGTGTGTGTGTGTGTACCATATTCCTCCCTGCGCCCAATGACATCAAGAGGGAGTCAGAGTCCTTGGGAACTGGAATTAGAGGTGGTTGTTGGCTCCCACAAGGATGCTGGAAACCTACCTCAGGTCCTCTGCAAGAGAAGTAAGTGCTCATAACCACTGAGACATCCCTCCATCCCCTTGATTGTTTTTGGATAAGGTCTCCATATGGAACCCAGGCCAGCATCTACCATCATACCTATTATGGAAGGTTTGTAAATTTACTCTGCTATGTTTCCCAAACTTTCTAAATAAATGTTCGCATATATATATGTATGTGTGTGTGTGTATATATATGTAAAACTATGTACAAATATACTCTGTATATGGGTGTATATATATACTCATACATGGAGATTTGTAAAATATATAATCCAATGAAAAGCATTCTAGATATCTCCCATCACACACACACGTGCGCGCGTATATTTAAAGCATCTTCTTGGAATCCCAAAAGGACTATAAAATGAGGTCTGCACAGGTGGGGTACCAGCTAAGCTCTTTTAATGAGAAATTGGGAAGAAGTGAACAACAAGTTTGATGAAATCGTTTCTTCATAAAGCTGTAAATATCACAGAGGACAGAGAAGCACATAAACGGCCACGAGATCAAAGACTCTGAGGAAGAAACTCACCAGGAGAGAGGGGAAATTTATGGACCGAATTCTTTCTCTGAAGCCAGTTCCCTTCAAGCGTCCAGTTTAACGACCATTTAAATTATATCCGCAATTTTCTGAGTGGTTCGCTTACTTTTCAAGTTTGTAAACCTACACATCAACAATTTTCAGTCAATGGGAAAACATCTCTCCTGAGAGCATCTTAAAGCTAGTAAAAAGCATAGCTACACATGCCTCTGCTTTTCATAACACAGAGGTACCACATCTGGTCATTAAAAAAAAAAAAAAGCACATTATATAGAATTGCACGGATGCCAGATACTTATTACAGAGAGCAGTTTTATCCATTTAGACCAATTTCCCAGATGTTTTATTACGCGGAGACAGGAGAATTGTTGAAACTGGTGATTGAAGCCCATTTACTTTCTGGGGGCTTGTCTGTGAGCCATAGGAAGCTTTTGGGAGACAAGTAATTCACAACAGGTCATGGGGCAAAGCCTGAGGGTGCCTGCCATCTCACTGGGTCCCAAACCATCCCAACAAAGGACCAAACACCCCATTTAGGAACTCCCAAGCTTCATTTGCAGAACTTGCCCCTTGGAGCACTTAGCTGTCATTTCACATGCAAATATATATACAAGGACTTGGAGTAATTTTCATAATAGTAGGTCAAGTTGTCAGTGACGTAGAAAATGGCCTGCAGCTAAGGCTGGATTCCTATTGTCTGCAAACTGATGAGTTCCCTTCTTGCAGAAGTCTCTTCCTCATAAAGACAACAGGATCACGTGCCTCCCCCCATCTCTACCCCAAGGACACACCCTTTCTGCTCCCACTTTTAGCACTGAGAGCCCTAATGGGCCTGGCTGCTGATTAGAAGGCACCTCACTGAGGTCAATCCCTTGAAGCTGTCAATCAGCCTGCTCGCAGCAGGAGGGGTTTGAGGGCAGAACGGAACCTTTCCCTTACCGTCTCCGTCTCCGTAACTTCCCTTAGCAACTCTGCCTCATACACGGATAGGAAAAGCTCTTGGGCCAGTAGGGTGTGTGTCGGCTGAGGGGCCACACGCTGCCCCTTGCCCACGTGCCAGCAAGTGTGGGCTCAGTAAGGCAAATTTTTTTTTCTGTGACTGCTGGTAGCGTCTGGCGTGAGAGTCAGTAGGGTGTGTCCGTTCATACTTCCTCACGGCCTTACTACCAGGTCTCAGAAGGGAGTCGAAGACCACTTTCTGCCAAATGTGCCAGTTTACTAACAGGAGCTTTAAACACAGCACAGTCACTTTTGAGAATTCGGGGTAAGACCCATCTCTCAGGCATTCCAACAATCTGAGAGGAACTCCCCAAAGGGACAATATTGTGACTCAGGGTTAGCCAATCTCAAGCTGGGTCAGGGCACTAAAGGTTCAGGGAAATGGGAAAAGGCGGAATTAAGTGGATGTTTAGAAGCCACATGTATTTCCAAAGGCTGGCCTGGCCACTCCCACCTGCTCCCATGGGCTCCCACAGGCTCCCAAAGGCCCCCACAGGCTCCCACGGGCCCTCACAGGCCCCCACAGGCCCCCATGGGCCACCACCGGCTCCCATGGGCTCCCACAGGCCCCCACAGGATCCCACAGGCTCCCACGGGCCCCCACAGGCTCCCACAGGCCCCCACAGGATCCCACAGGCTCCCACAGGCTCCCACAGGCCCCCACAGGCTCCCACGGGCCCTCACAGGCTCCCAAAGGCCCCCACAGGCTCCCACGAGCCCCCACAGGCTCCCAAAGGCCCCCACAGGCTCCCACGGGCCCTCACAGGCTCCCACAGGCCCCCATGGGCCATCACCGGCTCCCATGGGCTTCCACAGGCTCCCACAGACTTTCCAGTCAGCCAGATTTCAACCTGAATTTCCCCTCCCTTCCCCAGTCATTCCCCATGTAGTTAATGGATCCGTTGTTAGATTTCAGACACAATATTCAAATTGCACTTCTGGAGTGTGTGTTCCTGATTAGGGCACTTCAGAGGCTCACTAATCATTCCTGATTAGGGTGCTGAACCAAGGCCTCCCCTTCCTCATCACACTTTAAAATGGATTATATTAACATAAATTATCACTGGGTTTAGACAACAGTCACCAACCACAAGGGGCAGGCTACGAAAGGACAGAGGATTCCCAGGAGACAGGCTACCCAGCCTACTGCCCTGAAGGGATGAAGCCTGGCTCCTGGCTCCTCAGATGCATGCCTTGGAAGCGATCCATTAAGAGGCAGGGTTACCTGATAAGGGTGGGGGACAGTTGTCTAGGGAGCTCCTCAGGAGAACCATAGCTACCCACACATTGTCAGGGCAAGGTGTTTGCTTGTTTGTTCTGTACTCTGTCTTCAAGTTGGTTGTGTTCCCCTATTCTTGATCCTCACTGCTTTCTTGTAGCTCCTTTCTCACGTCTTCAAGGTACAGGGTCCTTTGGGAGTCAGGCTGCCGAAGCAGAACCTGCCTGTTGTGTGTGCCGGGGGAGGGTGTGTAGTGTGATGTGTGTGTGTGTGTGTGTGTGTGTGTGTATGTGCCCGTGTATTTCTGTGTATGTGTCTGTATTATGTCTGTCTGTCTGTGTGTCTCTCTGTGCATGTTTGTGTGTGTCTATATTTCTATGTTAGTCTCTGCGTGTGTGTCTGTCTGTGTGTCTGTGCGTGTATGTCTGTGTGTGTGCCTCTGTGTGTGTTTCTCTCTGTGTGTGTATCAGTCTGCATCCATTTGTCTGTGTGTATGTGTCTGTGTTATGTCTGTCTGTGTGTCTCTCTGTTCATGTTTGTGTGTCTATATTTCTGTTTGTCTCTGTGTGTATATGTATTTCTCTGTGTCTCTGTGTGTGTGTGTGTCTGTGTTAACACACACATGCATGTGGAAGCTGGAGATGAATCTCAAACATTGTTCCTCTGGAGCTATCACCTTGATTTTTTTGAAACAGGGTCTCTAATAGTCTGGAACTCAAGAAGCAGGCCCTGTCGGCTGGCCAGGGATCCCCATGGAAGCTCATCTGTTCTTGCCAGCACTGACTTTACAGGACCTTGCTGTCACGTTGGCTTTGTTAGTGGGTTCTAGGACCTTCACTCGGGTCCTCACACTTGCAACACAAGTGCTTTACCCACCAAGTTATCTCCTCAGCCCCAAACTGCCTGTTTGTTTGCCTGTTTGAGGCAGCCTGGCTGGTGTTGTACCCAAATCACGAGACTTCCAAAAGACCACCAGGACTCTACTCTGATGCACAAGCAAGAGGGCATTTATTGCAAGCTCGAGCTTGGAGCACCACAAAATGGTGATCTCCAGCTCTAGGAAGAGGGGTTTTTAAAGGCAAAAACCACAAACAGGCAGTTGGAGAGTTTCCATCCTGGCACGAAGCTGAAATGTAAAGTTTAAGCAAGATTAGGCCAGTTGCAGTTTGGCCCTTGCAGTTTCCTGGAACATTTGGCCCAACTGATTGGGTGGGGACTTTCCTGGAATACTCTGCACCTGCAGTTAAAATGTTCAGTTTCCCAGGCCCTTCACTTGGCTCAAAATGGTGTCTGAAAAGCAAAATGGAATTAATGGTACTACTTTAGGTCTCACAGCTGGGTCCGTCGGGGGTAAATGGTCTAGGGTCCTCAAATGTCTGACTCTCAGTGCTGTCTGACATCAGCACTCTGTGCCTCGGTCTCCCCAACTGTCAAATAAGAACAGACCTTACATGTTGCTGGGGGGGGGGTGCATGCTTATCATAGCCCCAGGGCCCCTCCTGTGGACGGAGACTGTAGATAGGTCGGTCATGGTTGTGTGCACGTGACTGGACGACACTCATTAAGTGGCCCCTTGCCCTTTTTTTTTTTTTTTGGTTTTTCGAGACAGGGTATCTCAGTGCAGCCCTGGCTGTCCTGGAACTCACTCTGTAGACCAGGCTGGCCTTGAACTCAGAAATCCGCCTGTCTCTGCCTCCCGAGTGCTGGGATTAAAGGTGTGTGCCACCCCTGCCCAGCTTTGGATTGCTTTTTTAACATGCAGAAGTGGATCAGATTTTTTTATGTGTGTGAGCTTGCTTTTAACGGCTGAGCCATCTCTCCAGCTCCAGATTTTTTTTAACTATTGCACCCCCCCATTATGAAGATCATGAAAATCCAAGTTAAGGAGACAGCTCTCCTTCTCCCAGTGACTTAATAAAATATTCGCTAGTCATTCCCTCTAGGGGTGGGAGGAACTTACCTCATCAATAAATCTGGAATTAATTTGGAGGAGGCTATGATAATTATCTAAATTGATTTTTTCCAAGGAGCTCACCAATTGTTCCTATGCCATTTATTGGCAAGTCTTTTCCTCTCCCCAGATCTACGATGCCTCCTTTGGCATATATTAACTTCTTACATCTGGCAGCTCTGCATTGAGGCTGTCAGTTCTGTGTTGTCATTCTCTTTGTCTCCTCTCAAGTCTGCTCCATGATGACTGTAATCCTGAGGAGCAGAGCAGAGGGGGAGGCTGCCAAGAAGCCTGAGGGACCAGATGGGGATCAGGCAGGTAGGGTGGCCTGGGTATATTCAGGACAAATAAGAAGTTCAAGGTCTCCTACTAGCATGAATAGTGAGCATGTCAGTTTGGCTGGATGCTGGGGATGTGGAATCAAGGGTCTAGGAAAGACTGAGAAAGTAGCCGAGGATGCAGAACATGGCAGGTCAGGAGCCTGATAAGAACCCAGGCATACAGTATCAGGAGAACCGTGAAGCTGTGAGACACACCTCAGTTGTCAAGAGGCCTGGGCTATATAGTAGTCCCTACTTAGCCACAAAATCTTCCAGAGTTTCAGTTTCTTATGATCAACCAGTGTCTGAAAAATGATCAATAGAATATTCCAGAAATAAACAACTTATGTGCTTTAGATAACTTTTACTATAATGTATCATTCTGATGATTCTAGTTTATCCTGGCTATTGTTACTTTTACTATATTTAATTTATAAATCAAAGTTTCTGATATATTAGTATATTTTACATATGTATATATTCATATGTCAAATTTACCTAAAAGACAGTACATGTAGGGTCTATGTATCAGCAGTTTCTGGCACCCACTGAAGTCTTGGATTGCTTCCTCTTTGGATAACGAGGGACCACTTGGTAAAATAGTAACTATCATGAGGTACCTCACTGCCAAAACAGCAGCACCCAAAAGGTGATCCAGGTCTGTGGGAAGTGTCTCTTCCGTTATCTTACCCAGATGTCACTTCCATCTGCTGAGCCCCTGGAATACTGGCAACACTGGTGTAACTTTAAATTTTTTTAAATGATGATTCTTAAACGCTTTAACCTCCCTTTCAGCCACCATCTACCAGAAGCAGTGGGAAAGAACGGATACGGGGCAAGTGGACCTGCTTAGAGATGGTTCTTTGTAGCAACTCCCATCAGTGTTGTCAGGAAATCAGCAGTTTGGTTTACAGGAGGCAGCAGAGGCAGCTCGATCCACTCGAAAACACATTACAGATACACCAACAGTCCAGTTCTGTAGAGTCGGGATAGCAAATATGAATTAGCAGAGAGAGTCAGGCCTCAGCCTTGGCGCTGGTCAGCTGGAGGGACCAGCAGGATTTCAGGAGAAGTTCTCAGCTGTGCCTCTCTTAGCAAAGCAAAGATCCAGGAAGATGTGAGACCAACAAGGTTGCACAGCTACAGCTAGATCTACCAGCAAGCGTAGATCAGCCTCTGTCACTGTCCGTCGAGTCCTTTCTGTACTCCCCCCAAACATCCCGTGTCCACCACAGGACGCCTCAGCACGTGTGTCTGTCTCAGCTGACATCACTCTGCCAATCAGCCCGAAGAATCAGCAAGAAACTGCAGCACACCACCAGAAGTTTTTTTGGTGCCTTTCTCTCTATAGAGTCCTGACAAATGGAGCCCAACTACACAATGGAAGGTGAACCAATACCTGTGAGCCATTAGTGAAGAAGCCCTTATCACGTGTCTTTTCACGTGATTGCTTTAGCAGAACATCCTTTTACCTGTGTCTGCTTCGGCCAAACATTCTTTCATGTGTCTGCCTTAGCCTTTCACCTGTATCCACTTCAGGAAAACACTCCTTTATGTGTTTGCCCCAGCAAAACACCATCCAGCACAACCAACTTTCAAAAAAACCCTTAAGTTTCTACGTCACACTGGAAATGGGACAAATTGCTGACGCATCAGAATAGACTGTATACGGAAATGCTACTCAGTACGCAAACCAGAGTGTGCTACTGAAACGTGGGACAGAGCAGATCGGTCCCAAGTATGCCCAGTGAAAGAGCCAGACCCCAAATGAGGACACTTTGTCTGATTACATTTCTATACAGTTCTAGAAAATGCACCCTAACCTATGGTTTTCTGGATGGGGGAGGGGGAGTGGTGGAGGCAGAGAGTGCACAGAATAATGGGAGGTGGAGACAGAGAAGAGTCTGAAGACGGAGAATTGGTACAAGGATCTGAGCTCCATCCCCAGTAAAAGGGCAGGCACAAAAGCACACATTTTATAAACCTAGCACTGGGGAGTCAGAAACAGGAGGAACCCGGGAGGATTCCTGGTTAGCCAGTCAAGCCAATAGATGAGCTCCGCATTCAGTGGAACCCTGTCTCAAAAAATAAAAGTATATACATGTGTGTGTGTGTGTAAGGAAATGCATGTGTGTGTAAGGAGGGGTGTGTGTGTGTGTGTGTGTGTGTGTGTGTGTGTGTGAGAGAGACAGGCCTGGTAGCTCATACCTGTAATCCTAACCCTTAGGAAGTGGAGGTAAGATGGTCAGAAGTCATCTACAGACAACCCTGTCTCAGAAACAAGTAAAATAATAAAATGAAGAGCAATTGAGAAAGACAGCCAACACTGACCTCTGGCTTCCACATGCATGCACATACATGTGCATGCACATACATGCACACCCCACATACACATATACTTTTTTATTTTTTTTTTTTTAAAGAAAAGAGTCTGAAGAAAAATTTGGGTGTGGATATGTCCATTATCCTGACTGTGTGTTTGACCTTCCAAACATAACCACACTGGGTACTTCAGACAGAGGTAGTTTGTTGTGTGACAACTACACTCAGTAAAAACGTATTAAAAACAAAACTATGACACAAAACTTCAAAATGTCTCTGCCTCACCCCTGCTGGTTCAACCCTGTTAGACCTGTGCCAGGATTCAAACCTGGTGTTGTTTTCACAGTTACCATGGCAAGCCTGGCGGGGTGAGGTTGAAGTCAGCTGATGAGCTTCTATAAATGAAGTCTTTCCTGGCCCAACTCCATCTTCCTTCTGACAAGTTATTTCTCTGCTGGTGAAATGAGCCAGTTCAAACCAGATTCGATGATATTAAATGCAGGTTTATTAGGAAGCTGCTCTTGGATGAGTTCGCTGGCCCCAGGAACCAAGGCCAGGGAAGTCACCATGGGAAGAGAGAGGGGAGGTCAGGGGAAGAGAAAGAAAGAAAGGGTGCAGAGAGAAGAGAGGGAAGAAAGGCCACCATGTGTGGATTACAGAAGGAAGAGACTCTGGGGGAAGGGAAGCCCAGGCCCTGGGCTGGAAAGTTCAGGGTTAGGGGCAGGCTATGCCAGGTAGGAACTGAGGGGTGCTGGGATAACCTGGAGGTCAGGCCCGCTTTGGTATTTAACATGTGCATGTCATACCCTTGTCCTGGGGTCTGAAACCAAACACCTTCTAAAAAGGAATCCTTGGTGCATGCTGGGAATATAGTTTCTTGCTCTCACAGAGTTATCTTGGTAGAAAACAGGAAGTGGTAACTATTGTAAGCTCTGCCTGCTTCTTTGACACACTCTGGGACTCTACTGGTGAGTGAGGTCTATATGGTTTGTTTCTGTCCAATCTAGGCTCTGCCATCTTGATGTAGGTAATGCTCGCTCTCAGGTGGAATCCTGTAGTTCCAGCCTCCTCTAGACTCATGATGTGGTGAATAGTCACAGACACTCAAGATGGGCCTCTACTTCATTGCCCAGTCTGTGGGATTTGGCACAGCTGGTTAGCATTGTGCTGGTCTTATTTACTTCCCTGTTGCTGGGGGTACAGTCCATCAGGGTGGGGAAGTCTTGTAGATCCCAAAGAAACCCCAGAGAAGTCTCACTCAGGGCCCGAAGCTCCCCCCAGCACTTCTTAGCCCACCCTCTACCCTACACTCTCTAGCCCAGGGGCTGGGCTTCCCCTCCCCCAGCTTCTGATCCCTATGTAATAGCCATTTTGGCTACATGTTCTCTTGGTCTCCTGGTTCCTGGCTGGCTCTGCTCCTGGGTCTCTTTTGGTCCACTTGTCCCTTACCCCTGCTCCCATTCCCACCTCAGTTCAGTCTGCTGGCCCGGTTAAGTCCAGAGCCTTCCAAATGCCTCCTCAACCATACCTAAGAGCAGTCATGGCCTTACTTTTCACTCAAAGTCAAGGCATCTGGACCTTGAAGCAGTGGGTCACAGTAGGTCTGTATCAGAAGAGAACAACGAAGGCTCCAGCTAAGCTATCTTCCTATTTCGTGCAGTCCAGGACCTAAGTCAGGGAAACTCTCCACTGGATCTTACCACATCAATGAACTTAATCAAGATAATCCGCCAGAGGCCTGGGCAGGGTCTAACCTAAGCAAAATAACCTCACAGCTCTCATCTTAAAGGGGTAAGAGTTTATTCTGAAGTCATTTTGAGTGACCTGGCCTCAGGAACACAGAATTAGGTTACCCCAAATTCCACCTACCAATGTGGAAGCAGTTTTGAGGTATTCGATAGTTTTACAGAACAAGAAAGTCACACATCAAGACAAGTTTAAACCACATTGGTGAGTACATCAGAGAGGCAGGCACTGCAAGATAGAGCGTGCTTTTCTAGAAGCCCAAGATGCCGCCTAAGTTTTTCATTGGTGGAAGATAATTTGCTAAGTTAATAGACTCTCAAAGGTTTTTGTCAGCTAGTCACAAGGTGTTAGCTCTGACACAGAGATGAGCAACACATGTCTGTTCTGGAAGGTTAGAACTAGTCCAACGTAAGATCTCTTTGGACCACCAACATTCAGGTCTCTTAGCAGTACTGAAATCCTAACCAGTCAATCAGTTCCTATAATCGCTCAGAAGTGTAGCTAGAGGCTTGCCTATGAGACAATTCCAGGTCCTATTGAGGTGAGGGACTGTTTTAGTTTGTTTTCTGTTACTGAGATGACATTCTGACAAAAACCAACTTGAGGAGAAAAGGGTTTAATTTCAGTTTATACTTTTGTGTTTCAGTTCTTTGTTGAGGGAAGTCAGGGCAGGAACGGAACCAAAACCACAGATACCATAGAGGAACACTGCTTATTGCTCTCTGGTTCTCTCTGTGTCTCTGTCCATCTGTCTGTCTATCTGTCTGTCTGTGTCTGTCTCTCTCTCTCTCTCCCCGTTAACTTTTTATTCAGCCTCAGACCACTTACCTAGAAATGGTACCACCCACAGAGGTCTTGGACCTCCCACACACGTCAATTCAAGACAATCCCTTACAGACATAACTACAAGTCAATCTCACTGAGGCAACTCTTCAATTCAGGTTCCCTCTTTCCAAGTGACTCTGGCTGTGACACGTTGGCAATAAGAACTAACCAGGATAGTGTTCTTGCTCAGATTGGACCAGTTTTGCAGCTTCCTTGGCTAACCAGTACACTGTCAGCAAAAGAGAAGCTGCTTCTCTTCCAAGCTTTTCTGGAGGTTTCCAGCTTTCTTGTTCTGCGTGCGCGTGCATGCGTGACACACACACACACACACTACACATATATACAACACACACACACATACACACACACAGACACAGAGTCTTCTTGTCCTCAGTGCCCACTGAACTTCAGCCTTCAACCTATGCCTTCGAGGCTAATGAGATGTGACCGTTAAGCCTCTGCATCCAGCCTCATGCTTGTAGATACCCAACCTCTAGTACAATAGATCTTTCGGAATGCCTCCAGCAAGAAATAGAATTGAGGGTTCCTAACCCTAAAATTTAACTCTAAACCTAAGAGTGTCACTCTGCCCAAGAATACAGACTTGGGTCTCTTTCTAGACCTCTTGTGTAGAAGGACAGGCAGACAGGTGTGCAGAAGTGACAGATACCCTGCGGTTCTATTTCCGTCTACCTGGTGTTCCATTACAATCCCTTGCCTGTTGACACCTGCAGTTAAGTCCTTTCGCAGTTACAGGTCTGATCCCCCAGTTCAGCTTACTCCGTAGATTCATACTTAGATTGTGAGGGTGAGAAAGGGGCAAAGAGAAACATTTTCAGGAAGGATGGGAGGAAATCAGTCACCCCTCTGTGGCCAGTCAGGAGGGTTTGGGTTGAAAAGCCTTAAAAGTTCAATATGTGCTTTGGGGGCTCGTTTTCGTTGTTGTTTTGCTTACTTGGGTGTTGTGGACGAGGTTTCATTTTGCAGCATCTCGGTCTAGGTAGCCTTTGATCAAATATCTGAGTGTCATAGACCTGCCTCTCAATAGATGAAAATGGAGTGTTGGCGAACATGAGAGCAGATTTCCACCAGAGGGCACTGCGGAGCTGCAACAAAGTGGGAATGGCTTTTGTGTCTATTTATTTATTTATTTATTTATTTATTTATTTATTTATTTATTTGGTTTTTCGAGACAGGGTTTCTCTGTATAGCCCTGGCTGTCCTGGAACTCACTCTGTAGACCAGGCTGGCCTCGAGCTCAGAAATCCGCCTGCCTCTACCTCCCGAGTGCTGGGATTAAAGGTGTGCGCCACCATGGCCCCCTCCTTATTTGCATTTTACACAGACCACCTTAGTGGCTGTATTTCTGTCAGAGATTGATGGGTTGGCATGGTAGGGCAAGCAGCAAACCCCAGGCCAATACCTAAGATCCCACTGCACTAACCTGTGGGTTCTAGGGAGAAACTGTACGTAGGGTGGCTCGAATGAGAAATGTCTTTTGTAAGCTCAAGTACTTGAACCCTTGATCCCAAGTTGGTGGTGTTTTAGGGAGACATGGGTGGTGCAGCCTTGTTGGAGGAACTATGTCACCAGAGGCGTGCTGCTTCAGGAGTTCAAAGCCTCCTTCCACTTCCCATTCATTCCCTCTGCTTTATGCTTGTCATTGGAAATATGATCTCTCAGTTCCTGCTCTGACCCTTGCTACCATGCCTCGCTCCTCAACCAACTATCCCTCAGAACCATAAAACACGATAAACTCTCCTGAAGGTTGTCTTGGACAGTCTGTGTGATGTGTATCCTCTCATTGTGGTCTTGTTTTAGAATTATACAATACATAACTAACGCACAAGGTAACATCCTCATGCACGGTAATTCCAACACCATGAATAGACCCTGCAAATTTAATGTATGCTCTTCACAGGAAACGGAAAGAGTAATATATGATCCTGAGGTTTGCTTTCAGCATACACCATAACAGCTTTTACAAGGCTTTTCTTCCAACTCTGTTTTTAAACTGCTTGCTGTGCCTGTGTGGTTTGGGCTTGCCTGGCACCTCTTTTTCCTTGTGTAACTAAAAACCTGCTTGATGTTTTGCTAGGGTAGGCACTTGAGAGATCACATGACTTTGGAAAGGGTATAACCCGACAGACAGTGAATCACAACACTGTATGGTATTGGTTCTCTTTGATACTCTTTGCTGACCATCGTTTGTGATGACTTCGTAGAAAGAAGTGAACCAAAGAACTTCTGGGGTGTTCCAGCAGCCTCTTGCAGCTTCGAGGACTTAGGCGGTTTGACAGAGCCTCTCAGTTTTTTCTGGATCCAATGCCATTGCTGTTTTGTGGATGGTGTTCGCGAGTGGACCACACAGATCGGACTCTCTCCAGAGAACCATTTCCAAACAGGTCCACATCCTCCTTTGCCCTGTTAGCCTTTCCTTTCCATTACCTCGGGTGGGTGGTGGGCTGGAAAGAAGGTTAAAATGTTTAAGCACCCTTATTAGAGTGGATTTTCAAAAATATTTGCCTACATACACCTGCTCACTTCTCCACGGGTGCTGCTCATGGGCCTTCACTAGCTTTCTCCTAGAAAGGTTGTGAAATAGAGCTTGTTGACTAGAATTAGGATTTTTATTTTTTTTTCCAAGACAGGGTTTCTCTGTGTAGCCCTGGCTGTCCTGGAACTCACTTTGTAGACCAGGCTGGCCTCGAACTCAGAAATCCACCTGCCTCTGCCTCCCGAGTGCTGGGATTAAAGGCGTGCACCATCACTGCCCGGCTAGAATTAGGATTTTATTAGGACAGACATGCATTTTCCTGTAAGGAGCTGGCCCTGAGCCCTGGGGCTCCTGGGATGACATAATGCGTAGAAAATGAAGCTAAAAGAGGAAACCTGATTGGTAGTTCTAAGGGAAGGGGAGAGACGGGGTCTGGTGATATCACTTGTGTCTAGACATGTTCATCTCCAAATACTACATACAGAGGCCTGTCACAAATTACTGTGTAAGTTGCTCTCAGGAATTTATTATAAGTGGATTCTTCCTTTTGTTTTTCTTATCTAGGGGTGGTTACTCTGGTTCATATTACAGTGCTCTTGTAGTATACAACCCAATTTTTAACTACTTTTTTTATTAAAGATTTATTTATTTTATGTATATGAGTACACTGTAGCTGTCTTCAGACACACCAGAAGAGGGCATCGGATCCCATTACAGATGGGATTTGAACTCAGGACCTCTGGAAGAGCAGTCAGTGCTCTTAACCGCTGAGCCATCTCTCCAGCCCAGCAGTCTTCTTTTAAAAAATATTTTTAATGTTTTTTTTTTCTATGTGTGTATTAGTCAGGGTTCTCTAGAGTCACAGAACTTATGGAATGTCTTCATATATTAAGGGAATTTATTCTGACGATTTACAGTCTGTAGTCCAACTAAAACAACAATGGTCAGCTGTGAAGGGGAAGTCCAAGAATCTAATAGCTGCTGGTCTTCTGTAGAAATAGGTTCCAACAGATGTGCTGGCAAGTAAGTGCAAACAGTCAAAAAAGAAGAATCTTCCTTCTTCCACTGTCCTTATGTAGGCCTCCAGCAGAAGGTGTGGCCCAGATTAAGGTGTGTACCACCACGCCTGGATCTGGGATTTGCTTTGCCCTAGTCTAACCTTGAACTCAGAGATCTCCTTGCCTCAGTCTCCTGGAACGAAAGGTATGTACTACCTTGCCTAAATCTAAGCTTTTCAAGGCCACAATACCTCCAGATCTTTGTGTCAAGATCCAGGTCAGAAACTTGTGTCTTCCAGTCTCAAGATCTGGATCACAGGTGTGCCCTTCAGTTCTGGATTATAGCTCATTCCAGATATAGTCAAGTTGACAATCAGGATAGCCACTACAGTGTACATGTTTTGTCTGTACATACATCTATGTACCACATGCATACCTGGTGCCATCAGAGGGTGAAGGATTCCCTAGGACTGGAGCTACTGACAGGCAGTTGTGAGCCACTAAGTGAGTGCTGGAAATTGACCCCGGGTTCTATGGAAGAACAGAATTCTTAACTGCTGAGCCATCTCTTCAGCCCCCACTGAGCAATCTTCTAGCATCTATTTATTTACTAAGTTGCCTTCCCACTAATCCTCCGTGATTAGACATACTGTAATCTATGATGCATATTCCCTCTATCTAATCGTTTTAAAGGTTTTTGGAAAATTATACGTCGACATTAATCTCCACTACAGAAATATTCTCTTTGTTTATCACTTTAATAGTAACGTAGTTCATCTCATCTATCTCAAGTTTTAAATGCTCCCCCTGTCCAATTTTGTTTTTCCATGCATAAATGTTAACCTCCCATTAGTTCCAAAGTCAACTCCAGGGAATTCTGACTCGGAGGTTTTATCAATCAGAGATGGAGAGGCTTAAAAAGACAGCATAACTCACTCCATCTTGATTTTCAGATTCCATTTTGTGCCTGACCTACTCTAAACTCCTGGACTGAAGGTGCAGACTGTTCCAAGAACTAAACACATCTTTGACCAGCCTTGTTCTGCAAGCCTTGATGGATTATAAGCCTTGAGAAGTTCCCAAGTCCCAGTTCCCAAGCCCCCACCTGCTTGCGGTTTTTGCCCTTAAACATTCAATCATTTCTGCCCTCAGGATCACCATTTCATGGTGGTCCAGCTCTAGCTGTCTAATTCAAAATCCTTCTTTGATAATTACATCGTGTCGTGTCCTGTTGGTCTCACGGGGGTCCCGAGTTGATGGTTCTACAAGACTACCACTGTCTAGACTTCGAGGCAAAAACGCCGCCTAGGGCGTGGAGGAAGAGACCGGTCCTTCCTGTCAGTGAGCTGCGCAAAGGGTTCCTCAGGCGTGACAGGCGTGAGCCACAAGCTGCATCCCGGTTAGAGTGGGACGGCCTTTGCACACAGCCAGCCCAGTTTCCGGGCCAATCCCCGCTCGGAGGCGGAGCCCGGTCATCTGACTCGGTGACCCCAGCACGGATGCTTTCTTCCCTGCGACTCAGGTTAGAAGGTTGGTCTGAAGGCTGCCCAGCCAGACTCGCGGAGCAGTCATGCCGCGGTCCCCGCGTCGCGCCTCCGGGCTTCTGCTGCTAGTGCTGGTGGCCATGGTGTCGCTGGCCCCGGTGGCCCTGGCCAGGATGCAACCAGCGCTATGGCCCTTCCCGCGCTCGGTGCAGATATTCCCGCGGCTGCTGTACATCTTGGAAGAGAACTTCCAGATCGACCACGGCCCCAATTCCACTGCGGGCCCCTCCTGCTCGCTGCTACAGGAAGCTTTTCGGCGGTGAGCAGCTCCATCCAGCGGGAGGGGACCTAGGGCACAGAGACGGATCACCAGGCAACTTGAGTCTCACAGGACTGGAAACAGCATGATTAGTCTAACTTAGGTCTAAGCTGTGCAGACTGAAACTTTGACCTGCTCATGCTGCTACCTTCGCACCCGAGGTGCTCAGGGGCCCTACTTAACCTGAGTTCAGAATAACAGCGGAACCCGTGACTTTGCTGGAGTCAGTTTGTTGGGCCTCAGAGGGGCAGTTGAGATGGCTCCAGAGATAGGGAGGGAACAATGTCCTAGCCTGCAAAGTGAACCTTAAGGGCCCGAGGTATCCCCCAGACAGTGTTGACTGTCTCAGCTCCGTATGTGGCAACAATTCAGAGATCTTTTAATCTCTTCTAATTTTTTTTCTTTAAGTGTATATGAGCCTGCATGAATTTATTTGTACTACATGTGTGGAGATACCTGCAGATGCCAAGGACATGAAGTTTTGGTGTGAGCCCCTAAAGCGGGTGCTGAGAACCAAACCCGGGTCCTCTGTAAGAGCAGTAAGGGTTCTAAACCTCTGAGCTCTGGGGTGGCGGTGGTGGGGAGACCTTAAGTTGAAGCGTTATGGGAAACCTCCCCCTTCCAAGCTATGTTCCATACCTAATGTTATGAATTCAAATCTTAGTCTTTCCAAGTGCCTCTTAGGTACCGTCTGCTTTTCTTCTTGTTTTTCAACCCTTGGCAGTAGTTGCTCTGTCTTGTTCCTCTCTCATAGGTGCCTTAAAAACCTTTGCCTTATTTAGCACTTGACATTTATAGATCTATCAAGCCGTGCCATTCTCTGGGCACAGAGTGCAGGCCATAGGCAGGCACCCTTCCCAAGCTGGCTGCACTAACCTTATTGGTTGTGGGATAGCTTGTATTTGGGACAATGATTGAACAGGCCACTCTCTGCCCTCTCAATGTGAGACCTGTGCGTGTGGGTCTGCCCCCATGGGAACTGTAATTTGGTGCTAGCTGTGTAGCCTGCTTTCACTTCTTCTCTGTGTCTGGTGCATAAGCTATAACTTGATTTTGCCTGCAGGACACCAAACAGCTGACCAGGGAATGCACAGCAATGTTAAGGGTGGGGGGTTTAGGCTCTGTGGGGTCAAAGCTTCAGTGGAAGAGCCCCCTCACCCCCCAGACGTGCAGCAGAAACTGTGGAGTTCTCTGCCACAAAAAGGCTCATGCTTTGCTTGTGATTCGCACAATGAAGAGGATGTTGTCATCCTATTTTGGAGACCTGCTCTAAAAAGCCTTTGGTGTTGAATTGCTAATGGGCTGGGATGCTTTGTGGCCCACAGGCAGAGAGAAAATGTACAGCTAACGTGCCTGGTAGTATTGGGATATCTGAGATTGTACCCCAGCTACTGGACTGAATAACTTCTGAAAACCTGCTTGCTTGCTTTAGAGCTGACAGGCTGGATTTCCCTTTGGCCTCGCTATGAGCTTGAGCAGGCATGAATTACTTGTTGATGGATGCATCGTTACAAAGGCTTGAGTCAGCTAGGAAGTCTTTTGAAAACAGGTTTGCGACATCAAAAATAAGCCCTGGTAATTGTTACCTGGAGGATTTGTCTGACTAATTTGTGGCCAGAGTGGGAAGCAGCTAGTTAATTGCACCTGGCATTGTTTGGAAGCTGGTTGTAACAGATGGGCTAACCCTTGAATACATTTGGCTGAGCATTCTAGTGGTAACTCTGGCAAGCATGGTAGGGTTGGGAGTCTCCGGAAATGCAGGAGAATTCAGAAAACCTCAGGTAGTGAACAGCCATACAAGCTGTTCAGAGTTCAGCCCCTTCTATCAGTAAGAGCCCAGGCCTCATCACAAACAAGGCTTTCTGCAGGGATAGTCTGGCTGTTGAATGTATAGCCGCTTCCTCAGTCTGGAAGAACTGCTGAATAGTAGACACAATTTTGTGTTTTGTTTTTGTTTGAGAAAGATCTCACTGTGTAGCTCTGGCTGGACTCAAACTCATCATGTAGACCAGGATGACCCCAAACTCACATCAGCTTCTGCCTCCTTAATGGTGAGATTAAAGGTGTGGACTACCACACCTGACCTGGAACTCTTGTTTTAAAGGACAGCTTTATTTCTTTGGTTCCTGGAAGGCTAGCTAGATAGCACCTAACTCAGACCTCAGTTCTTAAAAGCTAATTAGTGGTTCTTCCCTGACACTTACCCCCACCCAGTCTCTGCCCAGTACTAGGAGGGCCTTGCACATGCAAGCCAAAGCTGTACCATGAGCTACACCCCTAGCTCCTTTTAAACTTTTTTTAAGTTTTAAAAATATTCTTTTATAGCTGGGCGGTGGTGGCAAATGCCATTGATCCCAGCACTTGGGAGGCAGGCGGATCTCTTAGTCCAAAGCCAGACTTATCTACAGACGAGTTCCTGGACAGGGTTACACAGGGAAACCCTATCTTGAAAAACAAAACCGAAGCCGGGCAGTGGTGGCGCACACCTTTAATCCCAGCACTTGGGAGGCAGAGGCAGGTGGATTTCTGAGTTCGAGGCCAGCCTGGTCTACAGAGTGAGTTCCAGGACAGCCAGGGCTAAACAAAGAAACCCTGTCTCAGAAAAAAAAAAGAAAAAAAGAAAAACAAAACCGATAACAAAAATTATCTTATGTGTATGGATGTTTTGACTTACTGTGTCTATGTTCCATTTGTGTACAATGCCTGTTAAGGCCGATCATAATTGGTTGTGAATCACTAGGAGGGTGCTGGGAATCGAACCCAGATCTTCTGGAAGAGCAGCCAGTAAGTGCTCTTAACAGGTGAGCCATCTCTCCAGACCTAATTTTTTTACCTACCTTCCTTCCTTCCTTCCCTCCTTCCTTTCTTTCCTCCTCCTCCTCCAACTTCTTTTTATTTTTTATTTATTTATTTTTTTGTTTTCTTTGAGACAGGGTTTCTGCAGAGCCTTGGCACTTACTCTGTAGGCCAGCCTGGCCTCAAACTCAGAGATCCACCTGCCTCTGCCTCCAGATCAAAGGCATTCACCACCACTGCCCAGCTAAAGTTTTTAATTATGGTAAAATGTATATCAAAATTTTCCATAGTAACTTTAAAAAGTATTCATTTTTATGTGTGTGGATGTTTGGTACATGTGTATGTCTGTGCCCCATGTGTGTGCAGTGCCTGTGGACTGTGGAAGAGCTTTCAAAATTCCCATGTATGAATTTCATCCTCAGAAAGTTTGATTGAAGATGTGGACGTCAGGGTTTTCAGAAGGATCCCCTGACAGTTTCCAGAGTGTCTCGCGGAAGAGCATGGTTAGATTGAACTGGCAGAAGAGTTGAGGGCTGACTTCTATGTCCACTAGCACATCCATACTATTTGGTTCATTATTTACATGGATTTCTCCCACAGATATTTCAACTATGTTTTTGGTTTCTACAAGAGACATCATGGCCCTGCTAAATTTCAAGATAGACCACAGTTACAGAAGCTTCTGGTCTCCATTAACCTGGAATCACAGTGTGATTCCTTCCCTAGTTTGTCGTCAGATGAAGCCTGTAAGTACCTATTATAAAATGCAGTCACTGTAGAACATTTGTAAATTCAGTAGTAAGTATGGAAGGAAGGAGAATTAACCCCTCCCTCACCCCAGCCCTCAGAAGTAACCACTGCCACTTCAGATGTCCATACGTATGTTGTTTATTGCAGCAAATGTTTTGTATGAGTACAAACATTAATATAAATGTTTATCTAATATGATCTATGTTTAATTAACATTTAATTAAAGTTTAATTAGTATGATATATTAGAATATATATAATAAATAATATATATATATTAGAATATATATAATAAATAATATATATATTTATTCATTCTGGAAACAGTGTTCTGAAAAGGGTGCTTCTTGAGGTAAGTTTTAGGAAATTCGCCAGCATCCTAAATGTAAAATCTAGACCCCAACTCCCTGTATTAAAAAGAAAGACGGGGTACCATGAGAACTAGAAGTGAACCAATTTCTCCTTTAGAGAGGTAGCCACATATATCAGAGATATTCACTAAGAGTGACAACTTAAACAAAATGAACCTGCCGTCCATTGGTAGAGGACTGGCTGGACAGATGGAAGTTTGCCAGACAGACTGCCAAACTGCTGAGTCCGGCCAAGGAAGGAAGTTGTGTAGTGGTGGAGGGAGAGATTCCATTTACACATGAGTCCTGTAAGTATTTTGATACTGGAACTCAAAGATAGAGAAGATCGTATTTTTTAGTATTATTATTATTACACAATTATGTATGTCAATGCCCAGGAAAAGAACTAATGGATAGAAGTGGGCAGGCATCTCAAGTAAATGAGTAGTATTTTAATTACTGCTATCTATATGGATACCCTCTAAAGCAATGGTATCCACAGTGCAAACACGTACGGAAGGGGATGGCTGTAAAGTCAAAGCCATCTTTCTACGCCTCCAATACAGACAAGCAGAGGCACTCCCAAACCTAAGGATTTAGTTTTGAAATTAAAATTCTATAGATACATGTCTGCGTACTTAGCAGGTAAGCCTTCTAACTACTATATAAGATTGGATGAGGGGCTGGAGAGATGGGTCAGTGGTTAAGAGCACTGGCTGCTCTCCCAGAAGTCCTGAGTTCAAATCCCAGCAACCACATGGTGGCTCACAACCATCTGTAATGAGATCTGATGCTGTCTTCTGGTGTGTCTGAAGACAGCTACAATGTACTTACATATAATAAATATATCCTTTAAAAAAAAAAAAGATTGATCAGGGTCCTATTTTTTTATACTACTACTGTATACTTTTTTATACTATATATGGGATGAGTTTAGTTAGGGTCCTTCTTAATATTAGTTAGACAGACCTCATCTATTGTGGGGAAAAGGAGGCCCGCTTCATTTGCACTCACAGTAGCCGAAAGGTTCTGAGTCTGACATGTTGCTCACTCAGCACCGTGGTCTTCTGACTGAAAAGGTTGTCTTGTCAGCTAAGCGTGTCACATGAGTGACACCCATCATTTCCCTGCCTGCAGCCATCTGCCTTCTGGCAGTCTGAAGATAGTAGAAGGCCATGACTCACTCAGTCCAGATGCTATGGGACTAAATCATTAGCTGCAGCCCCCACTCTAGCTGTGGCAAGAGCTCTGTCTGCTCTTGGGCCCCTCTAGCTCTCAGTGTCTGTACCTTCTGTGTTCTCTCTCTCTCTCTCTCTCTCTCTCTCTCTCTCTCTCTCTCTCTCTCGACTGTCCTGCACCAGGCTGCACCCAGACCATATTTACTGCGGATCAAACTTGGGCAGAGTATGATTCCAAAGACTGAAGCATCAGGCCCTTTTGGGCCTGCCCAGCCAGCTAGAACACTATACTCTTACGGGTATTTTTTGTTTTGACACAGGGTTCCTGTTTAGCCCAAGGTGGTTTTGAACCTATGATCCTTATACCTCTACCTTCTAAGTGCTGGAATTACAGGCCCATTTCTCTCTCCCACCGTGTCTGGTTGGAGTCTGGTTCTTGATAGATATGGACTAATTGAGTGAGGCGAAGCTGAATTGCAGCTAGAAGGGAGCTAGAAAACAAGTCTTAAAGCAGATTTTAGATGACATGGGGGAAGGGGAAGTAAGTCGGATGAAAATAGAAGAGTGGGGTGATCTTGCTAGCCTTGGGGGAAGTGGAAAGTTTAAGTAAAGACTGAGTACCAAGGACAGCAGTTCAGACCTGAGAAGATGAGGAGGGGTCAGGGATGCCCAGGGTGAAGTGAGTGAGGCAGGGTCTCTGGGGTTCAGGCTGTGGCATTTTAAGTTGAAGGAATCTATGTGAGCCATGCCGGAGGAGAGAGAAAAGGGTCTGTGAAAATGCCAACGGTAAGTGTAGAAAATAGATTGTGTGTCATTCTGGGATTAATAAATGTCCACTAACCTTACCCCACAGATTCTCTACTTGTTCAGGAACCAGTAGCTCTCCTCAAGGCCAACAGAGTTTGGGGAGCATTACGAGGTAAGTTCTGTCAGTTTCAAAGTCTCTATAGCAGAATGAAATCATGTGTCGATTTGTAAAAATAAAGCACAGCAAAATTGTGAAAACTAGCTTGAGCACCTAGATCCCTTCAGCCAAAAGATGCCCCAAGCTGAACCCCAGAGACGTTTGTCTCACCTGAGTGAGTCCCAGGGCCATAGGCCAGGCAGCTGAGCTGTTTAAGCCAAGCCCTGTCCTTACCTTCTCAGAGTTACAGCTCAGAAACACAAAGCCTTCAGTACTCAGGAGTTTTGTAGGCCTGGCTGTCCTGGAACTCACTGTAGATCAAGCTGGCCTCAAACTCAGAGAATCCACCTGCCTCTGCCTCCTGGCCACACCACCACTGCCAGGCACTCATTTTGTCTTATTTACTCATACTTATTACTTCCTCGTTTGACCTTTTCAGACACTTGTGGTTAGGTATTTATTCAGAGCATCAGACAATTTATACTCTGAGGGTTAAGAGGAGTGCCATGAGTAGAATGGCAGGCTACTGCACATGGTAGAAACACATTTCCATAGAGACATAAATAACAATGGCCAGTTGTAATGAACTAACCTCACTCCTATCCACTACTCCTGGGAGAGGTACAGAAGCCCATTCTTTGTTTTTGAAGAAACTGGGGTCATAGACTCTTGTCTTGTTTTCTTGGAGTTTTCTCATAAGCTACAGGTCTTCTTACATAACTCCATTCTTTTTTTTTTTAAGATTTTATTTATTTTTTATATATGACAAGCACACTGTCG
The DNA here is from genome assembly GCA_019843965.1 of Rhynchomys soricoides. Classification (NCBI taxonomy): domain Eukaryota; kingdom Metazoa; phylum Chordata; class Mammalia; order Rodentia; family Muridae; genus Rhynchomys; species Rhynchomys soricoides. The sequence continues at coordinate 14,665,398 of JADRCH010000005.1, read as the reverse complement.
CTGTCTTCAGACACACCAGAAGAGGGCATCGGATCCCATTACAGATGGCTGTGAGCCACCATGTGGGTGCTGGGATTTGAACTCAGGACCTCTGGAAGAGCAGCTGGTGCTCTTAAGTATCTGTCTTCTCCAATTTTCTGTGCCTATGGATTTAGAAAAAATCAGCAGGTTTATAGGAGCAGAAGGAAATGGAAATGTGCTGCAACCTCTTTCCCCACCCCAGACCTCTTGAATCATCAGAGTCTGCAGCTGAGCAAGTTCCCTGGGTGATCCCTGAGAGTTTGAGAAACCCCTGCATAAGGAGATACCTGCTCACTCTAGAGACAAATGGTTTCCGTGAACCACGTTCTAGAGCCCTGTTGCTCCCCACATTCGTGTCTTGGGACCTTGTTTGGACTGGCTACTCCTGGGTCCACATGCTTGTGTCTGAGTGGGGCAAATGGAGTGAGGGCAGCCTCGCTTGGGAGGACAGGGAGGACTCACTGTCTGTGTCCTGGAGCCACACAACCTTGGCCTCCATAGGGTCAGGGTCAGAGTTATCTTTTTTCTTATGGTTTATCCAAGGCAGAGTTTCTCTGTGTAGCCCTAGCTGTCCTGGAGCTCACTCTGTAGACCAGGCTGGCCTTGAACTCAGATATCCGCCTGCCTCTGCCTCCCGAATGCTGGGATTAAAGGCGTGCTCCTCCACTGCCCGGCTCATCAAGTGGCTTTTGTGTTAAGCATATAGGCAAAGTAGAGGGGACTGGTATGACGAAATGAAGTGCATTTACTCACTGGATTCAGGAGCCGTGGGACTGCGTATGTTAGGGGAGCATTAGAGATTACAGGGGTGCTGCATTTTAGGAAGTGTGGGTGCAGTGCTTGCTTTTTAAACTATTCCTCCTGTGGTTATGAATCTATTTGGACATTACTTTTATTTCCATTTTTTAAATCTTGTAAACAACACAATGACTTTTTCTCTCCCCAGGTTTAGAGACGTTTAGCCAGTTAGTTTACCAAGACTCTTATGGGGCTGTAAGTATTCCTTTGTGTCTTGCTGAGGCTGGTTGGACAGGCACTGAGGTTAGAATGTAGCCTACCAAGCCACCCTGAAAGTTTCCTTTCCCAGTATATAAAGTTCATGCATTTTTGGGTCCTATATTTTTATGCTTGTAGATGGTTGTAGTCTTTGTTGAACTTGAGGAGAAAAACATTCAAAAAATTCATCAAAATTTTATTTGGTCTCCCAGTTCTCTATCAACGAATCCAGTATTGCTGATTCTCCAAGATTCCCTCATAGAGGGATTTTAATTGATACATCCAGACACTACCTGCCCGTGAAGACAATCTTAAAAACTCTGGTAGGTAACTGCTTTATCAGATAGATCCTTGTTCCTTTGCCCCAATAACCCAATGATTACATTCTTTGTTTCTCGTGCTGTCTTAGAAGACTAGAACGATTTGTTTTTCTTGTCCTAAATCTAAGCACTGGGCTTCCTGACTCCCTCTCTGACAACAGAGTAAAGCTACGTGAAATAGAGGCACGCCTGATTGGATCTCCCTGGTGGTGTCATTGGATCACAGACATGAATTTGGCCAAGACTGCTGAAAGAGTTGTTTGTTTCTTTGTTTGAAGCCAGGATCTTGGTTTGTAGCCTAGGCTGCTGTCAAGCCCCCTCAGCCATGCGATTACCAGCATGCACTATGTTTAGTGAGAAAGGCAGCTCTGATACTCCCATTGGCCCATTTGCCTGCTCCCAATACCCAGATCACAGCTCTAGACAGAACCTGGAATAAATGGCTACAGTCACTCTGGCTATTGGTTTAAGGTGACATAGAAAGGGGTCAAGGAGTGGCTTTTTCCCTCTGGGAATGTTCCAAAGACTATGGAAGCTTGGGATGGAGGGATGGGAAGGTTGATTATAACTACCCGTTCCTGGGGGCTTTTCATTGGTTTGTCTCCACTACCACTTGCCAGCCAATTCTGTAAGCTGCCTTTTAGAAGACTACAAAGAACTTTCATATACTTTGTGATGGAGAATATATGAATAAAATTTATGAATATGTGAATATAAATATTATAAGAAATACATAAAGATAAAATTTATGGATATATGAATTTGAAGCTTATGATTTAAAATTTTTAAATATTTGCTCAATTTACTTAAAGCTTGTATTTGCCTGAATCTCCCTATTATAACATCTGGTGGGCACCTGCAGTAGCTTGCTCAAATATTAGTTTGCATCTCCTATTAAAAGAAAGAACTCCTCTTAAAATAGCTTCCATGCAGTTATCAGGAGCAAGAAGCTAATCCCATGTACCCTCTGTCTACCCACAGTGCATTCTCCATGGCTGGTGGGGCGGCATCCATCTAGGGCCTGTGTTGAGCTTCCTTGTTCCATTTCCTCATTGACTTCCAGCCTGGGTTGTTATCTTTCCTCATTTTGAAGGATCGTGATATTTTAAAAGTTCAGTTACTTTTAGAACATGTCTTAACTCATCTGTTTCCCACATGAGATCCTGTTTCCCCAGCAAGAATAAAGCAGAAGCAGGCTGTGTTCTCAGACAGTATCAGTTGGCAGGCTGTCTCACTACGGGTAATGTACACCCAAGTTGGCTGAGATGTCGTCTGCCACATTTCTCCACTGTCAAGCTAATTTTAGGGCATTTTGTGCTTTTAAGTACTCTATGGGAGAAACTGTGGGGCTATATAAACTCCCTGTAGCTCAGTGCTCGCCCACCGCTGATCCTTGCCTAGTGAGAGGGCTGTTGCTCTGACCAGTCACCAAGCGGTGGTTTCCCTGATTCCATCACCTCTAGTGGTAGATCATCTTCCCTTTCCAACTTGCGTCTTTGTTATTTTATCGGTCTAGATTATCATTTTGCTTGACGGATTGTAATCTGTTAACACCCCATATGTAATTGTCAAATTGGCCCTACTATGGCCATCAGAAGCCCGGTCATTTATCCTTTTGAGATGCCCCCCTCAACCTCTGCCCTTTTGGAACCATGATATCCCAGGCTTATGCTGCCCTGTCTCAGTCTAGATTCAGGCTTTCTAAAAAAGGAACCCTTTCAGTGGCCAATATTTCAAAACTCAGACTTGGGCTGTAGGAGAGGGGGTAGTTAATTCCAACAAAGGTATGTCCTGACCTAGCAGACAGCTGGGAAACATACCCATGTGTGTGTTCAGTATATTTATGTGAACATACATGTATACATCTGTCCCTGTGTCTCTCTGTCTATATCATGCGTTGGTTTAGTACAAAACCCAAGAGTCAGATCCATTTGCTGCTGTGGGCCAGGATAGACTGTGTTGACTCTTTGTTCTCACTTCCAGTTAATCTGGAAGACGACTTTCTGTGGCTTTAAAAGACATAAAGATCCTCCATCCTCCCAACCCCCACCAACAACTTGGTGTCCTCACACCAGTTAATGTTGTCCACCTGGAGATAGTGTCAAATCCCAGAAGCTGAAGGCTTGGTCCTCAAGGCTACCCCAAGAGGTTTACCTATGCTTGTGATATACGTCTACAAATCAGGGCTGCCATAACCCCCAGTCAAGTTCAGTTACTTTCCTTGAGTGGCTGCCAGAACTTAGAGAAGCACACCTATCAGTCTATTATAAAGGACAATATAAGGGCCGCAGGTGAGGAAGTCCTTAGTGTTGCGTTTTGGAGACTGGGCTCTTCGCCCTCTCTGGGCATGCCACTCTCCAGGAACCCCTGTGTCCAGGGATGTACAAACACTGAACCTGTTGGAGAAGCCCTGAACCTGTCGTTTGGGGTATGCGAGTCTTCAATGCATAGACATGGCGCAACAGGAAATGTGACCAGACAGGAAGCCCAGAAGTCCTGCAGCTTCAGCATCCTGTCTGAGCAGCTTCCCTCTCTTGGGGTACAGGACAGATCCCCTCTGGAATAACTAGGGTCTGAGGACCTACTATCAGATGAGATAGGTCCAAGAATTTCATTAAGGCCAGCTCCAAGACAGAAACCCCAGGCAAGATTGGTTTCTATGACCAGCCTTGAGGTGAGAAGCCCTAATCTCTACAACCTGCATTGGGAGGGATTTAGGAACCAAAACCCCAGCAACATTATGACAGCATCACAGCCATCTGTCTTTGCAAGTAAGTTTCACTGCCCTAGCCACACGCAGTTGTCCCCTACTGCTTTACAGCTTGCAAAGTGGAGTGCTTACACTAGAAACCCAGCCTGGAAGCTGAGATACTTACTATCTGGCCCTTTAGGTCAAGTTTACAACCCCCTGGTTTGTATTAAAAATGATGAGTTTATGGTAGTTTATAGTAGTCAACTAGGACATACATTACTACTACTTATTTGTAACTTCCTTGTTAGTTCTCTGACAATAAAACCCTGTCATCTCAACGTCCCCCCAACTGCATCAGCCAAGTCCCCACAGCCCCAGGACAAAGAATTGTCCTTCACATTGTGTCATCTGCTAGCACAGACCCACCCCATATTTGATCTTCTTAGAATCTATTTATATAAGTACTGTAGTTTACCCCTTCCTGGTGTACTTTACATTAATACGTCAAGTTGTATTTGCTCCAGGCTTTTGCTTGGCCTATGTTGAGCCTATAATGCATTTCACCTCCTAGGGTTATCACCTTTCATATACATGACAATTGTGCGGGCAGTGGTGGCGCCCACCTGTAATCCCAGCACTCGGGAGGCAGAGGCAGGCGGATTTCTGAGTTCGAGGCCAGCCTGGTCTGCAGAGTGAGTTCCAGGACAGCCAGGGCTACACAGAGAAACCCTGTCTCAGAAAAAGAGAGAGAGAGAGAAAGAGAAGCCTGATATGTATGTAAATGCCTCGTTTTCCCTGCACCCTACTTCCTAGGACAATCTCAGACTCTTCCGACCCTATTCCTGCCTTCCCAAAGTCATGACAAATTCGTAAGCTTGCTCTCCTGCACAGCAATACCTGTATGCAATGTATATGCTCTGGAGAGGGCTCTAATAGAGATGTATCATGTTGACCACATATGAAGAAGCATTTATACTTTCTCTTCATCATTTCTTTGCTGAAAAAAAAAAAAAAAGCAACAGCACCGGTTGGAAGCAATCCCAGGTAGACAGATGCAATACATACTGAATTCTTCTGTGGCATATAATTTTCCCCATGTTTGCTTGCAGGATGCCATGGCTTTTAATAAGTTTAATGTTCTTCACTGGCACATAGTGGACGACCAGTCTTTCCCTTATCAGAGCATCTCTTTTCCTGAGCTAAGCAATAAGGTGAGTAATTTACGTCATTGTTGTCAGTACACAAAAATCTTTGGCGTGGCTTCACTAGAAGATCGTAGCTTCAGTGGTTTTCTTATAAATGGAACCAAAGTGTAACAGTTAGGTATTTATGGATTAAAATATTTTTTAGCTTGTTGCTTAGCATTTTATTTCCAGAAATCTTTTTGTAATTAAGTATTAAGTAATAAGATTATTACTATAAATGTTATTATAAACATAATCTCTGGGAGCAGCACACATAGTTTAAAAGTTTAATGTAGAAGACCTGAGCAGTTTGTGAATAACATTAGTTAAGACATATGGTTGCATAATAGGATATTTATTTTAAATAGGTTTGGAAACATGTAAATGGCCTATTTTTTTCTAAAAACACACAAAAAGCAGGATATTTTGGAAATGATTATTGGTTAAGATAGGGTCTCAGGCCCAGCATGTTGGTGCATGCCTCTAGGCAGACAGAGGCAATAAGTTCCAGGCAGGCCTGGTCTACATAGTGGATTCCAGGATAGCCTGGACTACACAGAGAGACCTCTTATTAAACAAAAGCCAGTGTCTCCTCTTTCTTGGGCTTGCCTTGAACTTGCCATGTAGCTGAGGATGACCTTGAAAGTGGACCTCTTGCTCCCTTCCCTAGTGCTGGTGGTATCTGTTGTGTTCAAATGGACTATTCTAGAGCATGGAGCTGGGGAGCTCATCCTTGGGTCTTAGTTTAATCCCCTGTAATAGAGAGTACTAGCTGACATCCAGAGAAGCTACATGCCTTGTCAGGACTCCTGTCTATGGGCACAGTTCCAACTCTAATGATGTGTTTCCTATAGGCTGAAGTGCTTAGCAGTGGGTCATGGATGCTTTTCTATTTTCATGTGCACATTCAAACCCAGAGGGACAGAACAGTTCATTTGTTCAGTACCCAGCTCCAACAATCAGTCTGTGACAACTCTACCCTTCTCACCCCAGACTTATCTCACTTGTGCAAAAGCTTGGCTTTACCTAGACAGCCATCAATGCTCATATTTAACCTAGTGTCTTTTTTTCCCTTAAAAAAAAAAAGGCATTTTATTCATTTGCATTGGAACATAAAGTCCATGTAGTATGGATGCTAACATGCTTGCTAATTGATTCTGTTTTCTTCTTGTAAATTATTGTATTGAAGAACCCACAGAATGTGCTGTCCCTGTCTCTCTGTGCTGTCTTGGTTTTGCTGGTTTCATTCCACAGTTTGATTTGGAGTTTAAAGGTCAAGATGATTTCTACAACCAGAGCCTGTATTGTGAGACAATGTGCCAAACCTTGTCTTTCAATGGACCTTTATCGTTATTTATAGCCAGCATGGAGCACTAATTCTTCAAGTGACATGGAGAGACCGAGTTAATATTTAAACACAATTAAGTTACTTTGTTTGGGGGGGGGATGGGTTTTTAGGCGGTCGTAATCAAAGAGATTAAAAGAGAAAAATCTGTGTTGTACAATTATGGGCGAGTGCTGACTCTTAAACTTGACAAGGGCAGTGTTTTCCAATGTTTCGAGTTAGAGGCAAACATTTCGCTTGTTTTTGCTTTTCCCACAAAGTTGAAAGTAACAGTGGACATTCACCATGAATCACCCAGTGTTAGGTGGGACTATTTAATACTTGGTGATAATAGAAAAACTGGCCAGCAACTGGGCAGAATCGTTTACAGTCTCCAGGACCAAATCCATCTTGCACATCTTAACTTGACTATTACAGGGAAGCTATTCTTTGTCTCATGTCTATACACCAAGCGACGTCCGTACGGTGCTTGAGTATGCCCGGTTCCGAGGGATTCGAGTCATACCAGAATTTGATACCCCTGGCCATACACAGTCTTGGGGGAAAGGTAAGACATCTGGCTTACAGGTTGAAAAGGGGGCCTTTATCTCTTAACAGTTTGGTAGTTTTGCTCTTGACTATTGTTTGTGCTGTGGTAGCACAAGTGTTACAGACGTGATGAACTATTTTGTGTCCCTTCGCGGTCACTGTCTAGATCCTGCCTCAAGTGTCAAAGTTGGGCGAAGCAGAACACTGGATCATAAATAGAACATGATGCCTTAATTCCATTTTATTGATTAACATGCTTTGGGGAGAGCACAGAATGTGCTGAGAACACAGCATGAGGAAGGGCATGCAGAGAGAATATGAATGGGAAGATTGTGGAACAAATCCTAGGAGCTGCCATAGGCGGGGATTAAGAATGTGGGCTTTCCAGGCCAGCCTGGTCTACAGAGTGAGTTCCAGGACAGCCAGGGCTACACAGAGAAACCCTGTCTCGAAAAGAAAAGAAAAGAAAAGAAAAGAAAAGAAAAGAAAAGAAAAGAAAAGAAAAAAAAGAAATGTGGGCTCTGGTGCCAGCCTGTTTGCACATGCAATCCTGCTTTTGTCATTTGGAGAGTGAACCTTGGACAAGTCAATACTTGCCCAACTGTTATCTCCAGTTTCCTCATCTATAAAATAGAGCTACATTTCTGAGCATCAGATAAACAATAGGAAGTATACAGCACGGGACCCAGCATTCATAGTAATATCATGGTAGACATGGAAAACAATGGGAACTGACTTGGAAAGGCATCACTGAGGCTCCTGCTGACAGTAATGGGCTTTGGAAGCACGCCCTGGAAACCAGTGCAAACCTCTGAGTAGAGAAGTTAACATGGTTTGGGTCCCATTTGGGGAAAACCTTTGTGAAAGCAACAGACTGGAAAGAGAAAGACACGGGGGTCCTACACTGCGAGGGTGAAATGGGCTTGAAAAGCAATGAGCAGAACCAGAGATGTTCTGGAAACACATTCAGGGAACTCAGTAACCACCGACTCAGGAGCTACAGAACTCAGCGAGGCCCACAGGCAGACCTGTCGGAAACTAGAGAATGAAAGGGGTTTTGTTGTTGTTGTTAGATCATATTGAAAGGCAGCTATGGTTTTTATTTGTATTGAGCCGAGAATGTGAGTCACTGATATCTGAAGAGGACAAGCCCTCAAAGTCTGCTAAAAGCACCAAAGGGGACCTGAGGAAGCAGCTCTTGTCTTCCTGGGGAGAAACTAAGTGAATATTGGTAAATGTGCTTGTCTTCTCTCTATAAAATTTCTATAGTGTCAACAATATAATGTCTAGATAGATGCTCAAGGTTTGCAGTGCTTCCTGTTTATAATGGTATCAGAGTATAGGTCATACTCAATAGAACTTATGCTTTGAATATTGATCTTTCCCAGGTTAATATGACTGAGTAGACACAGTCCTTAAGGAGCCCAGGACCCAGCAGACACACACAGATGTTACAGTATGTTGTGTAGCTAGCTACACGTGTTGGGTTAGAGTGTCAAATGCATTTTTGACTACTGATATTTTTACCTTGCTTATGGGGTTTATTGGGATTCAACACCATTTTAAGGGGAGGGCCATCTGCAGCATAGAGATGTGCAAATTCAGGTCTCTGTGATTGATATCCTTATAAAAATAAATCTTTGCACTTTCTTCTAGGACAGAAAAACCTTCTAACTCCATGTTTCAGACAAAGAATTAAAACTCAGAAGGTTGGGCCTGTAGACCCAAGTCTAAACACAACGTACGAATTCTTTGGCACATTTTTCAAAGAAATCAGCAGTGTGTTTCCAGATCAGTTCATCCACTTGGGAGGAGATGAAGTGGAATTCCAATGTTGGTATGGTAACTCTAAACCTTTATTATTTTTTTTCTTCAGTTTTTGTTCTTAAAGTATCAATATACAGGGTCCACATTAAAAAGGGATAATTTGGGGTAAAAAAAAAAAATCTCTCCTTATAAGGGTTTAATTATTTAAAAAATGTGCATTTGAGAGGTGTAACAAGGCTTAAGGAAGAAGAATCAAGTAGAAGCTGGGCAAGTCGGCTCATGCCTATAGCCAAGGCCAAGGGCAAGCCTGAGCTATAGCTAAGTCACTGGCTCGAGAAAATAAAGAATGAGAGAGTCTACACGCAGTGCTGGTGGTACACATTGATTCCCTGTGCTCAGGAGGATGGATGTGGAGCACTGCAAGCCTCAAACCCGTAAGGGACTAGGGACGAGTTTTGGTGGAAGGGGAACAACTAAGTAAGGACAGACTGTCAAGTAAAGGCTCTCGGCTTTGTAAGGGCCTTGGGCGGAGAGTGGGCATGGAAGGAAAGCCTTTGACTTTTTTTTTTTTTTTTTTTTTTTTTTAATAATGGGAAATCATTTCTGGAAAAAATACTTTGCATTAGAAGATTCAGACCCCCTTTGAATATCTTACAGTTTATATGACTCATGTTAGAGATGCATGCTGCTTCAAATAATCAACTGGGCACATGAAAATGTTTCTAACATTTCAGTCACTGTTTTATTTAAGGGCATCAAATCCAAACATCCAAAATTTCATGAAGAAAAAGGGCTTTGGCAACGATTTTCGAAGACTAGAGTCCTTTTATATTAAAAAGTAAGTCATCTGAACACCTGATCATCACTGTGACTTAGTTCTCTGCTTTATGTTCTCACTTCTCCGCCCCGCACAGAAGTGGAACCACGAACACCCACAAAAGGAGGCAGCCGTGTACCCTGATCTCTCTGTAATGGAGAGCACTTTGCAGTAACTATTGGGATAGAGGGAGAAGCCGGCTGCCTTTTGAGACCTCAGCTCTGAGCCCTGGCTGCCCTTTGTCTTCCACACTAACCCTTTGTCCGAGATGACCCGAGTCATCTCTTTTGCTCCTACCATAGCTGCACATGCCTGTCAGTGTTGATTAGAATTAAAGGCAGTGGTAGCTACATTTCCAGCATCCCGTAGCCAGGGGATTGGTACTAAAGTGGTGGCTGCCTTGTTAGAAAATACAGAGCACTCCCGAAACTTTGATGGACAGTGCTGTCCTGCTGGGAATCAGCATTCCCACCCCCACCCACCCCCCACCCCCATAGGAACCAGACCACCCCTAGGTGTCATGGGCCATGTGGAGTTGCAAATCTTTTTTAAAAAGAAAGAAAAAAAGAAAGCTTTGCAGATTAAAGAACCCATTAGCTTAGCCATAGAAAACTGGCTGCAAGCTGTGGTTTTCCAGGCTCTACTGTGCACTGTCCATTTGGGATGCTCAGAGTTCATACTGCTCCTATTAAACTTTTGGGTGATATTGTTTCGTTCCCTTTCAAGTGTTTGTTATGGCCTAACTAACTGCAAATCTGTGCCAGCTAACAGCTGAATGTTAATAATGTGACACGACAGACTAGGTGACAGTTTCCTTTCTTCCAAGAAAGCTTTGGAAACCCAAGAGATTACTAGAGTTCTGTTGGGACAATTTTATGTGAGTTTGAGACCACTTCTTCCTGTTTCAGAGAGCAGTATTTCTTTACTATGTTAGGTTCCAAAACGTAAGCTATATGAGTTGCTACCCAGCTTCATTTGGTTATTCTGTCCAGTGGCTCTCAACCGGTCAGGAGTGACCCCTTTCAGACAATTGGAAATACCAGATACTTACATTATGGCTGACAACAGCAGCAAAATTAGTTGTGAAGTAACAACAATAATAATTTTATGGTTGGGGTCCCCACAACATGAGCTATATTAAAGGTCGCAGCATTAGGAAGGTTGATAACACTGCTCTATAAAGATGTGTCACAAACAGGGAAGGAAGCTCAGTGCTGAGGCTGTTCACCCTGAGGTGTTCCCTGAGGGTCCTCTGTTCACACGTGGTTGGGTTTCACAAATCAGAAGGAAGGGCAGCTGCATCCAAGCAGAGCAAGTGTCTCCCTCTCTCAGTAGTGGCTACAGAGGTGACTGGAGTTTAAAGAGGTGAACTATAAGACATAGGGAAGCTTACAGATGAGGAAGACAGAAATAGGATCAAAATTAAAAAATAAGTTTTCTATGCAAGAGGGTAAGACATGTACCCTAAGGATGGAAAAGGATGGAACCCTAATCAGGTAACTCTTGCCTATGGTGTTTTCAGGGAGTTTACTTTGTGTGTGCAGTTTCAGTCTAATCAGCAAGACGTCATCTCAAGTTGTCTTGAGGTTGAAGAGTTTTTCCCATTCTCCATGTCCCCTTCTCCTTTTCCTACCTTTCTGTGCTGCCTCAACTGCACAGTGTAGCTGGTTCTATATAGCCGTATAATACCTGGATATGTGCTGGAGAGATGGCTTAGCAGTTAAGAGCACTGACTGCTCTTCTGGAGGTCATGAGTTCAAATCCCAGCAACCACATGGTGGCTCACAACCATCCGTAATGAGAAACAACCATGTAATGAGAAACAAATAAAAAACTTGGGGCTGGAACGATCAGGGCTGGAAGAAGGGGAAGGGGGGGGAGTATTAAAAAAAACCCTTAGCTATGGTACCGCAACAGTGAATGTTCTTGGCAGGAAACACACATTTTAAGAGTGTTAACTTTGTGATCCTAAATAACTGTCCATTTTTTTCAATATTAGGATTTTGAATATTACTACATCCTTAAAGAAGAGCCCCATTGTTTGGCAAGAAGTTTTTGATGATGAGGTGGAGGTAAGATCTGTGGACTCCATCTCAGGCCTGGAGTGATGGCTCAGTGGTAGGGCTGTTTGCTGTGCCAGCCTGAGGACCTGACTGTGGGCCCTAGCACCTGCTTTCAGAGTTGAATGTTCTGTCGTCATCAGTCAAGATAGAGGACAGAGGAGGGGCTGAAGGGCTCCTTGTTTACTGTTGAACTATTTGCTGCAGACAGATTCAAGGAGGGGAGTCGTTACTTCAGTGATGCACCTCCTGGTGATCCTCCCAGGCTCCAACAGACAGTACCAGTGCAGTGGTCAGACAGAACTAAAACTCATCAGCCATCAGTCTGCCCAAGGGACTGAGGGAGATTCAAGGCAGGAGCTAATCAGAACCAATCAGTATGCATCATATACAGACATCGTCAAGAACAAACTTAAAAAAAGAGCTGAGCATGGCCTAGTGTGCACCTGTAAGCCAAACACTGCCAGGCACAGGGACAAGAAGGTTGCTGGGGCTTGCTAGCCTACAGCATAGCTCCAGGTTCAGTGAGAGCCTTTCTCAAGGGAATCAGTGATCAGAGCAAGATGGCAACCCTGCCATGCACACAGGCTCACAGGCTATGTGGACACAGACCCATCAGCACTATAGACAACTCGCTGTTCCCTTCTCCCATGCACACACAGGCTCAGGCTATGTAGACACAGACCCCATCAGCACTATAGACAACTCGCTGTTCCCTTCTTCCTCCAGCTCCCACAGTCTCCCAAGTTGAAGTAATCTGAATTAAGTTCCTTTTTAAGAGCAAAACACAACACATGAGCTTTTAAAAAACAGTGTTAAAGTGGTTTTAAGATATGTAAAATCAGGGCTGGAGAGATGGCTCAGTGGTTAAGAGCACTGGCTGTTCTTCCAGAGGTCCTGAGTTCAATTCCCAGCAACCACGTGGTGGTTCACAACCATCTGCAATGGGATCTGAAGCCCTCTTCTGGTGTGCAGGCATACACGCAGGCAGAACACTATATACACAATAAATAGATAAATGAATATATACTTTTAAGAAATATTTTTTTTCTGACAGAATTGTTTCTTACAAGCCCAGCTGCCAGTGTTACCTTTCTAGGGGGCTGGTGACAGTCTCTTGGTTCCAAGTTAAGTGGAACATTGGTGTGGTAGAAATAGGTTTAAGGTGCAAATCTTACCCAGCTCTGAAATACTAGCTGTAGACAAAAGTTAAATATCCAACTTTAAAGGTTAATTTGAATAGCACATGGCACTGACCATTAGCAAAAAGTAAAAAGGCTATATGATTTTTCTAAGATCTTAGAAATTTATGTTTACCAACCATGATCCCATAACCTATGGGACCGTATTTACTGGACCTAATTCTGTGCTTGCAATCTGCATCTTTAATAGCTTCAGCCGGACACAGTAGTTGAAGTGTGGAAGAATGAACATTACTTACATGAGCTAGAACATGTCACAGCATCCGGCTTCCCTGCCATCCTTTCTGCTCCTTGGTACTTAGACCTCATTAGCTATGGGCAAGACTGGAAAAACTACTACAAAGCTGAGCCCCTTAATTTTGAAGGTAAGCAAAGCACACATCATGACTGCTGGTTTCTTCCATAACTCCCATTCCCTCTTCCTAGATCTAATCTAGCCACTGTATATCTGATTTTTGAGTTTATTTAAAATAAACCTTTGGTACCATTTTAAGTTCTGACAGGAACAACGTGTAGTCTAAATGAAATACACATGTAGACCCTCCGTTTTCATGAAGCTGCTTCTTATATCTGAGACGTTTGACTGTAAAGCATTTTGAGGATTAGAACATAATTATAAAACATGGTTCTTAGATAGTCTTTTTTTGTTTTGTTATTATGAAATACCAAGGAATATAAATCAAAGATAAGTATAGTGGTGAGCCCATTAAAATGAAGCTAATATTCCAACTTGTATTTTCTGGAAATGCGGGGAGGGGTTGAATGTAGTATCCAAATGAATTTGTGTGGGGCCCTAGCTCACAGTCCTCTATTATGTTGACTAGCACTGAGCCATGGGGAGGAATCAAGGTTCTGCTGCCTACAGGAGGGTACAGATGGTAACAGGATAACTCTAGAAAGGAAACCAGTGTTGTACGGCTTAACCTCTCTCCCTTAACCACTGTAATGCAGGTTCTGAGAAGCAGAAACAGCTTGTTATTGGTGGAGAGGCTTGCCTATGGGGAGAATTTGTGGATGCGACTAACCTTATTCCGAGATTATGGTAATGAATTGAAGGAGTGCCGGCTGGCGGGAGGGATGCCTTGGCTTTTATTCTCCATGTAAGCAAGAGAGCTCTTAAGAATCTCCTTATGTAGGTGACTTAAGGAAAAAGAAATCTAAACTGCTTTGGGAGCCACATATTTTAAATTTCAGGCCTCGGGCAAGCGCTGTTGGTGAGAGACTCTGGAGCCCTAAAACTGTCACTGACCTAGAAAATGCCTACAGCCGACTGGTAGTGCACCGCTGCAGAATGGTCAGGTGAGACACTTCCTTCCTGATCCAGGATCTCTTCCTGAAGTCCAGCATTCAGTGTAACTAGCCCCTGTAAGATATATTAGTATAACTGCCATCTTAAAGGAGGAGTTAATAGCTTAAATTAGAATATTAAATCATTGCAAAAAGTGGGTGGATTTGCTAAGGTGCCATGAGATGGGAGGCCGCCCGTCTAAAACATCTCTCTGTTGTCTGTCTCCAGCCGCGGAATAGCTGCACAACCTCTCTTTACTGGATACTGTAACTATGAGAATAAAATGGGGAAGTGACAGAGTCTACAGAATTCCAGCTCTAATCATGTTGATCCTGAAATCATGTACATTAAGATTTGTTAGGTTGTTTTTTAAATAAACCATCTTTTTATTGATTGAATCTTTCTATACCTGAATTAAACACTGAATACTGACATCTTTTTAAGTAAGCAGCTTAAAAAAATAAAAGGCAAAGCTTTGCGATACTACTCAGTACTCCAGAGGACTGCACTGCATGAATTGCAAGGGTTTAGATCAGAGATGTTGGGCTAGAAAGAAGGCTCAAGGGTGTAAGAGCACTTGCTGCTCTTGTAGGCAACCAGAGTTCAGTTCCTGGGTCTTCATAACCACATGATCATTACAGTTCCAGGGGCTTGTAACATCTACTTCTGACCTCCACAGCCACCAGGCATACATGTAGGCAAAACACTCAAAGTAAAAATAAAAGAAACAGAAGTGTTTAAACGAGATACATTCCTCATAGGCCCAGGCTTCTGGACCCTTGTTTAGGGGCGGGGGTGCTGTTTGGGGAGGTTTAGGCAGTGTGGCCTTGCCTGAGGAAGTTCATCACTAGGCCTAGTCTAGTCTACACTCTGCTTTGTGCTTGAGATTAAAGAAGGCTTTTCTCAGCTTCCTGCTGAGAAAAGAAACCCTCTTCTAAGTTGCCCTGGCCAGGTTATTTTATCATAGCACCAGAGAAGTAAGAGACAAGCAGGGCCCAGCTGTGGTACCCTCACCAGTGTTAGAACAGCAGCTCCAAGGCCGTTCTGCCGTGTCTTGTCAAGTTCTTTCCACACACCGAAGCAGCAGTTTTCCAGCCAGTTACTAGAACAGCATGCTTACTGAGAATAAAGCAGGTAAGTGTCCCAGCTTCCCCGTTTCCAAGGACCTATTGCACATGGGCCAGACCACTTCTCTGGTTGAGCAGAGCACTTTGGTCCTGAGGACTCATGGCTTGATAAGTAGACAGTTCTAAGGCAAAAGTAGCTGAGCCTGATGTCAGGGTTCGAAGCACAGTTGAATATCCCTAATGAAAAAAAATTCAGTTTGTTACTGCACTTAATTTAAGCCTTACAAGTCTTATCTTGTGGGGCCTCTTTAGACTACAGGTGGTGGTAAGTACAGCCGCCTCCAGGGAGAGGTTTTCAAAAAGAAGAGGAAAACACCACGGCAAAACTTAGCATGGGGAAGGTGAGCTGGGCATGCATTCTGAGGCCCCGGAATCTGGTGACTGACTCTGTCCTTCCTCCTGTCTGTCAGTACCCCTCATGCCTATCCTAGGGGCAGAAGTGCCTGGCTGGGGAAGAGAATGATGCTGGCCCCAAAACTTAGCAGAACAGGGAAAATGCACGCATGCAGGGGAAGACAGTTAACAGCCTGAGCACATTTTGGTATAATCTCTGTGGTCCTGTGGTTGGAAGTAATCTGCCTGAAATGCAGTGTTCCCAAGTTCTCAGCCACCACTGAAGGCCAAAGTTCTATCGTCCATAGTGGTTGGAAACTCGGTGCGTGTTCTCTAAACCCAGGCCTGATGCCCGCGGTGCCGGTGACCACCTGGCTCCACCCACACCACATCTCCTGTAGTAAACAGTCTGTCCACTTCAAATCCAAACAACTTACCATAATCTCTGCTAAGGGAACAAACCCTATAACAACTTTGTTGTCTTGGCGAGTCTGAATTTCCTGAATGTTTCCTCTTCTTTGTGCCAAATCTGCCAGGACAGGACTGAGGTACTCTCTACTCACTGTGACCTCAAGACTCATCAGGGGTTCCAGAATCTGCTTGTCAGCTTTCTTCAGGGCCTAAAGAGATTTTATAAGCTGAACAAATTTCTATTCCATTCCAAGGAACATACAGAAAGACTGAGCTATTTCCTATATTCCTGAGCAGAGGGCTCTGGGAAGCTCACTGGCTTTAACACTCCACAGAGAACATTGTATAAGGAGCCATGAAGTTAATACTTGTACTAGTGGCCACATGCTGGAAGGAACAGCAAAGGAGAGCACTTTAAGAAGCCAGCAACAAAGCCAATAATCAAGACAACTGTCTATAAGCAAACCCTACCTTGTACTGCAGTTTATAATCTTAAGACTTCATAATGGAAGCTGAAAACGGTTTCAAGATAAAATAACCATGTGGGGAGGTGAACATAAGAGAAGCACCACCGTTAGGGACTGCACTCCCAGATCTGCCCTCCATCCTTTTCCCAGTCTTCGGAATGGTATCTCACCACAGAGCTTCAAAACCAGATTCTGTGTGGCTTCAACAGGAGTTCCAGCCCACCCATCTCTGAGGACCCCAGCCTTGCCCTCCACTGGCCTGCTGTGGGTGGGGCAGTGTGTGGGTGTCCTGCGGCCCCCCAGTGTGCCCCACACCTAGCCCAGCATCTTCTTTTCCAAGCACTTCTCTGGCCTTTCTTATTTGCTGATGGCACCAGTAGTTTTCAGTTTGCTTATATATACTTCTCTGACTTTGGTTTTCCAGCAAACACCAGTATTTCTATGCCTGTTGTTGGTCTCTTGACTCAGACCTAATCTAGTTCCTGTCTGTCCTAGACTGTCTTTCCCGTGCCAATCCCTTCTGCGCTCTGACCATACTTCACTGTTCAATAATTGATTATTCTCCATTGTTCCCAGAACACAGTTCAAACCTTAGTTCTTGAAAATTTCACTGTGATCCCACTTTACTCTCCAGTGCTAGGCTAGGGTACACTTGGAAACCGCATGGGAGTTGATCGGCTCTGGTGGGTCACTGAGGCAGGAAGCAGAAGGCCATGGCACTCAAGGATAACTCAGGTGACCATGTGCTTGATATTTTGAGAGGGAAGATGCTTGGCCTAAATCTGTTGTTCAATGGGACTGATTTTGTTTTTGTTTTTTGTTTCTTTATGAAAGCAATCTTATTTGAACAAATTCAAAAATTTAAAATTAAGGGTTGGAGAGATGGCTCAGTGGTTAAGGTCTGCTCTTCTAGAGGTCTTGAGTTCAATTCCCAGCAACCACATGGTGGCTTACAACCATCTGTAATGGGATCTGATGCCCTCTTCTGGCAGGCAAGTGTACATAAAGATAGAGCACTCACATACATAAAATAATGTTTAAAAAGAAATTGAAATTAATATTAGATTTCCATTGTCCTTTACATTAAAATCCAATGTCAAGCTGACCTTTTAAATCTACCAGGCTTGGGGGCTGGAAAGATGGCTTAGCAGTTCAGAGCATTGGGTACTCTTCCACAGGACCTGGGGATTCAATTTCCAGCACCTACATAGCAGCTTACACATGTCTATTAACTCCAGGTGCAGAGCTTCTGACACCCTCATACAAACACCAATGCACATAAGATAAAAATATCTGTCTGTCTGTCTATCTACCTACCTAACATATACATACCCCCACCCCCACCCCCAGCCAGGCTTGTGGCTAATTGCTATGTTTAGAAAGATCTTTTGCTAAAATCAGAATGTTTTGTTTTAATCTATCTGACCATTAATTTCTAAAATCTTTCAAATGAAAATTTAATTTTAGAATCAAAGATCCCCCCATACAAGAGCTAGTTTAAGATTTTAAATTACATCTATGTGTGTGCTGTGTGCTCATGAGCACCCAGGGCATGTGTGGAGATCAGAGGACAACTTTCCAAAGTCAGAAGGTCTCTCTGCTCTCAGTTCCTGAGGATTAAACTCAGAATCAGGCTTGGTGGGCCATCTGGATGGCCCCATGGTGACGTAAGGTCAAGCTCTGTGGCGCAGCTGCCTGTGGAATGTGTGGTGCTGGACTCAATGAACTTCCTTAAGGCAAAAGCATGAGGAATGTCCCATACCTTCTGTACACATCGTGAGATGCAGGCAGTGACCATGGTTGTGGAGGTGCCAGGGTGAATCGTCAGTGAGTGTAACGTCATTGCCACATCCTGGACTGGGGATCCAAGTAGAGGTCCTGAGAGGGCGGATAAAGCACAACAATATAAGCAGTACAATGACAAAGAGTAATGCAACAAGAATTCAACTCAAGGACAAACAGAACACTGACATGTCTGCAATACATGGACTAACTCAGAGGTTAAGGGGTGTAACATCAAGGCAGAGTGCACTCTCATATGCCCAAGATCCTGGCTCAGACTCCAGCATGAGGGGAAAAAGGAGGAATTAAACAGTTAACAGGAGACATAGCTGTGTGTCCCTCACCCTGGAGGCATGCGCTGTGGACGGCACTTTCAATGGCCTCCCGAGAGGCTTGTAGCAGGTCTTCTCCCACAGAGTCAGCGTACTCGATTGTGGCCACGGCACATGGTTTTTCCGCTGGCCGGACTTCCAGCTCTGCTCTCACGAAATGCCGCTTGTCCCCTAGCACCCTATCGAGAGTATCTGAGGACAAACACAGAAATGCATGAAAAATAAGGGGGTGCCTGCATACAGTGCTCAACTTTTGGCCAAGATAATGAAGGAAGCCAAAGAAAGATGCCAGGAACAGGCTGCCCCAGCATGTAGGCTGCCCGCCCTTGCTGAGACCACCTGCACCTAAGTCTGAGTCCACTCAAAACTAAGTCTTTAAGAGTATCAAATAAATGACTAGACCTTGGGGAAAAGGTAACACCCAAATTGTAAAACATCTAGAGAGTACAAAAAGCTGATATGAAAACTATAAAACTTGTTCCTCTGCTAATTTCCACTTAAATTTCCTATATTCTTTCAGCAATATTTAATGTTTCTTTCCCTCTTCCCCCAAAAACTAGCATTTCTTGAAATACAGAAAAACAGCTTTCCTTGTTTTGTTTTGTTGTTGGATGGAGGGGTTCTACTTTCTTTGTAAGTGCTGGGGACTGAACCCAGAGGCCTTGTTCTCCCACTGACTATGTCCACATTCTTACAGTGCTTGTTACCAACACCTGCCCTGTGCAAGCATCTGCTGTCTTCAGTGTCCTAACTGTGTGCCTCTGTGCACACATCTGCTGTCTTCTGGGTCCTCACTGTGTGCCCCTGT
>JADRCH010000005.1:14631210-14645908 GCA_019843965.1 Rhynchomys soricoides | reverse complement strand
CACACATCTGCTGTCTTCTGGGTCCTCACTGTGTGCCCCTGTGCACATATCTGCTGTCTTCAGTGTCCTCACTGTGTGCCCCTGTGCACACATCTGCTGTCTTCTGGGTCCTCACTGTGTGCCTCTGTGTACACATCTGCTGTATTCTGTATCCTCACTGCGTGCCCCTGTGCATATGTTTATTTTTGCCATTTGCTTTTCCTGCAGGCTGTGCTCCCATCTCAGCTACAGTCTTATATACATAGGACCATATATATGAATGATAATTTCACATCATACTCAGTACTGCGCATTTAGTACTTCATCCTCTCTGGGTTTTAATGACTCCATATTTGACAGTGAGCATATTTTTCAAGCTGGCAAGCTGGTTCCTGTAATCTTGGGACCTTCATTTCCTTTTATAAAGCATTATTTGTATAGTACCTTACTGTGGGATGCCCTTGAAGCATAAGTTGAAATCCATCTCTCTAGAGTCCTTCTGCTTCCTTTAGTTTCTTTAAAAGAAGAACCTATCTATGAGTACCTAACATTAAAGCCTTCTTAAAGTTTCTCACACCAAACTGGCTCTATGGATTTAGGCTTAAAGCTCTGCATTAGAAGCTTCTAATTATGGATTCTGGTGTTCCCCTCAACGCCATGCCCAGACACGATTCCTGTATAACTATGGATTCTGGTGTTCCCCTCGATGCCATGCCCAGACATGTTTCCTGCCTCCTGCATGTGTAGAGAAAACTCTCCCAAGTCACTTCTTTTCGTGATAAAGTGGCCTCCAGCACTGGGGGAGAGGACAGCAGACTTCCCAGCTGGTGGCTGCAGTGGTTCCCTCTTCTCCCTCATTCTAACCAGCTCGGGCCTTAAGTTAAGAAGGCATCGCTCATGTCCATCTCTCATTTTCACTGTTGCAGGTGTCCTGTGTCACTGCAGTTAAGTTTGATTAATTTTTCAAGTTTCAGTCAAATGTGATCACCTAGACTCAACAAGTTTTCAAAAGGGCAATTAAAATATTCTCAACATTTCTGGCCTGTATTACTTCACAACCTGTCCATGATAGTTCACCTCGGGGTGAATAGTAGTCATTGTTATTTTGCTTAAGGGAACCAAATACAGAAAACCTGAGCATTTACATTCAGGACACTAACATGAAAAACTGCACTTCCTCTAAAATACTATCAGTATAGAAGTACTTCATACAATAAATATGAATTGACTTCAAATTCTTATTTTCATTTCAGTGGTTAGGGCTGGAACGAGCCATCTACTTCACTGTCCCACGGCCACCAGAAAACACATTTGTCTGATGTGTGGGTAACAGTGGCACCAGGCCTTCTGTGCTCATAATTTTTTTTTTTTAAATACACACAGTAAAACCGTGGGAGAAACTAGAAACTGTGACCTCTGTTTCACAGCTAAACACTAAACAAACCCAGAATGTCCAAAGTGTTTTATTTCTTACCTGTGGCACGAACTGAGTTTAAGATGGTTTCCCGGTATGCCACCTGCAGAGGCCCTAGATAGGTCTCTAGGCCATACTCCCTCTTGATACGATCATGAATAATCTCAATATGTAACTCCCCCATACCACACAGGACAGTCTGGTAGTAAAAAGGAAAAAAACCTAAGTACTGTAGATAGGAAAAAATTAATCAAAGTATGGTAGAAAGAATGATGTTCGCATATTTAAGTAGTTTTCTATTAATTACAACTGAGCTTCTTTTGAAAAATTTCTGAGGACTCCTACATGAAAATACTACTTCTGACTTTTCTGACTAGAATAATAAATCAAACGCAGTGAACTTTTGGGCACTGTCTCTGTTCATGACCGTCTGATGGCCAACTGAGTAAGTGACATCAAGTTAGGGGCACATGCACTTCCTAACCTCCATACCAAATCTGGCCGAAGTAACAGGAGTACAATCAACGCTTACGACTTCTGGATTATGCCTTTTATCTTCTTTCTTTGCATGCAGTTTGCTTACTGTTATTATATTGTGTATGTGCTGTTTGTGTGTGACGTAGGAGAGGCATGTGTAGAGGTCAGAGGACAACTTATTCAGATTCCAGGATGGAATCCAGGTGTCAGTCCTGTGCAGCCAGTGCCTTTACACACTGAGGCATCTCACTGGGCCCAGTTTTTAATACTGTATGTGTACAGATAATTTGCCTGCATGTATGTCGGTGACCCACTGGCATGCATGGTGTCTAAAAAGTCATAAAAGGGCACTGGAGTTGCAGATGGTTGTGAATCATCATGTAAGTGCTGGGACTTGAACTCAGGACCTCCAGAAGGACAGTCAGTGCTCTTAACCCAGTCTCCAGCCCCCCGGTTTGATTTTTGACAGGGTTTCCCTTGTGTGCTGTCCAACTTCATAGCAAACTTGTAACAATCATATTACCTTAGCCTCTCAAGAACTGGAATCACAGGCATGAGACACCCCAAACCTAGCTAAACCCTTTTTCTTTTATTTTTTGGGGTGGTGGTGGTGGTTATGGTGGTGATATTTTTGAGACAGAGTCTCACTATATAGCTCTGGCTGTTCTGGAATTCAGTTTGTAGACCAGGCTGCTCTCGAGCTCAGAAATCCACCTGTTTTTCCTCCAAAGTCCTGGGAAAGGAAAGCACCAGCACCATCCAGCTAGAACTCTTTTCTTAATGAGGAAGCAGACAGCTGTTTGATACTGTGGCTGAGAATAATGCCTTCAGAATGGGGTAAGTAACCTCCCTCTAAAACCTCTCTCAAGTACAGAGATGCTTCCTAAATGCTGTAGGCAGTGACAGCCCTAGGCCAGTTTGAACATGCATACAAAAGAAACTGTCTTCTCTGGTTCCTGCCCTCCTTTACTATGCTGCTTTTATAAGTATCAGTGTAAGAGAGTTGAACCTTATTTCAAAACTTCACAAAAGCCTGTGTTATGGAAAGTCCAAACCAATGGGGAGTGAGCTGTATATGTGAAATGTAATTATTTTAGGGAACTGAAGAGAATGTTTATTTAGAATGATAACATACACACAAGAGAAACTTATATTATGAACCAATGCTTTTTTCTTTCAGGAGCATAGTCTAATCAATGTTATATGCATGTCTCCCCTCCTTCCTAGGACTAGGCCATAACATACGTACTTGTCCAGAGTCAGGATCGAGTTTCACTTTCAAACTGGGATCTTCTCGCTGAAGGCGTTCCAAGGCATGATCCAAATCTGAGTGATTAAACAATACCTGTTATCTTTACTTTATTTCTAGGTAACAACAATATGTATCAAGTAGGGAGCACAGATTAACAAGCAGGTATACTGATTTAAAAAAAAAATTTTCAAAGAGCCATAAATGCTCTGCAGAGGCTAAACCAAGGTAAGACAATTCCAACGAGAGGTACAGGAGAGTGATGTGCAAACGTCTCCAAAACGAGCTGCATAAAGCAGCACGCAGGCTGCAGCCAGCCAGCAGCCAGTGAAGAGCAGCAACAGATGAGAAGGGGGATGCAAGGGAGGATTGGGGGGGGGGAGCATGTACTATCTGACAGGCCATGCTGAGAAGTTTGACTTTACACTGGG
The DNA here is from genome assembly GCA_019843965.1 of Rhynchomys soricoides. Classification (NCBI taxonomy): domain Eukaryota; kingdom Metazoa; phylum Chordata; class Mammalia; order Rodentia; family Muridae; genus Rhynchomys; species Rhynchomys soricoides. The sequence goes on along the minus strand of JADRCH010000005.1, from coordinate 14,642,358 downwards.
AAACCACTGAAGGGCTTTATAGGGGCAGTAACCTCATCTGGTTCTACTGCATAATCTAGGAGCTGACCCCCCCCCCCCAAAAAAAAACCAAAACATTATGCCTTCAGAAACACTGGCTACGATGAGGGGATTACTCTATGGCCAGTTCTCAACCACAGGAGAAATAAAGATGAACCATTTGTGTTTAATATGCTATGTGGAGTAAGACAATGATGACTTTGGCTGATATGCGTGCTTGCCTTCTTTATAAAAGTTCCACAGACTGAAAAGTGCAGTTGAAGAAGAGCTGAACCACAGATTCATGAGTTCACCTTTATCAACAATATTCATTCAATTGTTTCTTAGGTATATAAACCAAGCTTTCTAGAGCTGTGCTGCCCATTTCTAAGTGTTACTGGTCTGAATTAATAGGTGCTATAAACGCAAAATGTACACCTGATTTCAAAGACTTAATATGAAAAAAATAGTACGCTACAAAGATCTATGTGTATGAGGCCTCTGACTGCCTGTATGCATGTGCACCACTTGCATGCTGGTGTCCTTGGAGGCCTCTGACTGCTTGTATGCATGTGCACCACTTGCATGCTGGTGTCCTTGGAGGCCTCTGACTGCTTGTATGCATGTGCACCACTTGCATGCTGGTGTCCTTGGAGGTCAGGTGTCACATTCTCTGGAACTGGAGTTACAGATGGTTGCTAGCCACCATGATCCAGCAGTGGGTCCTGAGAACTCAACCCAGATCTCTCCAAGAGCAGAGAGTGCTCTTAGCTACTGTGCCATCTCTGTAGACCTCATTACTACTTTTTATATTACTTCATGATTAAATGACAATATAGTATGACATCTATTATCTGAAATGCTTGAGATGAAAAATGTTCAAACTTCACACATTTCAGAATTGGGACTTTGCTACATTTGTTTTTTTTAAAAATGTGTTATATATGAGAACTCTCTCTCTCTCTCTCTCTCTGTGTATATACACATATATTATGCACCACATAACTGGCCGGTGCTGAGGGCACCAGAAGAGAGCATTAGACCTCTTGGAATTCGACTTACTGGCAATTGTAAGCAGCTGTGTGAGTGCTTGGGGCCTCTGAAAGAACAGGTGCTCTTAACTGAGCCATTGCTCCAGTCCCGGCTATGTTTGCCTTATACTAAATGCTATTCCTTCAGAAACTGTACAAGAAAAGACCCAGTTTCTTTCATTCCTTGGGGTCTTGGATTTGCACTTTAATTTCTTTCATGTGCACCCTAGCTGGGTAGATGAATTACAACTCCACCTGGCCAGATACTTTTCTCACCGCATCTTAGGAGATATGGAGAAGAAATAAAGGTTGTTCTTGATCTCCCATGATCTGTGCATTCAAGTTGTTTGTAAGGGGACGAAAGGACACTAGAACATTTGTCGTTAGGTGGTGTTCATAAGTGAGAACTCACTGAGAGCCTCGTAATGCTTGAGCTTAGTTAGACCTAGAGTTTCGAAGACAGAGAAGTTCAGGGGAGGCTTTATAATGTAAGCAAGACAAGGTGAAAGATGAGAAAACAATGCAAAATGGGCAAAACATCTCCAGGAAATCAGAACTGGTTCATATTGTAGATGCAAGAAAGTGAATTAGTTTCAAATCACGTCCTAATTAATCTAATACATTAGAGGGCAGAGCAAGACCAAATACTTGGAATTTCATGAAAATCATCACAAGGCTGGGCAGTGGTGAGTTGTGCTTTTAATCAAGGTGGAGAAGCATAGAGATGCAGAGGAGCAGAGGTACATCTCTGAGTTCATGGCCAGCCTAGTCTACAAAATGAGTTCCATGACAGCCAAGGCTACACAGAGAAACCCTGACTCGAAAAATCACAACCCAAACAACAACAACAAAACAAACACATCAAAGTGACACAAGTAAAACCCAGACCAAAGACAAGAAATGCTGACCAGTAAACGCAAGTAAAATTTAGCGCTATCACACAGGAAGTCTTCCGAGGACTCACGGAAACTCCTTCCCACAGCTACAAACACCAACGACCTGAGAATCCAACCCTGCTGTACCCGGCTGCTTAGCCACGGATGGGGGTTCTATGGTGCAGAAGAAGACAGGCTCTGGGACCTCCACGCCGGCCAGCAGCAGACTCTCTGCCTCACTGTTCTTTCCATGCTTCCTTTCTCCTCGTCCGGCTCTGCGAGCGGCAGCTAACGCGACGGACTTGGATGAGACTATGGTGTCTCCTGTGGCAGTCTGCAAGTAAACAGGACAGCTTCCTGGCTAGTACTCACCTTCCACCCAAACCACAAGACAAAACGCTAGGGTAGCATGTTCTTCTCTCGAACTTAAGAGAAATAATTCACAAACCTTATAACTTTATATAAGGCTCATTTAACTCATGCAAGAGCACTAATCTAAAATGTCATTGTAATAAAGTCTAACAAATAATGAAACATACAATACACACCAAAATTTGTTAGCAAAAAAATATTTGCCTAAAAATATATCTCTCTGCCTAAAAATGTATTTTCCTGAATTTCCCATCATAGCAAGGCAAGTTCCATAAAAGCTCATTAAGTAGTTTAACCACCCCCCACCTCTCTCCCTCCACCCCTTCCCTCTTTCTCTCTCCCTCCCTCTCCCTCCCCCTCTCTCTCTCACACACACACACACACACACACCCTGACACTATATAAAAGCTCCATGGAATGAAGCAGTATTTTACATGAACTTAAGACACACCCATAAGTGGTCTAGACTGCATGTAAACTTTGAAACTACAGTTCACTTGTACTTTGCTCTTATCAAGGCTCTGCTGGTTTCCCTCTGTAGACAGCCCTCCAAATGACTGCAGTGCTCCTTGAAGTATGCACAAGGAGCAGGGACTACCTTTAGGAAGACAGAGAAGACAGTTTACCACAGCCAGGTACAGCCAAGCATGGTGGCGCACACCTTTAATCCCAACACCCAGGAAGCAGAGGCAGGTGGATCTCTGAGTTTGAGGCCAGCCTGGTCTACAGAGTGAGTTCCAGGACAGCCAGGGCTAAATAGAGAAAACCCAGTCTTGAAAGTGCCCTAGGTATAAATTCAGACCATGGATGTTTTCTCCTAAACATTTCTGAAACCTGCAGTTAATCATGAAGAGTTAAAAGGCTAAAGTAATCATTTTTATCCCAATATAAGATATGCCAAAGTTTAATGGAAAATTAATTTACATAAGCTGAATTAAAAGAAATCCTCAGTTTCAACCCACCCAAACCTGAGTTGGCAGCAAGTCTTCCTTCCACTGACCCTATAAATGTCTAGGTCTTTGTACTGGCTGGTTTTGTGTGTCAACTTGACACAAGCTGAAGTTATCACAGAGAAAGGAGTTTCAGTTGAGAAGATGCCTCCAGGAGATCCAGCTGTAAGGCATTTTCTCAATTAGTGATCAAGGGGGGAGGACCCCTTGTGGGTGGTACCATCCCTGGGCTGGTAGTCTTGGGTTCTATAAGAAAGCAGGCTGAGCAAGCCAGGAGAAGCAAGCCAGTAAGCAGCATTCCTCCATGGCCTCTGCATCAGCTCCTGCTCCTTGGCCTGCTTGAGTTCCAGTCCTGACTTCCTTTGGTGATGAACAGCAGCATGGAAGTGAAGGTCGAATAAACCCTTTCCTCCCTAACTTGCTTCTTGGTCATGATGTTTGTACAGGAATAGAAACCCTGACTAAGACAGTCATGCCTCTTTTGTGCATGATCTGATGAACTGTGTGGACTGAAGGCAGAACTGGAAACAAAAGAATCCCAACCCTGGCCTTAAAGAGCAAAAGACCTTTCGTCACTACCTGACCAGTTGTAATTGGATCAAACTTTCTGCCATGATCCAAACAGGTGAACACTCAGCAAGCATGGTAGAAGAGCTTGAGACCAGCCAGGGCAGGATAGTAAGTTCAAGGCAAGCCTGGGAAACTTAGTCCAGAGAGGATCATCCCACCCCCACCCACAAATACAGAAATAGACAAAGATTCCATGGGAATAAAAAACTGTACGTAAACTTTAGACTTTACTTGAAGTTGAACTTCATTTGACTATAACCCATCCTGTCTGTGGGCTTCTGTAATCTAGTTTTCTTTCTAGCACATGCATGATATTCAACTACTGATAAATATGCCATCATATCCCTAGACACTTAGATGGCTTGTGAAGTTTTTGCTATTATATTCCTAAGTCACATTTACTGGATGTGCTATGGAACCCACGTGGTCACTCACCTGTTTAAGCCCAACTGTCAATGCGATGTTCCCAGCCGTCAGGGAAGGGATTTCTACATGTTGGTCAGCGAACGGCAAGAGCAGACGACTCATCCTCTCCCTATAAAACCCATGATCTGTATTAGTAAAGTACTTTTAAATGAATGAGTGCAGTTTTATAGAATATCCAAAGCTTCTCCTTACGTGCAGTTTCTATTAATGTTATGGATAGCCAACTGGGGCGTCAGTGTACCCGAGTAAATGCGCAGGAAAACCAGGGGTCCTCGCTGTTTGTCATGTAGCACTTTAAATGCCAGTGCACACAAGTCACCCTTATACCACTGCCTGCAAGATAAAAGAGGTATCAGAGAAGGCCCAGCTACCTGCACAGATCAGGCAGTGTCCTCCCAAAGATCTCGGGCATCTTTTAGCAAAGTTATCCAGGCCCAGGAAGTAACATTTCTACAACCCTCTCATCCATCACTGACTAAAGTACTTAATGGGGTCTTACCAATAAATCTTTAATACTCAAACTAAAAATGTGTTCTCTTTCAAGTACTGCTATATTTGTAAATATCTTCATTGCACGAACTCTCTCTTTAAAAAGTGTATCTTCAAAGGTCATAAAACCAAGGGATCTCCTGAGGATAGGTAAATATTCTTTCCAAGTGTTGCTTCAGCCTCTCACCTCTCTTTGTGTGTAGCTGAATAATACCATCAATCTACAGTAGAAATTTGAACTTGTTTACAGAAATGGTATTCTTAAAGAAACATGTTTTTAAATTAGCATTCATTAAAAATTTCGGAAAGTGTGAATCTTCCTGAAATTGACAAATTTTGCCCATTAGGTGCATTTTTCTGAGGAAAGATGATATTATCAACAGTCTCAAGGAAGTCCATGAGTCAAAGTAAGTTAAACACACTTCTAACTATGGCCTTTCCCATCTTACCCCTAGTCCTTCTTAATGGCACTAATATGGAAGCTTTCTCCATGCTAGTACTGCTCCGAACGCTTAATCAACATTATTAACTCACTAGATTTTTGCAACAGTCTTAGGAGAAAGGAGTCCGATCGCCTATCTTTCACTGATGTGAGGCGAAGTCACTTGGATTAGGCCACTTGACATGGAGTCCATGCTCACGTCACATGCCTTTTTAATTCTGAGATGTGAGAAGTTATTACTGTCCTTATTAACACAAACCCCACTTCTCTGCTATTCTGCTTCATACTACTTCAGATATTAGAGATCTATTATAGAGACAGACAACAGGAGACAATAACCTCCTCTAGAGCCACAAACTATTTTGACTACAGAAAAATCCTGAAATCTAGAGGAATAGAAACATATCTACTAAAAGAGTAACAAACTCTTAAAAATAAAAAGGCAACAGAGATGGCAGAATCGACACACACTGGAAAAACCACCTTCATAACTCTACCTACAAATAGGACGGGTTTAGGGGAGATCAAAAATGTCTTTTCAAGTGAGAATTACTATGGCCCTATATCATTTACAGAGATACTCTCCAGTTTTAAATGGCTGCTTTAAAGTACTTTCATGACACAGGCCTATGCATTTTCCAGCCGTATGAGTTTAATGTATGTGGTCACATACTTACAGAGCCCCGTACTCGCGCTCCTCGGGCGATGGCAGGTAAGTGGTCACTGCGTCCAGCAGGGGCTGCACGCCCTTGTTTTTCAAGGCACTCCCACATAGCACAGGCACTGCAGCCTGAACCACTGTTACTCTGTGTATTGCAGCCTGTAACTAAAAGCAGAGAGAGCGTGGACACGGGTCTGTGCACAGTTCACTAGTCCCTGTCAGCATCTCTCAGAGTCAGAGCTTTCCCTAAACACCCAGTGAACCACTCTGTACCACACCCCCATCCCTCTTCATGGACTTTTCTTACCAAGCTAATCAGTCCTCAGTGTGCTAGAAGTCTGGTTGCCTCTTGTTCAATAGTCCTTGTAAGTATTATAGAGAGGCCTCTGAAACTACAGCAGTGCTTCAGAAGGTAGAAAAGCTTTAGATACAATTAGTGCTTAAAATACTGAAAGAGTGCTAAAGCCACTGGACTGAGCTCTGCATTGTGGCCAGCTGTGGCTCTCTGTAGAGGTCTCTGTCTGCTGCAAAGAGAAGCTTTGATGCATGATGGGAGCTACACGTATCTGTGGGCACAAGGCTAAGTTTTAGAATGTGTGGAGGAATTATGCTGGTGCAGTAAAGTGGCAGTAGCAGGTTCTTTTCCTCTAAGTCATGACCACACTAGCCCAGGTAGTGGCTTGGTTTCCAGTGCTGGAGAGAATTCCCTCCTGCTGACCCCCATTAAAGAGCCACTGCTATGAGAAAATGAACAGCCGGGCAGTGGTGGCGCACGCCTTTAATCCCAGCACTTGGGAGGCAGAGGCAGGCGGATTTCTGAGTTTGAGGCCAGCCTGGTCTACAGAGTGAGTTCCAGGATAGCCAGGGCTACACAGAGAAACCCTGCCTAGGAGAGAGAGAGAGAGAGAGAGAGAGAGAGAGAGAGAGAGAGAGAGATTGAAAATGAACTGACTCTAACATGATTCAAATTCTAACTTTGAAAACCATATCTAGAAATAGCATGCTGCTGGCTTTAAGTACTTATATGAGCAGTGACTTTCATTTTTAAGCCACTATTTTTAATAGTATAAAATGTTAACACACACACCTTACACACTCTCCAAAGATAGAAAAACCAAACTATATTCGCTTGAGTAAAATTTTGTATAGATGATTGAATAACACATTACCTTTTCAGCTGGTACCAAATCAAAATTTTCACTAAATTCACCTAAAACCAAGTCAGCAAATTCATCATCTAAATCTGCAACCTGTAAAGAAAGACAAACATGTATAACCCATCCTTAGTCCCACCCTTAGCTATCTTTACATGTGTGCACCAGTGAGTTCTTCTCGGGCAGTCACACAACCTGCCACACACAGGCCAGGTCAAACAACTCCCTGCACCTTTTGAAAACACAGTTCGCTTTTGCTTTGTTTCCCCAAAGAAAAAAACCTGGAAATAAAGACGTGCTGTGAATTTCTTGAAGTCACAGAGAGTCAGAGTTGGACTCAATTCCATGTTACATACTCAGTGCCACAGAGAGAAAATGCATATGACATCCACAGTGACAATCACACACAGGACTGCTGGTTTGGGGATAAAGCAGGGGCCTTTAGCTCATAGCATGTGTCATCAGGTACTCCTCTAGCGTATGAATGCATAATGACCACTACACTTCCCACATTAGCCAAACTGAAAGGCCTAATCTACTACCGTACTGAGGAAGTAAGGCTCACGAGTTGCTGGCATCGTGGTAACAATACAACTGTAATTACCTAGCTTGTGCTTCTCATAACCACCTGCAGAAATGTAACAGATAACTCAACAAAGTAATAAAACAGGCTGGGCATAATGGCAAACCCCTGCAGTCCCAGCACTTAGGAGGTTGAGGCTGGTGGACTGTACTAGGTGGCAGCCTGGGCTAGAAATCAAGACTCTACCTCAGACAAAAAATAAAAACAAGTCATGATCATAATTCTAAAACAGTTTCAATTGTGGGTGATAGAGCAAAGGGGCAAAACATTGAAGCTTGGCGAGAAAACCCAAGTGTAAGTACAGAAGACACAGCAGGAACAAGCCTAACCTGCCCAGAAAGCATAAGTGAAATTCGAGGTTAAAGGTGGCTTCCACAATTGGACTGCCTAGAAATGTCCGGCCAGCAGCCTGTGACGACTTCAGTCAAGTTTCATTACCTCTCTGCTTTCCTAACTCATGCAGTTAATACCAGTGCCTTCCTGTGGTGGGCCAGTCCAACCCAAGCCTTTCTCAGAGGCCCCGATGAAGGACAAAGGGAACTTTAGTTCTGTGTCCTCATCCATAGTGGACTTGGCAAGGCTGGTGTAGGGCTGGAGCCTGGGGCTCCGACTCTTCCCCGTGGACTGTGGTTATCAGCACTAAGGCGGCTGTGTTCTCTTTGCCAACTTGTCTGACTTAGCTCTCTGTTGATGCTGGCTCTTTTCACCCTGAAAATGGTATATAAGGTGCTTCCTTCTCAATACACTCGATTGGCAGAAGACAAAATTTGCGCACGGCCTCCACACACCAGCTTCTATCTTCTCTGTTTCTCACACCCTGTCACTGAAGAACAATCTGCTGGTCCTGGTCACTTTCTTCTTAGGGCTGCAGTGACGATCAATAGCCAATGCTAAATGTTCTTTTTAGAACATGCAGTTAGTGGCCCATAAGTATTAGTTATTACTATCATCATTATGTTTCATCTCTAAAGGCGTCCTAAGAGGCAGCTAATTCTAGTTCACACTTAGGGTCTCAATTTAAGGATCAATTTAACTGTGGTTAAAATTTACCACTGGAGCCACTTTAAAGCAGCTTGCCATCAGAATCCTTTTTGGGTATAGCTCAGTAGTACTAAGCTCATTTGTACTTTTGGCCAATCTCCTAAACTTTTAAATTTGCAAACAACTGCCATCCTCCCACCCTTACCAAGCCTGTGGTAAGCACTGTTCTCCTTTCTGTCTCCGAGCACCCTCTTAATTACCTCACAAAGCAGGCCATGCAGCATTTGTAGCTGATGTCCTTCACTGACACAGCGGCCTCGGGTTTACTAATGTTGCACTTTATGTCACTTTATGTCAGAATTCCCTTCCCTTTTAAGATAGAGTAACAGTCTACATTTTGTTGATCACTCATCTGTTAATGGCCACTTGCGTTGTCTCTGCTTTTTGCCTACTGTGACTACTACTACTAGGAATGGGGGTTCCAAGAGAATGCGTCTAATTCTTTGGGAGCAGATACTCCAAATGGAACATTCGGAAAAGCCTCCATCCCATATGGTCTCCTTCCCTTGTTTTCTTTTTAAAGGATTTATGTTTATTTTTATGCCTATGAGTGTTCTGTCTGCATATACGTAAGCACACCACATGTGTGCCTGGTGCCTATGTAAATCAGAAGAAAGTGTCAGATACCCTGGAACAGGAAGAACTGTCAGTCGTGGGTGCTGGGAACAGAACGTGGGTCCTCTGCTCTTAACTGGTGCCATCTCTCCAGCCCCTCTCACGTGATTTTCTATTGCAACTAATCATTGTGTTCCCACTGCAGTACACAGGATTTTACTGTTCTGTACTCACCAATACACACTAGTGGGATTTTCTCTTATTGTAGCTAATGCACCTGAGGTGGTCTTGTTCTCTAAATTTTATCCACATTCATTATAATCAGCACCTGTTATTAGCTACCGATACCTCAAATTTTCCCTATGTACACCATACACTGTCATATTGTAGTGAAAGCTGTATGTGCAAGCAGGTTTTGGCTATCCACCTGGACGGTAAGACCCTGCTTTATACCTATACCTGCTCCGTATTAAAATTGCACGCACACACACACACGCGCGCACACACACACACGCGCGCACACACACGCACGCACACACACATGCGCGCACACACACACGCACGCACACACACACGCGCGCACACACACGCACGCACACACACATGCGCGCACACACACACACGCACACACACGCACGCACGCACACACACACGCACGCACACACACACACGCACACGCACGCACGCGCGCGCGCGCGCGCGCACACACACACATACGCATGCACATGCACACATACACGTACTCAAAAAGGAACTAATTATGTGTCCAATTCATGATCAATGTCAAGTCTACTCTAGCTCTTTCTACGCCTTATTAATCTCAATAAGCCATCTAGCAGGGAGGCATGGTGGCATAAGCCTTTGAATCCAGTACTTGGGAGGCTGAAGCAGGCAGATCTGAATTCAAGGCTGCCTGCTCTACAAGGCAAGTTCCAGGCCAGCCAGGACTACATAGGAAAACTCTGTCTGAAAAGAAAAGAGGAAGAGGAGGAAGCAGCCTAGCAAGGTGGGAGTTTTTGAGCTCTGAGCTGATTCTGTCCTGAGTTCAGATCCCTGCTCTGCCTTTTATTAGCAGAAAACTAATTTAAACACTCGAAGAGTCTAACTTGTCATCTGTAACATGGGAAACTACACGGTTGTAAGAATAAATCCTAAAGCTGGCAAACAGCAGGCCCTCAGTACCTACTATCCAGTAATAGTAACATCATGTTAGTTATAAAGTTGGTGAGTACTAAACATTGTAAGTTTTTCATGTTGAAACATTGTAAATAATTTCTCTAAAAATATCTAACTCTACAAGATGAAGTTAGAACATGGTGGTAGAATCTGTTTGGACTGTGCAGGTATGGTAGAGTGTGAGGCTGTAAGATGGTATGTTCCAGAGAAGTCTGGGCAACATCATCAGGACTATGTCTTAAAAAACAAACATTTTTTTAAAAAATCTTAGACTAATTCAATTTTAAAGTGAAAAAAGATGAATATATATATCTGAAGCCTAACATGTGTTATTTGTTGCCACAAATATTGATATAAATATTACAATATAACAATCTTGCTATGTTCTATTACAGTGTTGAGAATTGATGCAGATCTAAGCTATCAAGTAACTATAATAAATTGATGACTTTAATTTTTCTAAGTAATCTGACATCTGATAAAGTAGAAGACAAGCAGGTTCCTTGACGCAGAGATTTTGGTTTTGAAACTTCAGGAAAATTTTTCCACATTGCACAGGAAATAAGAGCATGGTTTCTGTTTGCCTGATTTCTTTGAGAAAGGTCAGTATCACTCAGGTTGGCTTGGAACTCACTCTGTAGCCTGGGCTGACCTTAAATTCTCCTGCTTTGATCCCTGAAGTAACGGGACTACAGATGTATGCCAAACTCAGCAACATTATTCCTAACAGCAAAAAAGAGAAACAACTTCAAGTCGTCAATCTACTGGGAAGCAGACAACAGCCGCACCGTCACCACGTGTCAGCCGCACCGTCACCACGTGTCAG
>JADRCH010000005.1:14619598-14631200 GCA_019843965.1 Rhynchomys soricoides | reverse complement strand
CAGCCGCACCGTCACCACGTGTCAGCCGCACCGTCACCACGTGTCAGCCGCACCGTCACCACGTGTCAGCCGCACCGTCACCATACAACCCTAACACTAAACTGTCACTACAATGGTGACCAGTCTACCACAGCATAAAATGGGAAAACACAAGTGTCATTCCACATAGAAGGACAGAATATACAAACTAATGCTAACACTAAAATAACATGTCGGGTACAGGGAGGGAGTGCGGCTCAGTGGTAAAACGCATGTTACCATCTATCTAACAGGTCCTAGGTTCAACTCTGAGCACACACAACAAAACCAAACCAGGGCCAGGGAGACAGCTCTGTTGCTCTCAAGCACCTGATAACTCTGGTTCCGAAGGATCCTAATGCCCTCTTTTTGTCTCCCTGGGCACTAGACACATATATAGTAAACACAAACACATGCAGGGAAAAACACTCATACAAATAAAAATAAAGTAAGCTTAAAAGGAAAAAAGACCAACTAAAAAGGATACACAGATAAACAGGAGACAAGGTTACCATTTCACCTTTGTGGGTAGCAGACGCAGTGGCATTAATTTTCATTCGCTGTATCTACATATTACATATGTAAGTTTATATAAAGTTCCTAGTACATATGTCCAAAAGTATTTACTTGTTCAATTAACGAGTTCCTTGCTTCAATGGTCGCCTTTAGCAATTCCGGATCATGTGCTTCTGAGAGGGGCTTTCTTGCGAAGTCTTTTCCATCATCAGAGTTAGAATTCCAAACAAGTTTTTCTTTGTTTACTACATCCACCACTCCTTGGAAAGTTCTGGCTTCACCAATTGGCAGCTGTGAGAGTGAGCTGTATGTGGTTACACCATGCTGGTGACAACACTAATTACTACACCACTTTCCTCAACTCTTACCTCACTATTTCAATCAAAATCTTTAGCTGTATTTACTTATGACTTGAGTATGCATCAAAAGTGTACATACCACCATAAACTGATAAGGAACTATCAGAATGTGGTATTAATTAACCAATTACCTGTAAAATCAGGGGCGTTGCCTTCAACTTCTCTCTGATGCTTTCAACTGCATAGTTAAAACTGTAAAAAGCAGAGCAACCTGTCAGAAGCACAGTAAAAACCTCTCAAAACAGGTTTAAGAATGCTCTCTAAAATAACCCTTTATTCTCCATACTGCTCACTACTGATAATATCAGTTGAGTATTTACCATTCTCGCACCATGTGCAAGCCTAAGCAATTACTATTGCAAGCTTCATATAACCAAGTTTGGATACTAATTAAGGTCCCACAGTTAATTAATTAGAGTTAAATGCAAGATTCCATTTGAATTAAGGATTTTTCTTCTACAGCTATATAAACTATTGGTTCTCTTCCAAGACCCAGACTGACTAATGTTCTGTTTTAATCTTAGGTATTAGTATCTTATGCTATGGTGCTTGTTTTTATGCTGACATTTGGCTGGCTACCTATGGTAGCCAAATGCTAGTGTTGGCACACAGGCTAAGTACACATACACTGTGGGTTGCTGTTTGGATTTCTCTGCTCCCTCAAGAGGGGTGCCCTGATGAGGAGTAGATCACATGCTCAGGTGAGGTCAGGTGGAATCTTAATTGGTTGGATAAGGCTAGAGCCTGTGATTGGGCAGTGGAAGGAAAAGTTTTAGAAAGCAGGGAGAAGGAGGAAGAAGAAGAGACGGAGGATGGAGGGAGAAGATGGAAGAAGATGGGGCAGAACCATGTGGCCTGGAGAAGCCACAAGTAGCTCGGGATGTCATAGCTGGGGAAGAGAGTAGTGAAGTGGTAGATCTGTCTAAGTGTGCACCTTGTAATTATATTATTGAGTTGTGTTCTTTGCACGGGCATTTTGGGGTTGGAGAGTAACCATTATAAATCTGGCTGGTATATTATAAGTCTCTAGTGTTTTCATTTCATGGGGCTAAGGGGAGCTGAGTGAGTAGTAGCTGGCATTCTGCAGGCCAGCCACAGGGGGTAGATGGCCTGGGAAATGAGAGTGGCAGCTCCAGACATTTCAGGAAAAACTTAGCAAGCTCACTGAGGGAATCAGGGCAGACAGCAGCATAGTCCTATGCTAGCCATGGAGGAGGAGAGCCCACCGCATGCTACACACATACATCTCTGGCCCCAACATCTCTGACAACTAGCCTAGTAGGCAGGCATCACCTTCATCACACTGTAAGTCAGTCAACGAATACTTCTATTGACTACAAGACATCCCAAATAGGAAAGATTCAAACATGAGCCTAGCAAATGTTATAGGTTGCTGTGCCATTAGTAATCAAGTGAGGTTTAAACTAACTTGCCAAGGAAGCCAGGTAACCACAGGGCACACGACAATAGTCTTGAGGAAGGATGGCTGAATTTTTACCACATCTCATTGCTGACCAAGATGTCTTCCCATATTTCCTCCACAATCCTTAATGTTCTTGACTTGTTTCTATTCACATTTCACCAAATCGTTCATATATTTCTGATTCTCTGTTGCCACTCCGCATAAGCCTCAGTGTATGATCGCTGCGTCTCAGCACTGGCCACCCTCTGCCTTGCGTTTAGGACATTCTCCTTCCCAGTGCCCTTGGTTAAGCCTAATACTCACTGTCTAAAGAGACTCGGGAGACGTAGAAAGACACCATTCTCTGAGTTAACTACAGGGACCAGCCTACTCTAACTCTAGCGACCAGGAGACCATAGCAGCCTTCAGGAGCAAGGGTGTTACGCTGTAGAGCTCAAAAGAGAATGAACAGAACAGCAAGACTGCACTCCGTCAGGATTGTACAAAATGTGCTACATTAGACAGACCTGGATGGCTCGCCACTTAGCAGATCTCAATTGATCTCAACTACAATTGAGCTGCTTTGAAATTATTTTAAAATGAGTCCATAGAATAATTATACTTTATAAGGAAAAATTGCTTTTTCTAAACTTAGGCTCTAACTCATGAGTTCGTGTCTGTGCTTTGTAACTGTAACAGCCTATGAAGCAGTCTGTAAATACCTTGCTCCAGCCTTGTCCATCTTGTTTAAAAAGCAGATCCGGGGTATTTTGTGTTTGTCAGCTTGCCTCCATACGGTGAGAGTCTGGGCCTGAAGCAAAATTAGAGAAAATGCCTGTGGCAGTGGCTGGGTCCATGAATCTGGAGTGATGAGGGATTGGCTTGATGCTGGCAGAGAAAGAGAACCTCTGCAGTTCATTTCCAGGGACTGTTTTGCTCTTGGGAGGACAGAATGGGACGTGGTGAAGTGCCTGGACAATGCTTCACACTGCTTGAGACCAGTGCTTCTGTTTAGGTAAACTAAGTTCCCAGACAAGGTGATTCAGAATCTGGGAGATATCTAGAGCTCTCAGGAGAGAACTTAAGTTACAGCCAAAAGACCTGCTTTTTATTTCACTTCATTTTTCCCAGTATGTAATAATGAGCTAATTTAAGTATGATTATTTTTTTTAGATCAGGTCTCAGAAAGCCCAGGCTGGCCTGGAACTTGCTACATAGCAAGGTTGACTCTAAACTCCAGATCTTCCTCCATCCCAAGTGCTAAGATTACAGGCAGATGCAACCATATCTCCTAATGTCAGTTTTTTAAATGTAAAATAGGGATTTTTGCTTTGAGGCATAAATGAGAATATAATAAAAGCACTATTATGATAAATCATATTTCATTTAAGTATCTGAGTGTTCATGTAAACCAACAGGGTAAAGGTGAACGATAGACTACATATAAGTAATTCACATATGCTTTTTCTCTAATTGATTTCATTCCTGCACATATTAAATTTATAAATATAGTCTGGTTGTATTAAAACATCTGTACCTTATTGAATCCTTAAGCATGAAAAGCATGAAAAGTCTAATGTTCAGCCATTTGTTTGTTCAGATAAAATTTATACACAACAAAATCCACAGTCTAAGCATATAGATAATTTTGAAATAGACCTTGTGTAACTCAGATCAATACACAGAACATGCTATCTCTCCAGATTTGCTTCTCTAGCCTGCTGTAAGAAACCAGTTCTGACATGTCATCACAGGTCCATATCCTGCCTATTCATGAGTCTTACATAACTATGGCTTCAGATCTGTCCACCTTATCCCTTTACTCAGACAGACCAGCTTCTCTATCAGTCAGTGAATATATATTTACATAGCTACTAGCTTGGAGCTGCTGTAATTCTAGCCATTATAAACATTCTGAACAAACCCTGGTTAATAAATGTTTCATTCCCTCGGGAAAAGATACAGAACTATTGGGTTTTGGGTGGATGTATATATAACTTCATATGAAACTGCCAAGCGGTCTTTTAAAGTCATTGTACAACAACTGCGAGCTCCAGCTGAACCACTGTCATCAATAGCTGCTATTGCTCTTTTGAATCTCAGTCGTCCTTCAGCACATAAAATGCTACTTTATGTTAGTAGCTCCCTCTCAAAAGCCCTGCACACACATCAAATACATAGTGGGTATGGCTGGGTTGTGACAGTAGGTTGGAGATGTGGTGACAGCAGCATGCACTTCCAAAAAGACTCTTCTCCTAAACAAGCAAGTACAATGATCACATTCATTCAGAACACTTAAAGATGGATATAGCTTAAAATAACATTTTCACGTAGTATATAACTCAAATCTATCTGTGTTCCTCAATGATCTCTTCTAATTCATTTTAAATTGAGGATGCAACCAAGGATTTAAAAATACATTCATTTTCTTGATTTTTAAAAATTCTTTTATCTAGAATAGTTCTTCAGGATTCCCCTTAATCATTTATGATTCTTACATTAAAATGGCTTGGTTCTGTTTTATTTCTGAAAAGTTGTTAGTAGTTGTCCCCGCACCATCTTTTCACTTAGAGTTCACTAATCATTGTCTTGTGATTAGACATGGGTCAAACATTTGAGCAGGAGTACAATACATATTTGTTTTATCTTTTTCAGCGTATTGTATTGTGCCAATTTGTCCCATTTTTAAAAATACACTGATTTTTACAACTTACTTAAAATAGTTTAAGGGCAGAACTTATATGAATTATATATTCAACAAAGCCAATTTTGAAGGGCACACTCACTAAAAATAGTATAGCTCACTCCTATAGACAGCACAAACCAGGTAGCGGCACACATCCTTAACCCCGGTCCTTAGGACGCAGAGGGGAGGCGGGTCTCTGTGCGTTTGAGCCCAGATTCATCTGCATATATGATACATAATGAGATCTTGTTTGAAGCAATTAAAAACAAAACAAAACAAAAATAACAAGCATAATTCATTCTACTATCAATAAGCTCTATAAAAGAGGACCTTCCTGACCCAGGCAACCATACACGCTTGGCAGATACTCTGGAAATGAGCTGTAGCCCCTCTGAAGAATCTGTTTTGTTCTTTTGTTGTTGTTTGTTTTGTTTTTCAAGGCAGGGTTTCTCTGCGTAGCACTATCCAGGAACTCTCTCTGTAGACCAGGCTACCCTTGAACTCCCAGAGATTGACCTGCCTCTGCCTCTACCTCTGAGTGCTAGGGTTAAAGGTGTGTGCAGTCACCACCACCACCACCACCACTACCACCTCCACCTCCACCTCCACCACCTCCACCACTACCACCACCACCACCACCAGGCTAAGAATCGTTATGTTACCTCTGAGGAGATAATTATTCACGTTTCCGTGTGTTGCTAGAAGTGCCAACTATCCTCTCTACACTATCTTTTAAGGATGCTTATATAGCAAATAATCAGGTAGTGTCTCCCTTGGGAGGAAAGGTAGGTTTGTGACTGCCCTAGAAAATGACACTGTCCATCCTCCAGAGTAACACAGAGCAATGCGAACTGCACTAGAGAAAGTGTTCCATTGCTCTTACCGTGCATGTCACGTGAGCAGCTGGCATTAGACTCCTCTAATGCCACTCTCTAGACTAGGACTTGGAGGGATGTAGACTCATAAAGACCCCTGACTCTCACCTAGTGACTTTGTAACTTCTTTTTTGTTTTTTTGTTTGGTTTTTCGAGACAAGGTTTCTCTGTGTAGCCCTGGCTGTTCTGGAACTCACTCTGTAGACCAGGCTGGCCTTGAACTCAGAAATTCGCCTGCCTCTGCCTCCCGAGTGCTGGGATTAAAGGCGTGTGCCACCACTGCCTGGCCCGACTTTGTGACTTCTAACAGAATCCATGACACTAACGCAGAGAAACTGGCTAGTTTAAAATCAACAGAATCCCAGGCTCCTCATGGCCCCCCACGCCAATATGCATATATTTTCTACAGAAAAACTACCTTCCTTCCATCGTGGAAAATCTGAGGTCACATTTCATTATTAAATTCCAGCTTCCTTCCATCACAGTCTGACTGCTATGAATTTCCCAAATAAAGGATTATAAATGACTAATTCTGATACATGCTACATTTTACAAGTCGCACTATTGGTCTGCGTGCACTCTGGCTTCAGCTTTACCTCTACACCAGCAGAGGCATCAAACACAGCCACCGCTCCATCCAGCACCCTCAGGCAGCGTTCGACCTCCAGAGTGAAGTCCACGTGGCCTAAGGAAAGAAAAGAGCACTTAAAATCTTCAAAACCAAACCAGAACTGTCACATGGGCCAGCAATGTCACTCCTAAGTGTACCCAGAGGAGAGCGAGCAATTGGAAGGAGTGTCTCAAGAGGCTATTTGCACACGAAGATTCACAGTGAACAAAGTGTGGGAGAGACAGTCGCCTCCCTGCACCTACATCTTCTGAGCCTGCATGTTCATAACGGCGATGCAGTTATGGGCTGAAAAGATTCAGGGAAAAGGTGTCTGTTCTAAACATGGACAGACCTTTTTTTCTTGCTATTATTCTCTAAACAATACAGAATAACAACTATTTACATAGTAGTCACTTGTATTAAGATACTGAAGGTATACAAGAGGATACAGACAGGTTATATGGAAATATTATATAAGGAATTTAACATCTACAAATTTTGGAATCTACATGGGACCCTGAAATCAATTCCTCATGTACACTGAGAGACAAGCAGACACACATGGAGTCTAATATAGCCTTAAAAGGAAGAAATTCCTGTTAAATGAAGGTGTCATACTAACTGAAATAAATAAGCCAGTCACAAAAAGGTAAACATGGTGTGATTCCACTTACCGGAGGTATCTCGCACTGTCACGTGGACAGACATAAAGAGCAGCGTGGAGGAAGGGGCAGAGGAAAGCTGCTGCTTACTAAGGAAGGTTTCTGTTCTAGAAGACTGAAAAGCTCTGGAGATCTGTTCCACAGTGGTGTGAACGTAGTAAATGTGATGTAAAAAATGATCCAGAGAGGAGACCTAATGCTTTTGACCACGACTTAAAAAACAACCCACAAAAAAAGCCTACAGCCTAAGTGACATAGCTTCTTTGCGATGGTAAAAATGCATCGCCGTACCTGGGGTATCAATCAGATTGACTCTATACCCTTTCCAGTCGAGGGTCACAGCTGCTGACTGGATGGTAATGCCCCTTTCTCGCTCTTGAGCCATGAAATCCGTCACTGTATCTCCATCATCGACATCTAATCAGGAAAAAGAGGCCACAGTTTAGTTCAAAACAAATGCATCACATTGATTCTCAGTACATCCCCAGGAGAGCTCAATATGCTCTGAGAAAAAGCATCCCAAAATATTTAGTTCAATACTTAAAGCCCTTTGTTTCTCTATATAAAACCCTTGTGAGAGAAAAGCTTTTTCAGAAAGATTAGTAATTCTGTCACGGAGTTTCTTTTGTCTTTAATTCAACTAAACAACACATCATGCATTTTAGTCCTAGTTTGATGTTTCTTACTCCCCTGTGTGCCACACCCCTTGCTAGGAGGCCGAGCAGAGTAGCTCACTCAAGTCCACTCATTAGGCTCCTGCCTAACTTTCTTCTTCTTCCTGCCACCTTATTATCCTGGTCTGCCCAGTAAACCTAATGTAACAGAATTACCCTGGCCAGGCTGCCACGAGGACAAAATGAGGCAGGATATCAAAGCTAATCCAATCCAATAAAGTCAGATAGCAGTTCATTACATTAGAACAGAAAACATCCCCCCAAGTTAAGTTACCCTTTACAGAGACTCTCACTGCTGTTCTCCAGAGCAGAGAGTTGTCTGTAAATAAAACCCAAGGACAAATCTTCTGTATAAGCCCATGCTTAAACTTAACCCTAAGAGCTCACTCAAATGATTCTTGAATTACACCTTTTATTCTGATTAAATTTATAGACAACAAATACATGAAGGTTATTTTTACAATTCAAAATTCATGAATATAGGATATTCTACCATTATACTAAGTACTCATATCAATAGAAAACTCCAAAAATGGCATCTAGCTTCCCATTACACACACACACACACACACACACACACACACACACACCACTGACATCAGGGAATATAAAGAAATGTATTTGCAACAACTCTAGCTATGCTGTGTAGTCCTGACAGGCCTGGAATTTATCATGTAGTGCAGGCTGGACCTGAAGTCACAGAGATCTGCCTGCCTCTGCCTCCCTCCCTAACACTGGGATTAAAGGTGTGCGCCACCACATCCAGCTCGTGTTATTTCTTATGATTCTTCTAACCAACAAAATAAACTCTAGGTTACCAAGCTAGAGAACTTAGCGCTAAGAACAACTTAGTTCTAGGCCTACAGAACTCTAAAACCAGTTCTTAATGCTTCAGATTTTGACAGATTTCCAGTTTTAGATTTCCAGAAGAGAAATGCCCAATCAGTAAAGTTCATGAAAACATTTCTAAACAAAGAATTCTAGCATCTGAAGTATTTCCAATATCTTATTCACATTAGATAAAGAACACCTAACCTATACCGACTGCAGACACACTAAACTGGTTACTTTTACAACATTTACAAACTGAAACCTAGAAACTTTACACTCACGTCAAGTATCCAAATTGGGGGTGTGAGGGAAGGGTTATCATCAGACTCATGAAGCACCAGCAGGGTGGCAGTGCTCACAAAATGCTGTCAGTCATATACTCATTAACACAGAATAACATGAAGAATCCCGGTGGCCGCCTGTTTAAGACCCTACCACCATCTGGACGTTCTTTTCCTCCAGCATCCAATCTGTTATATTCCCAAAGGTTGAGGAAAATGGCTCCCAAAAGGAACACTTAATAACTAGGCCTCATGAACTCATCATGGAGTCACCAGCATTACTTAAAAACAGTAAGCCCTGCTCTATGCTCACACAAGTAACAGTTTCCATTAAGCCTGTGACACACACACACACACACACACACTCACTCACTGACATACATCTTCACAGACCCTTTCACACGCATGCATACACTCACTCACACATATTCTCACACTCACAGACACACTCACACAGCTCTACTCCCACCCACCCACTCATACCCACTCACATGAAAACTAAAAAAATGGAGCAGCTGGGAAGAAGGGTTGAGCAGGAGGTGTGGTGACAAGAGACGGTAACGATGCATGAAAATACAGTGTCTGCACATATGGAGATGTGAAAGACAAACAAGGAGTGCCCAGAAACAGATGTAAATAAAACCAAAAAGCTGCTCCGGGAGCCATAAGTGTGAACCTACTGAGAAGAAACTCCAATTTACAAAAACTATAATAGAGCATTAGCTCGCAGACCTCAGAAAAGAAGCAGTGAGCTAAGGACCCACAACATCACCTCCTTCTCCACAGAACAGTCTGACCTTAACTTTCCAGCTGTTTTCTTCTTCTAGAAATTAGACAATAGAAGTATGTCAACTATGTGGCTAGGGCGCGCACGCACACACACGCACGCACACACACACACACACACACACACACAATCATCATCACGTTCCTCCTCCTCCTCCTCACTGATAAACTCTATTAACTGGGAAAGTACTACAGCTTGGAGTCATATATCTCGGGCTTCCCTGACTTGGGGATAGAATGTCCCTTATATGTAACTGGACACTGTAACGTAGTCTTCTCACTCGGGTGGCTCTTGTAGAAAGAAACACCTAAGGCTAAGCATGGTTCTGTCCTACGGCCTTCCAGTAGACCAGTATCAAATGAGGCCTAGGATGGCTGTGGGGGACCCAGTGCGGAGAAGAGTCCCAGAGGACCTCCTGGAGATGCTGCAGCTACCTTATCTTAATGTCGCACTTTAGACATCAGAGACTCCGTGCCATAGTCTAGTTGATGTCTTAACCAAAATCTTTTCCACTGATGCTTTTGCTAGTGGGGACTGGGGACAGGAGGAATCCATTCTAACCTCCCAATGATCTCGTGTATCCAGAATAGTACAAAATTCTTTCTGTGGTGGTAGTTTTGCCTGCATCAATATGAGCCATAATTCCAATATTACGGATTCTGTTTGAAAGGGAGGAAAAAGTATGCATTATGACGTGCATAGTTCAACCAAAATATCTGTGCTGTGCGAACTGTAAAGGTGATTAGTATTCCTATAGTATATGCAATTCAGTACAAAGACAAACACAAAACCCATTTCTAGATCTATTATCAGCATACATTAAGTACACATAATAAGGGCCTGCACTATGATATTCTCATACATGTATGGGATATATTTTGCTCATATTCACCCCCACCTCCTTCTCTCGTTCCTTACCCACTCTTGTTGATGTATGCTAATACATTATCATACAGAATAGCTGAGCAATCAAGGGGCTAATCACAATCTTAAAAAAAAATCTATATTCATTTTTGTTATATTAAAAATTCTTAATATTTAACCTAGAAAAAATATCTTTTGAGATACACACTAACATTTATATAGAAACAACAGAAATTACATAAGCCACTGGTAAAGCCTGTCAGAAAAGACTTGCAAACCTCCTCAACAGCCTCTAGAAAACCAGTCCAATGACAGTACTTACTTAGCCACAGGAGGGTTAATGATTGAATGAAGAGATTTGACATCACTTCCTACTACACCTAATAGAAAGATAATTCAAATTAAACTGTTAAATTATTAATTTTTTTCTTTGAACTTATAAATGAAAACATACAAAATAAATTAAAGCATATATAACACTCCAGATCAAGCTAAATCATGCTCAATAACATACACTTATTTAGGATTAATTTTCTACCAGTAAGTGAGAAAGCTGTGGTTGTTGGTACAAGTTCTAGATATGATTTTTTTTAACTCCCACCTACAGAACATTTCTAAATCAAATCCTTAAAAAATACAGATTTTCTAGGCAGTGGAGGCTCACGCCTCTGATCCCAGTTCTCAGGAAGCAGAGGCAGGTGGATTTTTATGAGTTTGAGGCTGGGCTAGTCTACAGAGTGAGTTCTAGGAGAGCCAGGACTACACAGAGAATCTATATCTTGAAAAACAGAAAAAGAAATAAATGAACCAAAACACAGTTTTGTTTCAATCAAGTTACTTATTACACTTCTATTTACAGAACGGTAGAATTAGTGTTCATAACAACATGATAGAAGGTAACAGCGGGCCCTGAATAAAAGGAAAAACCTAACCATGCAGACATATAAACCTGCATTTTTAAGTCTTGATGAGTTCTGAGTGAGCAACTGCTAGTGAGCTGCCACACAGGTTAGTGAGCTGCCACACAGGTTAGTGAG
>JADRCH010000005.1:14479967-14619588 GCA_019843965.1 Rhynchomys soricoides | reverse complement strand
TAGTGAGCTGCCACACAGGTTAGTGAGCTGCCACACAGGTTAGTGAGCTGCCACACAGGTTAGTGAGCTGCCACACAGGCTAGTGAGCTGCCACACAGGTTAGTGAGCTGCCACACAGGCTAGTGAGCTGCCACACAGGTTAGTGAGCTGCCATACAGGTTAGAACCTCCTTTCCTTCAGCAATGCCAGCCCAACATCTTTAGAGACAGACAGACAGCCTAAGTGCAATCTGTCAAAAGAAGATGAAAGATCTTAATACTTGCATATAGCTAAGCAGTGTTTCTTCTTTTATTTTATTTATTTAATGTTTTCTTTGGTTGGTTTGGTTTGGGTTGGTTTTTATGAGGCAGTGTCTCACTATGAAGCATGGTTGGCCTGGGACTTGTGATGGAGATCAGGCTGGCCTTGAACTTACAGAGATCCTCCTTCCTTGGAATGCTGGGATTAAAGGTTTGCAGCACAGCACGAGCTTTTGTCTAAGGTTTTGGAGGCAGAGTCTTGTACAGAGTCCTGCCTGGAGTCAGACTCTCAAGCCTCCTTTCTCAGCCTTGTTAGCACTAGAGTTCTAATATGAACCACACCACAGTCATAAGGTCACTTCTTACATGAAAAGTGTCCGCAGTGATCACACCATGCTAGCTGAAGTTTCAATAACTATACTGAAGCAACAACAGTTTCACTTGTGGAGACAATCTCTACTTTTATGCTATTTAAACCAAGTAGTTTAAATTTCTAAAATAAGAACAGTTTTACATTTTTAAAACCTCACTGGGCAGTCTAAAGACAAAAAGACAAGGTATACACCACAGGTAAATTAGCAGAGACAGAAGCCTACACACATACTAACAATGCAGTCCATGAAATTCATAAATCCTTGTAAATCAACAGCCAATCAGTAATGTTTCACTTCATTATTTGTACATGATAAACTTGGTCAGAGGAATGGCAACAGAGATCAGCTAAATTTAATCAGTACTATTTGTTTACTTCGAACACAGGAGGTCACAATGAATGAAGTGCTCAGTTCCCAAGCATTCCAGAGTCTAGTAGTCATGCCTTTAATCTAAACTATTCCAGATAAATATGTAACCGAACATCTAAAATTCTTCAAAATAAATTATTCTAGTAAATCTCCATTGACAGAAAACATGATAACATAAAAATCAGCAATGAACTAAAAAAAAGTAGATTCATACACTAAACTTAGGAGCCAGCTACTAACCCCACCCACGCTCCCTTTGCTCAGATCATCAGAAGCCCTGGAGAGAAGGAACAGAACTCCACTGGTACACATCTGCCTCTCATCTACCAAACCCTCTCACCTAATTATCTCATGGAAATAGCCAAGAAGTTAAAATAGGTTTGAAACCTCTAAAAAGCAAGATTCTTCAAGAACAGGAAAAGCAAAGGTAATGTGAGAAGGAAGGAGTGAGCAAGGTTTCAGGTAAACTAGAAGAATTTAATATTTGTACCTGGCGGAGAGCTGTAGTTTCTTGTAAGAGGCACCTGAGTCTTTAATCTTTTTAAATTTGCTTTTATTTTACAATAACACATGGTCTAGGAGAGACAAAAAGAAATTGACATTAATTTTACTCTAGCAATACACATCAAACACAGAAAACAGAAAATACACATTCTTTCTGGGTGCAGTGACACATGCCTGTAATCACAGAAATCGGGAGGCTGAAGCAGGAAGATCTTAAGCTTGAGGCCAGCCTCTACTACAGAACAAGAATCACTCTATGCTCTTTCAGTGGAAATATATATATTCCTCAGAATGCTGCTTAAGTAATTTTAAACCAACAAGGCCTACATTGCCTGGGTTACAGACTCTCCAAAGCTCCCTGCTGGGTCACTGATGGAGGAGAGACGGCCCAGTTCCCGTAGGTGAGTAACAGACAGCATGATTCCACTTGAGGATTCATATTTGCAATGCATAATCAAAGTAAGAGTTTACAAAATATACAGAGATCTGATGATAGAGTAAAGCTTACAGGGAAGATGCTATCATGAAACATGAGGTGAGTGTCTACCTGCCTCAGAAAGTGGCTTCCAACAGCTCTACAGAAACTTGTACCTCAACTATTTAATAATGACGTTACATCTTGACATAATGGCACAGAACTTTACTTCACAGGTATTTCAACCTATAGATACACAAGTGCCTGTACACACACACACCACACACACACACACACACAGAGAGAGAGAGAGAGAGAGAGAGAGAGAGAGAGAGAGAGAGGCTCTTAGTTAGCAGTGTAAGGGTGAGCATGAAGTACTGTCATTCTTGGAAGAGACAAAAAACCCAGCCTCCTCTAAAACACTCAACATTTTATTACCTCATGAGAACAGCATTTCATTTTGCCAGATGCTCTTTTTATTGCTAAGGAAAGTTTTAAGTTGCATTTCCAATTAAATTAAGGTAGTCTGACCAAACCAAATTTGGAATGATGAGCTATATACAAAGCCTCTGGGAAAAAATAATTAGGCTAAATACTACCATTTTTGTAAGAGACACATACATTAATGTGCACACTGAATGTTTTCTGATGATTCACTGCAAAAATCCTCCAGTTGGTAAACATCGTGGTCCTCTAAAATGTTCTCTCTAAAAAAAGAGAGACAAAATTTTAAAAACTAAACATATATAAGTCAGTAAGGCATATATAAGAAATAAAATTGGATGTTTTAGAAAGTAACTTGGAATAGTTTTAGCTAACAAAACCACACTGCATCATTAAAAAGTAAAGCTTTGTATTAAAAGAAACACACAGTTCTTACTTAAGCTTAAACAAAGACATCTTAATTCTTAAAGAATGATAAGAGGGTGAGAGTTTGGTGGACGCCTGTAATCCCAGCTCTTGGGAAACAGAGAGGAGGGTTGCCAAATTAGGTCACCTGGGCTACATACATAGTAAGACTCTGTTCAAAGAAAAACCAAACCAAACAAACAAAACTTCAAGCTACAATCAAAGTACATTTATTGAAATTAAAAAAAAAAACCTAAACAGAAATATACTTTAGGTAAATATTTAGAATTAAGTAGGATAGAAGATATCTCACAGAAACCTGGTAGTTTCTCACTGACAACAAAACCTATCCTGATTTTTTTTAACAATAAATATGTGAAAATGAAATACATAAAAGCGATATGAAAGCAAGCTGCCTGCCTCTGTGAACACAGAGCAAACATTTACTAACCCTGACGGTGCAGCTCCCAGGTACAGAAATTGCTTCCTCTGTCACAGTTCCGGGTTTGACCTTAGCCCCAGAACAGGCCCTTAGACCCACATTTACCAAGCCTTCCCTGGGCTTGAAGTACAAGACCAAAGGTGTAAAGTATTAGCTGACGCCTACCACATGGGGAGCAAGGCTAAATCAGTTATGCAGGATTTTCATACTACATGACTGAGGCCACCAAGATGGTAGCACTTGCCACCAAGCTTGACGATCTCAACATGATCCCTTGGACACACAGGGTGAAGAAAATCAACTGTCATAAGTTGTCCTGTGACCTCTATGCATAAATGCATGTGTTTTCACACTGGCACATGAAACAAACAAATGTTATACACTTAGTCATGTCAATAAAGTTTAATACATAAAAAAAAAAAGATGTGACATTTAAGAACAGTCATAAAATATACTCCTATGTAAGCAGAGTTTAAGATGTCACTGAAACTAGCCTGGCATGGTGGCACACGCCTTTAATCCCAACACCTGGGAGGCAGAGGCAGAGGCAGGCAGTTGGAGGCCAACCTGATCTACAGAGTGAGTTCCAGAATAGACAAGCTACACAGAGAAACCCTGTCTTGAGGGAAGAAAGCAAAAACAATGTTGCTGAGACATACCATCCGAGAGGGGAATCTGTCAGCACTGAGTGAAAACGGCCTTAAATTAAGTTCCTACCATTGTGCTAATTCTATCTTCCCGCCCTAAGAGACGATGTTTCTAGATTGTACCCCAAATGTATTGTCTACATACAATATTTATTATGTACTGATGTCTCCTAAATAACACACTTCATCTCGAATTTGTGTTAGTCACATCTAACATTTGTGCAAAAGCATGATGCATGAATTAGGTACAATGTTATTGACATCAGCCCTCATTATTGCTTCTGCTTTTCCTCTTTATGCTCAATAGAAGATCTCAAGCTTCCAATCTTATTTTTATTACAAAACTTATTTCAGACACAAGGAATTTTAAAGATTTAAAACTCCTTTTTTTTATGCGTGTCGCTATGAATGTACCCCATGTGTGTGAGGGTGACTGTAATGACAGCTGAGAAAAGAGCAGGAATCAGAGACTCAGTTAAAGGAATTTCTTAATCTGGAAGTTGATTATATAGTGTGCCCAGTCTGGAAACCTACTGAGACAAACACCTACAGTATATCTATTTCCTGCCTGTACGTTCTATTTCAATAAAGTCTTTTAAAAAATGCTTTACTATAAGAAGACTGCTGGGATCTCAGGTCTTCTGAAATCTTATATAAATTACTAGAAATCTCAGAGTTTCGGTCTTTCATCTATAACAGCACAGCTAGAGCATGAGAATTAAACCCACACATTTAATAAAAAATTGTGTTTAAAATTGTTTCTTAGGTATTTGAGTTAAAGCAGTGAACAAAGACAATTACTGTGCTCACACGGACTCTAGCCAACTACAAAAAGGGCTACAGGGGGGGGGGGTTGAAGTAAACAAAAATATACAACATTCTATTGTCACTGATGCTGTAGAAAAGAATTAAACCACAAAGGGAAATGGAACAGTTATGGTGGAGATGTCAAGGGAGGCTTCACTAAAACTGTGAAATTAAAAACAAAAACAAAAAAAAAAAAACTAAAGTAGGCAAGGGAGTCAATGGGGGAAGAGGGAACATACTCTAGCTCGAGAAATTACATAATTTACTGCACGTGAAAATACAAGAAAGATAATTAGCACTAGGTCTGGATTTAAAAAAAACAAAAAAAACAAAAATCACATTATACTATGGGGACTTAAAAGACAGCTTGAAGCCAGGTGGTTCTGGTGCACAATCTCAGCACTCTGGAGGCAGAGGTAGGCGGATCCGTGGTAGGAGCTCGAGGCCAGTCTTATCTACGAAGCAAGTTCAAGGACAGCCAGCTCTACACTGAGAAGCACTGTGTTGAAAACACCAAAAAAGGAAGGGGAAAAAAAATCCACAGCTTGAATCCAAGTGTTAAGACTTCTTGAGAATGTACACTTTTTAATTTTGGTAGTTCCAAACTGGAGTTAATTAGTGAGCTTCTGTGAGTACAGTACAAAGGTAAACCTGGGGATTGCAGAGATGGCTCAGCTGTTAAATTTGGCTACCCTTTTAGAGGACCAGGTTCAACTCCCATCTTTTATGATTCAACACCCTGTTCTGGCCTCGGAGGGTACCAGGCACGCACTACACATTAAAAAAAAAAAAAATGTGACAAAAACCAATTTTCTAAAAGGTTAAACTGCCCTTAATTAGATGGGATTTCTCAAGAGCTTAGGGGGGAAAGTCCTGGGACTCCAGAAAAACAAAATTATCTCTTGCTTTCCTGGCAGCTGGCCCAGTAGTTTTATTTCCCATATAATAAATTTCAATCAATTGTACATCTGTTAGCAACAGGACAGAGAGAAACAAACAAATCAGTCGCCCTCGATAATAGATGAAGCAAAACGTCCCTAATCTGGCAGACGTCATGGCCGAGGGTCCGGAGGCCCTGGAATGGTCTTCTGCAACCCGCTGTCAGTCGCAGCTACAAGGTCAGCAGTGCAAAACTAGCAAGACCACAGCACCCACAGGGCGCTTGGTTATGCTGGAAGACTAGCCTCCCCACCAGACCGCAGAGTAAGAGGGGAACCATCCACTCCAAAACTCGCAATGGCCTCACGTTACAACACCCCGCCGCCTCAACCACCCTTATAACGCAGAAGGAACCTACGGATCTTCCGGCTTGTAGTTCCAGGGACAGCTTCCGCCGCCAGTTCCGGTGGCACCTCAGCTAAAAGTCTCCGACTATCAACTTCCGCTCTTCTGCCTAGAAACGGAGAGACGACACGGAACTGCTGTGCGGCGCGTACGCTCCACTCGGCCTACTTAAAGGACTACCCTTTCCCGTTCCGGCCTGAACGAAGCAGGCTCGTGGACCAGTGACACCCAGAAATTAAGAGTTTTTTGTAACCCGAGAGGTCGCGGACGGCTGCTCCGCGGCTGTCAACATGGTAAGGAGGTTTCCTCGGGCGCCGGTGACGGAGGGCCTGGGGGTTAGCTTGGTTGGGTTGTCGGGGCGGGAGGACCGTGGTAGGCGGAAGTGAGATGCTGTGGAGAGAGATGTAGCTTCCGGGAAAGAATGCTTAGCCTCTGGACCCGGAAGACAAGTATTGGAATGAGACAGAATTTACTATTAAAGTACTGATCTTGCTACCGTGGCATCAGTGTCAACCTAGTAGAATACAGTTGAGACCTGTACAATAGCTGTATAATCGCATCACACTTTTTTTTGTTTTATACTATTTTAAAAAGGTATTTTATGCGTATGAGTACACTGTAGCTATCTTCATACACATCAGAAGAGGGCATCAGATCCCATTATAGATGGTTGTGAGCCACCATGTGGTTGCTGGGAATTGAACAGAGTACCTCTGGAATAGCAGTTAGTACTCTTAACTGCTGAGCCATCACCCCGGCGCGCATCACACCTTTTTAATGCTCAGTATACTATATTCTTTGCAAAAAAAGCCAAACAGCGAATGAATTGCGGAACCAAACATTTTCTTTATACATGAATTGCCAGACTTGCCATTCTCATTATACTGGATGTTTCTCTTCAAAGTGGAATGCCTTAACCTTCTTTGTAGTTGCTGCAAAATTTATGTGATAGCAGTTGAAAACAACATCCATAATGATTTTGTTACCTACCTTTATTTTCTGTGCTGGACTTGGCCTTTGTATCGTGGGGTTTGTTTGTTTGTTTGTTTTTGCAGGTTCAAATATAAATGCTGACTACAGTTTCATTGTTAACAGTGAAACAATTTAAAACACAAAAGAGATCCCATACAGTACTGACAACATACAAAATAATACATCCACTTTGGAAGACAACATGGCAGTAGACAGTTTCCATACAAAGATCTGAATTCAACAATATTTATTGCAACTTTATTCCTAGTCATCAAAGGAAAAAAATGAATGGTCCAAATAAACATCATATGGTCAATGGACAAAGGAGTTTATATCCACACACTGGGATATGGCCAGGCACTATAAAACATTTAAGAACTGATATGCCCAAAATGGATATATTCTAATTGAAAGAAGCCAGATGCAAAAGGATGTATGTTCTGTAGATTCCACTCATTGGGCAAAGTAAACCACAGAAATACAAAATTGAAAGTTGGGGAAAGAAGATTGACCTCAGAGTAGCACAGAGGACCATTTTGAGGTGATGGAAAATAAATATGTCATCTTGACTATAATGAGTATAGAAATGAACAACTGGCCAGGAATTCCAGCTACATACCCATAACTAAAAATGGCAGATTTTGTTTTATGTAAATTGTTTTAGCAAAATAACATTTTCTAATTAAAAAAAAAAACCCTAAAAGTAATATACTTTATTGTCTAAAGAAAAAGTAATTAAATCCTGTAGTAACCTCATGAGTTTAGTAGATTCTGGATAAATCTCTCATTAAATAGTAGCATTCCCTGAGTGATGCAGGTGTAAGCACATGAACACTGTCCAAGGTAAAAATATATTTAACTTCATCATATTAAAATCTTAGAATAATCTTATCAATACTTACAAAACTTAAAGTAGCATTTCTTGAATCATTACAGCCACAAAATGAATATATCGAATTGCACCGCAAAAGATATGGGTATCGTTTGGACCACCATGAGAAAAAGAGAAAGAAAGAAGGCCGGGAGGCCCATGAGCGTTCAAGGAAGGCAAAGAAAACGATTGGCCTAAAGGCCAAGCTCTACCATAAGCAGCGCCATGCCGAGAAAATACAAATGAAAAAGACGTAAGTGGTCCCGTCTACCTCTCGTACTTGGGTAATAATTACTAAGCATACTCTGAATCTCTCTCCTTTCTCGTAGTATTAAGATGCATGAAAAGAGAAACACCAAGCAGAAGGATGACGAGAAGACTCCACAGGGAGCAGTCCCTGCCTATCTGCTGGACAGAGAGGGGCAGTCGAGAGCAAAAGTACTTTCCAACATGATTAAGCAAAAACGAAAAGAAAAGGCGGTAAGCAATTTAAAAAAAAAAAAAAATTGCACAAGAGAAATATCTAAATTTGAGATTCTAGATTTGTCTCCAACTTAATTTTAAACATTAAGGGCAGCCATTAGTTCCATTATTGGGATACTGAAGTCTTAGAATGTTTTTGTGTAATTTTTTTTATTTCTATTTTGATGAGGATTTAAGACTTATTTTTTGTGTGTTTGCCTATGTGTGTATGTGTATTTATGACAGCACATGGTGCCAACAAAGGCTAGAAGAGGATGTCAGGTCCCCTGGAACTGAAATTACTGACTTTTAGGAACTACTGTGTGGGTGTTGGGACCTGAACACAAGTTCTGTGAAGAACAGCAAGTGCTCTTAACAGTTATCTCCAGCCCAATTTTGTAAATTTAGTTTGATAGAAGCTTGCTGTCTTGTCACCAAGATTGATGTATCCCAGTTGGAAGAATTTTAGAATTTAAGTTTGAACATAATTTATCAGAGGGAGCTGTGGATATAGCTCAGTTAGTGAGTATCTGCCTAGCATGTCTGTAATCCAAGCACGGGGGGGGGGGGGGGGGGGGGGGGAAGGACGCAGGAGGATCAGAAGTCTAAAGTCATTTTTGGCTACATAGCAAGTTTGAGACCTACTTGGTTTCCATGAGTCCCTGTAAGCCATTAGAATGTCATACATCTCTCATTTCCAAATTAATTATAAACAAATCCAGTAGTTAATGATTTACTACATTTAAAAATCCCTAATGTGCTATTGTAGAGAAAAATACATTTTTGCCTTTCAATATCAAAATTGGTTGCAGTAGAATTTTACATACCCTTTTACAATTACTGTCAAAACTAGTTAAAATTCTGCCCCAATACAGAAAGAGCATAGATATTTTCAAGCTCCTGTGAGTATATTTAAGAAATCTAATAGGAAAATACACCGTATTAAAATCTTTTTTCAATTTGTAAATATCCTAAATTATAATGGTATAACTAACTACTACTGAAGACACTAGTGGATATCTACTCAGTGAATATATTGAATTAGTCTGATTGCATATAAAAGAGACTGGAGTCCAGGGGGTTATAAATCATTATTGGTAGTAATGCACTGTGAAGTGATGGCACATCTTAGAACCCATGTCTTAGTAATATTAGTCCAGAAGTCTTTCTGCTGCCTTACACTGCTATAGCTTTAGGGGTTTTTTATGTGTCTGTTTATTCTGGGGCGCTACAAAGCATCTGATGTTACTAGCAGTCTTAGAGTCTGGAAAAATATCAAGAAATTAAGTGGAATCAGTCCTTTAATATTCTGCTTATAACTGGTAACAAGCACATACACTATTATTTATAAGTCACTGCCTTATAGTTGTATATTTTAGGTCTGTAACAAGGTATGAAGAGATTTTAGGTTAACCAAACCATTCTTATAATGTGCCCATGATATTCAAATTTAGCTGTTTTTGCCAATTATGGCTTGTGAAGAGACAGCACAGACTTCTCCGAAACAGTGGACGACATACGTGTGTTGAATGGTTATGGGAAAGTGAATCTTTTATTTTGTGTGACCAAAACCACTTATTCTTACTATCTTTTTTTTTACACTATAAACCTGCACTTTCAGGGAAAATGGGAGGTCCCTCTACCCAAAGTTCGTGCCCAAGGAGAAACAGAAGTATTGAAAGTTATTCGAACAGGAAAAAGAAAAAAGAAGGCATGGAAGAGAATGGTTACTAAAGTCTGCTTTGTTGGTGATGGTTTCACAAGAAAACCACCAAAATATGAAAGATTCATTAGGCCAATGGTAAGTCTCTATAGGAAAGTGATGATGTAATGTTAGCTCCTTGTTAAGCTGAATAAAGTATATTACAATTTCCTGAAATTATTAAAATTGGTGTAAAAAAAAAGCTTGAACAATATTTTGTGCTGTTTTTGTTAATTTAAGTAATTAGTAGGAATTACTTAGCATTTTTCCATGAATCTAGGCTGAATCTTAACATCAGATTCATAATAGATTTGAAATGATTTTGTATAACACATTGCCAGTGAATTCTTGTATTTAAACATGATGCATTAGACTATTTTATAGTTATATTTTCTGTATTCAACAAGTAAGCTGCTATATGCCTGAAGTGGTATGCCTTAAACATGGCCTTTGTGACAACCTGTTAGACAAAGGAATATTTGCTTACATTCAGTCTTAGCCAAAAGACAAAAAAGCATTGGACTGTTCAGCTGAAATGTAGCGAGGTAAATGTCTTTTTCCCGCTTTTGAGAACATCCTTCATGTAATTATTTTGTCTTTATAAGGGGCAATAAAAGTAGCTAGATTTCTGTTGAGAAAGTAATGATTATCTCCAAAATACTAAGCTCTCCCACACCCCAGAATTTCTCCTCCTGCTTCGAAAAGCGTGGAACTCACTGTTTCTCCGAATCCTTTTTGAACAGAAATGCTGGTGCTGTTGATCCTAACGCTCAATCTGAACAAGCTGTCACGGATTCAAGTACTGTAGTCGCTGCTAACAGCCATGCTCACTTGAACAGTGTAGTCTTTCCTTCCCTCTCCCCCAAGCCCCAGTTCAGTTCCTGGCCAGAGACTATCTGGCTGTAAAGCCCAGAATGTTTATTCACTCTTGGACTCTATCATGATTCCCTTGATTTTGACTTTGTATTCATAATCTTTGGAGTATATTTTGGTATCTTTTTTTTCAGGGAGGGAAGGTTCTCACAAACACTTCAAAACTAAGAATTTAACACCATTTTCCTTCCATTCCTGCATAAGTAAAAATAAGGGTAGATTTTCTAGAGTTCTGACATTTAAAATACTGTGCTCGCAGGACCCCATTCAGGTGACTGGATGACATCTGTGTAACAAGGTCCTCTCTAAATATTCTCCAGTCTTTGAATCATGTTACGACCTACCTAAAGAAAGCTAAGAGCCTACAATCCCTTTTTCTTCCCCATCTTTCAAAGTGGCTGAAGTATTTTGACTCCTGAAATTGGAACTTGTAGGTTTGATTCTATTTACCATGTATTATTTAATCTGGAAAGAAAACTCATGGCTGTATGTAGACCCTTGTTTCATTATTGACTGTGAAAGCGGGGGGCTCTTATATGGCTGTCATGTATAAATGAACCACTAGTGAGCTATGGCAGTGTTCGGCATATACCAATCCTTCAGTAAGTTTATGAGCATACAAAAATACAAGTGTTAACATGACTGTCTTACATGCGAAGCCCCATTTCAGATTGTGTATACTTCCTGTCCATTATTTGATTTTTAATCTGTAGAAATGTATTTTCTCTGATGCTGTAATACATTATTTATCCCCTAGTAGAGATAATTAGAAAAGACGAGGAGTCTAAAGACCCTACTTCACCATTTGGACGCATTCTTGTGTTTTTTAGGGTCTACGTTTCAAAAAAGCCCACGTCACACACCCTGAGCTGAAAGCTACCTTTTGCCTACCTATACTTGGTGTGAAAAAGAACCCGTCGTCCCCACTGTATACAACCCTGGGTGTGATCACCAAAGGAACAGTTATTGAAGTGAATGTGAGCGAGCTGGGCCTTGTGACACAAGGAGGCAAGGTTGTTTGGGGTAAGTAAACACTTAAATCTGGTGTTGCTTTTCTGTAGTCCTATGCAAACACTTTTCTGAGTGTTAAAAGTATATAACAATTTTCTAATATAGAAGAACTTAGGAAGTTGCCTGGAGCTAGGAGGAACAAAACTTTCAGTGATTTAGTTCCTACTTTTATAGCCCAGATTATCTACAAACTTAGATGTTCGAAAATGAAGGTAGGTTTTAAAATAGGTATTACACTGATTTGAAATTCATTTAGGAAAAAAAAAGTCATCAGAAAAGTAAACACTAACATAATGTATTGTGACCATAAACTAAGAGTACAACTTAATCTTGAATTAGCTTATCTTCTGCTCATTTCTTATATGAATATGGTATTTAGAAAATGTTTTTAAGACAGAAAGCTTTCTTCTTTAAAATAATTTTTGTTAACATTCCTTCCTTTTCTTCCTTTGGTTTGGTTTTCTTTAGGAAAGTATGCCCAAGTTACCAACAATCCTGAAAATGACGGGTGCATAAATGCCGTCTTGCTGGTGTGACAGTAACGTCATACAAGTCATTCCACTCACGACTGAAGACTACACAGTCAGGAAAACACCACTGCTGTGATCTTTCTGAACTACCAAGCAGCCTTACCCAATCAAGTGCAGTCATCAAGAAGTATTTATTAAATTGTAAAGGAAAATAAAACACTGCCCAATTTTACAGTTGGTCTTTAGTTTGGGACATAATGGCTTATGCATTAATAAAATTTAGTGACTGAGTAGCAATACTAAGGACTATGTGTGCAGCAGTACAGGTCTGTCATTACTTGAAAAGCCACCAGTGTAGTTGAAAGTTCCCGTAAAGGTCAGGTACTCCCCACCTCGTTTCCACTAATCGTAAAATGTGGAACAGTTTAAACACATGGTAGTGTTTAAATTCACAAAATATTACATTCAAAGTCTGAGAGACAGTGAATTGGGTGAAAAATGTTCACAACTCAGTGCTTTCGCTCACAATACCTGATGTGTACTTCCACCATTTCTATATTCTACAACTAGGGAGTGCACTTATACTGCCACAACAGCGTTCACAGTCGGGTTGGAGAATTCTTGGCCATGAACCAGCGACTTGAGATGTGGCAGTTAATTAAATTGAAAGGTCATGATTTGGGGTTATAACTTAATCCATGTTCTTAGGAGTGTCTATATATTAATCTATAATCACCACATTGCTTTAAATTGTTTATTTTTTAAAATTACTTTCATAAGAACAGGCAATGTGATTAGTGCCTTTAACAGAATCGATATCTTAACAATATCTAAGCACATCTTCATGAATGAAACTCGAGGGGGGAAGAAAATTTGGAACACAAGACTAGAAAACAATCACAAAATATAGGTTTTAATTACTATTTTAAACAAGGGAGAAAACTAGCAAAGAAATAAACCATGAGTTCCCCATAGGACTTGGTACTCTGAATAATTTTTTTAAAGTTTTAGAACATACGAAGATAATAAAGGAAAAGGAAGGCTAGCTCCTTGGAAATGACTGACTGGTAAAGACAAAATCAATTCAGGACCTTTCTTATAATTAGATTTTAACATTTTCTACCAATAAAAATGGGCAATGTGTATTTGCCTAAGTTACAGTGAAAGGAAGTCTGACTTCAGGTAATCAGTATTGCTCAAGTACATTTGCTTATCTATTTTAGGATTAAAAACAGCAAACTGTCTTAAACCAAAAAGGCATGGCACGAAATATTAAAACAAACATGAGTTCTCTAAGAGACCACACCTAAAACCACCAGATTGCTAATAAGACATAAAAGGTAAAAGCTGCTCTCTAAAATAGTTACATATGAGTAGTAGTACAATTTCTTTATTTACATCAAAATCTGTTTCAGTTTGCTGTGTAACCACAGCTTAGGTAATTCCAAAGGAGAGACGACAGTCTCGGAGATGTTTAGTTGGTAGAAGGCTTGAAGGTACACTATTCTGAAGTCACAAAGCACTAAGTAACACTGTGGTCACCAGTTCCAAGTACACCATTAGTGACTAGAAGTCCTCTATAGTCTCTGCAAATCAATGGAAAAAGGAAAGACACACAAGTGGAAGAATGGGACACATGGAGAAGACTGACATTCTAAGTCATGCCATTTGGTTTTATTTAAAAAAATCATAATAGAATCTCTTTAAAAGGTTTAAAGGAGCTTTACAATAAAATTCTTAAATAAATTTTTGTATGGTCTAACAGTAGTTTAAGTTTGAAAGTAGAACTAAAATTCTGGTAATACTCTTCTATGTTACATAAGGAAATATGTATGTATATACACCAGAAGGGAGCTTCTTTCTCCACCATCACCACTCCGACCGAAACAAAGTACCAGTTCCCAGGAGACTACAGAACTGCACTGAGCACTCAACAAACAGCTGCTTGAGGTCACTGCAGTCCTCACGCCTTGCAAAAGCTACATTTGTTTAGATTCCCTACCAAACATAAATTCTGTTACAAATTTTATATAAACATGTTAACTGGATATGAAAGATTTTTCCTGTGACCTAAATTTTCCTCTATGATCTATACAAATTTTAACTTACGTCACAGACAACAAGTAATAAGTTTTCTTGTACGCCGAACAAAATGTTTTGAAACTGCTTTGAATCCCATTTATATCAAACAAGTTTAGGAAGTATAAGTTTATACTGCTAGTACCCAGTGTGATATGTGAATATTTTTCTTTAACTCTAGAGACTATTCATACATTGAGCTGCCAGTGAGTGCAATTTCTTAAAAACACTTATTTAAAGAATATAATGTAAGGGGAACAAAAAAACCAAAAACAACCCCCATCCCTACCCCCCAAAAAAGGAAACAGCATACCCAGAAAAGTTTAAATGTGTGTTAAAAATGAAAAATAGGATTTGGAAGTTTCTGAGTCTCACCAGACCCTCCAGTTACTATTCCCTAGTTGAGATATTAACAAGTTCTCTAATGTGTAAAACCGCATCAGCATTTGGTAGGTTCACTAGAGTTAGTCACATCTATTTTATAACTTAGCATTTACTGAGAAAGATGGTCAAAGTATAGTTTTCACTTAGAATGAAATTAACATCTAACCAAAATTAAAACAACAGTAAGTGCAAGTATTCTGACTTGATACAAGGATTTGCTATTTGGTTTGCTGCTTAAAGATCTTAACTAATTAGACTTCTCTAAAATACCAGCATCCCCAAATAAAATGTAACATGAAATCACCAAATCAGCTGACTAAGGACTGAATGGATTGAACATAAGCTCACAGCACTTCATGATTCAGATTCCCAACATTTCTCTCACAAGGTTCAAGCTGTTTCAAAAACAAATCTAATTGGTCTCAAAATAGTCTCTAACTTAAATACAAATCACAAGTACATGGTATTTCCCAAATACAAGTGACCAATTCTCTATGAATTCTAAGAAGAATAACCATTTTGTTCATTTTAAAACCGATTGTCATTAAACTTATATTTGAAAATATCATACAGCCAGGTGGTGGTGCTGCACACCTTTAACCCCAACACTCAGTAGACAGAGGCAGTCAGATCTGAGCTAGAGGTCTGCCTGGTTTACAGAGCAAGTGCAGGACAGTCAAAGCTACACAGAAACCCTGTCTTAGAGCAAACAAAAAACAAACCAATGCTCTTGCCATAGCAATAGAGTACACACACAGGGCACCCTGCAACCAGTACGAGTACAAAAGACCAAAGGGACAGCAGAATCAGAGTTTAGGCATTTGTACACTCATAGGGCAGCTTTACTCCTTCCGTCTAGGTCTAAAGGCAGTCAGATATAGTTCTAGACCTATCCAAAATGAACACAAGGGTATGACTGGCAAGCTGGATGGAAGTCTTTTGGTAGAAGAATCACAGTGAGTTAGACAGCAGTAGAAGAATCAAGGAGGTTTGGAAAGGGGTCTATACTTCTGCACTATCTGTGATCAGGATCACAGTCCAATTAAACGATATGCTAAGTTCAATTACTTGAGGTTTTTAAAAGATAAAAGTGTACTCAAGGTTTTCAGCATCTGCAAATATATAGAGAAAAAAAATTATAGTAAACTAATACTTCAGGTAGAATTTTAAATTATGTACCCACACACCACAGTTAAATCTTTATATGAAGTCTAGACTACATCTCACAGATTTGAACTCCATCTACAACTAACATTAAGAAATAAAAACAAAAACAATCATCTTCATAAAGCACTGATCATGAATTTCTATTTTTTTCTTACTTGATGATATATTTAATTAACTGACACATTTTGTTTAGGTATGCCTACACTTAAAAGATGGAGATTGGTTTTGATACTTAGATCAAACTTTAAGAACCATTACTAAGCTTTACCATTAAAACCCTCAGTATAAAAGATTCCTATGATCAAAGTCTAATTGTTTTTTTTAAGTTGTGTTTTTAAAATATTAATGATTAGATGGTCCACCTGCTCAAGAAAAAATATGACCTGGATTTCCAAAATTGACACATGGTTCATAAATAAAAGAAAATAGTCTGAGAAATGAAAAAGAGTGGTGAATTCTTGTTATAAAGGAAAGGGAAAAACCTACATCTGTAAATAAGTTCAAATTGAAATTTTAGAATTTGTCCTGTGCCCCATGCTGTTTATTAATTAACCATGGTTTAAAAACAACAACAACAACAAAGAGGATTTCTCCACGGCATTTTCCCTTCATTCAGGTCAGCTTGGCTTTCTTCTTGCCAGGTCCCTTATGCCCTTTGGCCTTTCTTCTCAGATTGCGCCTATCTACTACAGGAACTTCCACTTCTATCTCCTCTGAGCTGCTATCCACAGCTTTCTCTGCTGACTGCGTAAACTGTTCCAGCTGTTCAGAAGACGCTTCAGACTGCTCCTCTGACTGATTCTTCTGTCCTGCATTCTGTGGAAATGGCACGTCTTCAAGTTCTACCTCGATCAGAGAACTCTGAGTTGCCGATGATTCCTGGGCCTCAGGTACCCCCTCCTCACCCTGGTCATCCACTGAGGAAGTAGTGTTGGGTGATAAATTCTCAGAGACTGGTTCTTCAGGAAATTCTACTAACACAGAATTTGGAAAATCACCATCAGACTTTTCTTCATTTGATATAGTGGCAACATTGTCTGAACTCCCCAAGAGTGTTTTCTTTTTTGAAACCGGGGACCGACTTTCTTCAGTATGTTCTTTATCATCAGATGGACCTTGATCAGTCAACATTTCTGAGTCAGTAACAGGTGAAGTCTGGGAAAAAAACCACAAGGAAAAGCTCAGCAAATAGTTTTACAATGCAGTTCTCTCTCTCTCTCTCTTTTTTTTTTTGGTTTTTCGATACAGGGTTTCTCTGTATAGCTCTGGCTGTCCTGGAACTCACTCTGTAGACCAGGCTGGCCTCGAACTCAGAAATCTGCCGGCCTCTGACTCCCGAGTACTGGGATTAAAGGCATGCGCCACCACTGCCCGGCTTTACAATGCAGTCCTAAAGTGAACCATTCTCAGACCATGTCACTAAACTACTATGTGAAGAACTCAGTATTCATGATTTTTGTTCAGCATGAGGGTATTATTTTAAATCCAACTCAGTTTCTACAAACTGTCTCATGGTGAGTTTAATACAGTAAATTCTTATTAAGAAATCTTTTTGCCTGAAAAAGTATCCATGAAAATTTAAGCTTCAAGATTGTATCAATCATCAATTGCCTCTAGGTTTTGGTGTTGCTGGAACCAGAAGGAAGAGTCTCTAGGAATAACACTGCCACCCTCAATAAGTGCCAAAGGCCAGCATCCATACATCAGACACTCCGAGGAGAGGTATGCAGACGGAGACTAATCACTCAGCAGACTTTTCTTTGAGGGAATGAAACTTAATTCTCTGGGGCCTGCAAAAAACTCTAGGCTGTCAAAACTGGTGAGGGAATAAAACTTAGTTCCCTGGGAAATGAACACACACACACACACACACACACTCACACACACAGAGTGAAAAAAGCAAGGCTACAACAACTTTATCTTTTCTCCTACAGCTTACATATCCCAGCAAAATCTTTCAAGCAATATAAAAATTACAGTGTGGTAATTCTATTCTTCTTTCACTGAATGATTACAATAAATATAAGTAAAAACAGTATGTTCCCTAGTACTCTTTACATGATTAAACAGTTTACTTATCACAGGCGAAAAAACAAATCATTCCCAAGAACATTCATGTCTAAGCACCTAGTTATAGATTAACAAAGTGTAAGCAAGCAAGCAAGATACTTTTCTCAGGCAGTTTCTTTTACTGGCAGGTTGGACTTTGTGGTTACAAAGAGAGAATCGAGCATTATCTTAGTAATCTTATAAAACAATCTTAAAAAGAATCACAAAACTAAATTTGTGCATACCCATTTACCAACAACTTTTTAATAAATCATATCAGGAAGCCAAGGGCAAAAAATATGTACAAGAAATTAATCATGACCTTGATCACCAACCCAGCTTTAGCAAGAAAGGCACATCACCTAGCTGAAATGAAAACTTCTGGTTTCTTTGGAAAGTCAGCTCTGTCCAATGATGTTGTGCTAAAGCAGACAAGTAAGAGAATGTTTGCTGAAGCAGACACAGGTGAAAGGGTGCTTTGCTGAAGCAGACACATGAATGTTTTGCTGAAGCAGACACGTGAATGTTTTGTTGAAGCAGACACAGGTGAAAGGGTGCTTTGCTGAAGCAGACACAGGTAAATGCTTTGTTGAAGAAGACGCATGATATTAAGAAGGAATATAAATACAACCCAACAGATGGTGGGCGATATAGATGGCATTGGTAGGCCTTGCCATTCCTTACTGTTTGCTGTCGTGACTTCAGAGAAAGAAATGCACCAAACAAAAAAAAAAAACTTCTGGTGGTGTTCTGGTGGCTTCTTACCACTTCCATAGAATCAGGTTGATGGGCAGAGAGAA
Organism: Rhynchomys soricoides; assembly: GCA_019843965.1. NCBI lineage: Eukaryota > Metazoa > Chordata > Mammalia > Rodentia > Muridae > Rhynchomys > Rhynchomys soricoides. Next base: position 14,600,818 of record JADRCH010000005.1, on the reverse strand, counting down.
ATGGAAGTTTCTGGAGATGTCAGCTGATGCAGACTCACATGGTGTTTTGCTGAGGCAAGGCCCATGGGAGGACACTTGATGTTTGGAGGAAGTATAAAATAGGACTCAATAGACAGTGACATCACACTTGCAAAAAGCTTTGCACCGCTTCGCTGGTCTCAAGTTGTCTTCATCTTCACTGATGTTCACTCCGGTGTCCCTGCTGGTCCTGGTGGATCCTGCTGACTCATGCTCAGTCGTGCCACCGCTGCTGATTTGTGTTTGTTCTCCTGACACTACTAAACTGGACTGCTGGCATCCTGACAATTGAAGATTGAAACAGTCCCAAGGAACTACTTCTAAACAGCATACAGCAGACAGAGCCTTGAGGCTTCTTCTGGTCGACCTGCCTTAGCTGATTTGTGAATGGTGTTTGCGAATGGATGGAGCTGCCACTTTTGATTTGTGTGAACTGAACTGCTGATATACCTTGACAACAAAGACTGAATTTGCTCCAAAGAGCTATTTCTAAACAGGTGCACCTCCCCCATGTCCCCGTACCCTTTCCTTCCCACTCCCTCTGGTGGGTGCTGGGCTAGAAGGGAGGTTAAAGCGTTTAAGAACCCTTATAAAAAGTACGGTTTGAAAAATCTAAGCGTTCACCTAGACCTAATCAGGCTGCCATTGTTCTTGTTCTCTGACCTCAAAAAAAAAAAAAAAAAAAAAAAAAAAAAAATCCCTCAATTACTAAAAGCATGCCTTTCTGAGCTTTAAATTGTTCCCCAAGATTTTTCTACATCAAAGCCACTAACAAAAACATCTTAACCTAATTTTACTAACAATCTGCATCTCTAAGTTCTTTCTGTGGCTGCTGTGTTGCAGGATATTTGATCACATTGTGAAACCCAAGACTGTGAACTGGAAAAAAACCTTGCTGTGTAGCTCAGTGCTATGACACACCTTTAAGTTAAGAGGTAAATAAAGTCACCCTTAGGTCAAGAGGTGGGTCGAGCAACCGGCTGACAGAAAGAAACTGAAGGAAACAAAAGGGAGGGTCTTTGAGGGAAGGGTTTTTAAGACAGTGTGCAGTAGAAGGTCGGCTGGGTGCTTTCTCTACCTTTTGCTAAAGGACTGCACGCTGGGAGTGGAGCTGGCAGGCTTTCACCACAGTCTTTGGCTCCTAAGTCTGCACTGGTAAAATCAAATATTTAGGATTTTGTTTTTGAAAACAACAGTGGAAGTTGAATCATTAATCTGTTCCATCAACAATGCTTGAAAAGACCAATCACAATACACTGCACAGTGAGGGACCAGAAACCCCTTAGAGGTGTCATACAACTCACTGAGTACGAGGGGATGGTGACCATGAGGCAACAAGCAGAGTGCAACTCCACAACAGCATGAAGTCCTCAGGACATGCAGTCCTTTAGCTCCGCCTCTCCAAGGCACACTCATCGTGACTGTGCTATCCTGGGCTATCCAGTGGGCCTCACTCCTTAGTTCTAAAGCTGTTTGCTGTTCTCACACGGCCGCCTGACAGCTAGGTCTGACTGGTTACATCAGACAACTGCAATCCCGGTGACGGAAGATTTATCTCCAACCTCAGTAAGACACTATAAAGCATTACTATACATGTCCTTTAGCCATAAATTGAAATATTCCAAACTAACCAAATTCACTTAGATATTCTGCCAAGCTTTCTTTAGCCTTTCTACTGATCTTAAACAAAACTACTGTACCAGTCACAGCCAGTGCACACAATAAGTACTCAAATGTTTGCCAAACCATGTTTTTGTTTTCCTAATCATTTCCCTAAGTCTGTAAAAGAGCTCATTTTGTTACCTACCATAAAGTGGTTATGATCTAGGGTGGAGTGGATTGAACCTTGAAAGGCAAATATAAAATCTTATGTCTCAAATAAAATTTTTCCTTAAGGATGGCATGCTAGGGGGATGGCACCAATACTGGCAAATTCTACCTCTGAAAACTGAGGGATGCCTGCCTTACCTTGTCTAGCGTGGCCTCGGGTGCTTTTGAAGACTGCACTGCCAGTGGAACAGGACTCCCAGGCTCCCCGCTGGAATTACAAAGTGGAACTTTTAACCCCTCTTCAAGACCCTCACTGGTAGAGTCCTCCTCCTCAGCTGGAAGGGTCGGCTTGAGGGCGGCATCCATCACCTCACCATTCACAGGCTCTACCGCAGAGCCCTGCACCGAGGGAAAGAAAGGATTTGATTACAAACTGATGGCTCAAGAGAGGCCCGTTCTCAGTCCCCACCATCACTCACCACCACTCACATGCATTTAAACAACATAAAGTGTTAGTTAAAGCTTAGATTTACTGGGGGCTGGGGGAGGGGGCTCAGTAGGCAGATTCAGCATGGTAACCCAAGGACCACACACTCCTAAAGTTCTCTGGTGACAGGGCAGGACAAGGATGGCCAGGGGTTGCACAATGTGGGTCTAAGATTCAGTGAAAAGATCCTTCTCATTCTATCTATTCTTTTTAAAAGTGCAGTCATAGAATAAACTTTTCAGTAAAGAGACAACAGAGCACGGTGAGACTTGATACCAGCTCTATGAAACAATGGTGGCTGCTCAGTAACTGGGACCCCGGGGGCTCTGCTTAGATAGCTTACCATGCCAGAGAGGAGTGCTACCAGTCCTGTAAAAATCTAGGTCTACATGCTTCTTTCAGAGAAAACAAAATCTCCAGACTCACCAGGCTCTGTCAGTGAACCCAAACAATCCGTTCCTTGCCTCCTATTATTAAAGTACTGATGGCACAAACCTTCTAATTTCTGAGACTTTCTTCCAATATTTATCAATTTACATCTACTTAATGTTGAAATATTTCTAACGATAGTCTAATAACCAAAAGGTATACCATTACCATTTTAAAAAATTAGAAAGTTAATGCACAATGACTATTCAAAACTAGATCCTGAAAACACATAAAAAAATTTTTTTTCCAGCTAAACATAACACATGCCCTTAATACCCGCATTAGGAAGACAGAGACAGGTAGATAGATCTCTGTAAGTTCAAGGCCAGCCTGGTCTAAATAGTGGGTGCCAGGACAGCCAGGGCTCTGCAGGGAGACACTGTCTCAAACAAAACAAAAATCAAACCCAAAGTTTTCCAAAATAGTGATGTTTAAAGTAGACTTAATTGTTCCAAAATAAAACTGTTCTAATATAAAAGTGTTCAGGGTGAGCTTGGAGGTATGACTGTTAAGCCTCATACCTGGAAGACTACGGCAGGAGGATCCAAGTTCGAGAACAGTCTAAGTAAATTTAAAGGCAATTCTAAGGCTAGCCGGATTACACAAAAGGAGACAGAATGTTTTCTATCATTAATATATGTCTTACTTGTACTAGCAAGTTTTTGTGTCAACTTGGCACAAGTTAAAGTTATCAGAAAGGTACCTCAGTTGAGGAAATGACATTTTCTCAATTAGTGATCAATGGGGGAGAGCCCAGCCCATTGTGGGTGGTGCCATCCCTGGGCTGGTGGTCCTGGGTTCTATAAGAAAGCCAGCCGAGCAAGCCATTGGGAGCAGGCCAGTGAGCAGCACCCCTCCATGGCCTCTGCATGAGCTCCTGCCTCCAGGCTGCAGCCCCACTTGAATCCCTGTCTGCACTTCCTTCAATGACAGACTACAATCTGGAAGTATAAGCCAAATAAACCCTTTCCTTCCCAACTTGATTTTTAGTCATGGTGTTTTTGTTGCAGTAACAGAAACTCTGACTAAGACAATTATACCAAGTAGTATACAAAGTTAGTTACACAGAGAAAATAATCACAGTAAACTCATAAAAGCACCAAACAGACTGAGAAAAATGTTAAAGGGAAGAAAATGAGAAAGACAAAACATAAGACAGAACTGTGGTCACAAAGTAAGAAGCAATGAAAAAGAAAAGGCCAGCCCTTCAAGCTTTAGATTTGAGAACAGAATGGACAAAACAGGGAAGCGGACACAACCTAGAATTACGATGGCTCAGAGGTTACGAGTCCTAGCCTTGCAGAGGACCTGCGTTGGTTCCTGGCTCCCATGTTATGTGACTCAACCATCTGTAACTACAGCTCTGGAGAATTCAGCACCCACTTGTGGCTTCTGTGGGCACCTGCATGCATTTACATATGCTCACACAACGATATACCCACATACACATAATTAAAAATGCATAAGAGAAAACCCAGAAGTATTATTGAACTTAATAAAGATGACAGAAATACGAAGTGGACAAGTGAATTCAGATCTAGTCCTGGGATTGGGGAGATGGTTCAGTTGATAAGGAATTAATTGATATGCAAGCATAACAACCTGAGTTCAAATCCCACATCCAAATAAAAAGATGTAGACCTAGCTGTTTGTTCCTGAAACTAATAGCAAGAAAAGCCAAAGACAAACTGATCCTAGAGTCAATGGTCAACCAGGACAGCCAGCAGGCCTAGAGAAGGGGCAAACTTCAGTTCCGTAAGACACCCTGCCTTAAGTAGTACTAAGGCAGACAGCAATAGAGGAAAATACTGAACACCCTTCTCTGGCCTCTGCATGTGTGCATATGAGCATATGCACCCTACACCCACACCACAAAAGAGGCAATGAACCAAATCAAAACGCAAAATACTGACTTCCCCAGAATGTATACATTAAGAAGAAAACAGCATGAGTCAAATATATGCAGACACATGGACACAGATATACTGCTGGACAACTAAAGAATCTCAGGTAGGATAAAGCAGTCAGTTCATCCAGAAAAGAGAATCCACTGGAATCACAATGGCACTGTCACTGAGGAGCTGTAATATTAGCATGTGCTCAATGACTTCCTGGATGCGACAGGTTACATGATATGTACCATCTCATAATATCCTACATTATATTATAGTTTAAAGGGGGAAAAACTGTAAACATTTAAACGTTTTTTCCCCCAAAAGTATGTGCTTTTATTTTCCCCGATTTCCTAAAAGAAAGAATGGCGTTTTAAAATACAGTTTAATGAGGCAGAGGGAGCATAAGCTGAACTCTCCTGACGGAAGGAGACTGGCAGAAGTGCTGCTCCAGAGGACCCAGATTCAGTTAGCATCACCCACATAAGGACTACAACCATCTGTAACTCCAGTTCCAGGGAACCCCATGCTTTCTGTTTTGTTTTTCATTTTTTGAGACAGTATCCCTCTTACGTAGTCCTGGCTGTACTCGAACTCACTATGTAAATCAGGCTGGCCTCAAAACTCAGAGATGCCTCCAAAGTGCTAGAATTAAGGGTGTACATCACCACGTCTGGCCCCTCTTTTGACCTTCAAAGGCAGCAAGTGCGTACTTGGTGCAGACATACAGAGGCAACAGACCCATACACATTAAAAAATAGTAAGAAATTGTTATTCTTATATTGTATATACTAGGAGAATAGGCAGATTTTTCAAGAAATCAGGTACATATGAAACAAGGAACCAGGAATAGGTAAGCCAAGGACTGAAGGTATCAAAAGGGAATGGGTAAGCCGAGGAAGAGGACAGGGTGGTAAACACATAGAGGTCAAGTATGAAGCGCGATTAGTTAGCTTCCTCAGCTACAGAAGATTTATCTGTTTGTTCTGGGTGTTGTTTTGTTTTATAACTACTTTACCTATCTTTTGAGGGATTTAGAAAATCTTCTGGAGAGACTGCTCAGTGGTTAAGAGCACTGACTGCTCTTCCAGAGGTCCTGAGTTCAATTCCCAGCAACCACATGGTGGCTCACAACCATCTGTCATGGGATCCGATGCCCCCTTCTGGTGTGTCTGAAGACAGCTACAGTATACTCATATACATTAAATATTTTTTAAAAAGAGAAAATTGGTTGCAGTTTTTAAAAAAAAACAAAAAACACCCAAATAACTAACTTCCATTCTTCTAACGAAAGTAAAGATTGCCTAGACCCTAACTGGCTTCAACATTTGTGTACTTGTTAAAGTGTATTTAATTCCGCCTATCAGTATTTACTATTTGCCTGAACTACATAAATCCCAGCCAATGTTTATATTTCTCAACCACCAACCACAGTGTCTAAACTGTGGTCTTCTTTCTCCAGCAGTGTACAGTTAAGGATGTCCCTTCTACATGACGCCCATGATTTGATTTAACGAATGACATCATACTTTGTCCCCATCTTGTTTCTGCAGGCGTGGCTGAGTTTCCCGAGCAGGCTGTGCATCTTTATCACTGCTTTCATCTTCAAATTCAATCACCCTTTGCTCAGGTTCTTCTTCAAGGAATTCTTCTGAGCTCTCTGATGTTCTTGCAGCATACTCTATTCTAGAAAACAAACCAAAACCATTCTTGTTTTTTCTTATTATGGATCAAGATAAATTTCAAGGCTCCATTTTCTGGGACAGTACAGGTAATGAAATCAGGAACTCTGCTACAGCTGAGCAAGAATGGTACAGTCCCAGCTTTTCAGTTTTATTTTTTTTATTTCGAAAAGGGCATTGCTAAAATTACCCAGCCTCATTTGGGATTCACAATCCCTCTGCCTCAGCATACTAGAATTCCTTCTTAGCAAACTAACATTTTAGAATCAGTAAATGTTATTCCATCAACTTTAGATCTGAAGGTACAAGACTAATCTTTTCATCCTGATGGATTTATTCTTTCTCTTGCCTATTTAATTAAAAGCATCAGCACCTTCTTATTTAAACTAGGCCTTTCATCTATTCTACTGAAATGAACATGTATCCCACTTTACTTCCAATACTGTTAGTGCAAAATCACAAGCACTCTCTACAGTCATAGGTACTGTCTGACATATGCCCAAAGGACCTGACACCATACTTTACAGACAATTTGCTCAACCATGTTCACTGCCACTTTATTTGCAATAGCTAGGAAATGGAAACAACCCAAATATTCTTCAGTTCATGAATGGATAGTGAAAATGTAAGTATGTACTATGGATTTCTATTCAGCTGTAAAGAAAAATGAAATTAAGTGAATGGATGGAAGCAGAAAATATATACTGGGGTGGTTTGAAAACTAAAGGCTCCCCGGGATCCTCGGTTTGAATTCTCAGTGCCGAGATGGTGGGACTATTTGGGAATGATGAGGCAGTATGTCACTGGGGTAGGGTTGACATTTCAAGACTCCCAGTGAGCTCCCTGCCTCCTGATTGTGCATCAGGATGAGCTCTCAGTGGCTACTCCAGAGCCATGTTTTCCTGCCTCCTGCCATATTCCCTACCATTATGGAGATAGACTTCTGTCCCTCTGGAACATTCACCTCCAAATGAACCCTTCCGTTAGGTTGAGTCAGTTTGGTCTTCTAGCAGAGCAATAGAAAAGGAACCAAGTAGCTGGTACCGGGGTGAGCGACTGTTGTGACAGGCAGGACTATCTGGTTTTTGATTTTTTTTTTTTTGGTAGGAATATGAAGACTTTAGACTAGGAAAATGGCTGAATGCTATAAGCAGAGCCTATCCAGCCATCCTGGTAAGAGTTTGGGAGACAGTAGTGCAGAAAACAATGTGGACTGTGGAGGCCCAGACAGAGAAACCTGAGGGGAAGAGAACAACAGCAATCAGGGTATCGGTCTGGGGGGATTTCGGCCAGGAATGTGACTGCCTCCTGCCCCAGACCTCTTGCCTGAGGTGAAACGGAAAAGTAACGGGACAATTTCTTCAACAGAGGACATTTCAAGGCAGCCTAGTCTGCTTTGAAATCACTGATAACCAACCACTCTGCCATGTCCTTACTAACAATCACTCGTGGGCAGGTCGACAATGAAAAATTACAAGTCGGGGGGAAAAAAGAAATACACAACATACAGTTTAAAAGAGAAAAGGAACACCATGAGACACAGAGCTGCAGGCCTTGGAGGTTTCTCTGATGGGTTGGGGCTTGCTTGAGTCCAGTGTTTCCTCACTGTGCCCCATTTCCTCCCTCAACGCATAGTCTGGGACTGTATGTTGGACTACATAATTTGCTTTTTGATTCTGATTTTACAGAGGTTACAATTAAGAGACTGCCTTGAGTCTCTGAGTGTCTTTGAACTTGGGACTTTTAAAGTATTGAGACTGAAAATTGATGGTGACTCTGAAGTTGGATTAAATAAATGCATTTGCATTATGATATGGCCACAAGACAATGGTGGTGAGGGAGGAGAATCTGGTGGTTTGAATGAAGATAATTCCCATAGGTTATAAATTAGAGATAGAGTCAGAAGGGAGAGGACAGGGTAGAAAGAAGTAAATACAGTCCCTGTCGATGAAATGACACATGTACGCTGGGGTGGAATGGGGTGGGGTGATGTGCACCTTTAATCCCAGCCCTGTGGAGGCAGTGAGATCCAGGACAGCCAGAGCTACACAGAGAAACCCTGTCTTAGAAAGGAATTACATGTGTGAGGCTCTGGGTTCGATACCTACTATACCATGCAAAAATAACCAAACAGATGGCAGACTAGATTGAGCCTACAGAGCAGAGCTGGAAGGCCTTGAAGCTACGATGCCTCTCCTAACTCTGCTTACAAAGTTGTACTTATGTTTGAAGCCCTGACACCAAAGGAACATGTGAACAGCAAAAGAGGACACTCAGTACATCTGCGCTCACAGGAACACACACGGCATAGACACGCACACTCGCGCTCACACATAAAAATCTTTAAAAAAAAAATCACAAATATAAAATCATTAAATAACTGCTTGTGAGAATACTAAATAGTTATCCAAACATGTCATTCATTTCATATATTTTATTTATATTTATTAAAATGTACCATCTAATTATCTCAATCTAAAATTATTTAATAATTAATAGATGTTTTTGAGTAAATAATTTGACATCTAAGATGATGAAGCTATAAATTAATGATTGAAATGAATGTTTAGTAGGAAAAAAGTTTAATTTTATTATAAAATATAAAATCTTGGTTTCTATCAGATGCCAATAAAGGGCTGTGGAGATGGCTCAGTAGAGAGCTTGTAAAGCACGCACAAAGCCCTGGGTTTCATCCCCTTGTGCCATATAAATTAGGTATTATGGTGCATGCCTGTAATCCCAGCCCTTAGGAGGTAGAGACAGAAGGAAATGGCCATTTAACAACTTTCAGACCATGTGAAATCCTCCTTTAAAAACTGAAAAATAAATTCAAAGAAACTGTTCTTTTCACCTTTTTGAGAAGGGATTTGCCATACAGGGCAGAGTGGCCTCAGACTCTCAGCAATCCCCCACCTCAGCAGCTACTCAAGTGTAGGATTATAGGGATGAGTTCTATGTCTGACTGAAGGTGACGTGTTTACCAAGTGGTCTGTTGATCCTGTTAATGGCCAAGTCTCTGGAAGAACTGACTGTATTATTTATGGTTATTACTAACTTATAAACTATGTCCAGTAGCCTAGGTAAAGTGGATTAATTATAAAGTATCAGAATTTTTAAAACACAGATGTTAAGCTTCAGAATTACTAAAGCCTATCCTATCAAATTCAAAGGTGATGATAATGAATCTTTCGGATAATACAGTGACTAGAATACTCTGGATTTGCACAATGGAAGATTCCATGGGTGTTTATTCCAACCTCTTACTCACTAGCGCTTTGTACAACACTGTTCAGATGGTAACACTCCTGGGAAGCCTGACCAGTAATCTTGTAGCAGAAGCTAGATACAAACCTTTACAAGAATACCTGCTGGACCACAATACAGCCGCTCTGCCTTCAGGACTAGATACCCACAGTATGGAAGCAACAACACATGAAACAGTCTGAGTGAAAATCATGCGTTCCTCACCTGTTTACTGAAGCCATAGGTGAAGTCTGGGCAGAGTTTTCATCTTCACCTTGAGAACTACTAAATTCAGAATCCTGAAATCGCTTTCCAATCTTTGGTCGCTTTAGATGACTGCTCCGAGTACGAGTGGAAACAGGTGTCTTTTCTGGACCTGAGGGAAAACCAGTAAAACTGCATTTGACTATGCATGGAAAGACTATCTACTAAGCCACACAGAAATGCAAGATCTGCAGCATGCTAACCATTTCCCCGTCATACAGTGTTGCTCCTTCCTGCTGACCCAGCGAAGAGAACAACAGCACCTGTCTCCATTATGAAATAATGGCTAGTGTTCATTCATCCATGTTCTCTCTTACTGGGTCTGGGGGAATGATGCAGATACTATGACCCCCGTGTTACAAGTACAGAAGGGGGTGCTCAGTGTTCATCCAGTAAAATCTGAGGCAGTGGTGGTGGGAGGAGAGCCCAGGCTGGACCACTTACAAGAACAGTTGATTTTCTTACCTTCAGAAGTGCTAGCAAAGGCATCTTTTAGGGAAGGGATCTAAAATAGAGATAAAGATTAAAATCTAATGTTTTAAGCTATTCTTTCTCACTATGGACCTCTTTCATTCATAGTTTCAAAGAAAAATATTTAACTGTATTCAAATAGTTTTTGTTAAGGAATCTACCTTCAAAATCAAAAGCTTATGGTATAGCCCTTGGTTCATTATGTGCCTAAGAACCGCTCAGAGAGGATCTGGATGTCCACGGCCATCTGCTCTGCTGGGTGAAGGGCTGTTGCTGAGCGACCTTCACATGGATACCCACTGCTGAGGAACTAAACCCACAGCCACAGTTCTTAACCCAGCTGGATTTCCAGAGCAAGTATCTCCCAACAGATGGTTCATCTGATTTCACGTTGAACGCATCTCAAGATAAATTCCCAAAAGTATTTCTCTACATTGATGGCAACAACTACAGTCATTCCAGGTAAAACCTATGTAACAGTGATGAGATAGCCTAAATCTCATTCAACCAACACAAAGCTTGCTGATTTTGAATGAAGGCTCCCTCAGAGCTATCCTGTCTTATCCCCATTCCTTTAGCCCAGGCCTTTATTATCTTAATCTGAATGATCCCAAGCAGCTTCAGCACTGGCCACATATTCCCCTAACTACATCCTGTCTAACCCTTTACACCCAATAAACGAATGCTTCCCAGTCACAAGCTGTACGACTGACGCCTTTGCTTAAGACTAGTACAAACTAAAAACCCTCTTCAGTAATTCATCTCCTATATATTAAGACTTAAGTCAACACCTTACCACTGTACCAAGTACAAACTAAGAACCGTCTTCAGTAATTCGTCTCCTATACATTAGGTATACATGTCTCACCTTTAACTTCTACGCCCTAATAACCTTTCCATAGGCCTCCCACCTACCCTTCGAGTCACCCTCCTGCCACGCACCGTCAATCTTTGCTAGAATAACTAAGACAATTATAATCCTGTAGTATATTTATTTAAGAATAAATCATCTGGTTCTCTTATGTATACAGGAGCCGTACCTTTGAACGCCCACTTCTTGCTCTGACACCTACTCCATTACAAAATTCCAACCACTCACTATCCACTCCACACTTACTGAACTACAACATGGTATGCACAGAGACAGCAAAAGGTCTATTTAAAGCTGATAAAATTGAATCCTGTATTTCAGAGTAGCTAGTAGAACTATGTGAATATGAAGATGCCAATTAAAAAAATGTTTTGAGGTGCAAATTATCCCAATCCAATCATTAAATAATATACTGAATAAATGTCACACTGTACTGCATAAACATACATAAATATGTGTCAATTGCGGATTTTAAAGTCAATTATAGACAAATGCATAATAAATAGCTTGTCTTCAAGAAGTCTGTTATTCAACTAGAAAGATAAAAATGAATAGATAAAAAGACACAAAGAATAGTTAAAAAGATTCAAATATCTATACATGTAATGATTTATGTGCACAAATAAGTAAAAGCAAAAACCATCACCTAAAGAATAAACATGTAGTTAAAATAAAACTAATAAGTGCTTACAATTTTTAACTAAAACATTAAAATAGTAAGAATATGAACTTCAAAAATAACAATATACAATAACATAAAGTTACTACAATATATTCTCATTCAAATGACATTTAAAATTATTTGGCATTATATAAAAATAAACTATAGACTTTATTACACTTGTGGGAAGAGCCTAATTTCTAGTTTCCCTTGATTTTATGATAACCAAAAACACTATGTGAATGTGTATCTGAGAAATAGGGGCTGTAACATAAAAAGAACAGGGGCTTGCCAGGCACAGCGGCACATTCAGTCTGAGAACTCAGGAGAAAGAGGTAGGTGGGACTTCGTGAATTCCAGGCCAGCCAGGGCAACTTATTGAGACACTGTCTTAATAATAAACAATACATTTGTGTATATCTTAGTTTTAATTAGCTTCTAATACTGTAAATATCATTACAAATATTTTTCAAAAAGCATTAAATCCTTAATAATCAATTGTCAGAAGCCACCAAGAAAATGAATGCAGTTGAAATAGCCTAAGCTTGTATAATAAATGAAACTCTGGGTACTAAAGCTTACCGCCTAAGCTATTCATGAGGCTGAGGCAGGATGTTTTCAAGTTCAAACTAGGCTAGAATACAGGCCTACCTGAGCAACATGAGACCCACCTCAAAATAAAAAGTAAAAAGGGGCTGGGCTGGGCTGGGGATGTAATCTAGTGGTAAAACACTTGCCTAGAATACATAAGATTCCACATTCAGTGCTATCACCAAAACAAGCGACAAACACAAATGACACAACAGCATCACACTTTCCTATGATGATCAAAGGTGTACCTGTAGCTCACTAGACGGGCTCTTTCCCACTCCAGGTTCATACTCGGGTACAGCAGCAAGACTGTATTCTCCAGACACGGGTCTTTCAGCTTCATATTGAGAAATGTCTATATGAAGAAAAAATTTTAAATTATGAACCAATCATGTTTGATTTTTATTTTAATACTATTTGATTTCCCCAAAACTCCAAGAGCAGCATATATAAAGTAATCAAGAATCTAGGTACGTCTCCTTACGAAGCCCGATGCATGCTTCTTTATTAACAGACTTATTTTTTACTCCCAATTCTTACTGGGTTATTTCACTGTTGGACTAAGTCTAGGTCAGTTTTTGGTTTTATCACTGTTATTATTTTGGGTTTTGTTTTGTTTTTTTGTTGTCTTCTTTTTGAGACAAGATTTCTGTGTAGTCCTGGCTATCCTGGAACGTACTCTGTGCCTGCCTCTGACTCCCAAGTGCTGGGATTAAAGGCCTGTGCCACCACCACCTGGCATGTCTTGTTTTTTACTTTTTCTTTTTAGATGTATTTAATGTGTATGAATATTTTGCAGTATATATGTATGTATACATGTGAACCTGGTGGCCAAGGAGGTCAGAGGTGTTAGATTCCATGGAACTGGAGTTATAGATATGGCTGTGAGCCACCACTTGGGTGCTGGCAACTGAACCCAGTCCTTACAAGAGCCACAGCTGCTCTTAACTGCTGAGCCATCTCTCCAGCCCCCTCTACACCTCTTTTTTATTAGTGACTCAAAAGCAAAAGCACAATAAAAATTCCAAATTTTAAAAGAGGGTCTGTGTGATGGTTTGTACATGCTTCACCCAGGGAGTGACACTATTAGAAGGTATGGCCCTGTTGGAGTAGGAAGTCAGAATTCTGCTAGCAGCCTTCAGATGGATACATAGAACTCTCAGCTCCTCCTGCATCATGCCTGCTTGGATGCTGCTATGTTCCTGCCTTCATGTTAATGGACTGAACCTGTAAGCCAGCCCTAATTAAATGTTGTCCTTATAAGACTTGCCTTGGTCATGGTGTCTGTTCACAGCAGTAAAACCCTAACTAAGACAGTTTGCAACCTGAAAGATGGATGCTGCTTTTTAAACGGTCCCATATTCTACTAGTCTTACCTGTAACTTTAATAGCCTCTCTCTGTAATGCTCTGGTGACTGGTATTCGCTGATGCCAGTGACCCACACCTTCAACCTCCCAAAGAAGTTCATGGTCTCCTGGGTACTTTTCAAAGTATTGCTTGGAAGCTGCAAAACACATTTAAGAGTTTCCTAGGAATCTCAAAATGGAAAAGGAGCAGAGGAAAGTAAGGTTCCCAAGTCATTCAGTGGGGCCTAAAACAGGACCAAGGGAGCTCACTCAGAGAGAACAGCAGTCTCAGTCACAGGTAAAAGCCTGGAGGCTGGAAAGATGGCTTTGTGGTTAAGAGCACTTGCTGCTCTTCCAGGATCTGAGTTTAGTTCCCAGAACCCATATGATGGCTCATAACCATCTGTGACTCCAATTCCAGGGGATCCAATGCCCTCTGTGGCCCCCACAGGCACTGGTACTCACCTGGTACAGATGCACAGGCCAAACAATCATTCAAAGAAAATGATAAATGGATCATTTTTAAAAAGTAGAACTCTTACACTTCAAATGACAAGTTTAAGTGATAAATCTAAAGAATGTCAGTACATGTACAAAAGGAGTCACTGTGTCAGGTTTAAATGATACTACACAAATGGTAGAGGAAAACTTTGGACAGTTTGTCAAAATAAGTCACAAAAAAAGAGGCCACATTATAGTGACATGTATAGTAAAGCCTTTGGTACATCTGGGTTAATCAGTAAAGGCTGAGAAAGGTCAAAAGAGACTGAGATTTGTGTGGGTTGTCTGCTCTCTTGGGCAGCAAGGGCAAAATAACTTTGGTACTTGAAACTTTTCTCAGCCCCAATTAACCTGTGTAATGTTTGAATAAAGTAACTGGCGTGGGCTAGCTCTGTGTTAGTCTTTTCCAAGAAGGCTGAACCCCTCCGTTCCTTCAGAAAATGAAGGCTTAGCACTTGGTGGGCAGAGCGTACGACCATCATCAAACTGTCAGTCACTTATCTGCATGCACTTGGTAATCTAACTAGAACAGATAACTCAAAGGCTGGGGTTAAGAGGGCAACTCACATGCGCATGAGGCAAAGTTCTGGGCACAGGAACGGCGCTGGTACAGCACTACCTACGCCTCCAGAACTTACGTATTAAATGACAAATATCACCACAATTGTAAAGACCGGTTAATATAAAAAGTTACAGACATACAAACATGACATCATGACAAAGAAGGGTGCTCTGATTTCAGGAGTTCAACTGTCTAGAGAGCAAGGGCGAAGGGAAGGATGGAATTACCAACAGCTCCAAAGGAAAGATGAACTGTGTATAAAATGAACTGTACAAAACCCCCGTATCAAAAATGCTATGTTTCCAATTTCAGTTATTCATATTTTAAAGACTTGCATATGCTTCACTGTTGGGCATACTTAAAATCTGAAATTTAAAAATGCTCTGAAACATGAAACTTTTTGAATGACATATACTTAATAAGTTTCAGACCTGGAGCAGTTTCCATTTTGGTGAAGCATGCTCAGCCTATATGTAATTCTCATCAAAAACAAACTTGTCAAAGCTGTCTAATCTGCATACTGAATACAAGGATAGCAGGGGACTATTCTATCATGTGAGCAGATTATGAGTATCCAGTGCAAATCCAGACTGACTGGAACTGGACATTGCCCAGTCCTTCTCTCAAACTACAAAGTTTGCCCTGGGTATAGTAAGAAAAGTACTTCCTGGAGCATCCGCATTTCAAAGTCAAGGTAACGAATGTAGACATGTGTAAATGGTCACCAAGACTGCTCTGCAGACACCAGGTAGGTTATCTCTCATCCCAAATGCTTGAGATAGAAATTTAGGATTTCTTTTCAGATTTTTAATATTTGCCAACCTTAAACACAAAGCCATGCTTTTGACTTATGGCCGATCAGCTGCCTGCCCATCTCCACTGCTGACCATAAGTCAAAGGCATGGCTTTCACTCTTCTTTTTCTCCATCTCTCTCCTCCTAGCAGCTGCTGGGACTCAGGGCTTGGCAATCTTGTGGTTTTTTTCTCTCAAATTCCCACGTTTGACTCTCATGCTTCCTTTTAAGTTTGTTTTTAAATTTTTAATAAAGGACTAAGAACCTGTAAAAGAAAATTCTAATTCCTCAGTAACATGTGTCTTACTCAATTTTATATTTGAAAGACAGAATAAACTTGCAGGAAACAAAACCAGAATTAAAAAAACCATTAGTACTGCAATACAGAGTGTGCAAACTATTTTATCAAGGTGGTTCTTTTACGTATGGGTGCTTTGCCTGCATGTATGTCTGTGCACCACATGTGTATCTGCTGCCCATGGAGGCCAGAAGAGAGACTAACTAACTAAATAAATAAATAAGCTTTGTGGAAAAAAAAAAAAAGAAGCCTTGCAAAAAATGTTACAAACTCCTTGGCATGTAATCCCAGAGCCTGAAGGTTAAAACAGAAAGATCGTTATTTCAAATCCAGCCTGTCTCCATTTAAAAAATTTAAAACATTTAAAAAATGAAAAAGTTATCTTCTATTCAACAACTAGATACCACAAAATAAAATTACACTTGTAAAGTTAAGTCCTAGAAAGTGAAAACTTCCAATCTCATTTAAAACTGATAATATACATTTACAATATTCTGGGGAAACAAATTTTAGGTGACACCAAGTTTAAGATTTTTAGCTCAGTCCACTTACCTGTGTACATAAGAGAAGATAGAGGATACCGTAAGCCAAGTGCATCTTCTGTAAAGGAATCAACAAAATCCTCCAGCATGTGAAGCCCCAGATCCTTTCCTCGGTATTTCTTCCTTATAAACATTGTATCAAGAACTGGCAGTTGGTAATTCTGAGTAAGAAATGAGGCACATAAGCTTCCTGCAGGAGTAAGAGAAACCAAAGAATTTTATACATTAAGCTACATGTACATTTAGTAAATATGAGTTAATATTTCTGAAAATAGCTTTTAACATTATGTCAAGAAGCACACCAAAAAAATGTGTATATTCTGTAATAAAATGTATTGCAACTTTGATTATACACTCTGTGTGTGTGCGTGTGTGTGTGTGTGTAATATATGTGTAATGAGAACAGCTGTTATTTTGTTTGGCCAGCAGTAATAGAAGACAAACAGCTTATTACCATCTCATGACGTACACACTTGACTCTGACTATACGCACACTACACTATTACCTCATGACGTACATACCTGACTCTGACTATACGCACACTACACGATTACCATCTTTAGACCTAACCTAACTTTTTCCCTATCTGCTCCATGAACTGAAACACCTAAAACCATGAGCCAAAAAATATATCTTCTTTCAGTTGCTTTTGCTCAGATACATGGTCACAGCACCAGTAAGTGTGACTAGAACACTACATAAGGAGATGAGAAGAAATGAAGAGTTATAACTGGAGAGATGGCTCAGTAGAGTCTGGAATTGGTTCTCAGCACCCATATAATGCCTAACAAACAACCCTAATTCCAGCCCTCCTCTGTCTGAGGGCACAAGACATGCACATGGTGCACATACATAAAAGCAAACAAAACAATATACAGATATAATAAATCTAATTTTTTCAAAGAAGTGAAATACTGATACACACTACATTATATGAGACTTGGAAAAGAAAAGAAGCCATACAACATATGATCTAGATTAAATGGTTGCCAAAGGCTGGAAATAACAGTGACTATTGTATATAGATTGTATAAGAGTATACTAATAATGTATACAGATTTTCTTGTTTTGTAATAATAAAGATGAAAGATGATCTAAAACTGGTAAAATATGATACATTTGAAATGAGTAAATTTTGTGGTGTATGAATATACAATGTATTTAAAATATAAATAAAATAGCAATTTATACCTTTGATGTATACCATTTATAATCAAATTCTGCAGAGACAAGTCTGAAAGTATGTTCCTTCAAGTTTACCCATTTTCTCAGTAAATCTCGACATCCATTTGTCCAGTACTCTGAGCAAAAATCCCAGCACTCACCCCTGGTTCTTCCTGCAGTCTACAACAGTCCATCAGAAATCCTGCAGCAGAAAGAGCAACACCGCCTTGGGCCTTGTTTCCTGCCCAGGCCACAGCACTGATCACAGGCCTTCCAAAGCAGCCTTGTCACTACCTTCTCATCCCTGCTGACATGCTCTGTGTTGGTGAGTTGTCATGAGCAGTTTCAGCTCACTAAGAAGCTGGCTCTGGAGTTCTCACCCCATTTCAGACCTAAACATGTCTGTTTTAAGTATCCTCTAAGGCCCCTTGTCTAGGCATGTGCCCCCACCACAAAAATGAACAAACAAAGAGACAAACCAAACAAAACCAGCACTGTGACAGAGAGGGAAGAGAACAAAACAGCTCAAGGACAAAAACATCATGTTCTAAAAACAACTAAAATATTTCTAACAGATGTTACTACTATTTATCCCATGATATAAGAATCATGGGAAGCTCAACACCGGAGAAAAAGCACAACAGGGAACTCCAGCAGACTGTCTCACTTCCTTTCAGCTGGTTGCTGTGAGCATCAGACTTGATGCTGTTTTGCTATCTGCTGGGAGCCTTACTGGAGCGACTCTGCTCTTGATCTACTACCTGGGTGCCTTAATGATGCTTCCCCATTAAGTTTCTGATGGATTTGATAGCATTACCTGTTAGCTGTTATTTATTCTTTTACTTGGAAGCCTCAGGTGGGGTGTGTGTGTGTGTGTGTGTGTGTAATGACATGGAAGACTCTATCAACAACTCTAGTTACCTGCCTCAATGGGGTTTTCGAAACTGATTTCTGCTGGACATTTTAAGCACCTAATTTAAAGGTGTTCTGCTATCTATCTTGATATGTATTCTTACTGTGGTTTGCTATGCATTTTAGAAACTTACTCATTCAAAACCAATACTATGAGTAGAGATGGATCAGTAGTTTAGAACACCCATTTTTGCAAAGGAGCTGAGTTCAGCACCTATACGGTGGCTCAAAGAAGTGAAGTAATTTTTACGGATTTTGTTAAATACAGAACAACAAGAGAAAATGGATAAAATATGATGTTTGAGACCACTAACATTTCCAGTCATACTCTATTATCTGCTGTCCTTTAAGTCACTCATGGTATAAGACAAATATACACATGATTTAACATCTATGATTTTTATAAACACAAGTGAGCATGCGGGTCCAAGACAAGTTATCATTTGTAATTCTCCTTGAAATCACAACTATACTCTTATTTGTCACCAAGCCTGAATTTTATCAGTACATTACAGATAGTTTCCTAAAAAGTAACACAGAAGGCCAAGCCAGCCTGGTCTACAAAGCAAGTTCTAGGCCAGACAGGGCTAGACAGAGAAACCCTGTTTCAAAAAAAAAAAAAACAACAACAACAACAAACCAACAAAATACGGGGAGGTGGGGGACGGGAAGGTGGGGGATGGGGATGGGACTGAAATGATCAGTCAGCAGCATGTTTTCAAGCAATCACAGATTTGAGGATGCCTGTCCTTACCAGAACTTTCAACTTTGGAAGATACAGACATCTCATGGTCAACTGACATCTAAAGCCAACCTACCTGTTTTGTTTTTAAGAAGTACTCTAAGTTCTAATCTAGTTGTGTCACAGAAGCATGGGAGAACAAGCATGTGGCTTCCTTTGATACACTCCGGGCCACTGGACACTGAGGTTACCAAGCTTACTTACAAAGAGCTTCGGGACTACTACACAGTAAGAAAGGACAAGGTCAGATCTGGAATAATTCTTCTAATAAAGGAACTAGGGGGACAGCTTTATGCTGTGTAGTTTCCAATGTGTATAGATTTGAGACATCAAAGATCTGAAAGATATAACAGGTAATTATCTATTTCTTTTAGTCTATTTTCCATTTTTAAATATTTATTTTCCTGTCTTCACTCAAACGTTGACACCAATATTTGAAGTAAAATTAATTTCCTTCTTTTGAAAGTTTTGAGTGAAGTAAATATGGAAATTTCTAACTTAAAAAATGACTTCTATATCACCAACAGAATACAAGAGATAGAAGAGAGAATCTCAGGTGCAGAAGATACCATAGAAAACATTGACACAACAGTCAAAGAAAATGTAAAATGCAAAAATCTCCTAACCCAAAACATCCAGGAGATCTAGGACACAATGAGAAGACAGAACCTGAGGATAATAGGTATAGAAGAGAGTGAAGATTCCCAACTTAAAGGGCCAGTAAATATCTTCAACAAAATTATAGAAGAAAACTTTCCTAAAGAAAGTGATGACCATGAACATACAGGAAGCCTAAAGAACTCCAAATAAGATTGGACCAGAAAAGAAATTCCTACCTTCACATAGTAGACAAAACACCAAATGCACAAAACAAAGAAAGAATATTAAAAGCAGTAAGGGAAAAAGGGCAAGTAACATATAAAGGCAGACCTATCAGAATTACACCAGACTTCTCACCAGACTATGAAAGGTAGAAGATCCTGGGCAGATCTCATACAGAATCTAAGAGAACACAAGTACCAGCCCAGGCTGCTATACCCAGTAAAACTCTCAATAATCATAGAGGGTGAAACCAAACTATCCCATGACAAAACCAAATTTACACAATATCTTTCTACAAACCCAGCCCTACAAAGGATAATAGATGGAAAACGCAAACTCAAGGAGGGAAACTAAACTCCAGAAAAATCAAGAAAGTAATCTTTCAACAAACTCAATAGAAGATAGCCACACAAACATATAAACAACATCAAAAATAACAGGAAACAACCATCACTATTCTTTAATATCTCTTAACATCAATGGTCTCAACTCCAAAATAAAAAGACATAGATTGACAGACTGGATCCATAAACAGGACTCAGCATTTTGCTGCATACAGGAAATGCACCTCAGTGTTGAAGACAAACACTATCTCAGAGTAAAGGGCTGGAAAACAATTTTCCAGGAAAATAGTCCCAAGAAACAGGCTGGAGTACCCATCCTAATATCGGATAAAATCAACTTTCAACCAGAAGTCATCAAAAAAGATAAGGAAGGACACTTCATACTCATCAAAGGAAAAAATCTACCAAGAACTCTCAATTCTGAATATCTATGCTCCAAATGCAAGGGCACCCAAATTCATAAAAGAAATTTTACTAAGTCTCAAACCATTCATTGCACTTCACACAATAATAGTGGGGGACTTCAACAACCCACTCTCATCAATGGACAGATCTTGGAAATATAAACTAAACCGAGACACAGTGAAACTAACAGAAGTTATGGACCAAATGGATTTAACAGATATCTATAGAATATTTCATTCTAAATCAAAAGAATATACCTTCTTCTCAGCACCTCATGGTATTTTCTCCAAAATTCCATGTAACTGGTCACAAAATAAACTTCAATACATATAAGAAGATTGAAATAATCCCATGCCTCCTATCAGATCACTACAGATTAAGGCTGGTCTTCAATAGCAACAACAACAACAAAAAGCCCACATACATATGAAAGTTGAACAATGTTCTACTCAATGATAACTTGGTCAAGGAAGAAATTAAACTTCCTAGAATTTAACGAAAATGAAAGTACAACATACCCAAACTTATGGGACACAATGAAAGCAGTGGAAAGAGGAAAACTCATAACACTGAGTGCCTCCAAAAAGAAACTAGAGAGCATACACTAGCAGCTTAACAGCACAGCTGAAAACTCTAGATCAAAAAGAAGCTAATACACCCAAGAGGAGTAGAAGGCAAATAATCAAACTCAGGGCTCAAATCAACCAAGTAGAAACTAAACGAAGTATACAAAGAATCAACAAAACCAGGAGCCGGTTCTTTAAGAAAATCAACAAAATAGATAAACCCTTAGCCAGGCTAACCAGAGGGCATAGAGACAGTTATCCAAATTAACAAAATCAGAAATGAAAAGGGAGATATAACAACAGAATCTGAAGAAATTAAAAAAAAAATCATCAGATCCTACTACAAAAGTCTATACTCAACAAAATTAGAAAATCTAGATAAAATGGACAATTTTCAACAAAAACCAGCCCAGGAACAGATGGGTTCAGTGCAGAATTCTATCAGACCTTCAAAGAAGACCTAATACCAATACTCTTCAATCTATTCCACAAAATAGAAACAGAAGGAACACTACCTAATTCATTCTACGCGGCCACAATTAAACTGATACCAAAACCTCACAAAGAAAACTTCAGACCAATTTCCCTTAAGAATATTGATGCAAAAATACTCAATAAAATTCTCGCAAACCAAATCCAGAAAATATCAAAATGATCATTCATCATGATCAAGTAGGCTTCATTCCAGGGATGCAAGGATGGTTCAATACCCAGAAATCCATCAATGTAATCCACTACATAAACAAACTCAAAGAAAAAAACCACATGGTCATTTCATTAGATGCTAAAAAGCATTTGAAAATTCAACATCCCTTCATAATAAAAGTCTTGGAAAGATCAGGAATTTAAGGAGCATACCTAAACATAGTAAAAGCAGTATACAGCAAACCAGTAGCCAACATCAAACTAAATGGAGAAAAACTTGAAGCAATCCCACTAAAATCAGGGACTAGACAAGGCTGCCCTCTCTCATCTATTCAATAGAGTACTTGAAGTTCTAGCTAAAGCAATCAGACAACAAAAGGAGGTCAAAGGGATACAAATTAGAAAGAAAGAAATCAAAATATCACTATTTGCAGATGATATGATGGTATACTTAAGTGACCCAAAAAACTCCACCAGAGAATTGCTACAGCTGATAAACAATTTCAGCAAAGTGGAAGGATATAAAATTAATTCAAACAAACCAGTAGCCTTCCTATACTCGAAGGATAAACAGGCTGAGAAAGAAATTAGGGAAATGACACCCTTCACAATTGTCACAAACAATATAAAGTATCTTGGTGTTACCCAAACCAAATAAGTGAAGGATCTGTATGACAAGAACTTCAAGTCTCTGAAGAAAGAAATCGAAGAAGACCTCAGAAGATGGAAAGATCTCTCATGCTCATCGATTGGCAGGATTAATATAGTTAAAATGGACATCCTGCCGAAAGCAATCTACAGATTCAATGCAATCCCCAACAAAATTCCAACTCATTCTTCATAGACTTAGAAAGAGAGCAATTCTCAAATTCATTTGGAATAACAAAAAACCCAGGATAGCAAAAACTACTCTCAACAATAAAAGAACTTCTGGGGGGAATCAACATCCCTGACCTCAAGCTGCACTACAGAGCAGTAGTGACAAAAACTGCATGGTATTGGTACAGTGACAGGCAGGTAGATCAATGGAATAGAACTGAAGACCGAGAAATGAACCCACACACTTATGGTCACTTGATCTTTGACAAAAGAGCTAAAACCATACAGTGGAAAAAAGAAAGCATCCTAAACAAATGGTGCTGGTTCAACTGGCCTACTGGTGCTGGAACTGGTGCTGGTTCTAGTCTACGTGTAGAAGAATGCAAATTGATCCATTCCTATCTCCATGTACAAAGCTCAAGTCCAAGTGGATCAAGGACCTCCACATAAAACCAGATACACTGAATCTAATAGAAGAGAAAGTGGGGAAAGGTCTGGAACACATGGGCACAGGGGAAAAGTTCCTGAACAGAACACCAATGGCTTGTGTTCTAAAATCAAGAATCGACAGATGGGACCTCATAAAATTACAAAGCTTCTGTAAGAAAAAGGACACTGTAAATAGGACAAAACAGCAACCTACAGATTGGGAAAAGATCTTTACCAATCCTACGTCTGATAGAGGGCTAATATCCAATGTATACAAAGAACTCAAGAAGTTGGACTCCAGAGAACCAAATAACCCTATCAAAAAATGGGGAAGAGAGCTAAACAGAGAATTCTCAACTGAGGAAACTCGAAGGGCTCAGAAGCACCTAAAGAAATGTTCAACATCCTTAGTCATCAGGGAAATGCAAATCAAAACAACCCTGAGATTTCACCTCACACCAGTCAGAATGGCTAAGATCAAAAACTCACATGACAGCAGATGCTGGTGGGACTGCAAGCTGGTACAACCACTCTAGAAATCAGTTTGGCGGACCCTCAGAAAATTGGACATAATACCACCTGAGGACCCAGCTATTCCACTCCTGGGCATATACCCAGAAGATGCTCCAACATGTAATAAAGACACATGCTCCACTATGTTCATAGCAGCCATATTTATAATAGCCAGAAGCTGGAAACAACCCAGATGTCCCTCAACAAAGGAATGGATACAGAAAATGTGGTACATTTACACAATGGAATACTATTCAGCTATTAAATGAAATTCGCAGGCAAATGGATGGAACTTGAAAATGTCATCCTGAGTGAGGTTAACTCGGTCATAAAAGAACAAACATGGTACATGTTCACTGATAAGTGAATATTAACCCAAAAGTTAGGAAAACCCATGATTCAATTCACAGCATGGGGTCCCAGATGGAGGAGTTGGAGAAGGGACTGAAGGAGCTGAAGAAGTTTGCAGCCCCTTGGGGAGGGAGCAACAGTGTCAACTGGTCAGCCCCCCTCCCTCTCCCTCCCCCCACCGCACTCCCAGAGACTGCATCACTAACCAAAGAATGCATATGGAGGGACCCATGGTGCTGACCACACATGTGGCTGAGGAGGGCCTTACTGGCCATCAGTGGGAGGTGAGGCCCTTGGGTCTGAGTGTTAGATGCCCCAGTATAGGGGAATGCCAGGGAGGGAAGAGGGGAGTGAGTGGGTGGGTGGAGGAATACCCTCATAGAGGCAGGGGGAGGGTGGATGGAATAGGGGGTTTGCAAAGGGGAGACCTGGAAAGGGGAAAACATTAGAAATGTAAATAAAGTATCAAAACAATGGCTTCTATTCTCATAAAGTAATATTCTTATTTTTAAGTAATTCTTACTGTTTCTATTTAAATCTAAGTTCCTAGTTTGAAAATGTACAAAGACCATTACTTGCAGGTATAATCTGGGTTCTACTGAAGAGGTTGACTAAATAACAGATTATGATCAAAATATTAATTTATGAAAAAAATATTAGATGTGAAAACTCTGTAAGTTCAATATGCAAGACCATTCACTATATGGATGACATCCATGTCCTGAGATGGATATCTAACAGTTATCATTATTTACTGATAAATACAAGGCTTGAGTATAAAGACTTATACTAGAGAGCAAGGCTTCTAAGAATCAGAATTATAAAACATAAGTGTAGTTTTAATACAGGTCACAAATATATGTATTTCAATAACAAGGAGAAAATAAAAGTTCTTCAGCAGAAAATAAGTGAGTACCATTGTTTTAAATTTACTTATTTGAAAAGCTAATTTGAAATATTTGATGTTTCTCAGTTTTGTTTAGAAAGTATAAAAGGAAGCCATAAGAGCTGAGGCCGCAGGTCATTGGTAGAGTACATCAAGCTTCCTTAAGACCTTTGGTTTGGTTGATACAATCACACACACACACACACATACACACACACACACACACACCTTAAAGGAATTAATGTTATCACTTCATTAAGATAAAATAGAACCCCACAAACACCCTTAGACCAAAACTACCCAACCTGACAAACAAGCTGTAAATAAATACCTCACAGCAATCTCTTTATTTCAAGCAAAAAAATCATTTCTAGTTTCCTGGATGTCACTGTACTGAAGAATCTGACCTCAGAAAGAGTCTCCTTTCGCCTTCCCTCAAAGTTGTGTGGTCCCTACTCACACCCCCACCAAATACTTGCTAAGAAAAACTCAACCCAAGACTTCACCAGACCTTAGTCTGACCTTGAATTTACTTAACAAAGGCTTTGAGGTGCGGTCCAGTGGCAGGGCTCAAAAGGTAAAGGTACCTGCAGCCAAGCCTGACTTGAGTTCTATCACTAGAATTCACAAGGTAAAAGGAGAGAACAGATGCCCACAAAACTGCCCTCTGAACTCCACACATGCACTGTGGGTATACACACTCAAAACATACACACACACACACACACACACACACAAATTTCTAAGAAGGTTTTATCTTCTAGCTGCAGGTGTATCTTTTCCCTACTATGTATGTGGGGAGGGAAAGCAGGCAAGGTAAGAAGATAAGGGTATTTTTGTTTTTCTTTGGGACAATTTCCCACAGTGACTTCAGTTATGTTCCATACCATTCCTTACTGATGCAAAGGCTGGCATGAGCACGCAGTTCCACTACTACCCAGCAGAGGGAGATGGAGCTTAAAAGTAAAAGAATACAACGAAAACATGACAATTAGAGAGAATGGGTGGGGGTGTGGAAACTGGTAGGAGCTCCCCCCCCCCCCCCCCCCCCCCGCTGAAGTAGAGCTGACTACCAGAGCAGCAAGAGCAGAGCCCAGGTCCCAGAAGGGAAGGGAGCCCCAAGAGACACATCAAATGAAGAATAGCGTACTCAGAATCAGCCTGAGCTAGAGTAAGAGTAAGTCCCTATCACAGAAAACAAAGCTAAAACAATAATATTTATTTTAAGGATGCTAAGTAGAAATAGCAATGCATGTAGGCCATGTGTGCTTTAATAAGAAATAGCAACAATAGCAGAAATCAAAATAGCAACCTTTACATAAAAGAGCAGCTGCAAGGCTAAAACCAAGGTGAAATGACAGTCTTCTCTCCCTACAGATAGAAAGGCGATCATCTTCTGTGCCCTCAACAGGCTTTTCTAGCAGTCCTCTCTCACAGGACAGTAGAGTGTGACACTCCCAAAGTGCAAGCATCTCAATTTGCACTCTAGGGCTTGATTTAACAGATACTGACACAGCTAGGAGTCAAAATGGAGATTCCATAACACAGTTAAGTAGTTTATAAAACTCACCTGTAGGCTTAACTGAATAAAACCCAATGGCTTCTCCTTTCTTCCACAGAATCTTAGCATAGTCAGTACTGCTATGACACAGGAATGGGATCTCATTTCTCTCCATTTCCTGTTTTCTATAAATAATCCGATTGAGAACATAGAGAACCACTCTTTCTCCAAGAGTGCTCACCTACAAAGAAAGTCAAACAGCAGGCATAGCAAGTTACAATATGCAGCTATTCCACAGCTCCTACTGTCATTCAGAACACTTCATGTACAGTCACCACAATTTAAAAACATTCTATTATCATAGATCAAGGCTAATCATTTATAACAAAATAACGGCCGATTCCCACACACACATTTTATGCATGGGATACTCCCTTGTAGCAAATTCTAAAAAGGGGCAGGCAGGCCCCAAGGCACACACTGTCCACATCTCACTCAGTACAGTGTCTTCGTCACCCCAGCTGCCCAGATCCAAGGGGTGGGTGTGTGTATAGCCCTAACTACTGCTCCCCTCTACAGACTCCACTTCAATTCATTAACCCCATTCCTGCCCCTACATTATTTATTTAAAAAAAACAAACAAACAAAAAAAAAAAAACAAAAAAAAAACCAAAAGCAAAAAACAGTCCTATTGCCAGGCGACTCTCAGAACAATGACCTCATTTCAGGAAGGCAGCCATCACTATGCCCTGGGGAAAGCATCTTTCTCTCCGTTTTGGGGTTCCTTTAACTGCCCTGACTTTGCTCTAAGAATATCTAGTCCCCCCCCCCCACACACCCCAATGCTAAAGCAGATGAGCAGAGAAGTCTGGCTAAACATGCTTGCGGCCCAGCCCCCCCTCCACACTGTCACAGCCCTACACGGGGATCCCGGCCTTCTGCTGTTAGTCAGCTTTCCAATGGGCATCACTAAGGCTAGAAACAAGAGTTCTGTTTGTAAGTCTATTTTCTTCCAAGTCCCCTTAAAGGAAAACAACTTTGTTGGGATTAGCTGTGCAGAGAAGGAAAACTATTAATGACAAGTGCAAAATACCCCCCGCAGGGGCTCTCCTGAGCCAAACATTACAAGATGGCAAAACTGCCTTGCTCAACTAAATGACAAGGCCACTTCTTTACACAGCACTAACCAACAAAAACTCCCTCACATTGAGCTGAAATCTACTTCTCAGTGGCTATTCTTGATATTATGCCACACAGAGTACCAACATTTGAAGACAGCCATGATGTTTTCTCTCAATTTGATACCCATGCAACATTAACTACTGAAGAAAGACTAAGGCCAGCTGAGACAACCCTTGGAATCTCCATCCTCTGTTGAGTGCTTCAGACCCTCTACATGTGTTCATGCATTTATCACCAGCACTGGAGATAGTGTGGAGCTAATTGAGTTTGCTTCATGAATTCAAGGCTTCCTTATACTCCCATTAACTAAAGCAGACTCTTTCTCACACACGCTGCAGTTTCAGTATGAGATTAGTGGTGTGCACGTACATCTAGTCTTTCTGAAACATACACATATTACCTTCCACCTATTCCCATTTAAATTCATTTGTTCCCATTTATTTTTTTTTAGAGACAGTGTCATGAAGCCAAGGGCAATCTTGCATTTACTATGCTGCTGAGAATGACCTTGAACTTCTGATCCTCCTGTCTTTAAATCTAGGGCTTCATGCACACAAGGCAAGCACTCTTCCAACTCACATACATCCTAGCGATGGTGGTTTGAATGAGAAATGTCACCCACAGGCTCAGGTTTGGATCCCAGTTGGTGGCACTATTTTGGGAGGCTTTAGTGGTGCTGCCTTGCTGGGAAAGTACATCACTGGTGACAAGCTTTGGATAATATATATAGCCGTGCCCTACTCCCAGTTGCTGTCTCTGCTTAGTGCTTGTAGCTCAGGATGGAACCTCTCAGCTTCCTACTCCGGACACCATGTATGCTGCTGTCATGCATCCCTATCATAATGGACTCTTATTTCTCCTGGAACTGTAAGCCCAAACAAACTCTACATTCTGTAAGGTCACGGTATTTTATCACAGGAAAATGCCTAATACACAGATTACACCTTTCTTTCTGGATTCTGCTTTTCAGAGATTAGTTCTCTCATTCAGCACAGGGATATAGACAGGGACAGAGAAAACAGGTAAGCGTGCCATCCACGTCCTTCAGGGAACTGGCAGTGTGACTTGATGGCCAAGACAGAAATGGGGGAAAGTCCTGCAGCATCAGCCTAGGGACCTCCAGCACATAACTAAGCATAAATCTGAGGCCTAGGATTATAATCTGTTTTACCACAACATATAAAGCAGAGGAAAGTAAGCTCTAAAACAACCATGTCGCCGACTCAACGTCGTATATTTATAAGCAATTGTTATTTCCTCCTGTGACTTCACCAACTTTTCCTAATTAGGCAGACCTGACTAGAATGGCTGGTCTCCCTGCACCTCCCCTCAGTCATCTCCCATCTCCTCGGAGGTGATACAGTCATACAGATATTAAGTCTAATTTCGGGTCTTAAGTCGTTCTCTTTTCCCAGTCCATACCTGGAGGCTTCAGTTTCCTCACGTGAGTAGGAGGGGCACTCTACCTATCTGTCCTTCAACCCTCACCTGCATGTCCTCTACAAAAATGCCACCTCGGTCATATTTCCATTCCACGGGGTACTTTCTCTATGTGCACTTCCACTGTCAGAGCTGATGTTACACTCTTGCACACCTATCCACGCCTAGCTCATGACTTTATACATGCCTTAAATCCTTCTACCTTCATAGGAGCTCAAGATTAGGCTGCACTGCAAAGGCTGGCAAATATCCAGATGTGCACTCTCCTGGCTTCTGTAAGATGGGCCTCTTACTGCAGAATCTAAAGGCATATTCCAGAATAAATACAATGTTCAGAAGAAATGACGGCTGGTACACTATTCGAAAACGTCTTCCTTTCAAGAATAAACACAATATCCAGAAGAAGTACTCATATATCACTCCCCTAAAATTCCTTCCCTTGAGTCTGATGTCTCTAGAGTTCCACACTCAAAAGAACAGAAACAAGAACAGGCAATACAGCCTGTCCAAGATGTCAAAATCTGGCATGCCTCTTGTTCCTTCCAATTCATGTGGTTCAACTGCAACCACACCACAAAGCCAGCTTCTCCTCCACCACAGACGCTCGGAAGCTTAAGTAGAGAAAGGTAGCTTACATGAGCTAGCCCGCAGAGCCCAGGCCCCTTCTCACCTAATTCTCGGGAAAGGCAGGACCGTAGAAACAGAGGAAGCTCAAACGACCCTGCTTTCACCATTAGAAAACCCAGGAGATCAGTGCAACTCGGTATATGAACTGGGGAGCGGCCAGGGACATCAAGAACTATCACTATGTACAGGAGTCACTGAAGGACATGATCTTATTACCTGCTTCAGCCCTTCTCTAGAAGGCTCAGATGTTTTCACAATATCATCAATGGCCCACCACTGACCAACAAGGTAAAGTGCCACAGCTAAAATAGAAAAACGGCCATTAACATTTAAGTTTATAGGGTTCAAAGAGGCAATATTGCTCCTCAATAAGGATTATATATACACAATAAAATACACCCATTCTTGCTTGCTTTCCTTTTCAGTCATGTTGAGAGCCAAATCCAATCCCTGTCACACCAGGTAAATCTCTGCCCTCAGCTAAACCCTCCTCCCCACACCCCCTGGACCCACACTTCCCACCTCTATTTTCAAACCCACCTCATTCGTTAAAGGTTTAATTCTATGCAATTGAGAATTACATTTTTCTAAAACTAAAATTTGAAAGAAGTTTTTTTACACAGATTCTTTTGCATACGTTTTTTACACAGATTCTTTTGTGTAAGTTTCTCAATAAATTGCTCACGGTTTGACTTCAAGTCCCTCAATTTACAAAAACGAAGCAAAGACAGGACCTGTAAGGGAATCCTCAGGTGCAAAGAGAGCAAGAATCTTCTGGGTCTGACTGCCGCCATAAAGAGGTACAAAGCCCACATTTGACAGGCTAACGGGAATCTGAAACATAAGATGATTCAAGGTTAGTGGGGAGTTTAATGAAAATACATGGCAACAAACACCAAAGGATTTACCAGAACTTAAGCTAATCTCCCATTTATTTTAATATACAGCTTCATTTCATGAGGTAATATCACTAGTCTCCCCTAAAAAGAATAAAATCAAAAAGTGACAATGAAAGCAGGCTTCTCTTCTGCAAGAATTTTTATTCTCTTGTGGAAAAAATGAAAATTTGTTTCTATTGATATTCCTAGACACTAGGCATGCTACTGAGTAAATGCAAACATCACCGCAAAACCTACTATAGTTTATTATCATTAGATTTCATATGAGGGACATATTTTATTTTCTAGTAAAAGAAACCATAGGGTAAACAGATGCTTCATCAGGACACACCCAATCCTTTCACACAGCTCTGCATTCACTGACTCAGAGCCAATTTAGAGAATTAGAGAACACTTGTGCTGCCAAAGTTGTTAACTCTTCACCTCAGGCGGTACGACAGGTCACGGGTAAAGGCGCTTGCTGCCAAATCTGACACCGGAGTTTAATCTTCAAGTTCCACACAGTAGGAGGAAGTTCCACACAGTAGGAGGGGAGAACTAGCTAAAAGCTGTCCTCTGATCCCCACACATGCCCATACCCACACTAAAGGTAATAAAAATGTTCAGTTCTTTAAAGTCATCATCATCCCAGAAGCTGTGGGGCCTTAGCGATATTAAGAAGTCTGGACACTTCAGTTCACAGTGGAATTTAAATGATCCCAAGTCTCAAAGTAACACAGCTTAATGATTAAAATTTTTATTTTTCAAAATTGCAAAATTTTTAAAGAAGAGAAGATTATTACCACAAAAATGTAATTTGTGGAGTCTTACTGACTTTTTTTTAAATTACAATTAACTTCTAAATTCACAAAATGTAAACTCAAAGTAAATTTAAGTGACACAGCTTCAACATGTATCTTGTCTTATCAAAACTGATAAACTTACCTGGATCCCAGCATGGGGCTGGGGCACAGATGGATCCTAAAGGCTCACTATCTGGCAAGCCTAACTGAAATGACAAGTGTCAGGTCTGGTCAAAGACCCTGTCTCAAGAGAATAAATTATAAAGCAACAGAAGACATCTAATGTCCTTCCCTGGCCTCTGTGTGCACATACAGCAATGCACACATTCATATGCATGTACACACACACACACACACACCATGAACCCCTGCTTTGCCATTCAATTTCTTAATATTGCTTAGTTGCTATTAACACACTTTACTTGTAGGTTTCTGGTAATTATTTCAAAATTGATTTTTTAAAAAGATACTGATTTCATATGTAACTGGACAGGTTGGTAAAAATCAGGCAGAATGCCTTACCGTAATATTGAGAATAGAAAACCATTCTGGATTTTCAGGGTCCCCACACCTTAACTTGGAGAGGTAATCCTCAGCAGAATTTTCCAATTCCTCATGTGTGCAGTTATCCAGCAAATCCACAGGGAAGGCCATCCTCCAACAAACCTGGAACAACACACTTAGAATGGAAACTAAACACACATAACAAACAAGAAACCTACTGTATTTTACAGTAAGAGACCTCTATTTCAATTTGTCGAGATAGATAGCTTTAATCTGTTGATTTAGGCACGTATGTCAAAAACTTCCTAGTATTATTCACTTATATTCAACAGGCAATAAAGCCAGATAGGTGGCTCACACATGTAATCCAAGCACTTGAGACTGAGGCAGGAGAACTAGTTTGAGTTTGAGAATAGCCTGAACTACACAGAGTTCCAGGCCAGCCAAGACATAAGATACCTTGTCTCAAAGCAACAAAAAAGTAGGCAATGAATCATTCATGGGTACTTCATAAACATTTATACAGTTTTAAGACATACACATATGCTCACACACATCAAGTTGTATGTATAATATACCCCTTTACATAGCCCTCAACATAAGGTCAATATAAAACATGGGCTGGGGCTAGAGAGATGGCTTGGCAGTTAAGAATGCTTGTTGCTCTTGTTTAAAAAAAACAAAAAACAAAAAACAAAAAACAAAAACCTCTTGCCAGGCAGTGGTGGCGCACGCCTTTAATCCCAGCACTCGGGAGGCAGAGGCAGGTGGATTTCTGAGTTCGAGACCAGCCTGGTCTACAGAGTGAGTTCCAGGACAACCAGGGCTGCACAGATAAACCTTGTCTCAAAAAACAAAAAAAAAAAAAAAAAAAAAAAAACCCAAAGAAAAGACAATCTTTCTTAAGATAGTGGAAATATGATTAAGTTTATCAACAACATGGTAACAGGTCTCCCTAAAATGGTTTAGTATAATCCAAAACTAATGAAAATACCTTTGTTGTTTTTCTTGGAGCTACTTAAGTTGAATAAAGTTAAAATGAAAGAGCAAACAAGCAAAATAGCTAGGAAATCCTTAAAAGTCAGAAATAAAAACACTTTCGTGTTTTTTGCAACATGAAACAATCACATAAATGAAAAGACCCTTGAAAACCAAGTAAATGATAACAAATCTCCATCAGTGGGCAAAGAATTTGTTCAAATGATTCTTTCATAGTCTTTATGATTAAAGAGAACATTAATTTTGCTGACTTTTTAACTTACAACTGAAATCTTTAATAACTCACCACTGCTTCTGTGAGAAATAAAAACATTACTGTATCTGCCAGTGAATGTTTTGGGCCTTGTTTTTGGTACACAGTAGTCTACCAGATACAATTTATTTATCCACTCTACTGCTGATAGACAACTGGGTTTTTTCCCCAGTATTTAGCAATACTGAATAAGCCCACTGTGAGAAGGCCTACTGACTCTTCTGTTAGACACATGCCCTCCTTTGTTAGGTCTATACCTGCATGCTAATTAATCTCACTAAAACCAAGACAAGCAGGTCTTCCATCCTGATGAGATGCAACAAGACATCTATCCAAAGGTAACCAATCCATTAACAAATTATATGGGAAAAAGCACCAAAATACAGCGTTAGCCAAATTCAAACTGTGAGTTTCCTCAATAAATATTTGTGTGGTATGGGGTTTATCTGGGAAAAAGTAGGACACAGCATAAATTCAGAAACTTCAGCGACATACGGACACTGTGTATTCTGAAGAGCATCCTGATCAGTGTGTTCTTGAAATTTTTCATGATAAAAAGTTCAGTAAGAAGAGCCAGATTCAATTCCCAGCACTCACAGGGTGGCTCATAACCCATTTGAATACCAGGTCTAGGGGATCTGATACCCTCTTTTGGCCTTTACATACAGGCAAAGCTCTCATACACATAATTTTTTTTTTAAAGAAAATAATAAAATGATGACCTATGACAACTACTACTGAGCTTCCAGTTCTTAAAGAGGTAAGAACAAAGCTAGGGTCTACAGTTCTAGTCATAAGCTTTTTTAGTTCTTAATGTATTTAGTGTAAACATCCATGCCATGGCTTGTGAGCAGAGGTGAGGACAGCCTGCAGGGACTCAGTTGTTCCTTTCACCGTGTGGTACTGGGGACTAACCTCAGGGATTCAGCATGGTATCAAGCTCCTTGACCCACTGAGCAACCTTGGTCCCACCCGACCCCATTTTTATTAACCCAAAATCAAAACTAGAAAGCCTAATTGTAACACTTACTGACAACCTCTTCAACTTTGACTTATGGATTGACTAGCTTTGCTTTGTTGGGGGTTTGGGGATGTGTGTCTGGCATGCCCGTGAAGGTCAGAGAACAACTTGCATGAACTGATTTCTCCTTCACCAAGTAGGCCTCACCCTTCGTGTAGTTAGGTTTCACAGCAACTCCTTTTTACCTGCTGGTAAATCTTTTTTTAAAAAAAAAAAAAAAAAAATCATGAAAGGGGGCTGGAGAGATGGCTCAGCAGTTAAAAGCACAGACTGCTCTTCCAGAGGTCCTGAGTTCAAATCCCAGCAACCACATGGTGGCTCATAACCATCCGTAATGAGATCTGATGCCTTCTCCTGGGGTATCTAAAGACAGCTACAGCTAGCGGGGCCAGAGAGAGAAGAAAAAGTGTCTGAAGACAGCTACAGTGTACTTACATATAATAAATAAATAAATTTTTAAAAATCATGAAAGGATTAAAAAAATAAATAAATCAACAGAATCTTTTATTCCCATCACCACCAAACATGGAGGGTAAAGGGAGGAAGAGTAGAGAGAGATCACCAGAACTGAAGAGCAACTGTGAGACGCCCCTGCAATGACTCCATTTTCCCCAATACATACATAGCTAGGAGAGACACGCAGTAACAGTGATACGTAGCTCAATATTCTGAATTTTGAAGATATGCTAAGGAGGCATAATATTTTACCACTGTCTGAAATTTGGTTTTAAAGACTTTACCACTATGTATACATTAAACTGAAAATCTAATTTTATATGTTTATATTTTTAATAAAACTGATTTTTAAAAGTCAAAATTTGTAAACAGAACACTTAAATTCAACCCAGAGTTAATAAATATAAATGTCTAAAATTCTCATTTTAGAGAAAGTGAGAAAAGTTTGTAAAACTATTTGAAAGTAATATTGTGGGATTCCAAGAAAATTTTGAAGAGAAAACAAATCCTATGATTTTCAGAGCTATCAACCAGAATCTTGGGTGGAAGGATTCATATACACATAATAAAATATTAGCTCTACAGTAAGTAACACAGCTTAATTGTCAACGTAGGCAATCTGAAATAGCTATGCTACAGATAAAACCAAGCAAAAGGCCCTGGGCTGGGAGGAGGAGGAGGAGGAGGAGGAGGAGGATCAGGAGGAGGAGGAGGAGGAGGAGGAGGAGGAGGAGGAGATAGTCAGTGCTGCCTTGTAGAGTTGCCCGAGTTACCCGCTGTGACTCTCCTTTGGTCAGAGGCAGATGGGATAGGACTAACCTCGGAAAACTCATTCTCCTTCACTCTTAAACATTTTAAAGTGGAAACATAACTTCGGGGTTTGATTTCATTGTCAAATGTTATTCCTTTACCTACATACAAAATTGTATTAACGTAGAAAACAATCCTGTTTCTCAAGTTTGGTAATTTAGATGTATTCAAACTCAAAACCACAAATGCACCAGGAAAAAAAATACTAGAAACTACAACTTATGAACAGTTTTACAACAACTAAATCAATCACAAGTTTTAATATGAAAAAAATTAAAATAATTCTCTACCTCTAAAGACCTAATAACAAATCCATCACAGGTTTTAATGTGAAAAATGAGTTCTTTAATCCTACGGCCTACTCACATGCAGATACACCCCACCCTCTACAAGTCTCCTGTGTTTCCAAGTCTACCCTGACACCCACTACTTTTCTTATTAGCCACTCTCAATACTAAACTTAGGAAACCCTGAGATGCTAAAGTTTCCTACTTTAAAGATAGTCTTACATTTAACACAACAGCTGTCGTAATTTGAATGTTCACATGGGCATCAATTCAAAGGCTAAGGTGCAGATTCACACCATTTTAACAGTGAAGAGTCACAGTTTAAGAAACTTGACCAGTACTAACCACTAGTGAAGCACAGAAAGGACACCTTCCAGTGTAATTATTTGTATTCAATATGCAAACTCACACATCAGTATTTTTTTCAGTTAAATTTTTGTTAAGTTGTAATTACTTCATAATTTAATATTCTATACACATACATTAGAAAGAACACTAGAACTGGAACTGTGACCCTGGGTTAGCCTTACCACTACCTTT
Organism: Rhynchomys soricoides; assembly: GCA_019843965.1. NCBI lineage: Eukaryota > Metazoa > Chordata > Mammalia > Rodentia > Muridae > Rhynchomys > Rhynchomys soricoides. Next base: position 14,564,495 of record JADRCH010000005.1, on the reverse strand, counting down.
ACAGTCACATACAAGTTACTTACCGTCTGTCGGCTTCTACAGTGACATCAGTAATTCAATGCAGCTGGACAGGCTGATCCTAAAGGCCTTTTAAACCTCTAAATTCTTAGAATTAGAAAAAATCTTCTCCTAGCACTCTAATGGCTCTACTCCACTTACAAAGTGAGAAAAGATGAGAGGTGTGGGGGAGGGGTGCTACGATACCCCCTGATTCTCTCTCTTGTTTCTAAGCTTCTGTTCTGTTATATAACTGTAAAGCTGTCAGGTCAAATTTTGTCAAGTACTTTAGGCTCTACCCATGTAAGGCCTAAACAGATTCTACATGACTGAGAAAGCTTAATGGAACCGTAAGCCAACTAGCTCATCAAAAAACAGACACAGAATGGACAGTGAAGTGTAAGAATTGTCCAAATTAATTCATAAATTAAATGTTATGCCCAAGAATCCCGGCCAAGCTGTACAGAAACATAAGCAGACCTCTCACAGAAGAATTCCAAGATCAGCCCCAGGCACTCTGCCTCTACCTCTCAGCAATCTCACCTTTCCCTTCGATTTTTTTTCCTATATATTTATTTTTCTGAGACAGGGCTTTCTCTGTGTAGACCTGTCTGTTCTGAATTTGATTTTGTAGTCCAGGCTTTCCTCAAACTCAGAGATCCACCTGCCTCTGCCTCCCAAGAACTGGGATTAAAGGGTGTGCCACCATGGCCAGCCTTCCCCCAGATTTATAAAACTACATAACAGAATGAAGGTTCTAGGCAATATGAAAAAGCAGGGTAGAAAAAAGGGTCTATCAGTATAATTTTCCCTCTACTTATTGCTGATGACTGCCAGTCAACGGTACCATAAAAACTGAGAGAAACACATTTCTACACTCGTCCAGAATTATTACATGATTTCCACAGGCTTCTGCCACTGATTGGGGGGCTTCTTGAGGAGCAGACCCCAGATCAAAGTACAAGCATATCTGAGGTGAAGGAATTCTCTGATAAACAATTGTCTCAACCCATCCAAGTCATGACCCTGCCCGACTCACATGATTGCTTCTTCAAGGACACCTTAGGTTCCTAGTCACCAATCAGTAATGCCCTCTCAACGTCACACAGAAAGCCAGTTTCTAACTGGGGGATTCTTTACTCCCTTTCTCCCTAATTCCTTTCCTTAGCTAACACAAGTCCTGTACCAATCACCTCAAGCGATCTCTTTGCCTTACCTTTCTCTTCTCCCCATCCCCTCCACAGGCCCTAAGTCCTAGATGCACCGGGCGCATCCAAACACTCATTTTCCTGAGATCCAAGAAGCTGAGTGTGCCAACCACGGAATAATTGAAAGGGCCACCACCACACAAATCTGCCTGCTCCTCGGCAGTGCTCAATGAGCCCCCTCTACTCCCCGGAAAAGATTTGCTAACGGCTGGGTAAGGGTTGCCTCTAAGTTTGTAGGTCCATGGTTAAGATCTTCAATAGCATTTATACCTGCTGCCTCCAATATTTGTATTGCAAACCCTACATACATATCGTACATTCATTTGACAAACTAAAAACCCAATTTCCTTTTCAAGGGCATACAACTTGTAAGCAATAGAGATAACTGACTCCAGTCAAAGTCTGCTCTTTCAATGACAGCATCGAACCATTTCTAAAAATATAAGTGGTGTTGGGGACCCTAAGAATATCTATCAGGAAAGTCTTAAATATAGTACTTCTCAAAAGTATTTTTAGAAATATTCTAACTAAAGGTTTAATTCTCTCTTCATGTCCAGGAAAATTCTTGGAACAATAACAACAACAAAAAATCATTTAAACCTAAAAGAACTGGCATTTTGTATACTATGGCGTCTATACTGGCTAATGCCATGTGCCCTGGAACCAAACTGACAGAATTCAGTTGTATGACCTTGGGCAAATACAGAAGCTATGGGGCATGAAAAGAAAAGGACCTCCATTGGGGCAGAAGTAAGCTGTGACTAGCTGCTGAGCATGATAAAAGCTTGCACCAGTCCTGGGCTTGGTGTGGCTGCTTGTGGTCAGCTACTAGGGAGGGTGAAGCTTGAGGATCCCTTGAGCTCAGGACCTTGAGGCCAGCCTGGGCAACACTAACACTCTAACTCAAAGTTTGTGTCTAAAACAGAAAAGTCACAGGTAAATTATAATCAGTATGGCCATAATCCACAAGAGCTAATCAACTAATACTGAGAAAGTATTTTTAAAGCTAAAATGCATAAACATTGGCAAAGAACATGAACAGAATTATTAATACAGAAAAAATTAATACCAAAAGCTGCCAAATTCCTTTTTAAAAGCCTACCTGATATGTATTTTAAAAATTATGAATAGTATCAGTACAAATGCATACACAAAAATCTGAGAATACACACTGTATTCTTAACAGTGTTTAGTCCTAATGAAAAAGGACCCTAAGGAAGAACACACAAGACCACAGACGGCGTTCAGAGCCTCCTTCCTCCACAGCCTCACGCTGCAGCTCAGCCGCTCTTGAACGTAACAAGCTGTCTCCTTTCTACCTCTAAACAAGGCAGAATGGACCTGGGGGTTCTGTAGTGGAAGCAAAGCAGGACTTGTATAGCTGAAATAGACTAAAAGATGTCCGAAAAGTGCTGAACAGTCAGAACACAGGTCCGAAGTGACTGTCCTGGCTGGAAGTGGCGGGTGGGTCCTCCTTACTCATCCTGCACTATGAATGACTACAGAGAAGGCATCTTCACCCCTGATACATTTCAAAGCTTCACAATAAGTTAATAAATGACCTTGAATCCAGAAAGACACAAACTGCAGCTGAAGCTTCCACTAAATGCATGCTGTCCTATTAAGGACCTACCGTATTTGCCTCTAGGACAACAGCGACTCCAGTACTCCATGAGCAGATTACCAAACACTGCTTACACTCTCACAGAAGCAACGAACAAAGCACAGAGAAAGTACTTAAAGGAATGCCGTGAGACAGTGTCCATTTCAATATTAAATCTCAGACTTTGTTTTATACCTGGTTTCTTTACCATATAATCACATCTGACTTTTCTGGGATTTATTAAAGTTGCCAGGGTTCAGCATAGCCTCCAAGACTAGTTCTGTAATACAGGAATACAAACAACACATTTAGTGTTGCCACTATCTTTAACATAAAATACCACAGACATCTGTGGAACCACAAGGATTGCTTTAAATGTAAAGGAACTTATCTAGTTCACAAGAGAAACAAAAACAAACACAGCGCTTCCTTTTGGCCTATTTATGGACTATACAATCAATCACCACCATCCCCAATCCTACTCTCTAACGTTTGTGCTAAATGGCTACGATTGGGAAGTGTTCCCCAAAGGCCCAGGGCTTAGTAATTAGCCTGCAGCACCATTGGGGACTAGTGGAACCTTTCAAAGGCAGGTTGACAATCAGAAATAGCCACTACAGGCTTATTTACCTAAGAAAAAATATTCACTCATTTCTCATTTACAGCAGGTTCATAGGAAGGAAAAACAGACAGTAGGTTTCCTGTGTAACTGCAAAACATATTTAAGCAATGAATGACTGAATGAAAATGTGTAAAGAACTATAGAAATTATCCCTGAAAAGACAGTCTCTAAATGAAAGCATCAAGAAGAAAAGTCCCAGTCAGAAGCCAGAAAGCAGAGAAAAGGCAAGTACTTGGATTTACCAAGACAGCTAAGATAAAGACAATTGAGAGCAGAAACGCAGAAAGTAAACAGGTCAGACAAGAGTACACTATCAACACTGTCTCAGTCAGTGTTCTATCGCTGAGAAGAGACACCATGACCACGGCAACTCTTATAAAGAGAAAGCATTTAATTGGGACTGGCTTACAATTTCAGAGGTTGGTCCACTATCCTCATGGTGGAAAGCATGGCAGCACACAGGAAGACATGGTAGTTTAGAGTTCTACATCGAGTTCTACATCTGGATCTGAAGGCAGCAGGCAAGAGAAAGCCACTGGGCCTGGCTTGGGCTTTTGAAAACCAAAACCCACCTCCAGTGACACACTTCTGTAGTGTGTAGTTTTTGTTACACTGCTCCGGATATATATTTCATATATTTGAATGCTTGGTCATTAGGGAGTGGTACTACTTGAGAGGGGTTAGGAGGTGTGGCCTTGTTGGAGGAAGTATGTAGGGGTGGTTCTGATGCTCTGATCAGGAGTCTGCCTGGGAACGCTGAAGGTCCTGTTGCCCCACTGGTTCTTGATCAGTTAGCACCCACCCAGATCCACAGATGAAAAACACACACAAGCTTATCTTTAATGTGCTTTTTAGCTCAATGGCTGGACACCTCTAAGCCTCCTGCAGCTAACGTGCCCTTATCTTCACTCCCAGCTCAGCACCTCTAACTCTACCCTCACCTTAGTTGCCGTTACCTTCACCTTGCTCAGTACCCTAAATCTGCCCTCAGCTTAGTTACGTTTCTAATCTCCCACCTGCTCCCCCAGGCCCAGTCAGGGAAGTAGCCAAATGGCCACTCCACCCAAGATCTCACATGGCTGGTGGCTCTCTCTCCCTCTGAAGCATGGCAAATCCTCTTTACTCCTCCAGGAACCAGGAAGTCTCGCCTCTTCTGCCCAGCCGTAGGCTGCTAGCATCCTTATTGATTGATCAAGAACCAATCCCACGCAGACTCCTGATCAGAGCATCAGAACCACCCCTACATACTTCCTCCAACAAGGCCACACCTCTTAACCCCTCTCAAGTAGTGCCACTCCCTAATGACCAAGCATTCAAATATCTGAGCCTATAGGGACCGTTCCTATTCAAACCACCACAAATACTGTATTACAGAATCCTTAACCTTATTTGACACATTAGCAGAAAGCCATTAGGCAACTCTGAGCAGGAAAAGCATTCAAAACTATATTTTTGATACTTTTTATATTTTAGTTATCAGACACACCAGAAGAGGGCATCAGATCCCATTACAGATGGTTGTGAGCCACCATGTGGTTGCTGGGAATTAAACTCAGGACCTATGGAAGAGCAGTCTGTGCTCTTAACCGCTGAGCCATCTCTCCAGCCCTTCAAAGCTATATTTTAAGACAGTTTACCCAGCAGTTATATACAGAGTAGATTCACTAGAAGAACTGAAGAGACAGAAGATGAAGGGACATTGTCAGTATCTTGTGGATAGGTAGTTACCCTTCGGGATCTATGGTAGATTGGTTCCAGGACTCATTCCCAGCCTAAAGATCTGCAGACCTAAGTTTCTTGTATGAGATGCCACAGCATTTGGAGATTATCTACGCACATCTTCCTGCAGAGTTTAAGTCATCTCTGGGTTACTTGTAAGACTGGAAATGTAAATGATGATTGTCCAACTGTACTGCTTAGGGAGTAATAAGAGAAGTCCAGCCGGGAGCACTCGGGGGGGGGGGGGGTGGCGGTGGTGGCAGAGACAGGCGGATTTCTGAGTTCAAGGCCAGCCTGGTCTACAGAGTGAGTTCCAGGACAGCCAGGGCTATACAGAGAAACCCTGTCTCGAAAAGCCAAAAAAAAAAAAAAAAAAAAAAAAAAGAGGATCTGGCGGCACATTATCTGTAACCTCAGCATGTGAATAGTACAAACAGGAAAGTCAGATGTTCCAAGTCATCCTCGGTCACACAGCTAAGTTGGGGGCTAACCTGGTTATTTGTGACATACAAACATAATATAATACAACAAAACAAAACACACACACCCCTACTCACCCAAGATAGGGAGCCCACTACAGACCAAAGTATGTATACTGCCAAAGTCCAGCTTAGTGAACCTTTGAGTTTTACTGGGGTTAGTTATAGGAACACGAATGACTCAAAGACAGCTGCATCACCAAAGCACCCAGCAGGACAGTGACAGCTCACAAAAGCAGGAAACCAGGGGCCTACTGCACAGATTGCAGGCAGCTCACCAGGTTGGAGAATTCCTTTCCAGGTAGCTCCATTGGTCCAAACCTCTTGCAAGGAGCTCAGCTGGTCTGTCTCTTCTAGGCAGCTAGCTAGTTTGGGCTACTTTCAGGCTTCTTGGCTGGTCCCTGCTTCTTTTGGGTCTGCTCCTGGCAAGCAGATAGGTGTGTCTCAACAGTTTTCTCTGCAGCTTGGCTTGTCTAAGAGGAACAGCAGTCTTTTCTGTTTATGTATACTTGTAGAAAATGGGGACTGGTGAATCCCATAGGTTTCAGGAACTTCTTGAGGTTATTTTGAGTTGTTGACTTCTTATCTGAATGAGCTTCCCAGAAGGACAGACTATTTCTATCCTGGAAGAAACTGCTATGTAACACTGGGCTACTTAAGTCCACCCCACCCGTAAAATAAAGTAAAATAATAAGGCTATATGTTTTAAAGTAGAAGTTAAAAACTGACAAAATAAAATGCCTACCAATTACTTCCTTAGCAAATTATTCAAAATAGAGCTAAGGGGAAAAATCAGATTTGCTAAAATTACATTATAATCTTTAAATCATTCACTGCCAAAGAAAAGAGAAAAATGAAACCCTGAGAGTTATGTAATACTATATTCAATATAAACCACACCAAGTTGTGTGTGAGGGTTTGGGGGTTGCCAGCATATGTGTGTGTGTGTCACATGCATGCTTGTGCCTGCAGAAATCAGAAGATGGCATCCCGTGGAACTGAAGTTACAGGTGGTTGTGAGCCGCCATGTGGGTGCTAGAAGCTGAAACAAGGTCCTCTGCAAGAGAAACAGAGCTGTTCTCCATGACACCTTAACACCTTCAAAACCAGCAGTAACTGGGTGACTCTTACACTAGCAAGTTCTGCTGCCAGCACAAGGTACAACCTAGTCTCTGGAGCATAGATGATCCTGGGGGAACACTTCCCAGAAGACTTCACCTTAATGATGCTGGTCTCTTCTTAATCTCAGCTGATTCTTCAACCCTAGCTGACCAGCATTCACTGCCACAGCAAGGCAAAGGCTTTACTCAGCAGTTCTGGTCTCTTGTTAATCACTTCATACAAATTTCCCTCTGAAACTTTACAAGCTAGGCCTTCTCTCAACATTTTTATCTTCCAAGCTCATCATGCTTTGGACGCTCAATGGCTTTTTTGGTCCAAAGTTCCAAAGTCCTTCCAGAGTCCTCCCAAAAACACGGTCAGGTTGTCACAGCACCTGGCTACCCTGGTACCAACTTCTGTCCTAACTAGTTACTCCTGCTGTAATGATGCACCATTGGAGGTTCTTTTTGGGGAAGAAAAGGCAATTGGAGAGGAATGGGTTTATATGGCTTGTTTCCACACCCACAATTCATCAGTGGAGAAAGTCGGGGCAGGAACTCAGGGAGAGAGGATCTGAAGGCAGGAGCAGATACAGAAGCCTGGAGGATGCTACTTCCTGGCTGGCTCTCTCTGCTTCCTCAACAGGTTTCCTCATAGACCCCAGGACGGCCAGCCCAGGAATGGCACCACCCACAAGGAGGTGGCTCCTTCACCCATTGATCATTGAGAGGTTGTCTCATAGCCAGGTATTTTCTCTATCGAGGTTCTCTCCTCTTAGATGACTTTAGCTGTGTCAAGTTAACATAAAACTATTCAACACAAGACTGGAAACCCTTATCAATGGTTGTTTTATTAACTACACTAGGCTTTTGTATACCCCCTCCATTTTTACAGGATAAAGGTACAGAAAATATTTTCCAGGTAAAAGTTTTTAAAATTTGTTGTTTTAGTTGTGTAGGGTTGGAGTGGGGAGGTGGGTGTTTCTGCACATGCACACTGGCCCCCTATGCTGGCGTTACAGGCTGCTGTGAACCATTGGAAGTGGGTAATAGAAACCCGCATGCTCCTAACCACAGAGATGTCTGTATAAAGCTTATACAGACTAGCTTTAACTCCACCTTCATGGTTTGAAATCAACAGCAAATACTTTTATATATACAAAGCCAAGAGTCAGGACATCTAAAATGTCAATGCTATTTGCTGACATTAGCTGTTTTTCCTTTTCTTTCTTTTCGAGAAAAGATCTCAACTTTGCAACCCAAAGTCACTGTGAAGTCAAAGCTAGCCTCAATCTCACAGCCATCCTCCTGCTTCAGATTCCTAAAAGCTAGAATTACAGTATGAGCCTAGCATTTAGCTGTTTTCCACTTGTGAGTCTAAGTAATAGAAATAAAACCAATAAAGGAAATGCAATACAAAAGCACACCGAGATTCCATGATAGAAAGTCACCAAGAAAACAACAATGCTAGTGAGAATGCAGAGGGAGCATGCTACTGCTGCCACCAAGGAAACCAGTGTGGGAATTCCTGAAGGAAACCATCACACCATCCTGCCATTCCAGTAATTCCTGGGTAGACACTCAACAGAATCCAAGTCAACATACCACAAAGAGACCTCCACACCCATATGTATTACAGTCCTTTAAAATAGCCTATTTACAGAATCAGCCTAGCTACCCACTAAATGAAATGGGTAAACAGTATGTGGTCTATATGCACAATGAGGTATTATTCTGCCATAAAGAATGAACTTTCATCACTTGCAGGGAAATGGATGGAACTGGAAATGATGGCATGAGTAACAGAGACAGGCTCAAAAGATAAAGTGTTTCCTCTCCCCACACCGCGTAACAAGGCATGAGGGCAGGGGGCACATGCTTTGAATCCCAGCACTTGGAAGGCATTAGGATCTTTGAGTCTGAGGGCAACCTGGTCTAAATAGTGTGTTCCAAGCTAGCTACACTGTGAGACTCCATCTCAAAAAAGAAAGGCACAGTAGTAGAAAGGGGACTCTGGGGGACCAGCAGGATGGGGGGGTGTAAGGAGGTAAGGGAGAATGAGTCTGACCAAACTACATGGTATACATGTCTGAAAAGATCATAAATGAAACCTATTATATTTTTCAGATACTCAACATTTTTATTTAAAACAAACAAACAAACAAACAAATCGGGACTAATCTAAAACAAGAATACAGACACTTTGGGACCCAAAAGGTATAAAAACAACTACTATGACTTATTTTCAATTTTAAAAATCTTGTATTTCCTCAACATAAATAGACATACTAATGAAAATGGAAGGTTTTCATTTTTTTTTTTTAATCAGAAATCTATTAACACATGGTGTTTATACCTTACTTCAGGAAAATCAAAAGCTTGGTTGACCCAGAACAGATAAAACACACTTTTTAAAATAAAAAAGTAAGAGGCTGGGCTGGAGAGATGGCTCAGCGGTAAAGAGCACTGATTGCTCTTCCAGAGGTCCTGAGTTCAAATCCCAGCAACCACATGGTGGCTCACAACCATCTGTAATGAGATCTGATGCCCTTACAGCTACAGTGTACTCATACACATAACATAAATAAATCTTTAAAAAAAAAAAAGAGGCTAAAGAGATGGCTCTGCAGGTGTGGCTGCTCTTCCAGAGCCCACACAGCAGCTCACAACTTTCTGAAACTCCAACACTTTTTTTTGGTTTTTCGAGATAGGGTTTCTATGTATAGTCCTGGCTGTCCTGGAACTCACTCTGTAGACAAGGCTGGCCTCGAACTCAGAAATCCACCTGCCTCTGCCTCCCGAGTGCTGGGATTAAAGGTGCGCCACCACTGCCCCGCCCTGAAACTCCAGTTTTAGGGGATCTGACACCTTCACACTCACAGACATACGTAAGAATGCACATGAAATAAAAATAAATAATTTTTGGAAAACAAAAGTAAATTATTGCTTTAGTGTTCTTCAACCAAATGTGCTATGGGAGGTGTATGTGGAGACAGAACAATGGGAGGAAAGAAATTAAGGTTCACTGGACTAGATCCTCAGGATTACCCTAATGTCATTAATGAAAACACTCTCAATTTTCCGTGAGGTATGCCATCGCATGTAATTCTGCCATCTGCGTTCTTAAGCCAGGTGTGTCACTGTTTGTATGGCCTGGACCTGACATGTCCTTCACAGGTTTATGCGCTTGACATCTTGTCCCTGGCTGGTGGCACTGTTTTAGAAGGTTGTAGGACCTAGGAGGAGCAGCTGCCAGTCTGCAGCTCTACTTCCTGACCTGCCAAGATAAGAGAATCAATTACCAGCTCCAGCACCCCAAGCCACTGCAGTACACCTTCCTCACCATGACGGACTGTATCTTGTGACACAAGACAACACAGATCCTTTCCTCTGAGTTATCATCCGGGGTATGTTGTCTAAGTAAAGTGACTAACCAACTACACTTTCACAGCTGAGGAGACCAAGGCCTGGAGAGGTGAGCAACTTGACAAATATTGGAAAAGTAGACAATGACAAGAACCAAGTCCTTCAAGTTCAAACTTACGCCTCTTTACCTTCATTGTGAAACCATACTGAAAAAGACATACTGTGTGGTGTCCGCATAAGCTCATCAGATACCTGAAAGTACCCCAAGTTCATTGTGCATGTGCGGCTGTGACGGTGTGTTATTTGGTAGAATTCCTCATTAATACAGTTCATTACTTTATAAAATGATATACATTTGTATATATTTACATACAAAAAGTCAAACTCACTGACTTTCCCTCCATTCTGATTAACGTCTAAATTGGGCTCTGACTTTATCAACCCCTTAATATCTTGACTCTTCCAGCTACCAAAAACATCGAAAATACCCAAATTTAATCAATTATTTTCATTCTTACCCCTCTTGACACTGTTACGGACCGGACCCAGCTGACCGCCTGCCACTTAAAATCTTTCTCTTCTTGGGTATCCAGGGCAATACTTTTTTCCCAGTTTTCATTTTTCCCCCCATTTTGAGACCCCATCTCAAAAAAGAACGACACTGTAGTAGAAGGGGGCAATGGGGGACCAGCAGGATGGGGACGCAAGGAGGCAAGAGGGTAAGTCTGACCGAAGTACAACCACGAGAGCCCTCACCTCTGCACCGGCTATCTTCAGGGCTCCCTGCACATGCTAGGGGGGAACACCCTCCCCACACCCTGCATTGCCAGAAACGTTTGGAAGAATCTCATGTGCTGTTCAAGACCAAGTTCACGCCCTATTACGTTGTAAAGCACCCTGGTCTCATCCGGACAGAATGAATGGACCCTTTTCACACGAACCACTTCATCCTGCTTCGTTTACTCACAGGACAACACTTAATGTCTGGCCCATCCATAGAGTAAATTTCTGAATGACAGCACATTTATCTTTTTGTCCCCAGACAAGCGTCTGGCTCACTCATTTTAAGTACTTACTATGGTGACTCTTCCAAATTAAACTATTTTTACACTTCCAAAGTTACAAATAAAGTATAACATGCAACCTGGCACTCCAGAAAAATGTTTACTAAATTGATTTGTTCCTAATTTGCATTTTCAAAATATGTATACTTGTATTTTAAGGAACTTTTAAGGTTTTAATTCAAAGTGTTTCATTAAACTATAGACTTCTCAGTGAAATGGCCAGTTTCTGTATCTCCTATAACATAAAAGAGACATCCAATATTGCTTAATAAATGAAAGCTAGTTTCTGTATCTCCTACAACATAAAAAAGACATCCAATATTACTTAATAAATGAGAGCTATCTTTGCTGTAGTCTAAAACTAAGTAAAATAGCATTCTAATCTAAATCTTTCTAGCCCAAGAACAGGTTAGGCACATGGTAAAACTCAGCTTATTTTCCGATGTTTCAGCAAGTTCTCAACTTCACCATCGTCAAATCATTGCACCTGTCTCTTCATTAATTTCACCCCAGTGATGCTGTCTTTGAAAGACAAGATACCTTTTTACACCAAGCACACCAAATTTAGAACTTAACCAGTGTTTCTGAAACATGGTAGTAGAGCCTAAATAATCACTCAATCTCCCCCCCTCCTTCTCTCTCTCTCTCTCTTCTCTTCTCTTCTCTCTCAGACATGTGAGGGAACACTGAACCACTTACCTTCCCAACAATCTTTTACCACTGTCTTTGACAGATACTTTTCAACCTGACTGAATACTTGACTCCCTTACACTGTAAACCCCTTTTAGAGATAAATACTCTGATTTTTAGGCAGTTGACTTGACAGTACACACACAGGCTTGAAAGCTTAAGGAGAAACATTACATGTTGATTTCTGTCACTGACAACAAATCACTGAAAATCTTAAGTAATCTTCAAGATAAAGGGCACACTCCATCACTTCCAGACTGCTCAATGAAACAAACCGTCCCAAGCTTAGGCCTACTCCACCCCACAGGCTAACAAGCTCAATGTAAAAGTATCTGTTTGATTTCAAGTTTAAGTTGATAGAAGAGACATCTCATCTCCCTCTAAAAGGTCCAAACTGGTCACCTTTAGTCCCCTGGCTGACAGTCTTTGATTACTTGACTCCCCTAAACAGAGACTGTATCTTTTCTTTTTTTTCTTTTTCTTTTTTGAGATGGGGTTTCTCTGTGTAGCCCTGGCTGTCCTGGAACTCACTCTGTAGACCAGGCTGGCCTCGAACTCAGAAATCCACCTGCCTCTGCCTCTCAAGTGCTGGGAGTACCACCATTGCCTGGCGAGACTGTATCTTAGTAGCCTTTCCCCTTGGTAATTCTGACTGTCAAACAAACATCATTAATAGGAAGCATGGATTTCTGCAAGGTTGGTACATAAAATGATATCATTTGTTTATAGACAACTAGCTAATTCTTAAAAGTTTCACATATTCACAAGGGTAACTAACAGGGAACTTTTACTTTCGAAAGTATTCAATCGTTAAGTTGTTTTCCCGCTCCAAATCAGAGTCAAGTCCTTCAGTGGACTCGGTCTATCAAAGGATAGAAACGACTTCGAGCTTATTTGGACTTTTCTTCAAGTATCAAAATGACTAGGAACGAATCTCTAGGAACCAAGAATACACAGGTACAGGTTTCATTTATGATCACTGGTGTGGCAGGTGACTCACAGACGTTGTATCTAGGTTCAACAAACTGATCCTGCTCATAAATTTTAAAGATGAATCCACTATGACAGCCACTCGATTTCTATGCATGACTGCCACGTTTTACCATCATTTGTACTGAAGTTTTATAACTAGTGTACTCCCCTCAGGTACCTTTCACCCCGTCTTCTATTCTAAAGAAGCAACGATTAAAGCAAGTAAATACTTGAGCCAAATCTATTTCATATTAGCATTAATAACCCTTCTTGTAAATACTTCATAGAACAAGACATGGTTTGAACAGATTACCTATATGTCCTACAATGTTCTTTTATTAAAATAAAAAAATAACATTTAAAGCACAACAAATCCGGATCATTAGAAGATTTCCCTCCAGGGCTCACATGTATGTATTATGCAACAACCAGTGATCCAGATGTTAATCCCTGCTGTGATGCAATGATAAAATACCCAAGGCAAGGGAGCCCATTAACAAAACGAATTTAAACAAGAATTACTATATGCTCAAGAATCTTGGAATGAGACATTAACAGGTCTGCTGAGAGAACTACATTTAAACTCTTCCTTTGGGTGATCTTTTAGCTGCGTGCCTCCTAATTCCTTCCCAATCCCCTGCAAAATCCTCACACTGCGTTTTAATTTAGGTTTTAAAACGTCTGCCTTAAGGGGAAAGGGAGACCTGCATCAGGTGGTTATGTTAGAATCTACTTTTGACAAGATACCCGCGTAAATTCCCAGAAGGGATTCATGTATTTCGTCATTCTTTCCCATGCACAATAATCGTAGTAAAATATGAGCCAGACCCGTGAGCCATAAACCACCCCGGACTCCTCCATCCTCCCATCTCCGGTGGCACAGGCCTCGCCAAGCTCTGCGTGATGGACGGCTGAGAAGCCTGGAACAGAACGGCAGTGACCCGAATTCTAGAGGAGCGAAGACTCCATACAATACCTAGTCCGGGGCGGCGAGCAAGCCAAGAGGGAGGTGCTGCGCGGCCGACCCGGAGCCCGCGCCCCACCCCCACGCCGCGCGGGTCCCGCTATCCCGAGGACGCCGAGGCTCCCCCCGGCGGGGACGTGTGAGAGGACGGCTCGGGAGCCGCCGCCGCGACCCCGGGAGGGCGAGCGCCGCATTCCCTCGCACAAAATGGAGGCCGGCGCACCTGGGGTCGCCGCCACTCAAGAAAGCCCGCGGCCGCCCGCCCCGCGGCTCGGCCTCGCCCGCCACGCGCCGCGCACTCACCTCAGCCGCGCCGCGGGGGCCCGAAGGCGGAGCGCGAATGACTGAGCGGCCGCTCCCCGCCGCCGTTGCCGTTGCCGTTGCCGCTGCCGCCGACCCCGGCACGCGCGGCTCGTCCGCAGCCCACCGTCCCTCCGCCGGCGTGACGCACTGGCGCCGCGGCGCGCCCACCGCGAATCCCCCCGCCCCGCCGGTCGGCCGGCCTCGTGCGCCGCGGCGCCTCCTCGCCGGGAGCCGCCCCGCCTCGGGGCCGCGGCCGCCCGTAGGTGCGCGCTGTCCACCCGCCTGCCCGTCGCCGCCCGCAGCACTCCCGCTCGGTCGGACCGTATTAAAGAGTGACCTTGGCTTAGCCGGGAATAGAAGCGAGTAAGCCGCGGGGGCCTCGCGCGGAGCAAGCCGGCTCCTTTAAGGTCGACCTGCGCGGCATCCCGCGTGCGCGGCCCTGCGGGCTTCGGGCCCGGCGTGGGCCTCTGGAAATTTCGCCCGGGTGGGCGCGGCCTCCGGGCCTCCCGGTGGGGAAGGAGATGCACAGCAAACCTGGGGACGCCGGCCTCCCTCCCAACCCCAACCCCAACCCCCGACACCTCCTGACCCCACTGCCACCCAGGAGCGCGCCAGAGAAAAGGGAATTTGCAGAAGCCCCACAGCACAGACTTTATGCCTTGAGATAAGGAACCATCGCGGCCCTGCGCTGACCTTTCCTACGTGACAAACTAACCTGACCCCAGAAAGCCTGCGCCATCCTCTCCTCCCCCTTCCCTCACCTCATCCCTCATCCGGGGCCTTTTGCTAAGTACTTGAGAAAAATGAGTTCACAGGCATTTAAAGGATGATAATTCTTTTTTAATTAAATAATACATGCTGTAGTAGAAATGTATTTAATAAAGATGCACAGCAATGGTATTTTAAGACTTGATTTTTTTTCCCTTAAATTCAGAGAAATTCGTCTAATAGCAATGGCATTATGGCTCAGCTCATTCAGAAAAACTTAAAATTATGCCTTCTATTCCTGGGAAGTATTACTAATCACATCACTGACCTTTTAAAGATTCACTAATTGATAACTTCAAAGAATGCTTTTTCATATAGATCTATTTAACTCTCACTTTTTTAATATGGGCTTTTTCTGCCTCCAGTTGCACACAAGACTCAACCTCACATCTGTTGTGTTTATTTACAATAAATTATAACTAGAAATCTTGAGTTATGTACTTTTTCTATCTTTAGCGGAATTTAACAATGAATTAATAACCAAACAAGAATTTTGAATAGTTGGGTTCCAACCACGGCTAATCGTGAAGGAGTAAAGTTATTTAAGTGCTGGATTATCATTTCGAGATCTGTTTGCAAGTAGGAGTCCCCAGGATAATCCCAGTTGCCACTTTGTAAAATTACTTGTTTTTTTCCACCTCTGGCATCCCTCCCTCCAGGTGCTGCAGTAAAGAGTGAGGTCTTGTTATAAACCTAGCCAGAGTGTGGCTGGCTTTTAAATTATTTTATCAATCTGTGGGAACCTGTGCCTGGAACACCTAGCTCCCAAAAGCCTGCTCTCTGAGATTGAA
This sequence comes from Rhynchomys soricoides, assembly GCA_019843965.1. Classification (NCBI taxonomy): domain Eukaryota; kingdom Metazoa; phylum Chordata; class Mammalia; order Rodentia; family Muridae; genus Rhynchomys; species Rhynchomys soricoides. The sequence goes on along the minus strand of JADRCH010000005.1, from coordinate 14,548,849 downwards.
ATAAAAAAAGACTACTCTGCTAGGTTCGTAAAAGGGCCCAGTGACCACCTGCACAGAGATAAATCTGCCCTCTTTCATGTTGTTGGCATTCTGTCTGCCCAGACCTAAAGTGCTAACTTCCACAGGTCTGGATGACTAAAGCTATCTTAAGTTAGGAAACCTTCCACAGACTGGGCTTTGATGGTCACTGATAAACATGGCCCAGAATGAGCCCATCAGATTCATTGGGAAAGAATTCCCAACAGGTAAAATGACAACCGGCATTTCTGACTGCCAAGTGCTGCCCTGTGCTCTGCTATTCTTTGTGAAAATTAACTTATTATCATAATCATCTTTCCAGTGCATACTAATGTGATTCCCAGTTTACATAAGAGGAAACCGAGGCATACAGATAAGCTGATTAATTTGCTCAATGTTACACAGTTAATGACCACCAGGCCTTTGGTTCAAAAGCACACACCCTGAAGTAAAATTCTATACTATCTGCCTCTGGTTGAATTTTGACACATTCCTTAATCTTCCTGTTTGAACATACTTTTCACTTAGAAGCAAAGGGAAAATGAAACCTTCAGTTAAAACACTTGTAAAACCCCCCCTTGGGGGGGGGGTGGCTGGAGAGATGGCTCAGCAGTTATGAGTACCTGGTGCTCTTCCAGGGAACCTGGGTTCAATTCCCAACACCCATATGGTAGCTCACGTATAGTTCCAGGAATCCAACACCCTCTCTGACTTGTGGAGTATCCACCAGAGAAGACAACTCAGACTGAGAAGTCAGCTCAGGAACTTTTCCACCAGGACCCTCCTACCCCCAGCACAGGGCACCCTTCCCCTCCTGGAAGAAACAGGTTAGAGATCATGTAGGCTGGGAGGGAGGGGCTGATTAAGCCCCTGCTACCTCATTCCCTAAAGACCAATCAGTTTAAAAGTCACACTCATCTGCCAGTCACATTGTGCCTAACGGCGGCTGCTCTAAAATCCATATATAAGGTCCCTGAAGTGGTTGTTCTCCTGTCTTGGTATGCAGAACGACCTCAGCGTGCTGAGTCAATAAATTCCTCTTGCATTTTGTATCAACCCCCGACTTCATATGTTCACTTGGGGGGTCTCTGGGAAGTTAAGGCTCGCCAGAGTTTTACAAGACATAGGTTCAAGCTAATAGATCCAACTGGGTGTTCAGGATCTCAGTGTAGCACCAAGCATTTCTCAGGATGAACTTTTTTCTTTTTTGTGGGACACATTTTTTTTATTTTTTATTTTTATTTACATTTCAAATGTTTTCCCTTGCCAGGTCTCCCCTTTGGAAACCCCCTATCCCATCTCCCCTCCCCCTGCCTCTATAACAGTATTCCCCCACCCACCTACCCACTCCCCTCTTCCCTCCCTGGCATTCCCCAATACTGGGACATCTAACACTCTCAGGTCCAAGGGCCTCTCCTCCCACTGATGGCCCACAAAGCCCTCCTCTGCCACATATGTGGCCAGCATCAAGGTGAGCTTTTAAGTACAAAACCATATCCTGAGTTGACATACTTCAGTGAACAAGAACAGTTAGCCAGAGATGGAATTATAGAAGCCAAAAGCATAGTTAGTACATTCAGAGACTTGCCCAGAAGAATTATGGTCTTTGGTTTTGTTTTGGCAGATGATGTCTACATGCTGAGTTTTACGGACTGAATATTATTTCCATCATGGAGTCAGTTGTGCTAAGATCTGAAGGACTACTAAGGTCTGGGGGCCTGTAACACTGACCTCCACAGGTCTCCAGGCATGCAAGTGGTGCACATACATATGTACAGTCAAAATATTCATAAAATTTTTCAATAAAAATTAATTTTAAAGAAAATTTGTAAGATTTCCTCTGGTGCAGAATCTATTAGTGTTTGGAAACCACATATTTCTTTTCACATCTTTTTAGGGCTAATAGCTCTCTGAAGTTTTCTTGGTGGAGAGGAAGGCTCCAACAATTAAAAGTCTCATTTCTATTTATTTCATGAATGGGGGAAAAACCCATATTTCTTCTGAGAATATTCATCATCATTGCTAAGCTGCTAAAAGTTAGACTTGAGTTTCATTTAACATGTTTTAATATGGTCAAGTCACTAAGAAAGTTAATAGCTAAGGGGCCTCAAAGCCTTTGAATAGGCCAGCCTGCTAACTAGCTGACAGGACGGAAGCGAAGGAGGCAGGCTTCTCCTTCCTAAATGCTCCCCCATCGCGGAATGCTCTCAGGATTAAAAGCCACATTCTAAGTGGGTTTTCTCTGTGAATCACTACAGGCACTTTCAGGATTTTGATTCCTCAGTCCATCTTTGAAACTGTGACTGGGAGGGAAAGTAAGGAATAAAAGAGCCTGAGCCGATCCGGGCAGTGGTGGCGCACGCCTTTAATCCCAGCACTCGGGAGGCAGAGGCAGGCGGATTTCTGAGTTCGAGGCCAGCCTGGTCTACAGAGTGAGTTCCAGGACAGCCAGGGCTATACAGAGAAACCCTGTCTCTAAAAACCAAAAGAAAAAAGAACCTGAGCTGCAACAAGTTTGAAAACCCAGACACCCTTGTTTCTTCAGATTTGACCTGGTTTAATGAGAATTTAAGAAGAGCCCTCTCTGTTAAACTGAATTAGAATTTAAGAGGCATAATTTTTGGTACTGTTAATATTGCTAATAACTACAGGCTTACCGCTGGAGTAGATACTACAGTATCCACTCCGAGTTTTGTTGGGTTTTGTTTTATGTGAGGCTGTGTCACTTCCAGGGAAACTCTTAAAACATCTCTTCACCCCAGATATGGCATAAACAACAGACCAAAAGAACATTGCACCCTGGTCTGCTTTGCTATGGTGCAAGCCCAGCTTGCAGCCAGTTCCACCCAACAGGCTCCTCTCCCGCAGCAGTTGCTCCGTGCTGACTCACCTTAAGCCCCAGTGAGAAGTTTAACTTTTTGTCAAATCTCAACCTTGAAAGTAAATTTCTTTAGCTCCTTTAGGAGCCTCTCTCTTTCCTGGAAGGGAATGTTTCAACTTAGAGAAGATAAGGGGGCCCATCTTGCATCTAGGATAGCTACAAGCTCTTTTTGGCCTATGAGATGGTTTCCTAGACCCGTTTTGTTTTGTTTTCCTGATTAAGGGGGGTGGGGGGGCAGACTATATCAGGTGGTGACACTCACCTTTAATCCCACAACTCTGGAGCGCTGAAAGTTCTAGGCCATCCTAGTCTACGGAGGAAGCAAGCACCTGCGGCTAAGGCTACTGTCTCCACAAACAAAAGGACAGACTCAACTCGCCTTTTGTATTATTTCCTTTTGTCGGTTCGGTTAGGAAGGAGCAAGGTTTCAGGTTGAAAACAAAAGAAACCTCTGGACAAAGGGCTAAGTGGGATGCCTATTAGCATAACAAAGTGCATGCAGCCCTCCAGGTGCCACAAAGCTACAAAGACTGTAATGCCTTCCGGACTCCTCTCTCTTCTTCCGACCCTGCCTCCTACCTTACACTTCTCCAGCTCACAGACTCCCCCAACCCCCACCCCCACCCCCACCATCTTCTCATTCCTGTCCCACTCCCTCTCTCACCATCCCTCCTTCCCTCCCTCCCTCTCTATCTCCTGATTCTCTTTCTCTCACTCCCTGCCTCTCTTCTCTCATGGCCATGTTCAATCTACTTTCTCTCCTGCTCTGGACTCTTCCAGATGCCTCTGGCTGTACCCTCCCTCACATCTACAATAAAAACCTTTTCCTCGGGCTAGAGAGTTGGCTCAGCGGTTAAGAGCACTGACTGTTCTTCTAGAGGTCCTGAGTTCAATTCCCAGCAACCACATGGTGGCTCACACCTATCTGTAATGAGATCTGATGCCCTCTTCTGGTGTGTCTGAAGACAGTGACATTATATTCACATGCATTAAATAGATAAATTAATTAATTAAGAAAACCTTTTCCTCACCCATACCTTGGTCACGTGGCAGCCATTATCTGCTTAGTATTCTGGAGGCCAGAGATGGAACCTGGGTCCAAGCCCATGTTTAGGAACTGCAGTGCCAATTACAGGTCCCAACTTCTCCTTCTCTCTGTTGCTTGCCAACAGGTGCAAACAGAGCTACCACTCAAAGTCAAAACCATGTCTTTCCATAGGAAAAAAAACCTATGTAGCTATACCAGATATACATGGTATTCTTTGATTTTCCTATTATGTTGGGTGTTGTGGTTTGAATCGGAAGTGATTTGAACATTTGGTCTCTATCTGGTGGCACTGTTTTGGAAGGCCGTGGAACATTGGGGAGGAGGGGGTGGAACCTTGCTGGAAGAAGGGGGTAGGCCACTTTTAGTGTCACGGGCTCTCAAGTTTAAGAAATGAGACCCCAGGAGCTGGAGAGATGGCTCACAGGTTAAGAGAGTCCTGGCTGCTCTTCCAGAGGTCCTGAGTTCAATTCCCAGCAAACACATGGTGGCTCACAACCATCTGTGAGATCCGGTGGTCTCTTCTGGCCTACAGGCAGAACACTCTACATAGAAAACAAATAAATCTGAGAGAGAGAGAGAGAGAGAGAGAGAGAGAGAGAGAGATACAATTAAAGAAAGAAAAGCAGTCTGCTGTACCTACCAGCAGGCTCTGCTGAATAGTCTCTTTTTATACTACTCTGTCTGTCTCGCCTCCTGTGCGTGGTGAATTTCACTCGGATTAGTAGGTGCTTTAAGCTACTGGGCAGCGAGGCTTACAAAGCTGGAGTGAGTTGGGAGAGAAAGGAAGGGTTTTACGAGAGAAATGTGGTGATGATGCGGTGGGTGGTTTCTCCATCAGTGAGAAGAGCCAATTCCAGCCAGGGAAACTGCTCGCAGGTGGGTGTGTTCACTGGTCGCAGGGTGGTCATTATGGGAATTATGGGAAGGGAGAGAGAGGAGAGAGAGAAGAGAAAGGAAGAAAGAGGGTGTGCACACACACAGAGAAGGAGGAGGGAGCAAAGGAGGGAGGGGGAGAGGGAGAAAGAGAGAGAGAGCAGAGAGACCAAACTGTCTGGATTATATAGGGAAGGGCCTCTGGAGGAAGGGCTGGCTGGAAAGTTCAAATTTGGGCACAGGGTGTGCCAGGTAGGGACTGAAGGATGCTAGGAGAACCTGGAGGCCAGCTCTGCTTTGGTATGTAACATATGCACCTCAGTCCCTTGTCATGGGTCTGAAACCAAACAGCTGCAAGTACACTCAAGGACAGTGACCAGCTGGAGTGGCAGTTTCCTGCTCTCTTTCCCTTGGCTGGCACAGGGTGGGGCTCCCACAGGAGCAGGCCTTGAAAAGTTATCAGCCCCATTTCCTGCCCACACTTTGTTTCCTGAGGGTGGGTGAAGTGTGGCCACCCAGCACACTGACTCCATTCGTTTCCTTCTGGCTGCCCTATCTTCCCCACCAGGGTTGACTGAGTCCCTTTGGAACTGTGAGCCAAAAGAAACCCTCTGCCCCTTAAGTTGCTTTTGTCAGGGTATTTTATCGCAGCAACAAGACAAGAAACACAGTCAAGTAGGAAACAGCCTTTTGCAGAATTAGTGCTCCAGTACCCACCTACCTAGTACCTGAATAAGATGGTCAATCCAGCTCCTGACTATAGAAAAAATACATTATTCATATAGCACATAGACTGCATACAGCTGAATACTACCTCACCAAGCTCTCTTCTGCTCTCTTCCCATCCTGCCCTCTGTCTTATAGGTGCTGGGGATCAAACCAGGACAAACTGTCACCATGCCAGGTACTTAAACTACAGAACACAAAATGTAACTGTGACTGTAATAGTTACTTTCCTCCACGCTGTAACTAAATGTTTGACAGAAGCAGCTGAAGGAAGGAAGGAAGGAAGGAAGGAAGGAAGGAAGGAAGGGTTTATTTTTTTCACTCGGTCAGTTGTGACAGGGCAGTAATGGCAGCAAGCTTGTGGTGGTGGCTAGTCACAATGAAGCCACAGTCAGGAAGCACCTGGTGCCGGGTGTCATGTTTTATAACACAGTATAATGCAGCACAATGTGGTGCTGTGAACAACTTGGGAGGGTAGCCAAGGTGTCCCCCTGAACAATCAAGCCGTGTGATAGGCTTTAGTGCAAAAGGAAGGGAGCCGGGGAGCAGGTCCCCTAAAAAAATAAAAACGTTGGTAATGAAAAAGTTTCAGTTTCCCAGGGAAGCAGATTGGGCTCCACATAAGGAGCTACCGACAATGGGTACCAATCATTGATGGCTCTGACAAAGGGAGGATATGCTCAGAGCTGAGTGGGTTCCTGGAGTTTCCTCAAGGCCTTGCCAAATATAGTAAAACTAACATAGCAGCCAGTCAGAAACCCGCCCATGTAACTTCCCTGGCACCCACCAATGAAGTTTTAGATTATCTAACGTTTGCTAAAATTCCCCTAGTTTCCTATAAAAGACGTGTGCCCCTTTGGAGTCACCAATTTTTTTTTCCTTCAAAAGATTTATTTATTTATTATGTATACAGCAGTCTCCTGCATGTATGCCTGAAGACCAGAAGAGGGCACCAGATCTCACTAAAGATGGTTATGAGCCACCATGTGGTTGCTGGGAATTAAACTCAGGACCTCTAAAAGAACAACCAGTGCTCTTAACAGCTGAGCCACCTCTCCAGCCCCAGGGTCGCCATTTTTGTAAGTGACCAACCAACACCTGAATGCAGGCTTCTTGCTCTGGAGAAATAAAAAACGCTCTTTCCTGTTGCATATGTAAGTGGTGCTCTCCATGGTAGAGACATGGAAGGTAGGGGGATAAAGGGTGGGGGGGAGGCAGGCCAGGAACACGAGGACAGAGAAAGAGAGAGAATAGGAGATGGAGAGAGAGTTAGGATAGCAGTCAGTCCCTCCTATAAGCCTGGCTCACACCTAATGGTGCTGCATAAAGTGGGTCTTCCCACTTTACTTAACCCAGTCCAGAAACTTCTTGGCACAGAAATGAGCAAAGATTTATCTCCTATGTAATTCTACTTTATTTTACTTTTTATTTGTTTAATTATGGGGGGGGAGAGCGTATGTGTGTGCTGAGGTACAAGTAAGGGCAGTAGCTGTCAAGGCCGGGAGAGAACATCCCATCCTGTGGAGCTGGAGTTACAGGTGGTGGTGAGCAATCTGATCAGGCACTGAGAACTGAACTCAAGTTCACTGTAAGAGTAGTATGCCCTCTTAACCATGAACTGTCTTTCGAGGCACTCCTGGGTGACTCTGGATCAGTGGTTTTCAACCTGTGGGTCGAAACCCTCCAGAGGATTGAATATCAGATATTCTGCATATCCAATATTTGTATTACAACTCATAGCAATAGCAAAATCACAGTTATGAAGTAACAATGAAATAATTTTATGGTTGGGGGTCACCACATCATGAGGAACTCTATTCAAGGGTGGCAGCATTAGGAAGGTTGAGAACCACAGCTCTAGATCCTATCAAATTGACAATATTAGTCATCACAGCGAGAGTCATCTGATTGGTGTTTATTTTACACCTCATTTGCATACACACCTGGTCAATATTCAGAGAAGAAATCAAGATTCATTGTCCCTGAGGCTTCTGCATCAGGCAGGAACTCAGGTGTTCACTGCTCCTGCCCCCCAAGACCTAACCTTTAGCTTAACCTTTATAATCTTCCAGAGGATACATTCTTGCTTCAGTTCCTAAGACTCCATGCTAGTAACACAGACAGAGTTTGTTCCTGCTCTAGGACTGATTTCCTGCTACCGTTTCCAGCCTTCCAAGACCCACCTCTTCTGAGAGCCGCTGCTCCAGCCCCTGAGACCTGTGAGGTTTGGAACACTTCTCAGAGCTGTAATATTCCAAGAGATAATTATCAGCAAGCTCTTGGCTATCATCCCATTGCCAGCAAGAGTTCAAATCTTTATCTTTCGCTGTTTGTCCTCGTTTGTTTTCTACTACTGTGATAAACCATGACCAAAAGCAATCTGGGGAAAAAAAAGGATTGATTAATTTCATTTTATGATCCCCAGGTCACAGTCCTTCACTGAGGGAAGTCAAGGTACAAAGCTGGAGACAGGAACTGAAGCCAAGACTATGGTGGATTGCTCCTTGTGGATTGCTCAGCTTGCTTTTTTTTTACACAATGCAGGACCACCTGCTCAGGGCTGGCATTGCCTGGGCCTTGTTTCTCTCTCTCTCTCTCTCTCTCTCTTTCTCTCTCTCTTCTTTCTTCTTTCCTTCCTTCCTTTCTCCTTCTCCTCTTCCTCCTCCTCCTCCTCCTCCTCCTCCTCCTCCTCCTCCTCCTCCTCTTCTTCTTCTTCTTCTTCTTCTTCTTCTTCTTCCAATGTGTATGGATGTTTGTTTTCCCTACATGAATGTATATGTGCCACATGAATGCCTGGTGTCTGTTTAGGTCAGAAGAGGACATTAGAAGATCGTTGGAATTGGAATTACAGACAGTTGTGAGCCACCATGTAAGTGCTGGGAACAGATCCCAGATCCTCTGGAAGAGCAACCAGTGCTCTTACTCACTGGTCCATCTCTTCAGCCTTGCCTCGCTGCATTTAATCAGGGTTGGCTCATGAGTATGTGTGGAGGGTGTCACTTACTTGAGCAAGGGCACTTTGAGAGTGGCTATAGCATGGAGGAATGTGGTCTCCTTTGCCCTATTAACTGCCTGGAACTCCTGAGGGAGAGTGGGGCTTTATGATCCTGCCCACCCCTGCCAACCATGAAAGAGTATTGATGGGTTCAGGCTTGTACAAGTAGCCTCTGACACTCAGAGGTCAGGAAGCATAGCCGCTGTGCCAGATCCAGAAGACTGTTTCAGTGTTCCTTCCCATCCCCCACCCCTTCCATCCTTTCTGTCCCATTTTTAAAATGTTATAAGCCTTGGAGGGGTTACATAGATGTCCAGTTTCAGACTGAGCACTCAACAGTCACTTATTCTGAGCTCTTTGATCAGCTACGAGTGAGTTTCAGCACTAATGTTTGGCCACTGAATAAGAAGGTTCTCTGACCAAGGTGGAGAATAGCACTAATCTACATACAACTTTCCAAGTGTCTGTCACGTAAGGCAATATGCAAAGTAGGCTATATGACAGGACTATGTGATAAGTGGCACATACAAAGTCAGTAGGAAGTTGACCTGTAGTCCAAGGACTTTGGAGCATGTGGCATCAAGAAACAGAGCTGCATGTCTTAGTTAACCATCATAAGGAACACTAAAGATGGTGGGTGGGGGTGGGGAGTGGGGGTTGGGGGCTGGAGGTTGGGGAGTGGGAGGTGGAGGGGCTCATTTTCAGATGTGTGTGTTCAGATGTATGTTCAGATGAGGGCAGTCTGGTCTTGAGGTGACAGTGAGGATGAAGATAAATGAATTCTGGAGCGCAAAGGTGATCAGCAGGACTTGGCAAAATGTGTAATGTAACATAAGCAGTCCACTAGGTTTCTGGCTTGAGCCAGAATAGGAAACAGGAATCCCTGCAGATTGGCAGATGGGGGAGATGTTACTCAATGAACTATATTTGCCTTTGTTGAGTTTTTTGTGTAGTTGTATGACATCCACATGTCTAAGTGGAGACATGTGGAATGGCAATGCCTTAGAATGGGGCTAGTGTGTGTGGGGGAGGGGGCATGTGACCTTAAGAGCACATAGACTGTCACTGGCATTGGGCCGGTAACTGGGACTGTGAAATGAGGGATCAAGTGAGAGAATGAGAGAGAGCCCACAGGTCAAGACAAAGGTTAGTGAGGACCAAAGAAGACATGCACAGAAGCAGAAGCATGGCTAGAGAGACTGCAGAATGTTGCCATGGAAGCCAGAAGGAGGATGGAGTTAGAGAGAGTAAAATACTCCCTTCAGAATTATCTCTAGCAACTAATGAAGGATGGGCAGAGACATACCTGTTAAGACTTTAAGTGCATCTGTGTGGTTTGATCAAAGTATCTCCCTTAGGCTCACATACTCAAACACTTGGTTCCCTGTTGGTAGCATGTTTAGGGAGTATGTGGAACCTTCAGGAACTGGAGCCTTGCTGGAGAAAGTATGTCTCTAAGGGCCAGACTTTGAGGATTTCTAGTCTACTCCTCCACCCTCCCCTCTCAGCTTTCCCTACCACAGGGACTCCTATTCCTCTAGAACCATGAGCCAAAATAAGGATTGTTTTCCTTAGGTTGCATTTGGTCATGACATTGTTTGTTTGTTTGTTTGTTTCGAGACAGGGTTTCCCTGGCTGTCCTGGAACTCACTCTGTAGACCAGGCTGGTCTCAGAAATCCGCCTGTCTCTGCCTCCCGAGTGCTGGGATTAAAGGTGTGCGCCACCACTGCCCGGCCTGGTCATGACATTTTATCACAGCAATAGAAAGTGACTATTATAACCTGAAATGGGGAAATATTGATGGCAGAGGAAGGTAGATGAAACCTAATTAAGCCACCATTGGCACATCCACACAATAGGATGTTGTGCAGCTTACATCACACTTCTGAAGAATGACACGAGGAAGTGTTAAGCAAGAAGATATCCATTGAAAAATTGTGAGTCCATATTTTTATTTCAAAGTTATGCTTCATAGTGTGTGTTAGGCCAATTGCTGCAATTGTTGTCTGTTGTAATCCCAGCAGAGGAAAGGCTCCCTTCAGAATTACCCTCTCTTCTGGGCTAGAGAGGGAGGCAGAGAGGCAGGAGGATGAGGAATTCAAAGTGAAGCTTTGAGCTCAGGGAGGTTAACCTGGACTATAGAGATCCCCACATCTCACACAAAAGGCAAGCAGACGAAGTAAGACATAGATTTGCTACCTTTTCTTGCTATGATGAAATAGTTTAGCAGGTCAACGTAGAGGAGAAGAATTACATATTGGCTCCCAGTGTTAGAGAATTTCAACCATGGTCACTTGGCTCCATAGATCCTGGGCTGTGGTAATGCAGAGCACTGTTGCAGGGAGCACTGTTGCAGGTTTCATGGCCACACCCCGTGGTTTGTATTGTGTATACTATATTATTCTCCTTTTCTGTCATGAACATAGAATCCCTTTATAATAAGAAATTGTTCATTGTGTCTCAGTTAAGAATCTTGTGGTATGGGCTGGAGAGATGGCTCAGTGGTTAAGAGCACTGACTGCTCTTCCAGAGGTCTTGAGTTCAATTCCCAGCACCCACACGGTGGCTCACAACCATCTGTAATGGGATCCAATGCCTTCTTCTGATGTGTCTGAAGACAGTGACAGTGTACTCACATACATGAAATAAATAGATAAATCTTTAAGAAAAAAGAATTTTGTGGTACAAGCTGAGAGATGGTGGCCCTTAGAGAGGTAACCAGATGCTCCTCAGAGGGGCCAGGAAGGATTTATAGTTCTAAGATGTTTTAAATAAGCTCAGGAGAAAGGATATTAGGGACCGTGGCCAGGTATTAGCTGGAACACATGGTGCATTCTTTTGCCAGCCTTGAGCTTTTCTGGCCCTGAACTCAAGGTGTCCTGGGTCATCCTAGGGACACTGCCTTAGGCCACCAGAAGAATACCATAGTTTGGTCTAGTGTCTTAGGGCAGGAATTTGGATGGAGATATTGGTGCCAAGAATCTCAAGGTGTCAGACACACACACACACAAATGCAACCAGACCCAGGACAGCTGAGTAGGCCCTCCTCCCACTCAACTAAGTAAAGTCTACTTTAATTGTCTCCAGATGCCCTAGCAGAGCCAGCTCAGAAGGGAAGGCAATTCTGGGAGCATATGCCACACTGTCCTTGTCTGCAAAGGCAGGGCCTCACACAAGGCCACAAGCAGAAGACACAAGAGTGAGCAGAAGCCTGCACTGGCTCTGTGCTCTCAGCCCCAGCATGTGTGGAGGAGCATGCTTCTGACCTGACTACTCATTCAGGCTACTGTCACTCTGTCTGTAGAGTCAGGAGCATTTGACAGTATGATCACCTTGTTTGCTTGGGGGTGCTATAACAGCTCATAGCTCATTATTATTGGAAATTGATTTAGCACATTATTTTGGGTTTGAGTGGCATATTCCACACTTTGAATATGCCGTGTAAACTCTGTAATGACCAAGGCTTATTAGTATGAGTATGACTTGGAATTGTCTTCTGCCATCAGAAGCATCTGTCCTCCCAAACACCCCCCACGCCCCCAGTCAAGTTCCTGTGCTAATTTAAAATACAGCGCTGTTACTGATTGGCTTTCTCCAAGTCATGAAGTTATTGAAGAAGAGGATTTAACTGCTGAGGAATAAATATGCTATCGCAGAAAAGTACCACACACAGAAGCGTTCGAGGTAATCATGGAAATGTAAGCCAGGACTCCTTTGCTTCAACTTCAAAAACGAAAGCAGGCAAGCAAACAAAACTAAGAGGACTGGAGGAAAAAAAAAAAAATCAAGCATCAGATGTTGGAAAGAAGCAAAGGTGGGGGGAGGGGCAGGGACAAGCTGGGGGGGGACAAGCAGTGGGGGGGCCAGAGACAAGCAGAGGGGCAGGGACAAGCTGAGGGGGCAGGAACAAGCAGGGGGTAGGGACAAGCAAAGGGGGACAGAGTCAAGCAGGGGGGACAGGGACAAGCATGGGGGACAGAGACAAGCAGAAGGGACAGGGACAAGCAGGGGGGACAGAGACAAGCAGGGGGGACAGAGACAAGCAGGGGGGACAGGGACAAGCAGGAGGGACAGGAACAAGCAGGGGGGACAAAGACAAGCAGGGGGGACAGGAACAGAGATGAACTTTCAAGGTACACTGAGGACATCCTGCCAAGCAAGGCTCAGGGCAGGCCTGTGTTCTTCCCCCACACGAAGGCTGAAACAATACTACACAATGCCTCTCAGTTTTTCAGCCTGGCCTTGGTTTGAAAAAGTCCTTCAGTGGAACTGATTAAAGCTGGGGTAGATGGAAGGGTGGAATGGGCCTTCAGTGTGGGAGCCAGCTGCCCAGGCGTGGTCGTGCATGGTAGTGTCTCTCAAGCATCAGCATGAAAAAGGCAGAGTTACGGCTCCTTCCTCTAAGGAGCCCAGACTAAGGGGTCTAGAATGTGACTGAAGAATCTGCATTTTTAAAGAGTTTTTAAATTTTAAACATATTTGTTACGATTGTACAGTGAGGGGGGCAGACATCCCGTGTGTGTGTGTGTGTGTGTGTGTGTGTGTGTGTGTGTGTATGTGTGTGTGTGTGTGTGTGCATAGTCAGTTCTTTCCTTCCTTCCTCTGTGGATTCCTAGGCTAGACTTGTATGGCAAGTGCTTTTATCCACTGAGACATCTCACTGGCCCAATTCCATTGTATTTTTAATTGCTGCATAATTAAAGCATAGTTTAATTATACATATTTATGGGGTGTATGTGATGTCTGAGATATATATACATATACATATATATTATAATGACCATATCAAAGTAATTAACACATGTATTTACTGAATCCTTTCTATATGGTGAGAGTATATGATATATTTTAAAAATTTTTTTAATTGCATTTTTATAGCCAATGGAAGCATACATCTTTAATATTTGGGAGACAAAGGTGGGCAGATCTGTGTGAGTTCAAGGCCAGCCTGGTCTACATAGTGAGTTCCAGGACAGCCAGGGCTATATAGTGATCTATCTCAAAAAAAAAAAAAAAAGAAATTACATTTAAATTTATATATCTATTTATTTTGGGTGCTTGTATGCAGGTGGGCATGTCCAGTTCTCCCTCTACCCCCTCTATTTGTGTTAGCATTCTGTCTAAGCTCCAACCCATAGTTGCCTGGCAATAGCCAGGTAGTAGGCCTGATCCACTATAGAAGGGGCTGCTTTCCCCCTCCTCGATCTCTTGTCTCCTTGTCCCTCCCCCCTTCCACATTCCCTTCTTCCTCCCTCTCTCCACAGGCTCTTAGTCTTTCTGGACAGCTGGGACCAAAGCCATGAACCCGAATGTGTGTGTGTGTGTGTGTGAGAGAGAGAGAGAGGGAGAGCAGTGTATGCATACATGCATGTCTCCACGTCTCTTTCTGTGCAGGTATACACACCCATTCAGTTTGTGAGGGTACCTGAGGATGACAACCATGTCATATTTATCTTTCCCTGTTCTCCTGAGACAAAGCCTCTCACTAAATCTAGAGCCAGCATCTCCAGCATTAGGGCATCAGGCAGGCAAGCGCAGGACCACACAGGTTATCTGTTGTTTGTTTATAATTTGTACTGGAGGTTCAGGCTCTCAGGTCCTTATGCTCCTACACCACAAAATCCCACCCACTGAGCTATCTCCCCAGCCCCTTGAATGTTTTCTATTCAGTGATCATTTCTTGAGAATCTAAATGGTTTTTTTGGGGGGGGGGGGAAGGGGTTCGAAACAGGGTTTCTCTGTGTAGCCCTGGCTGTCCTGGAACTCACTCTGTAGACCAGGCTGGCCTTGAACTCAGAAATCCACCTGCCTCTGCCTCCCGAGTGCTGGGATTAAAGGCGTGCGCCACCACAGCCCGGTGAGAATCTAAACTTAACATACAAAATCCTGCTTTAGGACTGTGAGGCTAGGCAACACCTCTTAACCTCAATATTACCTCAGTGTGATTCAGCTGTAACAAAGGGACGGCAGATTGTCGCTGTCCTTTAATCTCAGCACTCAGGAGGCAGGTGCATTCCTCTAAGTTTGAGGCCAAGCTGCACTACAGAGTGCCTCAAAACCAGTTATAACAAGGGTAACTAGAAACACAGTCTTTGTAGAGACGATGTGGTTTGGCAACCATCGGGAGCTTGCTCCAGCAAGGCAGCCAGGGGTAGGGAGGAGAAAAAAGGAGGAGAAGAGGAAGAAGAAATCAGAGCTCCTGGAACTGGTGGTACAGACATTCATGAGTCACTCTGTGGGGGCTGGGAATTGAACACAGGTCCTCTCGAGAGCGGTCAGTGTTCTTAACCGCTGAGCCCCTCCCCCACTCCAGCCCCCACCTTTTTTCTCCAAGCAGTGTCTCTCACTGAACTGGAACTTGCCAAGTAAGCTAGGCTGGCTGGTGGTCAGTGAGCCCCAAGGATCCCCCTGCCTCTGCCTAACCAGGTCTGGGATTATAACTGTGTACACCACTCCCAGGGAGTCATCTCCGCAGCCCTGCCAATGGGTTCTTCCGGTATCCAGGAGGGAGGGGGAGAGAGAGAGAGAGAGAGAATGGAGAGAGAATAGAGAGTATATATACTCACTCTGTGGACTAGACTGGCCTTGAACTCGATATCCTCCTGAGTTCTGGGATTAAAGGCATTCGCCATCACCCCCTGGCCTCTTTCTTTTATAATCTCTTCTACTTTCTGTTTCTTGTTTTTTCAAATGCTGTATTTCACATACTTGGCAGAATTACACCTCTTTCTCTCTCATAAAATTTAGTAGCCCCAATAAATGAATGAACGTTTTACAGAATGTCCTGTCTGTTCGGTGAACTGAGTTGATTCACTGTTGGGTGAAGCACAACCAGTCAGACCACATTACCTAAGCAGAGTGGCAGCATCTTGCACTGCCACTCTGTCAGGCTTACTGATGAAAATTAACCTCCAGGCTCCTCTGTGGTCAGTCCCTTCTGCTCTGTTGAAGACATTGTAACATTGCTGGGCGAGCTGAGCAAAAGGAACAGTGGTTCCCAGGAAGCGAGTACTCAGCCAAGCATAGAGCGGCCCTGTCCAAACCCGTGGAGATCAAGATGGGCAAGAAGTCACGGCGCTTCACTGGACAGGTTGGACAGCCCAAGTGAATGCTGGGAGAGTGCCAAAGTCACTTCCGGTGGGAAAGCCCAGCCTGACCCAGCCGGCTGGGACTCCCTTCCCATGGGGTCAGGTGGGATTCTGTCGGGCCAGGTGACAGGACTGGTTTACCACATTCTTGGGGGTTGCAAAGAAGTGTTCACTCTGCAAACTTTTCTTGAGAATGAAGTAGCATTTCCCGCCATCCGGCTTATATCTGAAATCTATCCCAGACAAATGATACCCGGGGAAGACTCTTTACACTTCCCCAAAACTTAGTGCCATGAATTCTTTACTCTGAAGTTACTGTTAGGAATGAAGTGTGGACACTAGAACTCTTCTTTCTTGAAGGATAAACGTACTTCTTCCTGCAAGTTAGAGTCAACACGGAGTGCACACAACCTTCTTTCACTGACCCGGAAGCCTGCTCTCTGTTTACTTTCAATTGTATGTCTGTTAACGGTTTTCATTAGCATGTATGCATTTCTCTTCCCCTTGGTCCTGATTTTCTGTCTTTATTCTTTGGTTTCAACTATATTCCAATGTTATTTCCAGCTCTGATCACTCCCTGGGAGATTCAGAGCCAACTACCAACTGTCTTTCAAGCATTCCAGTTTGCTTTTCCATAAGCATCTCAAATACAAACTGTCTAAGACTACATCTAATTCTTGATCCAAAAAATAAAACTCAGTAACTCCTCTGCCTTTCTTAACCCCATTCCCTCCTAGAGTCCATATCAGAAATCTTAGGTATCTTTCTCACCATCGGTGCCTTACAGGATGTGTTCAGTTATGTGACAGTAACAACCTTTGGTAAGCTGGAAGGAGTTTAACACAATAGAAGCTGTTCCTCACTCCATTAAGTTAATGCTGACCACCAACGAAATGGAACCCCAACCATCTGCAATATGATCACTTGCCACAAGAGGGCGATGAGCATTCTGAAGAATTTCATCATGGCAATTTGAAGCCTGCTGGCCCACTCAACCCAGCTTTGCCAAGAACACCTGCCCCAACTACAGGGTTCCATGTGCTCAGAGGAAAGGGCCCATGTAAAATGATTTGGGAGGACAGAGAAAAGAAGCGAAGCGACTCAAAACCCCATGAATGTCCATGGAAATTCCATAGAGAAATTCTGCATGGCAGCATATCCCAGAGCAGTCTGGGTCAAGAACAAGAAACTAGAATTCATATATACATAAATAGAATTCATACATACATATACACATATACATACATACATACATACGTACACACACATTTATTTTATGTGTATGGGTGTTTTCCTGCATGCATGTCTGTACAACACATGCATGACTAGGGCTTATGGAGTCCAAAAGATGTCATTGTATCCCCTAGAACTAAAATGACAGATGGTTGCGAGCCACCATGTGGGTGTTGAGAATTAAACCCAGACCTTCTAGAAGAGCAGCAAGTGCTCTTCACTGCTGAGACATCTCTCAAATTCTATAACCCCGTTTTTCAGATGGCAAAACGGGGGCTCAGAAACCTGAGATCAAGTCACTTGCTCAAGCCCTTCAACTAACGACAAAGAGCAAGAATGCAAGTCTAGTACAAATTAACTCCAAAGCTTTTCTCTTTATACTGAAATGTCTCTGAATCATGATTAATCTTCCCACTATGCTTTACTGCTAGTTCTATAAACTTTATGTGTGTAAAGCCAAATACATCACTGTTTACTTCCCCCTGGTCCTGCCACCCTTTGGTGTCACCTTTTCGACTATCTCATCTGTATTCAAGTTATTTGTACTTCTGACCCCTAAACTTCTATTCTGCATCAGGGCTGGCATTGTGTGCCCAAACTGCGTTATACAAAAGTATCCAACAAGTGCCATATGTGGGAGGTCCTGGAACCAAGCCTAAAGAGGGCTCATTAGTAGTGGATAGCATCCCGTTGATGCTCTGAGCCAAGGAATGAGCTCAGAATCCAGGGAAAGGAGCCAAAGTTGGCTGGTCAGTTTGCCAAGCCGGGAATCCTTTCACGTGGTTATCAGGCAAAGGAAAGACACCTACAGAGAGGGCTAGATTGGCTGATGGTGAAATGTAAGAACAGTGATGGGTGGATGGAGCAGGGTCCTGCAGGAAGCAAGGGAGGGTCTTACATGCCTGCATGCATTGCTTTGGGAGAGAGCTAGCTCTGATAGTGGGGTGTTTATGGGCTAGGGATGTATACTTAGCAGATAGTAGGCGACTGAAAGATCTTAATGAAAATATGTCCCCTGTTCTGCCAAAGCAACTATTTGGACCTCATTTAAATTTGTTTTTTTAAATACTTGACATATATTTCACATTTTCTTACTAATGCTCCTACATGTTATTTAGTGAATTATCTATCCAAAACCATCAACTTCCTGGTCAACAGATGATAGCTCAGTCCACTATGTTACCACCTCCTGCTTCTTCTTCCTCTCCAAGAACAATAATGGTGGGGCTCAGTTGGTGGAGCACTTGTCTAGAGTTTACAAAGTTCTGGGTTCCCAGCCTTCGTACTACACAAACTGGACATGGTAGTGCACACCAGTAGTCCCGGCACCTCCCAGGAGACAAAGGTAGGACTAACATAAAAGCAGCAAGGTGAGGGTACATTTGGCAGGCCCATGCAAAGGTGTGCCGCTAAGAAATTATGCCACACAGCAGATCTAGGTTAAGAGGTTCACTGGGAGAGGGTGAGAGCAAAAGGCTGTCTAGGAGAGGGGCTAAGAGTTGCCTTGGTCATAGTGTCTCTTCACAACAATGAAACCCTAACTAAGACAGATAGAGACAGGCAGGAAGACAGACAGAGAGAATGAACAAGATAGGGAATGAGAGAGAGAGAGAGAGAGAGAGAGAGAGAGAGATCCCTGAGGGTAGGCCAGTGGAAATGCCTGATTGCAAACAAAGATCAGAAATTCAAGGTCCTCCTCAGCTACATAGTGAGTTTCAGGCCAAAACCAAAATCCAAATAAATTCTGGCAGAATCAATCATTACTGTATTATTAAGACCATGCAACTCCCAGGCAGTGGTGGCACACGCCTTTAATCCCAGCACTTGGGAGGCAGAAGCAGGCAGATTTCTGAGTTTGAGGCCAGCCTGGTCTACAGAGTGAGTTCCAGGACAGCCAAGGCTATACAGAGAAACCCTGTTTCAAATAAATAAATAAATAAATAAATAAATAAATAAATAAATAAGACTATGCAACTACTAACCCTTATTATGTGATAGAGCAATCACAAGGAACCATCGTCCCTTGCCCGCCACCTCAGTGCTGGATACTAGATAGCTACAGGCAGCCCTGTACACTCAGATTTGGCTGAAATTATTCAAATCAGTGAGCCAGTTCTAAATCTACTTGTCTTTCCTGACCTGAACCTTCTCATTGAAGGTTCTCCCCCCCAGCTAAGCCAGTCTCTTCCTGACCAACCCTGCTGCTTCTCCTGCATGCCCTCCCCTCTTTCTACATACTGTGACAAACTCTTTTTAAAGACAACACTCCACTCATCTGTTGGCCTTCCTATACAAATAAAACTAATATTTTTAAAGCAGTATGTTTACCTTGTGAACTAGCAATGCTGGGCATTCTACAATGAAGTAAAAACATATTTCCATACAAAGATATATTTCTAAGCGTTCATGCTAGCAGGCTGGTCACAATAGCTCCAAAGTAGAAGCAACCTAAATATTTATTAGCTGATAAGTAAGTAAAGCCTGTTATATTTACACAAGGGAATGCTTGCTGAGGAAGATAAAGGTTCAAGCCACAAACCTAAAAATGATTCTAGTGAGAGAAGCCATGCACAGGAAGAAGACACTGCATGATTTCTTCATGTTAGTATTCATGGCTTGGCTCTAACATGGGCCACCTTTCCAAAGACGGATGGTCTAGAAAAGTGGTGAGCTCCCCCAAAACAGCAGGCACACAGGTACTGGGGTTGGTGGGCAAGCCCTGAAGAAGGATAGGGTGACTTTCCACACCAGACCTGAGATTTGGATAGATCCAGAGAAGAAACTAAAATAAGGCCTATGGGAATTCTGGGTAATATTATGCAATAGAATGGTTGGGGTGTTCTTTTTGTTGTCTGATATTTTTTTTTGTTTTTAGGTTTTATGTTTTTAAGTTACGTGTGTGTTTCTATGTGAGTTTGTGCACATGCGTGCAGGACACTTAGGAGCTAGAAGAGGGCATTGGATCTCCTGGAACTGGAGTGGCAGATGATTGTAAACTATCCAGCTTGTGTACTGGGAGACCGAACTTGAGCCCTCTGCCTCAATACTAAGCATTCTTAGCTGTTGAGCCATCTTTCCAGTCCATGGTTAGGATATTCTTTCACAGGACTGGGAAGATACATAGTAACTTAATTCATCTTTGATATGTGAGGGAAAAACTGTTCTGCCTTTAAGAAATGTAACATGGCTTCTAAGATGAGGTAAAGACATTGGAGAAGGTGTGGGGAATGGATACCTGGAGGATCTCTGAAAAGATTATTAGCGGGGGCCAGAGAGATGGCTCAGCAGTTAAGAGCATGTACTGCTCTTACGAGGGCCCGAGTTCAATTTACAACACCCACATTAAGTGGTTTACAACCACCAGTAGTTCCAGCTCCAGGGGAACCCAACACCTCTGGTCTCTTCAGGCATCTGCACTCTTGTACGTGTGCACGTGTGCACACACAATACACACACACACACACACACACACACACAAACATACAATTAAAAAATAATATTTTTTAAAAATTTAAAATTGTAGTTGTAGACATATGGAAGACTTTCATTTTTCTTTAATTGATATTTTCTAATCGTCATTCTAATAAACACATACTTTTGTTTAAAAATTGTATTTAGAAAAGATAAACCTATAGAAAAAATGCAACCCCACTCATAGTTGTCTGGGTAAAACTGACTAAATGGACATGGTACACATTTCCTGGTCATCACTGAGTCCCACACTTACAACAGCTGCATGTCATGGCATATAACTTGTGACCCAGTAAAGCTGATTTTAAACCATTAAATAAGACTGGAGCAAAGAAATCTACCCCAGGCTGGGCAGTGGTGCTACAAACCTTTAACCCGGTGCTCAGGAGGCAAAGGCAAGTGTGTGTCTGTGAGTTCGAGGCCAGCCTTGTCCACAGAGCAAGTTCCAGGATAGCCAGGGCTACACAGAGAAACCCTGTCTGGGGGGTGGGGGAAGAGGATCGGGGTGAGGAAAGGAATCTGCCATGCTGCTAGCTGAGGAGTGAACATTGTGTTCCTGAAGAGGTGGAACACTCCAATTTCAGGCATCATTAGACACTGTGAAGAGGAAGCTCTGAGTGACAGCCCAGAAGCAATTTTGACTGACTGGGGTGCCAAGTGGATTGGCCTCAGCATAGTTTGCTGTACATTTGTATGTGGGAAAAATGGAGACAATCATATAGCGTGTTCTTCCATGGACAGACTGACTCCATGGGAGCTATCATATTGAACAGGTGACAGATAGGGATGCAAACTGATTCTTATCTAAGAGAAAGAATAGCCTAAACACACACACACACACACACACACACACACACACATACACACTGGTAAAGGAGTTAGTTTTGCCTCATTTGCATAGTCTATAATCCTTCTATTAGATAAATGTGTTTTCCTTGGTCTCTTCTTTAAATAAGTTTTAACATCTTGATAGCCCAGATGAGTATAACAAACTATTTAACATGTTCATTGTTTTTTCTGAACAAGAATCATGGTTTCTTTTGTTTATTTGTTTTGTGACAGGGTTTCTCTGTAGCACTGGCTGTCCTGGAACTCACTCAGTAGTCCAGGCTAGCAGCCTTAAACTCAAAGATCTGCTTGCCTCTGCCTTCGGAGTGCTGGAATGAAAGGCATGCCGGGCTCATTTTTTCAATATAAGCAAGCAGTTTTTACTGTTTATGTTTTGTGGTTCTGGAGACTGACTCAGCATGCTAGGCAAACACTCTATAGGAGCACACCCTAGCCTCTTCTTGCTCTTTAGAGAAAGGGTCTCACTAATTCCAGGCTGCCTTTGACTTACAAGTCTAGGTGCCCTCCTGTGTAGCTGGAGTCTAGATAATCTTGGCCCCTGTTCTTTCTCTGCTTCCTGTGCACAGATGGAAATGTGAACAGTCAGCTTCCTGTTTCTGCTGCCTTCCCTCCCATAATGGACTCTAATTCTCTGAAACTGTAAGCCAAAATTCTTTAAGTAGCTCTGGTCATGGTATTTTATCACAGCAACAGAAAAGGAACTAAGACATGAAATATGAAATATCAGCGTGCCCTGCCAATTGGCTATGCCATGTTATCAACTTTCTGCTACTATAAAACTATGCCTAAAATAAAGCAACCTACAAGGAAAGATTTGTTTGGCTCCATGGTTGTTTTGGGCCCGGTGGTGAGGAATATATTGTAGGCAGTCAGTGGTGGAGGGATGTCCTCACCATATGATAGTCACAGGAAACTGAGGTGCAGGAAGAGCTAGAATCATTATTCTTTTAAAGGGCACCCCTCAAAGTCCTAAAACCTCTCCCAGTTCCACGTCTTAAAGGTCCCCATTTTCCTCCCCTAGCACTAGACTGAGGCCCTAGTCACTAAATGTGTGTCTTTGGAAGACATCCAAGATTCAGAGTGTTCAATACACATAATAATGGGGTGGTGGTGTGGCAAATTACCTGCCCAGAGGGCCCTGTGAAAGTCCTTAGATACACACAGAGAAGGAACACATGTTACATCTCTTGCTCATGTATGCTCATGTTGTTGTATGGTATTTAATAACTCTATTAGTTCTTACTATCACTTGGACAGCCCCCCCCCAGTCGAGTCATAGTCTTATTGATTTATTTAATCAGCTTCAGTACAACTACTGGACGATTACCCTAACCTATTTTTCTATGCTAGACTGGCTCTTTCCTAGTTGTGTTGCCCAAGTTACTTGCTGTTTGAATTTTGTCCAGGTTCTTTCTGCTCAATCAGTCTGTCCTCAGGATGCACTTCTCTCAGTTATGTGCTCCTAACCCATCCCGTTTTAATGGAGACCTTCAGCTCTCTCTGTCTTCTTTCTCCTCTCTCCCCTCTTCTCCCTCTCTCCAGGCCTTGTGGTCCCTGCCTGGGACTCAGTCCAGTAACTGAAGCCCTGCCCACCTCTATTCTCCCCCATAATTGGCTGTCAGCCACTTTTATTTAACCAATCAGAGAAGATTGGTGAGCAATCTGCAGAGAACAAAAGTGAGCCTGCACGTGTGTGTGTGTGTGTGTGTGTGTGTGTGTGTGTGTGTGTATGTACATATATATGTGTGTGAACTTGCAGGTCTGTAGGTCTGACCAGTCAGGGAGAGGCAGCTAAGAGAAGTCTGAGAAAAGATCATTCTAGACTGTCTTAGTTACGGTTTTACTGCTGTGAGCAGACACCATGACCAAGGTAACTCTTAAAAAGGATAACATTTAATTGGGGCTGGCTTACAGGTTTATCATCAAGATGGGAGTGTGGCAGCATCCAGGCAGAGTTGAGAGTTCTACATCTTCATCTGAAGGCTACTAGCAGAATACTGGCTTCCAGGCAGCTAGGACTAGGGTATTAAAGCCTAAACTCACAGTGATGCACCTACTCCAACAAGGCCACACCTGTTCCAACAAGGCCACACCTGTTCCAACAAGGCCACACCTCCAAATAGTGCCACTCTCTGGGCTAAGCATATACAAACCGTCACGTAGACACGGCACCGTCAGCACAGCTAGAGTTTGATGAACTCTGTGGTCTAGACAGATGCCAATCATTGGAGGACGTGCACAGTGAAAAGAAGCTGTGCAGAGTCCATTTGCTTTCCAAGATTCTCTAAATTGGAAAATATTATTCAAAGAATATGGTCAGATGACACGCTGGTGAGGTGGAAGTTTCTGGGTATGTCTCTGGATACAGACTCACGTGGCGATGCAGACTCACGTGGTGTTCAGCTGAGGCAATATGGGAGGACACGTGATGTTTGGAGAGAGTGTAAATAGGACTCAACAGACAGTGACAGCGAGTTTGCATCGCTAGCTTTGCAGTGCTTAGTTGGTCTTGCGTCTTCATCTTTGTTGATCTTTGCTTTGTTGAGAAAGCCATGGCAGAGAACTTCTCCTGGCATCCAGCTGGTCCTGGTCACTCCTACTGACTTGTGCTGATTTGGCGGAAGCCTGTGGTTTCTGCTAGATCGAGCCACTGCTGCTAGTTTGTGTTTGCTATCCTGACACTACTGAACTGGACTGTTGGTATCCTGACAAATGGAGACTGGAATCACCCCAAGGAACCACTTCTAATCAGGTCCACATCCCCTGCTCCTGTTTACCATCTTCTCGCCCCTACCTTTGGATGGTGGGGTTAAAGCATTTGAGAACCCTCATTAAAAGGAGAGCTAAAGAATCTAAACCTACACACTGGGTTTGCAGACATCTGGGATTGAGAGAATGTCTATTTGAACTTCAGCTGTGGCAATGATCATGAACACAAACACTTGGCTAGCTGATGGACCTAGAAAGTGTAGGATTATAGGGTCCCTTGTTCACTCTGCCATGGGGCAAGGGCGCTCCAGGAGTCGGGACTCGGAGAGTGTTGGGCCGTAGGGAAGCCCCAGGACACTGCTCTGGGGGTGGGAAAGCACAGTCTGAGGCTCGGGACAGCCAGAGCTGTTTCAGGGGTTCCTGGGCCTGCAACAAGGCCGAGACGTCTGGTTCTCAGGTTCTTGGACATGCAGGTGCTGCTAGATACCACGGAAGAGCTGAGAATAGAGTGGGATCTAGCCCAGGGCCATGGGACCAGGGTTGGGGAGCTCTAGCTGGTCCTGCAGGGGTGAGTCCTTGGCCTGATGGTGTCAGGCTTGAGCTTGGTGGCTGTCATGGCTGGAGTGCAGAGAGGCCTTCTGCGGGAGACTAGACAACCACTCTATAAACCATGGCTCCCACTGTGGATCCCAATGAAAAGAGGCATTCCATGGTTTTAAGGCATTTATTGTCATGGTTAAAAGTGGATGAGTAAAGCCAGCCCCACTTCTCAGGGTGGGCCTGAGATTAAATACCTTTTGCAGGAAGGACTGTCTGGGAAGAAAAGCTTATTGGCTAAACCTCCAGGCCTCTAGGTAACTCATTAAAATGGAGATCTGTCTTGAGTCTATGTGACCACAGGTCCTTTCCTACCTGTAGGGGGCTTGGGGTGTTGCTGTTATGTGACTGGTGGCCACAAATCTATGGGAGGCTACAGCTAGTGACAGGGGCCTGGTACCTGGGAACAGGCAAAGCCCCTCCAGGGTCCCTGGGGCTTCTAGCCTTAGCTCAAGTGGGAACAAGGCTACCTTTCACAGTCCCACCGAAAAGGGAGAAAGACACTGGATAGAAAAAAAGTATATGGGAGGTTGGGTAGTTGGATGTGGTTTTGGATCTGAGAGGAAGAGAAAAGCCATCTCGATGATAACTCTCAATAGGTCACATCCAATTACCTACAATCCTACTGACCCTGTTTCTTGAGCTTGTTCATTAGTCCTGTCTCATCCAGCTTCATTTTCCTTTCAGAGGATGAGACTGGAGTCTCATCACTTCTATAGTAATAGTCAAACCTGGCTTGATGCAACAAAAACCCAAACCCAGCACAACAGGGAATATAACTAAATCCCCAGTTGACTGAGCATGGCAACACATGCTTGTAATCCCAGTGCTGAGGAGGCTGAGACAGGAGGATTTCTGTAACTTCAATTCCATCCCAGTCAAATATGAATTTAGCCAGAGATGTATTGCAAGGGTTTATCTCAACACCCCCCCCCCACACACATCCACAAACCCCTAGATGAAGTTTAATTTATAAATTAGGAACAATGAGATTTAACAACATTACCTAAAATACAATAATTATAACAATACCCTGCATTAAAATTGCCCGTGACTCTTCTCTTGGACTTTGGGGTTAATATTAAGTCAATACATGTTGCCTCAAAGGGCATTACAATACCTTGACAGTTGATCTGATAGTAACGCAGTGCTACTTAAGTCAATACTGGGGGAGTATCAGCTGAGTGACATATACTACATCAATATCCCAAGCAATGGAATGATTCAGTTCTTGAGTAGGTTCAATCAAGGCAGTGAGAGGTTTCATTTTACCACACAAACCAATATGCACTTTATTTCCGGAAATTTCCACTTAATATTTTATGACCATTTTATGACCATAGAAAGTGAAACCAACTTCATATATTGTGGCAGAAATGAAAACTCACGTTGATATGGTCAGGCAAAAACTGGACATACAAAATTAGAAGGTCAGGGAGAAGAGAAAGTAGATGGAGAGGAAGTAGAGAGTACCAGGCACTCCCCCATTCTTCTGAGGACTGGACAAGGGTTCTAAGTTCCTAGAACAGGAATTACAGACCTGTCCACTCATGGAGGTGCTGGCTGGTGACCGAACAGTCAACTATAGAAAAGCTTCAAGGATTGGCTATAATTTGCATGCTAGGGACCTCTGGTGGCAACACCGTGAAGTTCCTCTTTCAGGGGACAATTAGAGACACTGAAGTGAAATAATTCTTATTTAAGGAATAGATACAAATGTTAGAAATGTAGACAAGCCAATAGTTAGTGCACATGTAATTTTAAAATATCTTTAGATTTCGGTAGTAATTAAAGATATGTAAGGTGTGTGTGTGAGTGTGTGTGTGTGTGTGTGTATGTGTGCTTGTGCCCATGCATAAGCCTACAAATGACAGACTGGAAGGAGAGAAGGGTTAAAGAAAAAAAAATTCTGGAAGGAATCAGGTATTATTTCAATCGGGAATTGGAAGGATAAATTTCTATTCCCTCCTTAAACTTTTATGGATTTATTAAAGTTAATTCAGTAAACAGTACATAGAGTCTTTATTTGTACATAGAGAAAATGTTTATCATTTCAAATACTTGATGCTCATCAGGCTGTTTAGCATACTTTTTAGGGAAAAAAAAATGTATTTTCACCAAAGAGCAGTATAGTGAGGCCAGCCACTCTTCTCTAATGAAAACTGCAATGGTTTCTCATTGCTGTCAACCCCCGCCCCGACCCCAACAGCAACATAAGGACAGAAGAGTTTGTTTTGGGTCAGAGTTTACTCCATCATGGCTGGAAGACATGGTGGCATGTGATGACTGGATCTACGGTCAGGAGAGGGAAAGGGAGAGGGAGAGGGAGAGGGGAAGGGGGAGGGGGTGGGGAGGAATAGGAATGCTGTTGTTCAGGCTTTATCCTCTGTTTCCATTCAGCCTGAGACACCCACTCACCTCTGGGACGATGGCACCCACACTCATGGTGGACCTTCCCTCTTTAGTTAAACCTCTCTTGAGATGTGTTCACAGATGTGGTACAGAGGTGTGTTTCCTATGTGATTTTAAATCTGGTTAATGGTCCTTTCATAGAATAAGCTATGCTGCCCAGTCAGTGCTGGAGGGAAACAGCCAGGGGACTGGATGTTCACCCCACCTCTGCCCACGACTTTGGTGAACCTCAGGCACCTTGTTCAGACTGACCCTCATGATAACTGAGATAGAGTGTAGGTAAGAGAGGTCCTGATGAGAGAAGACTATACAGACCTAAAGGGGCTCTGTAACTTATGGGGAATGATATTGCATTTTTGTTAGAGAATGAAGTTACAGTTGCTTTCAAAAAAATTTAAATTTGAAAAAAATTGACAAAGAATTTTTTTTAAAGTACTTAAAATTTAAATGGAGATATCCCTCTGAGAAGTCAGCTCAGGAACTTTGGGATAGTCCACCAGGGCCCCTGAGCACATAGGCACCCCTGGAAGAAATAGGTTACCGAGCACTGTAGGCTGGGAGGGAGGGGCTGATTAAGCCCCTGTTACCTCATTCCCTAAAGACCAATCAGTTTAAAAGTCACACTGTTCTGCCAATCTAATGGCTGCTGCTCTAAAAACTATAAAAGCTCACTGAACGGGCTGCGCATGGCCATTCTCTTCTGCCTTGGTGTGCAGGATGACCCCAGCATGTTGGATCAATAAATTCCTCTAGCATTTTGCATTGATCCCCGACTCCATGTGTTCACTTGTGGGGGGAGGGGTTCTCCAGTAAGTTAAGGCTCCCCAGAGTCTTACACCTTGTGTATATATTGTAAAATGCCCAAACAGTGTGAAGTAGCCTTCTTCTCACCCCATTTCTTAGTGTTAGCAGTTACCAGCAGAGTCCAGGAAAGTTTGTATGTATAAAAAGTAAATTTAAACATATCTTGCCCATGTACTAGCATGCAAGTGAGAACACATTACCTCCCTGCATCCTAGGATGGTGTGATCCTAACAAAATTTAACAATATGTCTAATAGGTTGTTTTGTTTGTTAGCTTATTTGTTTTTACAAATCAGGAGACCAGCTAAATTAAAAGAAAATAAGTCGGATTATAGACAAGTGAGAGTGGGAGTGGTGGTCCTCTCCAGGGAGGTGTATACCGGTTGGTTGTCCAGTGACGAAAGGCCAGCCCTGAAAATTACATACAAGTCGCATTACATAGACCCAACAGGTTGCATTTAAGAATATGTATGTGTAGACATATATGTATTCAGTAACAATTAACAGAAACAGACACCGGGATTTTGAAGAGGAGCCAGGAAGGACATGTGGGAGGGTCTGGAGGGAGGAAAGCGAGGAAGAAGTGTAATTAAATTACGATCTCAGAAATGAAAAAACAAAGGGAAATTTTACGTTGTTACTAACATGGCAGGTAGATGGCTGGATATATGTTTCACATACCCGTGCACATCCTATAAATATTGAATATTAATCAAACGGCTTTGTCAAATGGTGGGAAAGGACAGGTGAAAACATAGGAACTCAGAGACTTCTGGAGCAGGTGCCAAGGATGCGGCTGCCGGCCACGCCTCCTGCTTGTGCGTTGGGGTGTGTGTGTTTACACTTTAATAGTGTGTAAACACTCCTTGTGTTTACTGTTTGAGTCCGGGTGTCTCATTCTTGGGGGAACCATGAATCCTTACAACATTGGAGGGAGAAGGACAACAGAGTAGAGTAACTTAGGAGAGTAACAAATTTGGAGAGCATATAATTTGATAGGTTTCCCCTCTTTTTACCTTCTCTTAGAAACAAATATTAGAATCCTTTTTAAAGTGTCTCCCTTTTTTCTCTTCCTGCAAGCAAATTTCTCTAGCTGACAAGGAGGTAAATAAACTCTCAGCTTTGGGTCCCTACCTGGAGGAACTGTAGAGAAAAGAACAAAGGACCTCTTGACTTAATCCCCACCCCCACCCCCATTAAGTGACAGGTGTTAATTTAACCGGAGGCCTGCAGGCTTCAGAGTAACTTAGAATCAAGACAGGCAAACGAGTGTGTATATACAAAAACAAAAAACAAACCCTAATCACTCCCAAGACCAAGTCCTGACCCTACTGATGCTCTTTCCTCTTGGCTACCTTCAAGAGAGAACCAGAGCTCTGAAGCTGGCCTCTGGCAAGAACTGAGGCCTTATTGTGAGTAAATAATATTCCATTGTATGTACACACCAGCAGTGGCCCGTCTGCTGTGGTACACTTCAGTCATTACTAAGTGTAATAGGACTAAGCTAAGAGACACACATTAGTACTTTAGAAAGCTCATCTATATTCTGTCCTCAGGGGACACACATAAACTAAGAGTGAGGAGAAGGGAATGGCCATTGCATAGCAACAAGAGTCTGAAAAGAAGCAGGTTGGGAGGGGCGTGGCTCAGTTGCTAACTGTCTATTGCTCGAGCATGAAGACTGTTGTTCCAATCCCCAACACCTATGTTAAAAAGCCATGTGTTGTGGTGCACAGACCAGTAAATCAGGCTGGGTTGGCAGAGATAGGGGGAGTCCTCAGGTTTGCCAGGCTATAGTCTAGTGTGTTCCAAAACATAAGATGGTGTATTAGTCAGGGTTCTCTAGAGTCTCAGAACCTACAGGTAGTCTCTATATAGTAAGGGAATTTGTTGATGACTTACAGTCTGTAGTCAAATTCCCCAACAATGGTAAGCAGTAGGTGTGAATGAAAACCCGAAGATATAGCAGTCGCTCAGTCCCACAAGGCTTGCAGGCGAAGAAGATCGAATCTTCCTCCTTCCAGTGTCCTTATGTAGATCTCCAGCAGCAGGCACGGCCCAGATTAGAGGTGTGCGTACCACCACACCTGAAACTTGTGTCTTCCAGACTCAAGATCTAGATCACAGGTGAGCCCTCTAATTCTGGATTGTAATTCACTCCAGATATAGTCAAGTTGAAAACCAGAAATAGCCACTACAGATGGAAAATGGAAAATACACATGTACACATACAGGAATATGTACACATGCAGATACACAGATACAGACATAGAAAAAGAGCAACATACCATATTTCTATCAGACAAAATAGACTTTAAGGTAAAATATGAGATATAATCATGATTTTTAAGAGAAATATAATTAAGAACAGAAGCATTGAAATCTAAGCACCATAAAGCCCTTGTTTAAAACATTGTTGTTACTTTCTCCTCTTACTCTCAATTTGATTTTCTGAGATTTCAGTCACCCTGGAGACAGACAGAGCCTGCAAACATTAAATGAAAAATGCCAGAAAGAAGCCAGTCTTAAGTTTCAAGTTGTAGAACATTTGAGAGGATGGTGAAACCTTGTGTGGTCACACTCCAGCCTTCTGTCCAAGCCCTGTGTGCTCGACCCTGGTGCTAATCACTTATGGCCATCTTGGTGCTTAGAGGAGCTGTGATAGGCTTGTAACTCCTGAATGCAGGCATTCCTTGTCTGTCTTAATCATGGTCCCAAAGTGTGCAACACTGACATTCCAGATAAGCCAGACAGAAGCCACAAATGCTTTCTCCGTTTTAAGAATTATTTATAAAAATGGAAGACATGGAGTCAACACTACCTGCATCCCTTGGGTCTTGAACTGTGTCATCTGAGGATTAGAGTAGACCACAATATTCAGAAATTCATTGTTAGGTGTTCATTTGATGGTACTATTTGCTTGGTTGCCACAGAGCACAACCTTGCCCCCTGGTTCTTAACTAAGGAGACAGAGAGTGGTGATGACTGTCCACTTGTCCACAGCCTGAGAAGAATCAAGTCCGTCTGGGGCAGCCACTCATGCTCTAAAAGGAGAGAACTTCAAGTAAGCTTGTGGAGTAAGTTACTATCTAGAGGTCTGGGCCGTTTCTCCATGAACTAAAGGGTTAAAAGACAGGGAACTGAAGCACAGTAAGGAGCTCGGGAATATCTCAGACAAGGCAGGAAGCAGCAAGGGACATCTGAATGGAAAAGTAAATAAACAAGTAAAAAGGAAAGACGTGACTGCTCCTAGGTATGATGGAGGAGAAGTTTTATTGCAGATAAAAGGGAGAGCATAGCCAGAAGCAAGGACATCTGGGAGAATCCAGAGTTAAGCATGACTCTGGCCAGGCCATGTGAGCAGAGCGTAGAGGAGAGAGGGAGAGCCAGGAGAGTAAGGGGCAGACAAAGGAGCCGGTAGCCAACATGGCTGCATTACATAGGGCAGCCCAGCCTCTGGGCTGGGGAAGTTTAGGGTAGGGGTCTGTCAGCCAGAAGAATCCTGTAACATGTAGGGACTGAGGGATGCTGGGAGAACCTAGCAAGTATATCTGCTTTGATATATTAAATAGGCCTTTCAGGACAAACAGCCATTTGTACCAGGTTTGAGACCTAATATCCCAGCCTTTTCTGTTGATAATAATTGATAAGGGTGACTTAATCTTTTCCATGGTTGCTTTCTACTGACATTGGTACATCATTATTGGGGACTCAAGAAAGCTAGAATGCTAGCCAAGGCTAGGAAGAAAGGGGTTCGCAGACTGTTTTGGTTGCTGTCCAGGCTGAGGGACCATCTGGGGCCAGGCAAGTACAGGCTGCTTTAGAGCAGTCTGTGAGGCTGGATCACCTGGGGCTAACAGTTTTAGAGACATCTAGGATGCCAATGCTCAAGCTGGTTGAAATTCTATCAGAAGCACCTGGGTGGGGAGTGAGTGTGGAGTAGTCTTTAGTTGACTGGAAATCTGCTGGAACAGATATAGACAGAATACATATGGTAAAGAGAAGCAGTTTAGGAGAACACTTTTATCTTTGGTGTACATTTGAACTTGCAGGTTCACGGTCTTGGTAGTTGGACGAGGGTTATCCCCAAGGGAAGGAGAGATATTCTACCTCAGGAATAGGCAGGTAGGAGAACGTAAGGAGTACTTCTCTGGAGTTGGTTTGACTTGTGAGAGGTGATTCAGGTAGAGTCCCTGAAGCCTTTAAGATTTTTTTGAAGTTTATGGAAAGAGATAAAAGATTAAGATATGCCAGCATGGGGGTTAGAGAGATGGCTCAGTGGTTAAGAGCGCTTGACTGCTCTTCCAGAGGTCCTGAGTTCAATTCCCAGCAACTACCTGGTGGCTCACAACCATTTAACAGAACACTCATATATATAAAATAATGAATAAAGACACATTTAAAAAAAGATATGCTAGCATTACTGCTGTTTATAATCTGAACTGAAATCCATGTTGTGGAAAAGGCCGTAGACTCTCACACCCTTGAGTCATAGTAAAAGCTTGGGAACCCCAAAATAATTTTGAGTTAAAAGCATCTTTTATCTTCTTTCAGAGTCTGGTAGCTAGGTAAACTACTGCATTTCTTAGCTAGAGACCTAGTAACTCTAGGGAAGTGAAGGCTGAGGCAGGACTTTTACTATGAAGAGAAGGCAGCTGTAGCCTTGGGGGAGGAGTTGGTATGCTTGCTGTTGTTAAAGCTACAGTTAGCCAATACCATCAGAGATCTGAGAAGGGTAAAGAACGCCGTAGGTATGATCCAAATGGCATACGTATCAATTAAAATAACAGAGACTTACCTGCAACCTGGTGGTGGTCCTAGGTTCCTATGGTCTTGATGACATTGTAGGGGGCAGTGGCAGGTCTTCAGATGTCACACAGAGCAACATAGACCCAGGTCTGAGAGCTTTTCCTGTGGAAAAGAAATGTGGGGCACTGACCTGATTTTGATCAGGCAGAGTAGAGCAATCAACCCAGAAGTGTCTACAGCTTGTGCAGAGCCCTGGCATCAGGTGAGGAATGGGGCCATTTTGCACAGTGGTTAGTGTTACCACAAATCAGGTGGGGTTGTTGTGCTCCATCTGTCTTTGGAGACCTCAGGGTTCCAGCTCGGAGCTGGCTGATAAGTTATTTTTCTGCTGGTGAAATGAGCCAACTCAAGCCAGATTAGATTATATTAAATGCAGGTTTATTGAGAAGCTGCTCTCAGGGGAGTTCATTGGCCCCAGGGAAGTCTCTATGGAAAGGGAGAGAGAAGAGAGGGGGAAGAGAAAGGAAGAAAGAGGGTGTGTATTGGCATCAGGACCTCCAAACCGGTGAGACGTCACACCCAGGCGACAGCGACTCACACACCTGTTGCCAAGGCAACAGTCACCATATTCCCAGAATCCACTTGGCCCACAGCCCACCTTTACCTGTGGCTACGTCACTCTCCATATATAAATGGAAGACCTCTCTCTCTCTCTCTCTCTCTCTCTCTGTCTCTCCCCCCTTCTCTTTTCGCTGCCATCTTACCCCCTCTCTTTCAATAAACCCCATGTGGAACTGTTTGGCCTGGTGTGGTTTCTTGTGCAGAGAGAAAGAGGGAAAGGGGGTGAACAAAAATGTCTGGGTTATACAGGGAAGAGCCTCTAGAGAAAGATCAGCCCAGCCCCTGGGCTGGAAAGTTCACGGTTGGTGTTGTGTTGGAAGCACAGCTTGAGTCCAGACAGACCACACCAGGCCAAAGCAGTTTCACGTGGCAGTGGTGAAAAGGGGGGGGGGGGGAGGTCAGAGGGGTCTGCCTTTTATTTGGATAGTGACATAGCCACTCGTAGGTAAAGGTAGGTGAGCCAAGTGGATTCTGGGAATGTGTATGGTGGTTGCCATGGCGGCAAATGTGTCACCTAGATGTGATATCACTGGGTTCGGAGCCGATCCTGACACCAACAGTTGGGGGTAGTATATACCACGTAGGGACTGAGGGTTGATGAGATAACCTAGAGGCTAAGTTGGCTTTGGTATGTAAGATATGGACCTCAGTCCATTGTTCTGGGCTCTGACACCAAATACCCAGCCTTTTGTTGATAATAAATGAATTAGGGGTGATTGAAATTGTCTATGCCTACTTCCTGCTGATATTGGGTCATCCCTATGGGGGGGGGGGGACTGGAATATTGGCCAAGTCCGGGAACAGCTGGTTGTTTCACTGCTGTCCAGGTTGTGGGACCATCTGGGGCTAAGAGTGTGTAGGCCCAGTTAAAGCAGTATGTGAGGCTGCACAGGAGCACCTGTGGGTAACTGTTTTAGACCTGTCCTGGATGCAGGTTCTGAGGGAACACCTACTCAGAGGATTGAGGCAGGCTGACTCCATGACAGGCTTCAGACAGACAATTCAGGAGACTAGACCTAGATCTCTGTTTTGCATAACTAGGCAAGTCCAGGCAAGTACTAGAAAAACAACCAGCTCAGCCTGCTACCCTGCCACCTGGCCTGCAAGGGCAATGGGTCAGCACCGGTTTCCAGGGTTCCCCAGCACCAGTTTCCAGGCTTCCCCCGAAACAGTTTCCAGCCCCTGACCCCCCCAGCTATGGTTTTAGAATGTCCCTAGAGATAAAGCCAACCAATTAAGATAAAGGTCGACTACTCCTCCCTGGAATTCCCCTAATGTGCTTTAATGTCTTTGAGCTCACCTGGATGTCTCCATCTTGGTAAATGGTAGACCCCAATGCTAGACTTCTCTACAGAATAAAACGCTCTTTGCTTTTACATACTATTTGAGCCCAGGGTATCATTCTTCGGAAAATCATGGATCCTTATACTAGATGTTAGAGGCAGGAGATAAAATTAAGGAGTTTAGGGAGAAAAACTTTTTCCTGGGTGTATATTTGAAACTCTTAGGCCCATAGTCTTGGAATTGGAGGAGGGATGGGAAGTCGGGACCAGGGAAAGAGGAATAGATCCCACAGGCCCACGGGGGAGGGAAACGGGCTGTTGGTTGACAGAACTTGTC
Source organism: Rhynchomys soricoides (assembly GCA_019843965.1). NCBI lineage: Eukaryota > Metazoa > Chordata > Mammalia > Rodentia > Muridae > Rhynchomys > Rhynchomys soricoides. The sequence goes on along the minus strand of JADRCH010000005.1, from coordinate 14,514,155 downwards.
TGGAGTGCACTTGATCTGTGCGAGGTGGATTCCCTGAAGCTTATGAGACACAGAAAGATAAATCACTTTCCCAGCACTGTCTAAGTTTTTTACTTCTTCCTAACTTTATAACCTCCACTACCAACCTCAATAACGTTCCTAGACCTTCACACACTTTCGTAGGTCCCCAAACATTTTTACAGATGCTTTCATACCCTCAGACCTTACATAAACTTTAAACCTTACATCCTTTCCTATGCAAACTGTTCATCCCGAGACTCTGGTGGTTGATTATTAGGAGCAGTCATTGTAAAGTGAGTTCTTTTAGGTAAAATTACTTCTTTTACTAGTTTAGGCTTCAAACCTCACAGAGAGCTGAGAAGAATATAGTATAGTCTAAATGGCCAATATGTCAATTAAAATGATAGACTTACCCATTACCTAGACAGCCACCTCACTAGATGGCCTCATTGGGGACACAGGTCCCGGGGATAGGGTCAATCTTTGGCTACCCGGCCTGCAAATCTGAGAGGTCTTCCTTTGGAGGAAGAACTTGGGAGACTGACCTTGAGGCATGTCCTCTGTCCTGTTTGTCCACAGTTCAGGCTGGACCTTAGCATCAGGCGAGGCAATGGAGCAGACTTTTCAGTGGTTACGGTACCACAATCCAGGTAGAGTCCTTTCTTCTTGTCTGTATCTTTTTGGAGACTTTGGAGGTGACATTGTTAGGATTTGAGAGTTGCTGTCATTTTAAGCATCTTAAATTTAAGATTTTAAATGCCATATTCAGCAGGTCTCTGAAGTGCCTGAGGATTATCAATTTATCTATCTAAAGTATATTTGAATAGAGAAACTTAGTGTGATTCTAGTTACCTATCCTAGGCTTAACCTTGAAAAACATATATCTTCGTCGGGAGCCAAACCCATGAAATTACCCGCTGTTCTGTGAAGCATAGTCAGTTAAGGTGCAAGGTTAGAAAGGATAGGGCATCTGCAGTCTCAGGTCCCAGGAATTGAAAGAACATCTGGCATTTCCTGAAAACTGATTACACCAAGTGGGTTGGCCTTGGGCCATGTGTAACCTTCCCCCACCTTCCTGTCTTTTTAAGCTGCTGCCTTGAAATAAACTTCGAGAGCTTGATCAGAATATAGACTTGCTCTCCTTTTTCGGAGTCTCCTGTCCCCCATTCTTTCGCCCCCTCCCCAGGTTCCCGATGAAGCCCCGCAGGCCAGGGCAATTGGCGCCCAACGTGGGGCCTGGGTACAGGGGTCCGACTGAATGTTGCTTGCCTAAGGATGTCCCCCCACCCATAAGATTGCCGCTTCCCTGCGGTCGAGTAAGGAGATCCTTGCTTTGTGATTGCCGCAGATCGCCCATCTGTGAGTCTAATCCGTTGAGGTAAGATAGAGCAACGAAAATACAGGACACGAATTGAGTAAGCATGACTTATTCTTACAGGGTCTCAAGGAGTCCCTCAAGACACGAGGAACTCGGATAAAGAAAAAAGATCTTATTAAGTTCTTTGAATTTGTTAATGATGTCTGTCCTTGGTTTCCTCAAGAAGGAACTATTGATGAAAAAAGATGGGCCAGGGTTGGGGACTGCTTAAAAGACTTTTATAGCTCTTTTGGTCTGGAAAGAGTCCCTGTTCAGGCTTTTTCCTACTGGAATTTGATTAATGAGGTGTTAAAAGTTTATAAAAAATGGCCAGACATTCAAGAAGTTGTTATGGAGGGAGAAAGGGTCCTTCAGCAACAGTCCCAGGCTCCCTCCGTATGTGAATCTGTCTCTATTTTTATGCCAGATCCAGAGCTCCCCCCAAGGCTGCTGCTGAGCCCATATGGACATTGGCGAACCCCCCCCCCCAGCCCCAGCCTTTATCCCCCCCTTATGGGCCTTAAGACATCAGCTCAACAAGAGCCCAATGACCCCCTTTCCCCAGAAGAGGCATCCTCCCTGGAGGAAGAGGCTGCCAAATATCACAATCCTGACTGGCCGCCCCTACGATCTTTCCAACATCAGCCACCTCCCTGTGTTTCTGTTCCCCCATTTTGTGCTCCTGTTCTTGATCTAGACATTACAGACTCCACTGAGAATGCTAAGGCAAAACTCTGTCGAGAGGTAAGAAAAGGGAACATTTAATATTAATAAAAGAACCATGGGACGCTAGATCTTGAATTAATTAATTGTCCCCCTGCACCTGCTCCTCTTAAGCCCAAAACAGAGAAAAAACCCTCTAAAACCCTACAGGCATTCCCTGTCACCCAAATTAAAATATCCACCCCCTCTGAGGGGATGGCTGGGGAGGGCAGAATGTCCAGTGATGAAGAAGAAACCCCCTTGGCTGAAGAAGCCTCTGATAATGAAAATGAGGTTTCTGGAGATTCAGACGGGGATAAGGATGAGGTCAGAAACCAGCAATATTGCTGTCTTGGGTTTAAACGTATATGACGTCTCTGAGACTTAAGACTTCCGTTTATGTAGATGGAACCAACAAAAAGATGCTATGCTAACACTGAGCATGGTCTCTGGCCAGGGATTGTGCGTCGGCAATAAGATTCCTCCTACTCATGTTCATCTTTGTAATAAAACAACCCCTTATTCTAGTTCCTCTTCTGTTTACCTTCTCCCTTCCAATGATACCTGGTGAGCCGGTAATGATGGCCTTACCCCTGCATTTATATTCCCAACTTAGTGAACAATGTTACCGCCTTTTGTGTGCTTGTTCAGTCGACCCCCCACTTCACCTATTATGCTACAGATGATTTTGCTCGAGCATGGGACCCCGTTACCGATTGTGCCCTGCTTAGGACCAAGCAGGAGGCTTACCAGCTGCTGCTTTAACTGTCCTCCATGGCCTTGGAACTGCAGGTGCCGGGACAGGCATAACCTCTCTAGTTCTTTCCAATAGACATTACGCTGACCTCCGATGAATCATCGATAAGGATATAGAAAGGCTAGAAATTGGCATCACCAATTTGGAAAAATCCCTCGTCTCACTGTCTGAAGTGGTTCTACAAAACCGAAGAGGACTAGACTTGCTCTTCCTTCAACAAGGAGGACTCTGTGCAGCCCTCAAAGAAGAATGCTGTTTTTATGCCGACTCTACTGGGGCTGTCAGGGACAGTATAGCTAGAGTTGGAGAAGGGCTAGAACTACGGAAGAAGCAGAGAGAGCAAGAAGAGGGTTGGCTTCAGAATTGGTTTTCTGCCTCTCCTTGGCTTACCACCCACCTTCCCTCTATTTTGGGACCCCTGGTTGGTTTCCTTCTTCTCCTAGCATTTGGCCCCTGGGCCTTTGCTAGGCTTACAGGTTTTATTAAACAACAGATTGACTCCCTGGCATCCAAACCTCTACAAGTTCATTATCATAGACTTGATTTGGTTGATAGAGGCCTGGTTCATTGTAGGGTTCACTACAATGAAATGTCTCCTTTGGGAGCTGCATAAAACTCAGATTTATGCTCACCTGCCTCGGCGTGGGCACCTGCAAGGGGCTCGAGACTAAATACCACTGGGGGAGGGCCCAAATGTCCATTTCTGAGTCCCCCATGAAGCAAACCTGATTGCACAGAGGTTGGTGCCTGCCCTTCCTTTGATCATACTCTGTGGAAATACCTACAGAAATTGACAAAGGCTAACCTCTCCTCCCCAAAAGACACCGATGACATATAAAGTGCTCATAGGATCAGGTCAATACTTCCCCCCTCTGGTTAATGCCCATTCATCTTCATAGTGTGATCATCCCTAACTACTCAATGGCCTCAAAAATTGCTAAAAAGGGAGGAGATGTCGGGAGCCAAACCCATGAAATTACCGGCTGTTCTGTGAAGCATAGTCAGTTAAAGTGCAAGGTTAGAAAGGACAGGGCATCTGCGATCTCAGGAATTGGAAGGACGTCTGGTATTTCCTGAAAACCAGTTACAGTAGTGGGTTGGCCTTGGGCCATGTGTAACCTTCCCACCTGCCTGTCTCTTTAAGCGGCTGTCCTGAAATAAACTTCGAGAGCTTGATCAGAATATAGACTTGCTCTCCTTTTTTGGAGTCTCCTGTCCCCCATTCTTTTGCCCTCTCCCCAGGTTCCCACTGAACCCCCTCAGGCAGGGGCAGGATGACATCTTTGTATTTTGAATGAGATAAATTTATCACTGCAAGGAATCAAATCCAACAGGCCTTGATTTGTCTGAAAAGATCTGATCATCCCAATTGGAACATCGTCTTTGGGGAAAAAATTGGATGAAAATAAAATTTACATGTTGCCTACCTTATCTTTGTTAATGTAATTTTAAAAGGTGAGCGTTTTTCTCTAACCCTGGTTAGCTTCCAAGTAATTGAGACAGAGACTAAATTTTTATATTACATGCTTATAACATATAGCTGAGCAGTTATTAATCTATTCTACATCCCTAATCTAAGCTGGCTATCTCCCCCATGGACTTTACAATTTAATGTTCTAGCTCTCTCTGTTTCAGATGTTTTCCTCATGGTGTCTTCTCAAACCCTCTCTGTAGGCATAATGTTCTTGTACACTGTTTACTCTTGGGTTATTCAAATGCTGATTTCTCTACCCTATTATCTATGTCAATGGGACATAGCATGCTTACACCAAGAATCTTCTGTTTTAAGTTTGTGTAAACAGTTCTTACCATTTATTCCCTGTCTTGTCAATACATGCTGATCACCCAAAGGCCTGGGCAGAATAGAGAATAGGGCAGGACATCCATCATCCAGAGGAAGGGGAGAGGGAGAGAGGGGAGATTCAGATCAGCACAGAGGATGGAGGAATTGCAGCCGTGAAGTAGGGGTCTGGACTGTTGTATTATTTATTAATCTCAATTGGGGGTTTCTACCCCTCCTTTGATCATTCAGTTTCCCGATAAAAGACACACAACTTTTATATTTTTAATAAGACTTTAATGTACTAGAGCTGGACAAATATCTACCCTCTAAGCTATTGTTCCCCATCAATAACCCGGAGTTATTACTTACTATGTTCCATCTGAGCGGCTCTTAACTCCAATTGGCCAGTCTTTGTGGCCATGTTTTCATGACTCACCTACCCAATGGTGGCTTCTCCTCTCTCCACCTTCTTCCTTCTTTTTCTTCTTGGTCCTCCTCAGACCCCCAGCCTGGCAATCAAAACCCCACCTACCCCTCTTCTGCCCAGCTATGGGCTGTTGGCATCTTTATTTAACCAATAGTTTTAAATTAAGGAGCAAGATCACATAGCATTACTTGGTGTACATACAGATTCTCTCATTCCTGGGGGTAACTAGGCCTTGGGGGCCAGTATTTAGTATTACAATGCATAGCAAAAGACCAAGCTTCAACACTGGAGAGAGATCACAGAACCATACCTGAAGCCTGAAGAGTCAGATCAATAATAATATGCAAGTATCATGGGACGAGGCTAGGAGGTAGCCAGATGAGTAGAGGAGGTCAAGGTAGATCATTTAACTACTTAGCTATTGAGGTGCAGTTTTGAATAAATCAACATGAATATTCTCGAATTGTAGACAAAATTTCATTGTAAGCAGTGAATTAATCAAGAAGCTGTATTTCTTTACCTTATGCTAGTCACCAACACACACACACACACACACACACACACACACACACACACACAGCTGCTTGATTAATTCACTGCTTACATTTATATTAAGGATGATTAATCTACACCTCTCCTCATGGCTCTATCTTCTCCTGTCTCTCTTCTTCCCACTGGCTGATGGAAGTCCATTGCTATTCTCTCTTCTGCTCAGCTATTGGTTGATCAACTTTCTTGACAAGTCAGAGAATAGACAAGGAGTAATGTTTACAGAAACTTGAAACAGGAGATTCTTGGAATAAGCATTACAATGCCATGTCCAATTAGAACTAAATATGGGGGCAGAGAAATCAGCATTTAAATAACACAAGGATAATCTTCACACAGTGCACAAAAACATGCCTACATATCTGTGTTCTTTGAGGAACATGCCACTGAACCAGATAAAAAGATTACGATGATAATCTCTGTGAGAGAACACTTGCACATACTGGTAGACAAAATTTCATTGAGTTTTCCTCAGTCTCCCTGATGTCCTGTTTGTACTCACCAGAAACCCACTCACAGTCAAAGCTGACCATATTCCTGAGGCAACACAAGAGGCAACAACTTCATTAAAGTTGTTAACAGTGGCACAGCAAGAACTGACTTCCCTGCAATGCCAGTTACAAAATTCTTGATCAAGGGTTTCCAGTCATATCCTGTTCTGTCTGAGACTGTGTTGCACTGCCTTCTCCATTTCCAACAATATAGCTTTGTGCAACAGGTTTTTATAGCTTGTTGGTTAGCATGTCTAAATATAGAAGTAGTCTTGTAAAAGACGATCTTCACTGTGTTCTTGCAAAGACTTCCCAGAGAATTTCTGGTGGGAAAGAAGCAATCTCACCCTTCCCACTGACGTTGGCTTTTTATACATACTGTTGCAAGATGTAGCTTGCTGTTGTTAGTTTAAGATTGTTATCCTATGCTGCACCATGCTTTAAGACAAAATTTCATTTATTTGTAATCAGAAATAAATATTTCACGATATATAATTACATATTTTGTAATTAATCATTATGCTTTGATTTTGCTCAATTTTAACAATGAAAATACATCTTGTATATCAGATATTTACAAATAGCAAAATTACAGTTATGAAGTAACAATGAAAATGACTTTATGGTTGGGGTCACAACAGCATGAGGAACGGTATTCAAGAGTTGCAGCGTTAGGAAGGGTGAGGAGCACTGCTCTAGAGCTGCAGAGACAATTGTGGCAGAGAGGAGAGGAATTGTTAGAACACGTGGAGGGGAGAAGGAGCTGAGGAGGCAGACTCTGGAAGTTGGGGTGAAATTTGATGGATGACAGAAGCAGCAGAAACAGATGATCTCTATACACTCCAGGGAGTCAGATCAGCAGCTTGGTCTGGAGAGGCTGAATTCCCTGGAAGGGAACTGATTTTTGTCAATCTTGGGTTTTGGCACCAGATGTAGGAAAAAAATAAATAAATAAAAAGGAAGACTGTGGGGCTGGAGAGATGGCTCAGTGGTTAAGAGCACTGACTGCTCTTCCAGAGGTCCTGAGTTCAGTTCCCAGCAACCACATGGTGGCTCATGGGATCCGATGCCCTCTTCTGGTATTCCTTGAAGACAGTTACAGTGTACTCACATACATAAGGTAAATAAATAAACAAATCTTTAAAAAAAAATTGGAAGAATGTGACTGATTTTAGGTACGGTGGAGGAGAAAGTTTATTGTAGATAAAAGGGAGAGCATAGCCAGAGGCAGGGACATCTGGGAGAGTCCAAAGCAGACATGTCTCTGAGCAGGGGCCATATGAGAGAAGAGGGGAGAGTGGAGAGGGAGAGCCAGGAGAGTAAAGGGCAAACAAAAGACCTGGAAATCAAAATGGCTGCATTACATAGGGCAGCCCAGCTAGGAGAAGGGCAGCCCAGCCTCTGGGCTGGAGAAGTTTAGGGTAGGGGGTAGGGTTTGTCAGCCAGAAGAATCCTGAAACATGAAGGGACCGAGGGACACTGCTGTGATACGTTAATAGGCACCTCAGTAGACAGTTTGTCCCAGTTTGAGACAAAGTCAAGAAGCAGAGACAGACAGCAGGGAGTGGAGGGAGATGACACTTCTCCTTTTCCCTGGACAACTCTGGGTTTAAGTGATTTTGTTTGTTGGCCAGGGATGATTCTTTCCCCCTAATTGAGAATTGGTCTGTTTAGACAAAGGAAGACCCACAGCTTTAAGGCAAGCATGCCCAGACTGGCTTTCAGCTTATCTGATCAGCCTGGAATGGCCATCGGGAATGTGGGGTGAAACCTTACTAGTGAGAGAAAAAGCCTGCCAGATGCTTGTCTCAAGCTGCCAGGCCGATGCTTCCGGTGTGGAGCGCGATGAAGAAGCTGGAAATGTTTTGTCTTTTTCTATTCGTGGTCCTTGTTCCATCTGCCTGTGAGGGATTTAATTCCTAGTCTCTCCAATACACCGGCAATTATTTTTCTTACCTCTAGATGGAGCTAGCTAAAAGCAATTCGGCAGGATTTAGCTACAAGGAATGACTTAAAAAACCATTTCAGTGTTCTGCATAGCCAAGTCAGAGGCCAGCCTGACCTTAACATCTGATCACCATTTGTTTACTCTATCTCTGCATGCACATATAGCTATTAACAGTGAGCTATTAGAATCCCATACACATAAGAAATCCTCTTGCCTCGTCCACGGAGTGCTGGGATTAAAGGCACGTGCCACCACTGCCCAGATCTATTTTCTCTTGAAAAAAAAAAAAGAGAAAAACTGATGATCTGGAAAAACTGAATTCAAACAGTAACGTGGGCCTGTGAATCCTGTCCTTCTCTGAAGGGGCAGCCCTGTCTTTTCAAGCTGCCTGTGCCTCACCTTCCCAGCTGTTCTGAGTACTGGGGATGCACTGAGAACTGCTGGAGATTCCCACACCTTATCTAACATTAGTCCATGAGCCCCTTCCAGAATGCGCTTTTACGGTCTCTTGCCTTGATTAGCGTTTGTCTATCCCTCAATGGACTGTTTCAACTAAAACTCACAAAGACTTCCTATTACTATAATTAGAAATGCTTATTAAAGATTTATTGTTATTATTGGTGTGAGTGTGTGTGTGCATTGTGTGCATATCCATGTGAGTGCAGATGCCCATACGGGCCAGGAGTTAGGTTCCAGAGGAGCTGGGGTTACAGGTATTTGAGAGCCATCTGATATGGGTGCTGGGAATCAAACCCCAGTCCTCTAGAGGAGTAGTGCTTGCTCTTAACTGCTGAGCTACTTCCCCAGCCCACAGTGCTTCATTTTTTGTGACATGTTCATGTTCATTACAAATATGAAAACTAAAGTTTTAGCCAAACTCTTTGTTTTGATTAACTTTTCCTTGTGGCTGGGCATTTCTAATCCTCGTCATGGCTACTGAATTTCCCTTTGGTATTCCTGGCTTAACACCTTCTAAATCTATGTTTTATCTTTGCTGCCCTGGAACCTTCTGGGAAGCGCCCCCCACCCCACCCCACCCCTGCCGCCCATAGGGCCACTTTCCCTTTCCACCTACATTGCTGGCTGACTTTTCTTCTGCAGCTCTTAAATCTGATCCGTCTGAGTCATAGCAATTCTGTCTTCTTACCCTCTCTCTCTGTCCCTTGCCCATGCAATCTAAAAGTCCTGCCCCATCTCCTTGCCCAACCATTGGCTCAATAGCAATTCTTTATTATAAATCGAAGCCGGCTTGGGGCAGCCATCCTCAGGTTTTGATGTGTGCTGCTTTTGGGAGCTGAAATAAGACAAGGCGTTAGAACCAATTCCCAACACATGTGCATAATAACGACATAATTTACTATGTTTCATGTACCTTCTAATCTTTAAAAATCATTTTTCGTTCTCCATGTATATGCATGTTTACATGTTTGGGGAACATGTGGAGGTGTGAATGCAAGTGGGTATGAGTGCTTTATGGAAGCCAGAGTTGTTTCCAGAATCCTCTCCCATTGTCCCTCCCCCTTTACCCCATGAGACCCGGTCCTGTCGAATCCTGTTTCTCTTCTGGGGGTGCTCTGAGCACCGCTAGAAGGCAGGGCTAAGTCCAAAGTGGGCAGTCAGTCTACAGTGGTTCCAGGTCTCCTCTCTGGGTACCTTAGGGAGTAGGGAACAAGAAGTTCATGGGTCTACCTTTCCCTTCCAGAATCTGCACGCCAGGCAGAGAGAGGAAAGGCAGAGCTAGGAACTGGGCAGAACCTGATTGGAGAAAAAGCCTTCCTCAGGAGTTTTAGGTTCTGCTCTTTAAGATGAAAGTCTTCCCATGTGGCGATCCTTAATGAAGAGATGATCCTTGCTTGCTCATACTAGTTTATTTGATGGTGGATGTGAATGCATATCCTTTATTCAGGGTCAACCAGGGATTAAATACCTTTTGTGGGAAGGAATGCCCAGGAAGGGAAGGTCACTGGCTGAATACTTTGGGGGCTATCTAGATACCTCATATGCATTGACAACTCCAGGTGTTTATACTATGTGATCCAGTGCCCCTGGTCCTCAGTGGGGTATCCTGGTTCAGAGCAGGTAGAGGTAGGCAGGGAATGGCTCCACTCCTGTTCTCTATTCTGAGATTCTAGGGGTCTGAGCTCATTCAACCTTACCATTCTTATGCCTGTCTGATAACAAGGTCCCACATGCCCTACAGGGTCCTCAATCGAACTCAGAGCTAAATGATTATGGCTACTAGCCTTGCTAACCAGCTTGCTTTGTGAATCCTCTGTCTGCTTTAATGTCTATGGGTTTCTGGTAAATTGGCGTTTATTTTTGGTTGTGAGCCTGGCCTTTAAAGGCTGAACCATCTCTCTAGCCCCAGTTGGAATTTTTATGAAGTGATAAATCTGAATAATTTCACACTGCTCAGATTTTAATGTTACCATTCCATAGATTTTGCTTTGCATTTTTAAAGAGATGTTTAAGCCAATATGAAAAAAGGGTGTCAGAAAAATGTCCTCATGAGGAAGACTCCCAGCCTGTATGCTGGGTAGACCCTGTACGTAGTACTTATCCTGCTTGCTTCTGCAGTGTTCTTTTCTGTAATTTTCTCCTTTCAAATGCAGATGGCGAACGTAAACAGTCACCCTCCACCCACACCCCGCCCAGCATCTTCCCTACAAAGTGTCAGGCTACACTCTGATTTAGGGTTCTGGTGTGCTGACACCATTCCTTGTTCTCTTTTAAAACCACCCCCCCACACACACACACATCCCACACACCCCACACAGTCATCTCACATACACAGACACATACACACCACACACATCACACACACACCCCACACACACATCTCACACACACAGACACATACACACCACACACATCCCACACACATCCCACACACATCCCACACAGACATCTCACACACACAGACACACACCCCACACACACATCTCACACACACATACACACCACACACATCACACACGCACCCCACACACACATCTCACACACACAGACACATACACACCACACACATCCCACACACATCCCACACACACATCCCACACAGACATCTCACACACACAGACACACACCCCACACACACATCTCACACACACAGACACACACCCCACACACATCACACACACACCCCACACACACATCTCACACACACAGACACACACCCCACACACACATCTCACACACAAACCCTTTGATTTTAACTCCTTGGTTTTGAGGTGAGTGAACCATATTGAGCCTTTGTTAGACACTCTAGTGTTTTCTGGGACAATGTCACTTGCTTCTCAGGGGTTTGCCTCTGAATTCTTCGCTGTTCACTGGAGCTCTAGGGGAAAGTGGGTTAACTTTTATTGAATTGAAAAGTGTGGTGCAAGTAGGTAAGACACGCATTGAAAGTCAAGGCAGGTATAGAGGGATATGTGTCCTGAGGTGACTTCTTCCCTTGCCTGCCCATAAAGCTCCTGTCCTATGTCACAATTGTATTAGTTTTTTAAAAAATAGCCTTCCCGTGTGTCTTTATATAAACACACTTAGAAACACATATTGTTGGAGGGTTTTTTTATCAGCACATAGAGAGCTGTCTCTATCCTTCACAGAGCCAAGCTTGACGTTGCTTAGCTGTTTTGTTCTTTATATTCAGTGCTTGCTTTTGAAATTGAAAGTATCAACGGATACTTTTTATCTTTTCATAACTCTCAGATCTTACAAGGCACAATTCAATCTGAGGTAGAGATTTTATTGATAATTGCAGATACATTGGCTAGCTCATAATTACCCAACTAAATTAGTTTTTAGTGGGGTGGTGCAGTGGAGGCCAGAGGTCAACCTCTGGTATTGATCCTCAGGATCCACCTTGATTTCTGTGACAGGAGCTCTCATTGGGACCCAGAACTTTCCAGTTGGCCTGGGCTTGCAAATCAGAGAGCTCTAAGTAGCCAATTGTTTCTGTATCCCCGGCATTGGATTGCAAATGTAAACCTCCTTGCCTGGCATTTTTATGTGGGTGCTGGAGTTGAACTCAGATCCTCATGCTTGCATGGTGAGCACTTTAACTGTGCTCTCTTCCCTGTTCCTTGCTTTGTTATTCTACAGTTGTTGGGTTGTCTAGCTTTTCATTCTTGATTTTTTTTTTTTTTTTTTTAAACCAAAGAGAGAATTCCCTGGGGGCTGGTCATCACCTGAAGTCAGAGGGCATTAGGGGATTGAGGAGGAGAGTCCCTTTTACCCAGAGCTAACCCCCAATCTAATGTGCTTTTTATTAACCATTTCCCTTTCCCGTGTCTCTCCCTGTTCCTTCACTGTTTATGTTAGCTTTTCATCACTGTGACAAAGTACCTGACACAGTCAGCTTAAAATGTGAAAAGTTTATTTTGGCTCATTGTCTCAATCCTCATTGGCTAATTGCTCGAGGTCTGTGATGAGGGTATATATTATGATATGGAACAGACTGGGTTCCATCTCTCCTCTAATGGTGTCCCAGCTCCACCGGTACACCAGCTCAGAGAGGACAGTGTGAAGTCCGGAATGGGTGGGGTCCACTGTTCACCTCTTTCCTCTGAGGTATCAGACACCACTGCCTGCCAGGCCAAGAGGTGGTGGAGTCTGGGAGGAGCAGGGTTGGCAGCAAGTCCTGGGGGGCCGGGGGGGGGAGAAGGAGGGGGAAGAAGGCCTTCTCTGACTATCTCTAAGGAAGCAGCTCTCTGAGACTATCTTGGCTTGTTCATATTTTTTTATTGGGGGTGAGTTTGAACACATACACTTTATTAGGGATAAACCAAGGGTTATATAGTTTTAGGGAAGGGCATGAGAGTATCCAGGGAGGGAAAAGGTCATTGGCTACTGATATGCTTCTTTAGCATGGAGAGGCATTCCAGGTGATAGGTACCTGACAGCCTGTGACTATCTGGTTGAAGGTCCCCTGGTTAAGTTCACCAAAGCAGGCACAGAAACAGGGAGTTAACCTGACAGTCTCAGGATGAGATTCTAATCTTAAATTCTGAGATTTCCAGGGTTTGAACATGCTCAACCTCATGCATTCCATGCCAATTCCTCTGGTTGCACGGTGCACCTGCTCTACAACAACACATGGTAGAGAAAGCTGCTTGCCTCGTAGTATCTGGATACGTAAAGACAAAGAATCAAGAAAGGTCAGGGTACTAATATTTTCTTCAAGGACACACCCCAACAACCTAACTTCCTTACAGCAGGCCCCTCCTTCCAAAGGTTCTAGTACCTTCTTATGGTGCCCTCAAGCTGTTGACCAAGGCTGTAGCATACAGACCTGAAGAACACTTAAGATCCAAAGTCCATGTCTGTGTCCCGTCTGAGATAACCTCCTCAATGCACTGCTTGTACTCATAGTTTTGCTTTAGGAAACTCAGAGTGTGACACAGCCCCAAACCAGCAGTAGCATGGTAAAGAAAGAACAGACCCTCAAAAAGAAGATGGTTGCTTTCTTAAAGAGGGAGGGTCTTTATGTGACAGTAGCCACAACTGGCTACTTGCCAAGCCAGCATTGACATCACATGCTTTATAACATTTTGTTTCTTGTTTTTGGGATTTAGAAAGTAGAAGGGAGCCAGGAGGAGGAGGAGGAATGGGCAGGGGACAGCGGTGGGACTGTGAATGTGAGCAGAGTACAGTCATTCCAAGCACACATATAGGTATATATGAATGCCACAATGAAGCCCATCATTTTATATAGTAATGTTAAGGGGCAATAAAAAAAAAATTAGAGAATAGATGGGGGCACTTCACTGCCTTAGTTATGACGTTGTGTTGGTTTGAGTGAGATTTCCTCACCAATGACTCGTGTTTGTATGTTTAGTCCCCAATTGATGAGCTGTCAGGGAAGGATTGGGAGGTACGGCCTTGGTGGAGGAGGTGTGGCCTTGGTGGAGGAGGTGTGGCCTTGATAGAGGGGGTGTGGCCTTGGAGGGGGTGTGGCCTTGATGAAGAAGGTGTGGCTTTGTTGGAGGTGTGGCCTTTTTGGAGTAGCCTTGGTGGAGGAGGTGTGTCACTGGGTGTGGGCTTTGAGGCCGGGCACGCATCTCTCTCTCTCTCTCTCTCTCTCTCTCTGTTGCCTGTGGGTCAGGATGTAAAGCTCTTAGTGCTCCAACATCATGGCTGTTTCTGCTCACTATGATGATAACGGATTAATTCTCTAAAATGTAAGCAAGCTTCCAATCAAATGCTTCTTTTTATAAGATTACTGTGGTTATGGTGTCTCTTCACAACAATAAAACAATGACTAAAATGGATATAAATAGCACACTAGCTAAGAAGTACAGTCAGTGTGAAGTAGGTTGACTCTTCAGCACCCTGAACTGTAGCTAATTACTGCTAGATCATAGAATCATACAATCATAGCCTTTAGGGTGAAAGACATCTTGTAAGTTAGTATTTCTCAAGAGTGTTGTCATTCATATATATATATATACATATATATATATATATACACATACACACATATATATGTACATATATACATGTATATGAATACATATATGCACACATGCAATCGTATTGACTATGTCTTCCATTTTTTATTGATTTATATTTTTACTAATAATTTTAAAAAGCAACATTGCTATTTAGAATGGCAACCCTTAGTAGAAAATAAATTCAAGATTTTTGGCTATAAATAGATGAGTCACATGCAAAGAAGTCCGAGACTGTAGAAATTCAGATATTTCATTGGCAAGGATTATTCCTTTCCTCAGAAGTGAATATGGAAAAGATGAGACATCTTACTAGAGATTTTCTACTCAAATTATTTTTCTTTTTTTGGCTTGATAGTGTTATGGTATTGGTTTGCAGGTTTTGTGTAAGCACCATCTGTCCCCATCTGTCACTATGAAGTTTAGCACCTTGTCCCCCCTGTGGAGTCAAATAATGACATCGGTGGTGCTTTGTGGTTGGCTCAGTGAGATTGTTTTCCCAATGGGCTGGGGATAGTTGTCTAGGAGTGCACTGTAGTCAGTTAGGAGCCACTTCCTTACTGTCTGTCTCCAGTGTTTTCTTTACTTTTAACCTCTTCTCTGACTCTGGCCATTCTTGTGGTTTGCAGTGGGTTGTAACATTTGGTAACATCTGGAGCAGTGGCATCCTTTAGATGTCATGTTGTGTCAATGGGTTACTGTTTTAGAGACTAGACATTTGGCATTGTGTGGTCTTTGACTATAAGGTTTCTTGGGATTTGAGTTTATTGCCCAAGAAGTTGATGCATTAACAATCCATGTTGTGGGACTGGAGAGATGGCTCAGTGTTTAAGAGACACACTGCTCTTCCCAAGAACCTGGGTTCAGTTCCTAGCATCCATAGCAGTTAGTTCACAACCTCCTGTGACTACAGCTTTGGGGATCCTCTGCCCTCTGTGGCTTCTACAGGCAGCCACATGCATGTGCACATATCTACGTACAGAAACACAGAGATATATAATTAAAATTAAAAAATAAATCTTCCTGGGTCGGGATGTGGCTGCACACACCTTTAATCCAAGCATTTGTAGGCAGACGCAGGAGGATCTCTATGAGTTCAAGGCCAGCCTAATCTGGCCTTGTTCTGTCACTGTTCCAGGACAGCGAGTACACAGAGAAACATTGTCTCAAAAAAAAACAAAACAAAACTAAACAAAAACCAAACCAAACCCTTCCTTTAAGAAGCTCTATTGTAAGAATCAACATTGTTTTTATTACTGTTTCTCTTCTTTGCATTTTTTACTTCTGGAATTGCAGGCTCTGTGTTCCTGTAGAATTTGTCTTTTATTCTAAATTCTCTACCTTCTCTAGTAAAAATATAAAGACTATAAAGATGTAAGTTGCATTACCATGCCGTTAATAGAGAAGAGGGTGTTTTAACAAAAATAGTGTTCATCTGGCCTGTTTTGGTTTAATGCTGAGCGAAACATATCATTGTCCCACAACGATAAACAAAAATCCAACCAAATGCCATTGGCCTGTATGCAGATACATCAGTGAGCTGGGAAAGAGAAAGCAAACAAAGATCTAGTTGCTAGGATGTGGCAGAATTGTTTTGTTTTCTGTGTGTAGTTGATGACGTTCGGTAGAACATTTACTTATCATGCCTTTTAGACAAGCCCTCACTATAAACTATGTAGTCTAAACTGTCCTTGAACTTTGAAATTTTGAGTCCTGAAAATGCCTCTGAGTGCTGGGATTACAGGCAAGCACCACCTCCCCCTCTCCCCCCCCCTTTTTCTCCCCCTTTTCAATCTAGCGTGTATACATTGTATCTTTGTTTTTAATCCTGAGGATCTGGGAGTTGTGATTTATCTTCAGCTGTGCAGGTGTGTCCATCAATGATCTGACTTGTCTGACAGACCACTTCACTCATGTGAGGGTCTGGCTGGGGCCGGGCTCTGTATCCTGCAAGGTTCCCACACACTCCTGGATGCCAGGCAAGGCTGCAGTTCCTTCTGCCAGGGCCTCTGCAGTTGTATTCCACATTGTATTATGTAAAATATAAATGCATTTAGTATTTTAACTTGGTTTCTAAGATGTGTATGTATAATAAACTAAATCTGATAAAGAATCAAAATCCAAAATACTGGTGATCTCAAGCATTCCAAATACGGGATCTTTAAGTCATGTCTTCATTTATAGATTGGGTAGTAAGATTCAGAAAGATGAAGAAACACAATATGCTCTAAGCCTTACAGAGTGCCAATGTAAGCCCTCCTCTGTCTGGCCCGGAAGCTGCTTTCAAAGGTTTCGAAGCTCCTCTCTGAGTCCCCCCACCCCACCCCACCCCCGGAAGGAAGGCAATTAGGAAGAACTATTGTTCTTTGAGGCTGTCTGGCTTCTCTGCAGCAGGGTTTCCAAATGACCTAGAAAAGCAGGCCTGGTTAGGGCAGATAAGTCCCATCAGAGACCATCAATTTCAGCCAATACTTCTCACTCCCTCCCTAATCCTTCCTAACTCTGAGACCATTTCTGTCCCTTATATGGAGCTGTACAGTGAAGTCAACGGTTCAACCAGAAAGGTTTGTCACCTTGACGATCCTCTGGTGGCCACTGCCTGAGTGTAGAAGTTGCATTTGACAGTAGAGATGCTGAGGATCCATAGCTACATGGCTATTAAATTTTGCCATGATGGAAAAGAATTTGAAACAGTTTAAATGTTGAGAGGAAGAAGCACCAATTGGTATGGTCATTCTCAAAAAGATGTCCGTGTGCTTTACCTGGAATTTGTGAAGTCTGTCTTACGGGGCAAGGAGACTTTGCAGATGTGATTAAATTAAGGAATTTATGATGACAAGATTAAAGTAGATTATCTGCTGTTACCACAAGGGAAGTCAGAGTGGCAGGATAGCAGACTGGGAACCAGGAGTTAAGGAGAAATCGCTAGATACCAGGACGGGCAAGGAGACAGATGCTGTCTGAGGGATGCTGAAAGCAGCCCAGTTTTGAATTTAGTCCAGGGATAGCCACATGAGACTTCTGCAGTCTGTGAGTCTGTAAGCTGTAAGGTAGAAGCTCTGGGTTCTTTTAAGACACCTAGAAGGGAACCAGCCGTATTACTGGAATGCTGCTGTATTGTTCGTTTTTCTTTTTAAAAAATGCACTTATTTTTAAATAAGAGCACAAGGGTGTCTCTGTGTGTGTCTGTGTGTGTGTGTGTGTGTCTGTGTGTTTTGCATGTAGGCATGTGGAAACTTATCTCAGGAGTTGAATCCTTGCCCTGGAGCTAGAGTTAAAGAGTTATGAGCCATCTGACATGGGTATTAGGGTATTAGGATTTGAATCCTGGTCTTCTGGAAGAGCAGTGTGTGTGTGTGTGTTAAAAAAGATTTATTTATTATTTATAGGAGTACACTGTCGCTGTCTTCAGACACACCAGAAGAGTACATCAGATCCCATTACAGATGCAAGCCACCATGTGGTTGCTGGGAATTGAACTCAGGACCTCTGGAGGAGCAGTTAGTACCCTTAACCGCTGTGCCATCTCTCCACCCCCCACATTCCCCCATTTTCTTTTTGAGATAGGGCCTCACTATGCAGCCCTAGCTGGGACTCACTTTATATGTAGACCAGGCTGGTCTTTGTTATATCTGCTCTGCCTCCTGAGTGTGAGGATTAAAGGTCAGGGCCACTCTGCCCCGGTGCAATACAGTTTTTCAGTAAGAAAAAGAACCTTGACAGATCAATATCATTTCAGTGGCGCCAAGGCCAGAAACCCCTGGTGGCTTGTTCCTTACTTTGGGGCATCATAAACACAAATCAGCACAAATGGGGTAATTTCCATTTCCATTCCTAGCTGGAGAACTAGCTGCAGCTGTAGCCACTGGAGATTTCCCTAGTTCCTGGATCAGCTATTATCAACACACCCATTTCAGTGTTTCAGGAAATGTTTGATAAAAGGTGATGACTCGGATGGAATCTGCAGTTAATGCAAGTTTCTCTGCACTGACTGTCTACCGCTGGCCGCAGCCAAACGACCTTGAATTGAGAAGGGAGGTAAAGAGCAGTGACTTTGTTTTCAGCTAAACACTTCAGCAACTGCCTTGTTGTTTAAAGACACCAGCTGACTAACTTCCAGCCAGAAGGATAAGGAATTAATTACCCCTCCCACCGAGGCTAGTGGGAACTCAAAACAGTCATTTCCTGGTAGAAACTATTACCACAAAACAAACTCAATTGATTTCTGCCCACTCCTCCCATTCACTGGAAATCTTACAGAACAAAACAGTTCCAGCTGATTAAACCAAATGTCCCTACAGGAGGGCTCCAGTTGTCAGCTTCTGGGAGCTGGAGGATGCCTGACCCAATAAATCCACTGTGGTCTGGGTACCAGTAGAGGCTTGAGTTCCTCTGTGCTCTAGGCTGTGTCCTCTGCTCACCCTTTAGGGAAGATGCTTCTTCAATGGCTCAATGTTCCAGCTCTTCACTGAACATTCATGCAGTGGTCACATCAGTGCTAAATTATAAATGAAGCCTCACTGCCCCAAGCCTGGAAAGTTATCCTAGCACTTTGCTAATATCTGTCATGATACCAGATCCAGTCAGTCAACGAATTGCCAGCAGAAGACACATGGAAATTTTGAAAGAAGATTTAGAACACAGAGGAGGTTACTATTTGTCCCCCCCCCTAGAATCACATGTTTCTTCCCTTAGAAGATCTTCAAGGTCAGAAGTTACACAACTAAACTTGGAAGGTTGTCAGTTGATAGGTTGCAGACTACAATTTTATTTTGATAGAAACCCTGAGTGGCTATAATTTCCTCAATAAAGAAATGTATACACAATAAGCAGTTGTGATCTAAAAACTGAAATACATAACAAGCAGTTAAGCAGAAGATACATTGATAAAAATCGATGTATACCTGATACATGATACAGGTATACATTGTATTTACTTGAAAAATAGTTCCAAATCCAACTATGGCTGCAGGGATCTGTAATCCAAATTCATCTCACTGGCTGAAAATAAGACCACGATTACAATTTTGAGCCAAATTTGAAACAAGCTTTAATTAAATATTGGCCAAGATGATGGACAGTAGCCAGATCCATTCTAGGGTTCCTGGAAAATGGTCATGAGCCTTCATCCAATGGGGGCAACCATACAACCTGACGTATTTCCTGCCAACATACCTCCCAGCTTCATGTGATCAAGTATATTCAGTGTGGTTGGGCCAACCAAACTTGTTCAGGGAAGTGGAAACCTGTGACTTGTTATCTTTTTTTTTTTTAAAAGATTTTATTTATCTTATGTATATGACACTATAGCTGTCTTCAGACACACCAGAAGAGGGCATCAGATCCCATTAGAGATAGTTGTGATCCACCATGTGGTTGCTGGGATTTGAACTCAGGACCTCTGGAAGAGTAGTCAGTGCTCTTATCCTCTGAGCCATCTCTCCAGCCCCTATAACTTGTTATCTTTTATGGACAACTGCCTCCAGCCTCTCAGGAAGCATCTGTTCTTGGGTGAGGGGCTTACTGGTTAGAGACATTTTGTTTTATGGATCTCTTAGGCACAGTAATTAAAACTTAAAACACGACTTTTGGCTTGCACACAATATTCTGGAAGTTGAAGCAGGAGTATTATCGTAAATCCGGGCCAGCCAGGATTGTGTAGCAAGACTGTTTCTCAAAACAACAGCAACAAACCAGCAAATCTCAGCTAATATACGGTTAAAAACCATCACCCCCCCAAACCCTGCATGATAATCATGGTCCCTGAGACAAAACATTTTCATTGCATTTGGCACTAGGCAACTTGCTGTAACATGACTCTCAGGAATGCTACTCTTTGGATTTTGAACATCCCCCAAAAGTCCATTGGGGATTTTAGACAGTATCTCTCCTGTCTACTGTCTGCGTATCACATGTGTGCCACGTATGTGGAGGCCAGAAGACATCATTGGGTTCCCTAGAATTGGAGTTACAGATGGTTGTGAGGTACCATGTGGGTGCTGGGAATTGAACCTAGGTCCCCTGGAAGAGCAACCGGTGATTTTCACTATCTTTCAAGCCCTCTGAATTTAGGACTTTCAAACAGTGTTAAGATTGTGGGAGTCTTTTGAAGTTGGGCTAAATGTATTTTGCATTATGATATAGTCACAAGCCCCTGGGGTCAGGGCGTGGAGTGTGGTTTAAAAATGTCCCTCCTAGGCTCATGTATTTGAACACTTGTTCACAGTTGGTGGTGCTGCTGGGAGAGAGTCAGGTGGTGCAGCCCTGCTGGATGAAGTAGTCACTGCTGGTGGGCTTTGAGCGTCTAAAGCCTTTGACCACTTCCAGATCACTCTCTGCTTCATGCTTGTGATGGAGAATGAGAGCCCTCCTCTTGCTGCTTTAGCTGCCAAGCCTGCTGCCTGCTGTCATGGCTTTCCCTCCATGCTGAATTCTTATTCCTCCTTCTGGAATCTAAACCAATCTAAACTTGTTCCGTAAGTTGCTTTTTGGCCATGGTGTGTGAGCACAGCAACACAGAGAAAACTGAGACACATGGCGTAGGAGTCCTCATAAAGGAACAAAGGTACTAAGAAACAGTTAAACAAGGCCTTTATACTGAACTGGACAAAGAACAGTAGGTTGTGAAGAAGCCACTGAACCATGGGAAGGACTAAAAGACTAACAGTTGTCTGAACAAGGGCTGTCCACAGTTCTCTTGGTATCAGTATCATCCTTGGTGATTAAAGTTTCTTTTCTTTCCAGAATAGGGAGAGTGGCTTTTGAATCAGAATGAAGAAACAACAAAGTTCAAGACGATCTTCTTTCATCTACTGTGTTTCAGAGGTGTTTGAAAACTTAAGTTATTGACATGTCAGAAGAACATATTTTCATCTTCTGGCGGGAGGTCCTCTAACTACCTGCAGCCCAAAGGGCTCGGGGTGCCAGTGCCGTGCCTTAGCGCTTCAGAGTCTGAGCCCAATTCCTCCTCCTCCTCCTCCTCCTCCTCCTCCTCCTCTTCTTCTCCTTCTCCTTCTCCTTCTCCTTCTCCTTCCCCTTCCCCTTCCCCTTCCCCTTCTCCTCTTCTTTTTCCTTTTTCCTCCTCCTCTTCCTCCTCCTCTCCTCCCCTTCCTCCTCCTTCTTCTTGAGATTTATTTATTTTTATTTTATGTGTATAAGTGCTTTCCTGCATGCATGTATGAAGAACATGTGTCCATGGATGGAAGGAGAGGGGGTTCGAAGCTACAGACTGTTCTGAGTTGCCGTGTGGGTTCTGGGAACTGGACTGGAATCCATGTAAGAGTACTTAACCACTAAGCCATCTCTCCAGACCCAATACTTAAATGCAGCGAGGTTCATCTTTAAGCCTTGTGCTATTTTTATACAAATTAAGAAATATAAACTTTAGCCAGCCATGGTGGCACACTTTTTAAATCCCCAGCTCTCAGGAGGCAGAGGCAGGTAGATCTCTGTGGGTTTGAGACCGTCCTGGTCTACAGAACAAGTTCCAGATCAGACAGTGCTCCATAATGAGACCCTATCTCAAAAGTAAATAAGTAAATAGGAACAAAAAAAGAGAAAACACAGAAACTCTAAATCTTAAAAAATTCATTTTTAATGACATGTACTGTATGTTCAGCCCTTTGGGGCAGAGAAAAGAAATATCAAAGATAAAAATCAATGTTATAGGGAATCTCGAAAAAATTTTGAAAGCATATAAAATGAATTGATGAACTTAATTTATTTTCAAATAATTGACAAATCTAAAAAAATTTCAGAAGATAGAATAAGATCTGGAGGACAAAGATGACATCACAGAGGATGAAGGGGGCTGGTAGTCCCAGGGTGTTCCTGACTGGGGCTTTTCAACCGTGAGGGGCAGTGAGCTACTTGTAAGTCAAGTATATTGGTCTTGATCAGTATTAAAGCAAAAGTAAATAAGCAAAAGGAGGACGAGAATCAGGATGGAACCATACAAAGACAGTTCAAGAATTGTGTCAAGCGTGTGAAGGGGGAGTGGTGAGCTGCCATGTGTCAATCAACAGACTTCATGCTCAGAGCTGAGGTCAGAAATGTGTCATTGTCAGGAAGTTGAAATCACATTAAGAGAATACACACGGAGGGACCCATGGTGCTGGCCACATATGCGGCAGAGGAGGGTCTTGTTAGCCATCAGGGGGAGGAGAGGCCCTTGGGCCTGAGGGTGTTAGATCCCCCAGTAGAGGGGAATGTCAAGGAGGGAAGACGAGAGTGAGTGGGTGGGTGGGTGGGTGGGGGAATACCCCCATAGTGGCAGGGGGAGGGGGGAGGAAATGGGGAGGTTCCAAAGGGGAGATCTGGAAAGAGGGAAACATTTGAAATGTAAATAAAGTAGGAAAAATAATAAAGAAAAAAAATAATAAATCACATTAAGAGCGGACCATCAGAGAACAGAACAAAGAACTAGTACAGAAAAGAGCTACTACCAGATGGTGATAGTCACCCATTCAAACGGGAAGAAGAAGACATCATTACATCTAATCGGAACTTATGCACAGATACCAAATGGCTGGCTAATGGAGGTGGTTTGATCCTTGGCCCACTGAATACATGGTGAGTACTTCAGAACCTCATTACGTATCCTACTTCCAAGGAGCTGCTCTCCTGCTGGCAGCTTCCCACCGGCCACTTCCAACTTTAGCAACTGTTGAAATGCTTTGCCTGGGCTTTTTATGCCTTGCAACCTTGACTGAAAATAGCCTTAGGTTTAAAACCGTAAATGGAAGCTGGGCAGTAGTGGCACACACCTTTAATCTCAGCACTTGGGAGGCAGAGGCAGGTGGATTTCTGAGTTGGAGCCCAGCCTGGTCTACAGAGTGAGTTCCAGGACAGCCAGAGCTACACAGAGAAACCCTGTCTTGAAAAAACAAAACAAAAAACAAAACAAAACAAAACAAAAACCAAACCAAACCAAAAAAAACCCCAAAATACAAACAAACAAACAAACAAACAAACAAAAACCTGTAAATGGGTCATCCCCTGGGCTCAGTGGCTCTCTGATAATCCAACCGAGATTAAATCCCAGTGCTTAATAAAATTGGTTTAATAAAACCCAGTGTTTTATTAAAATGCACATACCAAAACCACATGGGCTGTTCTAGAAAGTTTATAGAAACACTGACATTAAACACAGAAACAGGTGAGCTAGAGGGCAGAGGGCAGGGTGAGTGTAAATCATTGAGTCCTGGAGACCTCAGGTCACAGGCTGTAATCAGAGGTCAGCCCTGCTGCTGTTATTAATGACCAGGACTCTGGAACGCTTGGCCATGTGTCAGCCATCACCCTGAGAGAGTGGCCCGGCTGGGACCAGGTGAGAAAGACAAAATGGTAAGAGTGACAGTCACTACTGTGCTAGAGGTGAACTTGACATTGGTCTCTAAGTCATTGCTGGAAAAGAAAAGGAGAAATACAAGTTCTTGTCTTCCTCGGCTTCTTCTTGCAACACAGGAAGGGAAAATGAGCTTTAAAAAGTACTCCAATGGGAGAAACAGCCAGGAGGTAAGAGCCTGCAGGTTTCCACCTGTGGCGGGAGACCTGTGCGGGAGAGGCTGGTTGCCTCTCTATTGCCAACCAGCGCAGGGAGAAAGCGACCGCCAACTTGTGCTGAAAAGCCAGCAGAAGGAGGGCTCCAGACACAGGGACTGAGGAACAGCCAGGAAAGAGAACTGGTCTCCAAGGAACACTGACACCTGGGCCTGTAGGAAAGACAAGCCACAGTCAGAGAGAGAAAGACCAGCTAACACCAGAGATAACCAGATGGCGAAAGGCAAGGGCAAGAACACAAGGAACAGAAACCAAGACTACTTGGCTTCATCAGAACCCAGCTCTCCCACCACAGCCAGCCCTGGATATCCCAACACACCAGAAAAGGAAGACTCAGACTTAAAATCAAGAGGATGATAGAAGACTTTAAGAAGGAAATATATAACTCCCTTAAAGAAATACAAGAGAACACAGGTAAACAACTGGAAACCCTTAAAGAGGACACACAGAAATCCCTTAAAGAATTACACGAAAACACAATCAAACAAATGAACAAAACCATTCAGGAATTAAAAACAGAAATAGAAACAATAAAGAAATCACAAAGGGAGGCAACCATGGAGTTAGAGAACATAGGAAAGAAATCAGGAGTCATAGATGCAAGCATCACCAACAGAATACAAGAGATGGAAGAGAGAATCTCAGGTGCAGAAGATACCATAGAAAACATGGACACAACAGTCAAAGAAAACACAAAATCCAAAAAGCTCCTAACCCAAAACATCCAAGATATCCAGGATGCAATGAGAAGGCAGAACCTGAGGATAATAGGTATAGAAGAGAGTGAAGATTCCTAACTTAAAGGTCCAGTAAATATCTTCAACAAAATTATAGAAGAAAATTTCCCTAACCTGAAGAAAGAGATGAACATAAATATACAAGAAGCCTACAGAATGCCAAATAGACTGGACCAGAAAAGAAATTCCTCCCATCACATTATAGTCAAAACACCAAATACACAAAACAAGGAAAGAATATTAAAAGCAGTAAGGGAAAAAGGTCAAGTAACATATAAAGACAGACCTATCAGAATTACACCAGACTTCTCACCAGAGACTATGAAAGGTAGAAGATCCTGGGCAGATCTCATACAGACTCTAAGAGAACACAAATGCCAGCCTAGGCTGCTATACCCAGCAAAACTCTCAATAATCATAGATGGTGAAGCCAAAATATTCTATGACAAATCCAAATTTGCACAGTATGTTTCCACAAACCCAGCCCTACAAAGAATAATACATGGAAAACGCCAACTCAAAGAGGGAAGCTACACTCAAGAAAAAGCAAGAAAGTAATCTTTCAACAAACTCAAAAGAAGATAGCCACATAAACAACATAAAAAATAACAGGAAACAACAATCACTATTCTTTAATATCTCTTAACATCAATGGTCTCAACTCCCCAATAAAAAGACATAGACTGACAGACTGGATCCATAAACAGGACCTAGCATTTTGCTGCATCCAGGAAACGCACCTCCATGTTAAAGACAAACACTACCTCAGAGTAAAGGGCTGGAAAACAATTTTCCAGGCAAATGGCCCCAAGAAACAGGCTGCAGTAGCCATTCTAATATTGGATAAAATTGACTTTCAACCAAAAGTCATCAAAAAAGATAGAGAAGGACACTTCATACTCATCAAAGGAAAAATCTACCAAGAAGAACTCTCAATTCTGAACATCTATGCCCCGAATGCAAGAGCTCCCACATTCATAAAAGATACTCTACTAAAGCTCCAAGCCCATATTTCACCTCACACAATAATAGTGGGAGACTTCAACACCCCACTATCAACAATGGACAGATCTTGGAAACATAAACTAAATACAGACACAGTGAAACTAACAAATTCTATGAACCAAATGGATTTAACAGATATCTATAGAACATTTCATCCTACATCAAAAGAATATACCTTCTTCTCAGCACCTCATGGTACCTTCTCCAAAATTGATCATATAATTGGTCACAAAACAAACCTCAACAGATATAAGAAGATTGAAATAATCCCATGCCTCCTATCAGATCACTACGGATTAAGGTTGGTCTTCAATGGCAACAACAACAAAGCCCACATACACATGGAAGCTGAACAATGCTCTGCTCAATGATAACTTGGTCAAGGAAGAAATAAAGAAGGATATTAAAGACTTCCTAGAATTTAATGAAAATGAATGTACAAGTTACCCAAACCTATGGGACACAATGAAAGCAGTGTTAAGAGGAAAACTCATAGCTCTGAATGCCTCCAAAAAGAAACTGGAGAGAGCATACACTAACAGCCTAACAGCACATCTGAAAGTTCTAGAAAAAAAAGAAGCTAATACACCCAAGAGGAGTAGAAGGCAGGAAATAATCAAATTAAGAGCTGAAATCAACCAAGTGGAAATTAAAAGAACTATACAAAGAATCAACAAAACCAGGAGCTGGTTTTTGAGAAAATCAACAAGATAGATAAACCCTTAGCCAGACTAACCAGAGGGCACAGAGACAGTGTGCAAATTAATAAAATTAGAGATGAAAATGGAGATATAACAACAGACTCGAGGAAATTAAACATTTTATCAGATCCTACTACAAATGCCTATACACAACAAAATTGGAAAATCTGGAGGAAATGGACAAGTTTTTAGACAGTTACCAATTACCAAAGTTAAGTCAGGATCAGATAAACCATCCAAACAGTCCCATAACCCCTAAAGAAATAGAAGCAGTCATTAAAAGTCTCCTAACCAAAAAAAGCCCAGGACCAGATTGGTTCAGTGCAGAATTCTATCAGACCTTCAAAGAAGACCTAATACCAATACTCTTCAAGCTATTCCATAAAATAGAAATGGAAGGAACACTACCCAATTCATTCTATGAGGCCACTGTTACACTGATACCAAAACCCCACAAAGACCCAACAATAAAAGAAAACTTCAGACCAATTTCCCTTATGAATATCGATGTAAAAATACTCAATAAAATTCTTGCAAACCGAATCCAAGAACACATCACAACGATCATTCACCATGATCAAATAGGCTTCATCCCAGAGATGCAGGGATGGTTCAATACCCGGAAATCCATCAATGTAATCTACTACATAAACAAACTCAAAGAAAAAAACCACATGATTATTTCTTTAGATGCTGAAAAAGCATTTGACAAAGTTCAACATCCTTTCACGATAAAAATCTTGGAAAGATCAGGAATTCAAGGAGCATACCTAAACATAGTAAAAGCAATATACAGCAAAACAGTGGCCAACATCAAACTAAATGGAGAGAAACTCGAAGCAATCCCACTAAAATCAGGGACTAGACAAGGCTGCCCTCTCTCCCCCTATCTATTCAATATAGTACTTGAAGTCCTAGCTAGAGCAATCAGACAACAAAAGGAGGTCAAAGGGATACAAATTGGAAAGGGAGAAATCAAAATATCACTATTTGTAGATGATATGATGGTATACTCACGTGACCCGAAAAACTCCACCAGAGATCTGCTACAGCTGATAAACACCTTCAGCAAAGTGGCTGGATACAAAATTAACTCAAGCAAATCAGTAGCCTCCCTATACTTGAAGGATAAAGAAGCTGAGAAAGAAATTAGGGAAATAACACCCTTCACAATTGTCACAAACAATACAAAATATCTTGGTGTGCCTCTAACCAAACAAGTGAAAGATCTGTATGACAAGAACTTCAAGTCTCTGAAGAAAGAAATTGAAGAAGACCTCAGAAGATGGAAAGATCTCCCATGCTCATGGATTGGCAGGATTAATATAGTTAAAATGGACATCCTGCTGAAAGCAATCTACAGATTCAATGCAATCCCCATCAAAATCCCAACTCAATTCTTCATAGACTTAGAAAGAGCAATTCTCAAATTCATATGGAATAACAAAAACCCCAGGATAGCAAAAACTATTCTCACCAATAAAAGGACTTCTGGGGGAATCAGCCTCCGTGACTTCAAGCTGTACTACAGAGCAGTGGTGATAAAAAACTGCATGGTATTGGTACAGTGACAGGCAGGTAGATTAATGGAATAGACTTGAAGACCGAGAAACGAACCCACACACTTATGGTCACTTGATCTTTGACAAAGGAGCTAAAACCATCCAGTGGAGAAAAAGACAGCATCTTCAACAAATGGTGCTGGTTCAACTGGCAGTCTACGTGTAGAGGAATGCAAATTGATCCATTCCTATCTCCCTGTTCAAAACTCAAGTCCAAGTGGATCAGGACCTCCACATAAAACCAGATACACTGAACCTAATAGAAGAGAAAGTGAGGAAAACTCTCGAACACATGGGCACAGGGGAAATGTTCTTGAACAGAACACCAATGGCTTGTGCTCTAAGATCAAGAATTGACAGGTGGGACCTCATAAAATTACAAAGCTTCTGTAAGGCAAAGGACACTGTCAATAGGACAAAACGGCAACCAACAGATTGGGAAAAGATCTTTACCAATCCTACATCTGATAGAGGGCTAATATCCAATGTATACAAAGAACTCAAGAAGTTAGACTCCAGAGAACCAAATAACCCTATCAAAAAATGGGGAACAGAGCTAAACAGAGAATTTTCAACTGAGGAAACTCGAATGGCCGAGAAACACCTAAAGAAATGTTCAACATCCTTAGTCATCCGGGAAATGCAAATCAAAACAACCCTGAGATTTCCCCTCACACCAGTCAGAATGGCTAAGATCAAAAACTCAGGTGACAGTAGATGTTGTTGAGGATGTGGAGAAAGAGGAACACTCCTCTATTGCTGGTGGTAATGCAAGTTGATACAACCTCTCTGGAAATCAGTTTGGCGGTCCCTCAGAAAAATGAACATAATACTACCTAAGGCCCCAGCTATTCCACTCCTGGGCATATACCCAGAAGATGCTCCAACATGTAATAAAGACACATGTTCCACTATGTTCATAGCAGCCATATTTATAATAGACAGAAGCTGGAATCAACCCATATGTCCCTCCACAGAGGAATGGATACAAAAAATGTGATACATTTACACAGTGGAATACAATTCAGCAATTAAAAACAATGAGTTCATGAAATTCACAGTCAAATGGATGGATCTTGAAAATATCATCCTGAGTGCGGTAACTCAGTCACAAAAGAACGAACAGGGTATGTACTCACTGTTAAGTGGATATTAGCCCAAAAGTTTGGAATACCCCAGAGTTACTTCACAGCAACAGTAGGGCGGAGTGGGAGGTCCCAGATGGAGGACCTAGAGAAGGGACTGAAGGAGCTGAGGGAGTTTGCATCCCCAGAAAGGCAGCAACAGTGTCAACTGGCCTGACCCACTGATACTCCTGGAGACTGATCCACCAACCAAAGAATACACATGGAGGGACCCATGGTGCTGGCCACATATACGGCAGAGGAGGGTCTTGTTAGACATCAGGAGGAGGAGAGGCCCTTGGGCCTGAGGGTATTAGATCCCCCAGTATAGGAGAATGCCAAGGAGGGAAGATGAGAGTGGTTGGGTGGGTGGGGGAATACCCCCATAGAGGCAGGGGAGGGGGGAGGGAATAGGGAGGTTCCAAGGGGAGATCTGGAAAGGGGAAAACATTTGAAATGTAAATAAAGTAGGAAAAAAAAGTACTCCAATGTAGTATCAGCCCTGTGGGTTCACAGAAGGAGAACAAATGCATTTATTGAGGAAATAAAAGCAGTTCAGAGAGCCAAGAGTGAGATTTGCCAACAGAGGTCACATTTGCAAGCTCATTTTCCTTCCTTATCTCCTTCCTGCTGGTTAGGGGGCACAGGGGAGCTGGGGCTGCTGCTTGTTAAGCTCCAGATCTTGCATGTTTCTTCCCAGCATCTCTCTGCCAGGGGACACATGTACCCAGTCCTCCACTGCACTGCCAGTTCTGGGGAGGGATGTGAACTGCAGAAGATCTAGCTCCTGCATTCCAGTGTAGCTCTGAGCCTGGATAGAAAGGACAGTAGACAGGGGAGAGATAGTCTACAACCCCCAGTGGGTGCCAGACAGACAGCACCTACCCAGTATATATTATGGTTTCTTTATACATAGGTTTTTTTATATGTGTGCAAAGGCTCATTTTGTAAAACAAACACGGTAAGATATTAACAACAACAGCTGAATAGAACAGTTATATCGGTAGAAGGGGGCCACATTCTCTCTCTCTCTCTCTCTCTCTCTCTCTCTCTCTCTCTCACTCTCTCTCTCTCTCTCACTATTTTGTATTCTGCTCACCCAGTGCTCCCATGGTGATGTGTTATGCAGTTTTTGTGTGCTGAGGTAAGTGACTTAGGTATTGTGATGTAACATTACAGTATTATTGGCCTTCTGATGTGACATCAAACTTATACACTATATCTCTCTGGAATCTTCCATTTAGCATTTTTGAATCAAATTTGGCCTTGTGTAACTGAAACCATGGGGGAAAGTGGAGGGTCAGGGCTGAGAGCCTCTGGGAAGCAGGCCTTCAGCTTTGTAAAGATCCTCGTCTTTCCTTTTCTTTTGTTTGTTTTTGTTTTTGGAGACAGGGTTTCTCTGTGTAGTCCTGGCTGTTCTAGAACTCACTCTGTAGACCAGGCTGGCCTCGAACTCAGAAATCTGCCTGCCTCTGCCTCCCAAGTGCTGGGATTAAAGGCCCGGCTAGATTCTCGTCTTTCCATTCCTTCTCTCTCCTCTATACATAGACAAGGCTCTCTGCAATCACAAGCACTGTCAGAAGAGCTAGGCTTGGTGGTTCTTGACCTGTGGGTCACAGGGGTCACAAATAGGATACCCTGCACATATTTACATTACAATTAATAAAAGTAGTAAAATTACAGTTACGAAGTAGCAAATAATTTTTCAGTTGGAGGTCACCACAGCACGAGGAACTGTGTTAGAGAGCCACAAGAAGGTTGAGAACCACTGAGTTTCTGCTGACTGGTCTCCAAAGTCCTTGTTTGTCATATCAATGCATTAGAAGATTGGGAATATCAACTTAACCTTAACTTAGACAGAAGCTGGATGCTTCTAAGACACATTCAGAAATAAAGATCGAATTCCTGTGGGGTTAACGAACTTGGCAGGTATGAAACATACATTTCCTTTCAGTGGTGATTTTAGTAGTTTGGTTCTCTACCCCCTTCCCCATTCCATCTAAGAGTTTATTGTCTCCTGTTCTTGGAGGAGCAGTTATCTGGGCTTGTGAGCTACTGACCCAAAGCTGAACTGACAAACTTCAGGGCACCTTTGTAACTGTACTCCACAACTGCATTTACCACTTATTCTTGTCTGAGAGCACAGAAGCAACAGTCAGGGGCGCTGCCTGCCTCCACCAGGCGAGAAAGCCCCACAGGAGCCCAGGGCTGCAGCTAAAGTGCACAGGCAGCATCCTGCTGGCCAGAGCTTCCCAGAGCTCTGAGGACGCCTAGGTCTCAAAGATGCTTCTCTCTGAAAACTGATCATTGCTGAGGTCAAATGGCTTTTATCATATGCAGCAACTCAGACATTCCACCAGAAATAGAAGGTACTCTGAAACCTAGGCAGGAACTTCAAACACCACAAACCCCAGGACCAGGAGGAGGGTGGCACCCGTCCAGTCCTTCCCCTGATAAAATACAAAAGTTCATGCTGAGGTCAGTGTGGTTCTGGCAGTTCGGAATGTGCCATCACTTCCCCCAAATCCACTGCGACTCTGAAAGCGCTCCACAGGAAGCTGAAGATTTCCGCAGATACCCAAACCATTTGCTCAGTGGATCTTCGTGAATAACTAAATTCCTCGTGCATGCCCAAGCTGCCAGTGTGGGAGGGGTACCAGGAGGCAGGCACCCGGATGATGAAAGATGGCTGTTGGACTCCAAGGGTGGTTGCCTAATTGTTAGTTGGATCTGAGGTAAGACAACAGCAGGACACTGTGGGGGCTGAAAACACTGCGGAGGCCTGCAGCTTCCTTTCACTTTATGTGCCACTGTGGGTTCCCGGCCCCCTTCGTTCTTTCTGCTCATATTCCTCATCTATAAAATACCGGTGATAAAAGCACCCAGTTCCTGAAGTGCCATGTAACTGTTCTGTGGTTCTCAAACTGTTCTCAAAGGGCCACTGGGCCATCTTTTAAAGTGATGGTTATAAACAGGACAGGGCCGGTAAGTGTTTAACGACAAGCGCTCTGGGGAGAGAGCTCTGTGTGTAATGCTGGCTGATTTTCATGGGCCACGTATTTCCTCCTTGGCTGATGGCAGGCTACTAATGGGAATGCATCTGTCGCTTACTATTCTAAGATGAAACTCGGAGGGGAGGAAGAGGTCGCGGTTGGCACTCGAGTGCTGAGGCTGGCACGCTACAGGTAACAGCGCACAGATGGTAAATGAGAGATACTTATGAAATGGGCATAGTGGGGGGATTAAAACGGAGACCAGGACGGAAGAACCACTGAGCGGACAGAGCCAATTAGGACCATAGGCCACCTGAACTTTGATATGGAGAACTCATGCTAGCTTTTGTAGATGCTCCCCATGGAAGAAATACAGGAAGTGGGGCTGAGAAGACGGCTCAGAGGATAAAGTAATTGCCACAGGAGGATAAAGACAGGAACCTGTTCCCCCAGCACCCATGTAAATACCAGACACAGAGAACAATCTACTTGTAATCCCAACACTTGGTGACTACAGACAGAGGATTTCTAGAGCAAGCTAACTGGCTAGACTAGACTGGCTGGCTAGACTGGCTTGAATTTTCAAGGTTTGGACTCAGTATCTAAGTGGAGGGCTACTAAGGAAGACACTGATACCAATCTCTGGCCTCTACATTCATAAATATATGTATGCATGCACACTTGCACATACATGTCAACACATACATAAATATGCACTTAGACACATGCCCAAATCACACACATTTGCTTGCAAAAAAAAAAAAAAGAGAGAGAGAGAGCCGGGCAGTGGTGGCACTTGCCTTTAATCCCAGCACTCGGGAGGCAGAGGCAGGCGGATTTCTGAGTTCAAGGCCAGCCTGGTCTACAGAGTGAGTACCAGGACAGCCAGGGATACACAGAGAAACCCTGTCTCGAAAAACAAAACAAAGAGAGAGAGAGAGAGAGAGAGAGAGAGAGAAAGTTCAACCAACCAGAAGGGGCCAACACATTTATAATTCTATGACTAAGGATTTTTCCAATGAGATAAAGCAGATAAAACTGCCGAGTAACTATGGCCCATCAAGTATGTCTTTATTTCTGTTTTGTTTTGGCAGTGGGAGACCTTTGAATCACTGGCTTTTGGGATCCATTCTTGGGCTGCTTGATGCCCTTTCTACAGCCCCCAGCTGCATACATCTGGTACTTGAAGGATCAAGCAGTCAGGTCTCCATGACAGCGCCAGCCTCAGAGTTCAGAGTTCACACAGGCTGATGGCCTGTGTGAGGACAGAGAGAACCAGGCCCTGGGCACTTCCTGCTCTGTCTTGAAGCCCATCCTCTTTGTCCTGTTGGGCCATGGCAGTTCCAGAAAGATCAAGGATCACAGGGCAGAGATGGCAATTACAGGGTTTGCCTGGGATGCTTTGCCAACAGATCAGCCATGATAAGGAGGGATAACCAGCACCTGTGGTTGGATCAAACCTGCTGTTCTGTGTTTTCCATCTTATCTCACTGCTGATTCTTGAGAAATATGATTTGGCTCAGATCCCGATGGCCTTCTGCAAGCATAAAATGTAAGTGTGGTGATCCATTTATCACTCCTGTTACTTCTGTCGCCACTAGGCCTTGGTAACAATAGAGTGTTACTGAAGAGCCACTTCTCTGCCTCTCTACACACAAGTGTTCCTTTGGTTTCGGGTGTCATTGTCCACACCGACTAAGGCCTGTCCGTGAGAGGCTGATTACTTGTTATTATCCCCTTTCATTCTATTTTCCTAGTGACTCCAAGTGGATGAGTCTGATCTGATACTCGGGATGAAACCAAACTTGCCCTTGACTGAAGGAATTCAATGTTTTGCCTGGCAAGCCCATTTGGATTGACATTTGCTAAGATTAAATCTCTTTCTGTAGCTTGCGTTTAGAGAGACCGTCTCAACCCATTGCCAGGGACAGGCAGTGCAAGATGAGGAGGACCTGGGAGAAACCGGGAGACATAGTGGTTTCACCTGCTAGCCATAGGGTACCCAGACATTTGGTCAGCTACTGTTCAGAGTTTTCTTC